>CM053587.1:319907653-319917803 GCA_028646515.1 Pseudochirops corinnae | reverse complement strand
ATATCTCATATCTATATCTCTATATCTTCTATCAATCTATCTGTTCTTCCTAGCTATCTATTCATCTGTCACCTATCTATGTATCTAATTATCTATTCGTCTATCTGTCTATCAGTCCATCTACTGTCTTTCTATCTCTATCAATCTATCTGAGCTTCTTCCTATCTCTATTCATCTATCATGTATCTATCTATTCATCTATCTGTCAGTCTATCTACTGTCCTTCTATCTGTCTCTATCAATCTATCTGAGCTTCTTCCTGTCTATCAATTCATCTATCTGTTTTTCTGTAAATGTGTCTGTCTTTCTTCCTATTATCTATCTATCTATCTATCTATCTATCTATCTATCTATCTATCATCTATCTATCTTATCTATCTATCTATTCATCTGTCTATCTACTGTCATTCTACCTCTATCAATCTATCTGAGCTTCTTCCTATCTCTCTATTCATCTATCCTCTATCTATCTATCTATCTATCTATCTATCTATCTATCTGTTCATCTATCAGTCTATCTACTGTCTTTCTATCTATCTATCTCTATCCATCTATCTGAGCTCCTTCCTGTCTATCTATTCATCTATCTATCTATCTGTTTTTCTGTAAATGTATCTGTCTTTCTTCCTATCATTTATCTATCTATCTATCTATCTGGATGAATATGTATACACTATGGAACTCTAATCCTCCTTGACCCAGTGACACTGTTTCTTGAACAAGACACTTCATCTTGCTTCCAGAACTTTTTTTTGACTCTTCCCTGGAATGTTCTCCCTCCTCTTCTCTACTTTCTGGCTTCCTTTGCTTCTTTCAAATCCCTGATAAAATCCCACCTTCTGCAAGAAGCCTTTTCCAACTCTTCTTCATCCTGTGCCCCCCTTCTTTTAATTATTTCCCATTCATCCTGTATATAACTTGTTTGTACATAGTTGTTTGCATGCTCTTTCCTCCATTAGATTGTAAGCTCCTTGAGGGCAGGGGCTAGCTTTTGCCTCTTTTTGCATTCCTAGTGCTTGGCACAGTGCCTGGCTCATTGTAAGCACTTAATAAATGTTTATTGACTGACTGTTAATCAATCTGGCTCTATATTTGTATGTCCATCTGTCTTTCTATCTATCTATTCATGCATTCACCCATCCATCCATGTATCTATGCATGTATCCATCTGTCTGTCGTTAAATGTTAGAAGGCGCTTTAGAGAGCATCCAGTCCAGTCCTCTCATTTTATAGATAAGAAAACTGAGGCTGAGGGAAATTAAGTGCCTTGTCTATAATCAGACTCATAGTCATCAGCAGAGGCAGGGCTTATACACAGATCCTCTGTTCGGCACAATATTTCCTGCATGTTTTGTGCATTTTACCAGGAACACAAAAAACTGTTTACTAACTGTTTTGAGACTGAGGCTAAAATCACCATTTCACTACAGAATATTCGTATCGACCGATAGTCCTTGAAAATTTGATGTAGCTCGCTGTGGGGAAAAAAAAAAGAAAAGCATTTCTTTTTCTAATAGTGACTCCAAATGCAAGTTCTGAATAGGGGAAAGGAAAGAGCCCAGGATAAAGACACCTCCCTTGCGCACCTAACTCAAAACTCATCAAATCAGACAAAAGAGAACTTGTTCCATTTGTCCTATGAATGATGCTTGACAAGGTCCCACAGTTAGAGGGAGGGAAAAAGAAAAGAAAAGAAGAAATCCCCTGTCTGACAATGGAATTAAAGAAAATGAAAAAAAGATACTGAAAGGCAAAATATGTCTGTAATTATGGAGACTTTGAATGGTGTTGTACAACATGCATTAGCCCACCTCCACAAATGAATTTGAAAATGGAATCAGAAGCAATTATTAAGGAAACTGAGGCTTTAACTGCTTTCCTAATTTGAAGAGGTAATATCCTGGAAGCTCCAGGGTGTGGGCTAGCCCATTCCTTTCTCCATTTCCTCACATCCTTGCCGTTTTAACTCATTAGAGGGATCAGTGGACTCTTTTCATTATATATTTTTTCCTTCCTTGACTCTTGATTTTTTTCTTATCCCTTTAAAAACACAGACGCACAGACACAGACACACAGAGACACAGACACAGACACATAGAGACACACAGAGACACAGACACAGACACACAGACACACAGACACACAGACACACAGAGCACACATACACATTTTGGCTTCTTTACCTGTCACTGGAGATAATTACGATCTTCTGGAGACAAGCAGTGGGGATCAGGGACAGCTTCATTAGGTAAAACTAGCAAGTGCTTTGTTTACCAAGGAAGGAGAGAGGGCTCTGGAGCTCAGATAATTTAACTGTGGAGTGGTCTTCTCTCTATGCCAGGGGAAGAAATGCTATGGTGCTCCAGAGGAGGGGGAAATGATCATTTGAGAGAAACTATCTGGGCTCCCATATCATCTACTCATATTATTCCATGATTATGGTTCTTCTCTGATCTTCAGGGACCTGGAGTAGGAAATAGTAGCTATTAACTGTACATTCCAGCTAATCGCTCTCCTTTGATTAAGTATTTTGAAGAAGCAAATAAATAATTAATAGGGTCTATTAACCATTTCTCAGTTTCGCCCTCGAATCTTTTACCACTGAATCTCCTGTTTAGTATATTAGAACACTGAATTTAAAATTGGAATTCTTAGGTTTCAATCTGTGGACAAGTCACTTAGGCTCTCTGCGCCCCAGTTTTCTCATCAGCTAAGTAGTATAGGCTTTGGACTTGGAACTTCCCTCAAACTTTACTCCTCCTGGCCAGTTGGGGCCAGACAGCAACAGAAGCATCTCCCCTCAGAGTTCTAGAGATAGTCGTGAGGGATTGTGGTGGTTTTCTAGCATGATAGTTCTCGAGCCCCTAGTTGTATAGTTGAAGAAGCTGCAGCAGACAACATTGACATGGTTTGCCCAGGGTCACATAGCCACCAAGTATATTGGGCTAGATTTGAACTCAGGTCTTTCTGACTCCAGGCCCAGTGTAACCACAGCACCACCTAGTTATCAGGTTTGGAGTCAGGCAGACCTAAGTTCAAATATGACCTCAGACACTTATTAGCTGTGTTATCCTGGGCAAGTCACTTAACCCTCTTTGCCTCAGTTTCCTCTGTAAAATAAGCTGGAGAAGGAAATAGCAAACCACTCCAGTGTCTTTGTTAAGAAAACCCCATGGACAATACTGATGTGCTATGGTCCATGGGGTCACAAAAAGTCAGATGCTACTGAACAGCAGCAAGGCAAGCTGGACCTCTTTTCCGCCAGACTTCTAGCTTGCTTGAAGCTGCCTCTTCTCAGTATGTCTAGTGAGTCCTAACATTTCCTCTAGCAGCTGTTGTCCTGAGGATACTAGTAGGACACCACTGAAAAGTCCAAATTCTCACCCTCTTGCCTTCGAGTTTGCAAAACCCTTTACTAACAATGGTTCTGCAAGGTAAGCGGTAAGAATATTGTCTTAATTTTACTGATGAAGAAACATTTTGAAGTAAAAGTCACTTGATCAAAGGAACACAGGGAGTGAATGTTGGAGCTGGGATGGAAACTCAGATTTCCTGATTCTAAGGAAGATCCTAAGATCGTGGGCTTATCGGATCAAAGGCTGGGAAGAATCTTCAGTACCATTGAGTCCAAGGCACTCCTATTCTCCTAAGGAAATGGAGGCCCTGAGATTAAGTGACCTGCCTAAAATCACCCATTATATTATAATTATATTATTATAAATAGTATATATAATATAATATATATAATATAATATAATATACTAATATACTAATAATATAAATTATAAATAGTCAAGGTCCTTTTACTCCCAATTCAGAGCCCTTTACCCTTTACTGTGCTATAGAATGGAGAATATTTGGTTATGTAAAGTGCTGATAAATGCTAGTCATCATAGCTCCCCAAATTGTCTGATTCATAAGTTTAGCATTTTTGAAAAGTGGAAAATATTAGGCATTTCTGACAACAAGATTGGTATAAATTAGGCATACTGGAACAATTTGTCTTTCTTTTACTCCCCTGTATGTGGGGTATGGATACAAGATCATCTTCTCCCAGTCTCCTGCATCATTCATTACTAACTCATGTGGTGGGAGACAATTCTACATCCGTCAACTCAGGTGGGCTGGAAAATCGGATAAAAGCAGCCCTTCCCTGAAACCTGGATGCTGCCCTTGAGTTGAGCCCAAAAAAGGAAACAGACGATCAATAGTAGGGCCTTGCCTTTGTGCTCCCACATTGAAGGTGCCCAAGGAGAGGAATGCAGCTGGAGTGCTTGGCTTTGGGGAGAACATCCCTACAGACAATGAGAGCTTTTAGCCAGGTGGTACAGAGTAAGGTCTGCCCTGGAGGAATGGCCAGGAGCTTACTCCCTTTCCTATATGCCTGTGTCTCCCTTAACCGGAGAGTTACCACTGGATTTGACAGCTGTCAGAAAACTTTAAACTATACTATGGCTGGTTTACGAATGGAGAGAGACCTGGGAACTGGAGAGTTAGAACACATTTCTATGGTGGAGTGGGAGAGGAGAGAAGGATGGTGTGGGGTCTGGAGTCAGAGGATCTATGTTTGAAACCCACCTCTGACACGCTTACCTGTGGGACTTTGTGTAAGTCACGACCTCTCTGGGCCCAGTTCTGTTCTCTGGAAAATGAAGTGGTTGGGCTAGATGATGTCTGAGATCCCTCATAGCCCTCAGTCTGTGGGCCTCACTTGCTTAATGTTTACATAGAGTCAAAGACAAAGCTCCAGGTAAGACCCAGGCCCTTGAGTCCCTATTCAATGCTTCTTCTATTTGTGACATGCCACCTCATTCATAAAATGGTCCAATTCTTCATTGTTTCCTCCCTGCCTTTTACCTTCCTTCCTTCCTTCCTTCCTTCCTTCCTTCCTTCCTTCCATCCTTCCTTTCTTCCTTCCTTCTTTCCTTCCCCTCTTTTCTATTTATGTATGTATTTAGTTCAGGATCTGCTGGTATAGAAACTTATTCTACCCATGCCACAACTTTAACTATCTCAGAGAATTACCTGGGGCACCAAGGGGTTAAGGAACTTGCCCAATGTCCCTTAGTCTATAGTAGCAGTTCTCAACCTGTGGGTCACGACCCCTTTGGGAGTCACCTAAGACCATCGGAAAACACATATTTCAGATGGTCTTAGGAACCGAAACACCGCTCCTCTATCTGTCTCCAGACGGGTCTGCCCACATGCAGATACGCCCACATACAAGTATTAAAAGGTCACAGCATTAGGAAGGTTGAGAACCATTGGTC
Source organism: Pseudochirops corinnae (assembly GCA_028646515.1). Lineage (NCBI taxonomy): Eukaryota > Metazoa > Chordata > Mammalia > Diprotodontia > Pseudocheiridae > Pseudochirops > Pseudochirops corinnae. The sequence goes on along the minus strand of CM053587.1, from coordinate 319,912,533 downwards.
TATAGTGTCAAAGACAAGACTTGAGTTTGAGTCTTCGTGACTCTAAAGAAGCCATAACTAGGGAAGGACAACTGAGGCTTTGGCCCATGGCACTGAGTTTAGTGGGTGCTGGCATCTTTGCAGGCCTTTAGCAGAAAACATAGAACTTAGCATCTGGCTAGCAAGAACAATGCATTAAAATAGGATGCTCCAGGTGACTCAGATAAATTCCTCTCCCATCCTGCCCAGTGATGGCTTCGTCATCCTGTGATTTGTCGGCATCCATGCTCTCTATTTTTCTCTCCTCATTCTTCATTCTCTGCCCAAGTGATTCATCCACTTGCCCAGGTGTGATTTGTGGAACTTAACTCAAGCATAACAAATCCTAATTTAATCTCTCTCTTTATCCAGGACACTAGCTTGCTCTCTTATGGGGTAGATAGTGGAAACATTTCTGCCTGTATTTTACAGATAGGGAAACTAAGATTGACAGATAAGAGGTGACTTGCCCCTGTGGAAGTGGCCTTGGAATCATGCTGATGTGGGTTTGAGCTGAGCCTCAGAGACTTACCCGCTATGTTCTGTTCCAGAGAACAGACTTACCAGAGACCCTGGGCAAGTCTCTCCTCAGGCTGCTCATCAGTAAAATATGGCTAGTCATGATCTGTGGTCCTTACCTTACAGGGATATTGTGTGGGTCTAATGAGAAAATGGATATAAAGTACTGAGTTAATTTCAGTTCCTCTTATTGTTACTGCTCATGGACGTAGTCCTGGAGGTGGAGTTTGAACCCATGCCCCTTGATGTCCTGTCTGTTGTTGTTCAGTTGTTTGTTTTGTGGCCTCATTTGGGATTTTCTTGGCAAAGATAATGGTTTGCCATTTCCTTCTCCAGACCATTTTACAGATAAGGAAGCTGAGGCAAACAGGGCTAAGTGACTTTTCCAGGCTCACACAGCTAGTAAGTATCTGAGGTTAGGTTTGAACTCAGGTCTTCCTGACCATGTCCAGGACTTTATCCACTGAGAATATGGTTGAAAATTAGATAGACTGTGAAGTAATGGAGTAAGGATGTGATCTGCACTGTTGAAGGGAAATTCTTTGCCAATGAGATCACAGACCCATGTAAGTTTAAGGAAGGACGTCCTAACAATTTGATCTATCCCAAAGTGGACTGGGTTGCTTCTTGAGGTGATGGGACTCTTTACAAGTGCCTCAGGCTCCACTTCTCCACCAAAGACCTGGAAAATAAAGTTCTTGCCAATGAAGTCCTTAGCACCATCAAGTAGATTAAGATTCAAAATGGAGATAGTTTTATTAGCAGAAATAACATTTAAGAAGAAATAAGCCCATGTGCCTTGCTGCTGCATCCTAAGGACCAGAGGACCTTTCCATATGCCCTGTAGCTGTTCCCTTCTGTATATAATGTTTCCTTCTGTTAGAATGTTGAGAGCAGGCCTTTGCATATATAAAGCACTAGATACATGTTCATTCATTCATTCATTCATTCATTCATTCATTCATTCTTTCCCCATCACTTGAGATTTTTGAGAAAGGTCAGGTGCCCACTTGTCAGCAATGTTATCCAGAAGATTCATGCTCTAAGTACAGGCCAGACTAGGTGACCTCTGAAGTCCCTCCCAATGCCGAGATTCTGTGGTTCAATGGAATCCATCTCTCTGAGAATTTCTAAATTAAAACTCACACTGTAGACCACATACAGGTCACTTCGATGGCACTGAAACTGTCCATTGAGCACACATTATCCTTGTCCCTAATCTAAGAGGGCATTGGTAAGTGGTTTTGCCTAGCTTCCTATGGAGACTGCAAGATATATACAAATTAAAAGAACTGGCATGGGTTATGACAGCTGAGCAACCTGGCATCTATCTTCATGTCATCTTTCCATTAATTAATTTCATTACAGGCTTATGAACTACATCCTTCATTCCGACTAGTTTGCAGCTGGCACCAGGCCTGAATAAAGGATGATTTGCATGTAGCTCCAGGCTCTCGCTTTTCTGTTATTAATTATAACAAGAATTTGAAAGCTGACTGAGACCATTTGTTAGATGGTTCAGCATAATATGACTTTCCTGTTAAAAAACAGGTCCATCTCTTCTTTGCAGAATTTCTTACAGGGCTCATGTTGGCCTTGATATCTGTCTCTCTTAGAAAATCCGAGTACCCTGCTTCTTGCCTGGGAAAGTCAAATGTTTAGTGAGATGACTCATATCTTAGCAGATAGAGAGCTGGGCTCAGTGTCAGGAAGATGGGAGTTCAGATCCAGCCATAAACATTTGCTAACTATATGACTGTGGGGAAATAATTTCCTTTCTCTTGGCCCTTAGCCTCGTGATCCATAAAATGTCGAAAATAAAAGCATCCACTTGATGGGACAGCTGTAAGACTCAAATGATATAACATGTAAATCTTCAATGGTTATATGTTGTTATTATGGACCCAGATCTGTGCTAGGTACAGAGGATGTAAAAGTGGGATTGTTCAATGTGTCATTTCTTAAATAAGGTCATTCCTGATTCCTATGATTGTTAGGGCCATCTCTCACTTGGAATTACTTTGTATATAAGGTCATAAGACCCAGAGATCCTGGATCTGGATATGAGAAGAGATCTCAGAAACTATCTGGCCAGCCTCTTCATTTTACAGATGTGGAAACTGAGGCCAGGGGAGGGTAGGTGACTTGGCCAAGGTCACATATATTTTGCATGGCACTGATATTTATTTATTTCTGTGTGTATTCTATCCTTTTAATAGGATCTAAGCTCCTCACAGGCAAGGATTGTTTAATTTTTTATTTTTTTGTGTCCCTAACACCCAACACAGAGTTTTGTTCATAGTGAGGCATCTTGGTGGCCTAGTAGATAGAACCCTAGACATGGAATCAGGCCTTAGATGCTTGCTAGCTGTAGGACCCTGGGCTTTCCTGCCTCAGTTTCCTCATTTGTAAAATACTGATGATAATAATAACACCTACCTCTCAAGGCTGTTGTGAGAATAAAATGAGATATTTATAAACCTTAAAGCACTATATGTAAACCCAAGATATTATCAGTATCATTGTATTATTATTCAGTTGTTTTCAGCTGTATCTGAGACTTTGTGACCCCATTTGGGATTTTCTTGGCAGAGATACAGGGTCACACAGCTAGCTAGTGCATTTGAGTTCAGGTTCTTCTGATTCCTGAGCCAGCACTTTATCTATCCATTGTGCTACCTCACTACCCCATTATCATTATTACTTAATAATTATTGCTTTTTGAATTAAATATGATAATGTAATTATTGTTTGTAGTATTGAATTTACATGCCTCTTATCTCATGCTCTTCTTAGGATCACAGTCTCAGGCCTAACTGACCTTAGACCCTCAACTATGCTTCACTCATTCTGGCCATCTTCTTTTCATGCTTCCCTGATTGTGGCCCCACTATTGCTGCCATTTTGATCGGTGAGAAGCCATTATCTTCAGCTGGCCCATGCTTCACAATGATCATCTTCCTGCTGTGGTTCTATACTTTTCCTTCTATCCTCCTCCTTTGCTTTCCACCTTTTATTCTGGGAATAGTCATCAAACCAGCAGTAGAATTGCTTCTGGAAATCTTGTATAAATTGATAGTTCTATTGGACTTAACAGACTAACACACCCTTCCATAGCCACCATTGTTCATATATTGTCTCCTTCTATTAGAATGTAGGCCTTTGTAGGGCACAGAATATCTCTCTCTGGCATTTGTATGCCTAGCATGGAGAAAGCACTCATTCTCATTCATTCACTTAATCATTCATTCATTCTTCATAGATTTAGAACTGTAAGAGATCTCAGAGGCATTCAGATCCAATTCTCTCATTTTCCAGTGGAAGGCATTAAAGTTCAGATAGGAGAAGTGACTCACTCCAAATCATGAAGGTTTAATAAGATACACAGCTAGGATTTATTTGAACACAGATCTTTTGACTCTAGGGATAACTAGGTGGTATAGTGGATAGAGTGTTATCAAGAAGACCCATCTTCCTGAGTTCAAATCCAATCTCAGATACTTCCTAGTTGCATGATCCTGGGCAAGTCACTTAACCCTGTTTGCCTCAGTTTCCTCATCTGTTAAATGAGCTGGAGAAGAAAGTGGCAAATCACTCCAGCGTCTTTGCCAAGAAAACCTTGAATAGGCTTACAAAGAGTCAGATACACCTGGAAACAACTGAACAACCAAAAAGCCATATGACCTAAGAAAGGAATGAGTGAAGAGAAACCTTTTCAAGGAAATACATATTCCCAAAGAGGTATGAATGTATAATAATTACACTTATTCCCATTTTCATAGAACTTTAGAGTTTATAAAACTTTCTTCATGATGACCCTTTAAGATTCATAGAGCAAGATTTTATAGATAAGGGAATTAAAGCTTAGAGGAGAGATAGGACTTTTCCAGAATCATCGCAGTCAGCAAGTTTGGGAAGAAAGATTTCAAGCTAGGTCTCATCTGATTTCAACTCTAATGTAATTTCCACAGCCTTGTGCTGCCTCTACAGATAACAAATATGATAGTAAAAGTAATTAGTAACATGACAGTTCAGAGAGGGGGAGAGATTATAGGAAGAGAACTAGAAAAGCAAGGCACCTTGTGGGACAGGACCTTGAAGCAGCTTCTTATGGAACGGAACCTTCTGGCTCTCTTACATCTTGGATCTGTCACCTTGATGGGCTCCTCATGATCTTCTCCCTTTTCTCTGTTTACCACTTCTCACAAGACCCCCAATAAGGTGCCCTCATATCCTTCCCTCCAAGAGTTTATATTCTATTAAGAGAGACAATATATACATATACAAGTATCTTTATATATGATATGTCATTATAGCTAGCAAATGGTATATAATTACATTAT
>CM053587.1:319890414-319907153 GCA_028646515.1 Pseudochirops corinnae | reverse complement strand
GGTGAGGATAAAATGAAATAATAATTGTAAATCATTTAGCACAGTGGCCAGCACCTGGTAGGTTCTTAATAAATGTTTGTTTCTTTCCTTCCTTCTTTGCCCCCAAAGTCCTTGGCATTGTCAAATTGTCCAACATCAGAAAATGACATGATTTTTATCAGTCAAAATGACAGTAAAGAAGTGGCATGGGGTGGCTAGGTGGTGCAGTGAATAGAGCACCAGCCCTGGAGTCAGGAGGACCTGAGTTCAGATCTGACCTCAGACACTTGACACATTTACTAGCTGTGTGACTTTGGGCAAGTCACTTAACCCCAATTGCCCTCCAAAAAAAAAGAAGAAGAAGAGGCATTATCTGCTTTGCCCTTGCACTCTAAGGACTACGGGATCTTTCCATCTGACTTGACACTGAAATATTCCATATGTATTGTCTTCCCCCTTCAAATGCAAGCTCTTTAAGACAGAAACTGTCTTACTTTCCTATTTGAGTCTCCAATGATTAGCTCAGTGCTTTTCACATAGTAACTGCTAATAAATGCTTTATTCTTTCATTCAACTCTCAGATGGCACTACATCTGGACTCCTTATCATGCCACTCACCTTCCTTTGGACACTCTTCTGGCTTGCCTATGATTTCCCTACCATGTAGTGCCCACACCTGAACCCAATATCCTGGTGTGTTCTGATGAAGGCAAGGGACGCTGCCTTTCTGGGATTTATCTAATGCAAAGATTGATGTAGGGAACCTCAACATCCCTTCCAACTTAAATTCAGCAAATCTGACTGTATGGACCACACATCAAGGGACCAAGTGTATAGAGATGCTCTCTGTATGTCTACAAGGAGCTGGCATTATGAGATCAATTTTCAGTTAATCCGAGAGCAACAACCAAGACCAACTTCATTCTGTCCTGTCCCAAAGGAGTCTCTCCTCCTGGAGAGCTGAAACAATGTCTTCTTGGTTTGGGTCACCACTCATCAAACAATGTGAATAGATAGACTAATCTGGGGGGACTCTAACAATATTAAGATAAAGGAGGGACTTGTAGTCTACTGGAGCAGGAAGCCCTGAATGCCTTCCCCAGACAGCTGCTATTTGCTTTACACAGTTTTCTACAAATATGAACTATTTAGGGGATGGAGCTGAAATCATCCTGGGGAGAAGGTGGTGCTAAAACCAACAGAAGAGCCATGATCTCGTCTAAGCAACATGATATTTTAGAAAAACTACTAAATCTGGGCACAGAGAAAATTGGTATGAATCTTGGTTCTGTCATTTACCATCTGTGACCTTGGGCAAATAATTTTACTTCCCGAGTCTTTAATGTCCTCATTTATATAATGGATTGGATATTCCCCTGAGGTTCTCTCCAGCTCAAAATCCATGATCCCCAGATCCTATTCAATGATTAGATAATCCCATACTCTGATTAGAGTAAGAAGGGTAAGACACTGAACTAGATTTGAAGTCAGAGGACCAGGATTCCAATTCTGACTTTTGTAGCTCTATGGCCACCGACAGTTCACTTAACCCGTCTGGGTCTCATCTGGCAAAAGATACATGCCTTCTCAATTGCCAGCTTTAAGTCTCTGATTCTGTGATACCAGTCTCTGTTGGCTCTTGTTTCCAGCACAATCATTTCTGCATTTGAAATGTGAGCTTGTATTCCCCCACCTCCCACACTTTCCCCTCCATCAAAAGCTCCAGTCCCCAAAAATCCTTTGAGATGGCCCCACCCCCTTCTAATAGCCAATGAAAGGCACAAAACAAAACTCTATGCAATGAAACTCATTTAAATCCATACTTAGAAAATTGGAAGGACATATTCCCTCCAGGCATTATGGGAATCACTCCTGATCAGGTTACCATATGCTCAGAGTGAATATTTTAAATTAAATTATCTCTAATTATCATTTTAATTAAGATGCTGATTTGTTTCCCTGAAAAGCACCTTCCTCCTCACCTTTGGCCTTAAATGTGTTTCTCCTCTGAGCTGGAGCCCAGATTTTCTTCTGGAAGACCCAAGTGTCCTCTATTCTATCTGACAGTTTTATTTGTCTCTAAGCTGTGCTTAAAACCCTAAGCACAATAATTGGGCTTTCAACATTGTGTGGTTGTCTTTCCAGGTATGGATGTCACTTTATCCCCTGACTTATTTTCCCAGGCAAAGCTCTATCACTAAGGGAATATATGCAAATGGACCCAAGATTGCTTAGCAACCTGAGAGCCTTCTCTGGAGACCAACGTCAGGGCTGGAAACACGGCCTGTTTGCCTAAATGTTTGCTCTCTGAGTTGGCATGACTTAAATATTTGTCTTATTATGTGGTGTAAGGATGACGTGCTATTTTGCAATTTCATAATTAGTACCAGGCCTGTTAGGGCAGCAGATGCCCCTAGAAGTTTTAAGTTATCAAGATTTTCCCTGGGATTTAGCCCTCCCTGATCTGTGCCCCCCAGGAGTATATAATGGATGTGGGTAAGAAAATGAATCACAGATATGGGTCTCCCTGGCTGGAGTTTCCCCCTGCTAAAGTCAGGAATTAAAATCCCACAGTGACTCATAAAAACCATAAATGGGCACTTTGGGATCTTATACAAGTTCATTTTATTGGAAAAGGGAAACAAGCCAGATGACTCCACTTGGCTTTCCCACTGTAATCCTAATGAATCTCAGCAAAGTCCTGGGTCATCTAGAAGGCTACCTAGAGGGTAAAGCCCCTATGCTGATTCCTCTGTCTCCCCAGGGAACAGATTTTCTATCAGAGTGGTCAGGGAAGTCAGTAGTAGGAAGTTACCCACAAGCCATCAAGTCTTCAGTTTATAAGACTCATTATTTGCAAAGCATATACAACCTTTGCAATTATTATTCTACAAGAAACCAAGCCCCATACTCTCTCTCATACATTCTACGTTCTTGTCAAACTGGTGTAGTTGCAGATCCCCCATATTTGATATTCTACGTCCCACTTCCACATCTTTATTATTTTGAATTATAGTTTTCATTTCATAAATTGTTTCCCAATGACATTTTTAAGATTTTTAACATTCATTTAAATAAATTTTGAGTTCTGAATTTCTCCTTCCTTCCAACCCATTGAGAAGGCAAATAAGATATCAATTATACACAGTTCCATATCTGTGTAAAAGCTCTTTCCCCAAGCCTGGAACACTCACCCTCTGTACCTTTTCTTCTTGGAATCTGAAGCTCCCTGCAGTTCTCAATTCATGTCCTATACAAGATCTTTCCTGATCACACCAGTTCTTAATGCCCAACACCCCCCCACACACACACATACACACAAAACTTTGCATTTACTATCAATATACTTTGTGTTTATTTATCTGTGTACACACTTTATGCCTCCATTAGAATATAAGGTCCTTGAGGGCAGGGACTATTTCCTTTTTATCTTCATAACCCTGAGACCTATTACATTACCTGACACACAGAAGACACTTAAGAAATGTTGTTGAATGAATGAGCATAAGAGTCTGATGATGGTGCCCAAAACCAGAGGGGAAAAGAAATAGTTCAGCCTCACAAATAAATCTTTCCTTTCTTCACATAGAAGTATTTTATAATGAGCCATACTTTGCCAGCATCTTTATCGATTTATGCTCCATTATATCCCAATGCATTAACAGCCATGAGGTACATCCAACTTACAACTAAGCACTTTGCATTTATAGCTGAGACTTAGCCAATGGATTTTATACAGCATCAGGGCATGCCCTTCCCAACGGATGCCTCATCTGTCTCTTCCAGAGCGGGCCAGACAACCATACATGATGGTGGATGGGGCTGAAAAGGTGTTCCAGGAGAGTATTGCTTTATCTTAAAAGATGGTATTTTCACTCTAGGGGCTGCAGGATTTCTGTACTCATAAAGCCCCTAATGTTATGGAAACATAACAGTGAGAGTAGATAGGAATAAAAGGGAGGCTTCTAGCTTGTTCCCCAGCATCCATATAAGGGACAATAACTCCAAATGCTCCCAAGTGTAGTTATGGTCCTGCTTTATTTCACGCATGATTCTTCAAAGGTCAGTAAGCTCTCTACTTCTAAATTAAAGAAGAATGGGATGAAATGAGCCATTTGGATTGGCAGAATGATTGTTCAAAGCCTTCATTTGGTTCATTTAAACAATGACATAGAAAAACATAGAATAAATCCTCTCCTACTTTACTTCTAGCTCACCTAACTCTCCAGATTGTTCTACTTTACCACCAGCTGCCTTCCCCACCTAGGTACAACTCTGTCCTGAGGTCTGCTCATATATTGATGAATCGCTGCTCACAGTTTTGTGTGGAACCTGAGCCATGCTGCTCACTTCATTACTAGCTGAATTCACTCTCTGGATTGCTTTGCTTCCACACCATGTAATATAAAGAATAAGCAACCATCTTATTTTAGTATCTCTTGCTGTCATCTATCCATCCATCTATCTACCTCTATCTGACCATCCATCTTTCTGTCTCTTTCTCATATCTATAATCTGTCTTTTCTCTTCTCTCTCTCTCTCTCTCTCTCTCTCTCTCTCTCCCCCCCCCTTCTCTCTCCCCTAACATTCCTCTTTCACCTCTTACAGTCCTTGAGTCCAAAGTCCCAAAGCCCTATGACATTCCTTCTGCTCCAAACCTTCTTTTCCTGATGTCCCTGGATATGAGTGTTCTCTCTCTCCTCAGATTTGAATGTTCCCTACTTCTCCAGCATGGCATCATAGGATAATAAATTTTGAGCTGTTAAGGAGCTTGGAAGCCATCCAGCCCAACCCCCTCATTTCACTGAAGCACAGAGAAATGACATTATCTGTCCATGGTCACACAGCTAACTCAGACCTGAGGCAGGACTCAAGCACTGGTACCTTTGGCCAGCCTACATGTCACATCCCTCACTCTACTATAAGCTCCTTGAAAGCTTTGCTTTTCAAACAAATAGTTTTCATTTTTGTGTTTGTGTTCCCAGCATGGAGTTGTGTTTAATAGACAAGTTGTGTTTAATAGATGCTTGTTGGATCAACCTGATGTGTTTAATAAGTAGTTACTAAGGTGGTAAGTGCTAGAGATACATAGAAGAAAAACACACATTCCTTGACCTTAAGAAATCTTCAGTCGACCAGACTGTAAGTAAATGAGCTACGTGTATAACCTTGCGGAAGTCACTATCTCCCTGGATATCAGTTTCTTTATCTAGAGACAAATGGGTGGCACAGTAAATACAGTGGAGGCCTGAAGTCAGGAAGACCTGAGTTCAAATTCAGCCTCAAAGTCAACCTACATTTGCCTCGGTTTCCTCATTGGAAAAATGGGGGTGATATTAGCAGCACCTACCTCTTAGTGTTGTTGCAAGGATCAAATGAGACAATCACTATAAAGTGTTTGACGCAGTGCCTAGCAAGTAGTTGGCACTGTGTAAATAAATGTTAACTATTATTATCTATATAAGGAAGAGGTTGGATTCAGTCTCTCAAGTCCCTTTTAGCTCTAACCTACGGTGCTAAGGCACCTCACCTCTCTGGGTCTCAGTTTCCTCATCCATTTACAAAGAGAAGGTCAGATCTATTGGGCTCCAAGGTTCCTTTTAGCTTGAAATCTACAATTCTATGGTCCTAAAAGAGGAAAGAAACCAATTGAACTTTGACTCTTCTCCATCATGCCCATTACTGAAGGTGAAGGATAATTATATGGAGAGGAATTCAGCACTGGAGCCCTGCTATTTAAAATTAGGTCACACTCTCTTCTACAAGAAGAATAAATAAATAGACATTTACATTTCCAGAGTGGAGGGGGATTTAGTTAGTAGGGCTCTAAGCTTGATTAATATTAGAGCTTCTCGCTTACACAAACTAATAATAGTCCCAGTATCAATAACTCCCTCGGATGCCTTCAGTGCTAATCTTTTACTGCTTTCTCTGCCCATGTTTCAAGCCCATATGTTTACAAACCCAGTCAAGGATTTTTTTCCCCCTTGTGTCTAGTAAAACGTGTATTAAACAACATGTCTATTCTGTCCCACCCAATGAACCAATCATTTAATTAGTTTTAAGGCAAGCAGACCTCCTCTGACTCACTAATTATCATGATTTCACCATCTTAATGCCTATTCTTTATGGTCACAGTTGTGCAGGGAGAAGACAAGGGTCTTTATTGCTCCTCCAGCCCACCCTCTGTCTTCTTCATTTTGCTTAAAACTATGGAAGCATCCAACCAGATCCTTACTATCAAAAATTTAAAACCTGGATTTAGAGTCATGGAACTTAAGTTTGGAAACCAGTTCTGCCATTGACTAGCTCTGTGATCCAGTGTAAGTTCCTTCAACTCTCCTTGTATTTGGAAAAGGAGAGGATTTGATTAGAGGACTTCTGTGGTCTTATCCAGCTCTAAATCTCTGATTCTATGATCTTGAAAAAATCAATGGGCCATCGGTAGATAGTGAGGTCAAGGCTTTCATTATCTGGGAGCAAGAGGATGGTTTGAGCATCCCAAATATAAGGACATATGGTGCCCATAAAGAAAGAGCTGAGAACATCATTCTCTTCAACCACAGTCAGATCACATTTAGGATACCATGTTTGCTTCTTAATGTCATGTTTTTGCAAGGACATTGATATGCTAGATAAACATTAGGTTATTGTTATAATTATTATTTCATGTGACCTTTACAACAATCCTCTAAGGTTGTTACAGATATTATCCACCCATTTTACAGATTATGGAACAGATCATAGGGTCATAGATCTAGAACTGAAAAGAACCTTAGAGGCCATCAATACATTATTTCATAAGTGTATCATGAGTAAAACAAAAGCTCAGTGTATAAGGACTGAAGGAGAAGGCTGTTATTTTAACTGGTGAGGGCCAGAGAAGCTTCAGAGAGAAATTTTCACTTGAGTTGGGATGGTACTTCTTTAAAACACTTATAGTTATCTGTGTAAGAGAGAGTATGGTCAGCTCGGAAGACAAGAGAGAATGTTGGGCTTGGAGGCAAAAAGACCTGGATTCACCTCTTGCCTTGGTTACTTATCTATGTACTCTGGGCAAATTACTGAACCTCTCTCTACTTAGAGCAACTCCTTAGGACTTACCTGCTAAGTAGTAGATGGGTTACAATTTGTGCTAGTGGAAAGACCTCCCTTGCTATGAGTTCTCTATGCTAATGGAATCACAGATTCTTTCAGAATTCACAAATATCTAGTTATCTCTATATGTGTTCCATTCCCTTAGGAGATAATAAATTCCAAGACATTTTGGCCTATATATTATCTAAAATCATGCAAACCCCACCCCCAGTCACCCTCAATAGCATTTCCCTGGGGGCAGCTTGTCGCTTGTGATATCAGTGTAACACTGAGGACAGCCTCTGCTCAGTGGCATCATTTTCATGGGATCATCCTTGTGTTCTGAACACAGAAGGCACTTAACTGTTTTTCGGTCATTTTAATTGTGTCTGATTCTTCACAATCTCACTTGAGGTTTTCTTGGTAAAGATCCTGGAGTGATTTGCCTTTTTTTTTTTTTCTCCAGCTCATTTTACAGATGAGGAAACAGAGGCAAACAGGGTTAAGTGAGTTGTTCAGCTACTAAGCCTCTGGGGCTAGATTTGACTTCAGATCTGGCACTATCTACTGCATAGAACTTTTTAGGCATAAAGCACAATATATACAAATTCTCAGGTACAGAAGGGCAAGGGCCTAATTTTGAAGTGAAAGAGAATACCATTTCTCTGGTGTTTAGCCCCTGTGAAGGTGAATAATAAAACAAAAGATCAACCCCAGCTTGTGATGGGACTTAAAATTCCCAATGAGTTTGAATTATATGAGATGGGTAATTGGGAGACACTGATGGTTCTTGAGCAGAGGAGAGACATGGCTATATCTATGTACGGACAAGATTATACTGGAGTATGAAGGAAAGGAGAACTTGGAAGGTAGGAGAGAAAGTATAGGATGCTATTGCAAGTAGCCTAGGTAGGCAGCGATGAGAGTGTGGACTAGGGCTGAGGCAATGGAAGCAAAGACAAAGAAGCAGGTGTTAGAGATACTTCTGAGAATGAGTCTACAGGTAGCATGTGTCCTAGCAAGTGGTTCAATCAAAGTAAAACTTCTAATGTCTCTTTTGTGCTTCATTCCCTCCCACGGGTAGAGCTCTCAGAAAAGGGAGGCAAGTTTTACACCAGTTCCTTTTCTCAACTGAACAAGATAAGATTTATCATGTAATATTTAAAAAGAAAGATAAGATTACCTTTTGGGAATAGGGAGCAAAGAAAAGGCCGCTGTGACCCTGGAGTCGTGTTGTAACAGGCTACTCTTTCTAGCCGTTGATGGTTGGAATTATTTTTTAGGGGGAGGGGGATAGTTGGGTTCATTTTATTTTACTTTTATTAATACAGGGAACTCTCAGCATGAAAAGTCCCTCTGTCAAAATAGATTAGCATCTTTTCAGTTATTTACAGTTTTAGAGGACTGCCTGGCACACTAGGAGGTTAAATAAGTTGTCCCAGAGTCACATAATGGGTGTAGGCCAGAGATAGGATTTGAATTCTCTGAGGCCATCTCTTTATCTACAATTCCATGGTACTTCTCTACAGGTCGATGGCATAATCCTATTATAATGCTGCCTGCTGGCAAGAGACCAATAAGCATCCTTTTACATTACTGGTAATAAGGGAAGATCACCTTTACAACTAAGAGAATAATGTTGGGGGACAAGGATGATCCCATGAAAACACTGCCTCTTAGCAGAGGCTGACGTCAGTGTAACACTGATATCACAAGGGACAAGCTGCCCCCAGGGAAATGCTATTGGGAAAGACTCAAAAACAACACCATCATTATAGGTTCCTCATATGCTAAGGCCTGACACAAAAGTAGGTAAGTAGCTCTGGCAGGATTTGAGCCTGTGGCTCTCCTGACCTAGCACTTTTTGAAGGTTGGGTCAGAGAGCGAAGGTCACCAGCACCCTTGCCTGAGGAGGCAGAGTTAAGCTTCCCGATGTCACACCTTCAATCTTCATATCTGGGGTGAAGGTTGGAAGTAAAAGTCACAGGATCATAGATTTTGAATTAAATGAGATTTTAGGGCCCTCTAGTCTAACCTTCATTTTACACATGAGGAAACCAAAGCCCAGAGCTGATAAGTGGATTTCCAAAATCATAAAGTGATAGAGGTGGAATATTACTTATAAGGTAGTGGTAATGGTAGTAGTAGTAGTAGTAGTAGTAGTAGTAGTAGTGGTAGTAGTAGTAGTGGTGGTGATGGTGGTAGTGGGAGTAGTAATAATAGTAATGATAGTAGTAGAAATAGTAGAACTACCAGTAGTAATAGTAATGTAGTAGTAGTAGTAGTAGTAGCAGCAGCAGCAGCAGTAGTGGTGGTAGTGGTGGTGGTAGTAGTAATAGTAATGCTAGTAGTAGTAGCAGCAGCAGCAGTAGTAGTGGTAGTAGTGGTAGAAGTAGAAATAGTAGTAGTGGTAGTAGTAGCAGTAGCAGCAGCAGTAGTGGTAGTAGTAGTAGTAGTAGTAGTGGTAGTAGTGGTAATTGTAGTAGTAGAAATAGTAGAACAGAAGTAGTAGTAGCAGTGGGAACGGTGGTAGTGGTTGTAGCAACAGTAACAATCATAATGACAACAGCTGGTAACTACACAGCTCTTTAAGATTTGCAAAGGGTTTTTCAGATATGATCTCATTACGTCTCCACAGCAGACCTGGGAGGAAGGTGCTCTTATCATCTCCATTCGAAAGATGAGGAGGCTGAGGGAGTGACTTGCCCACAGTCGCACAGCTTGTAAATGTCTGAGACTGGATTTGAATTTGTGTCTTCCTGACTTCATGGCCAGCACCGCATGCTCTGGAGCACCCAGCTGCCCCGTCTGATGCCGGGCAGAGCTGACAATAATGATAATTGCTAGCACGTCTGTAGTGCTCTGTGCTTTGCTAAAGCATTTCACTCATGCTCTCTCACGTGATCCCTGGCACATGAACCTAGGACTTCTGGTCCCAAATCTGGATCGTTGGCCAAAGTATCCCGTCACCACCCCCAGCCCCGATGCCGTAGCCAACAAGAGAAGGGCCGGAGTTAAGTGGCAATGGAGCCACATTTGGTACAAAATTAATAGGAGCTCACCTCTGAAAAACAAAAGCATGATGAATTATTTAGTTATGATCTTCACGTCCTGGAAATGGTCTCCTTGAAGGAGAGCAATCATTAAGGGAATCAGAATGTGCTTTTAAAGTCGTCAATTGTATGATACGTTACGAACAAAAAACAAAAACACCAAGATCTTAAGAGTGGAAAATTGCAGACCAGTGACTATTCAGAGCTTCATTAATATCGTCAATAATAATAGCTAATATGAGAATAATCATAACTAGCATTTATATTAAGCTGTAAGTGCACAAAGTATTTTACAAATATCTCATTTTATCCTCACAACTCTAGGAGGTAGATGCTCTTATTAGCAAATGACTTGCCCAAAGTCATACTGCTTGGAAATGTCTAAGGTTAGATTTGAACCCATGTCTTCCTAACTCCAGGGCCAACATTCTATCCACTATACCAGCTAGCTGCCTTCAGGCCTTTGGGGAATAGATGGATTATAGAGATCTGGAAATCTAGAGCTGGAAATGGTCTTAATCAGAATCCTAACCCATCCTTTTTCAGATAAGGCAGCTGAGTCCCAGAGAAGTTAGATCAATTACTTAAGAGTCACACAGCTCATAAGCAGCAGAGCTGGAATCTGAACCCAGGTTTTGCTCACTGAATATCTAGTGCCCCATGCTCTACACATTGCCTCACCATGGCTGCTAAGGCCCCTTCCCAAGTTGATTTTTGCATCTTTGCTCAATAATGGCCCAATCAGCAAAGAAAAAATCAAATTAAGTATGTTGGGGCAACTTATAAAGGGTTACACCAATAGACTGGATGAATATCGAGTTCTTTAGCACCAAGCAAAATGATTACCCTGAAACAAGGACTCAAATGGAAAAAAAAAAAGGTTCCAGGATTTTTCTAATTATGTTATAATTGCTTTCTTTGTGGCTGGTTGTGATAGCTATCATTTCTGGTTCACCAACTTATGAAGTCTACATTTTACACAAATGATCCTGATTTTTTCCAACTCAATGGCCCATTTCCAAGGAGACAGTGAGAAAGCAGGCAATAAGTCCCCGCCTCAGCCATTTGCTAGGAATGAAGTTAACGAGACTATCTTCAGGACAAATGGGATGCAAAACAGTGTACCCTGGAAAGGCAGCCCTGTGGGGGCCTGACCAGAGAAAGCTGATTTCAAGCAGAAACTATCCTTGCAGAACAGAGAGAGACACAGGCTGCTGCTGGCACGCACTACTATCTATTATGCCTTCTCTTTATTTCCTGAAACTACTGTAATTTAGTGCCTTCCAAAAAAAAAAAACACACACACACAGGGACACCTTTTCAATCTCTGCCTGTGAAAGTCACACCATCTACATCAGGAAAATGATCATATTCAACAAATGTGAAGATGGAAACCAAAGGAGACATAATTTGTGGTATTCAAATCTCTCCGTCTTTGTCTCTCAGACCTTTTTCTCTTCTTTCTTTTTCTGTCATCCTCTCCCTTCTTGCAAGGAAGGAAATAAGGATTTCACAAGTACCTACTGAGTACTTACAACTATCTCGTTTGATCCTCACAACAACCCTGTGAGGTAGGTGCTATACTGATCTCCATTTTATGATTAAGGACACTGAGGCAGACAGTTTAAGTGACTTGTCCAGGGTCTCACAGCTGGGAAGTATCTGAAGCAGAATTTGAACTCAGGTCTTCCTGAATGCCAGTCCAATATTCTACCCCACTGTACCACCTAGAATGAGCTAATCTTATCTATCTAGTCATTTGTAAATGTTGGCCATGGATCTACTACATGCAACATTGGGTGAGATGCCGAGATGAAAAACACCCAGTACCTGCCCTCAGAGGGTTTATAGTTCAGTAGAGAACTCATGAGATGGAGTACAAACCCCATTCATGTTAAAAATTAGGAAGTTGAGGCTGAGAAGTTAAATGATCTGCCCACACTCACATATATAGGCTGGATATGAACTCAGGTAATACAGAGGATAGAGCACCGGGCATGGAATTGGGAAGACTCTTCTTCCTAAGTTCAAATTCAGCCTCAGACACATCAGTTGTGTGACCCTGAGCAAGTCACTTCCCCTGTTTGCCTCAGTTTCCCCATCTGTAAAATTAGCTGGAGAAGGAAATGGCAATCCGCGCCAAGATCTTTGCCAAGAAACCCACCCAAAAATGGGGTCATGAAGAGTCAGACATGACTGAAACAACTTAACAACATCCTGACTCTAAGCCTAGAGTTCTATGTGCTGTATGTACCACCTAATTCCTTGGGTAACTCAGAACTCTGTGGGTGATGAGTGCCAAATGAACAGTATAATAAAATACCCTGAATGGAGTCAGGGGAGTACAGTAGGAAACACACTAGATTTGAATTTCCCTACAGTGCTTTGCACATAGTAGGTAGGCATTCAATAAATGTTTGTTGGGATGAATTGAGGCCTTTCCTTTCAAGTCCTTCAAGTTTTGCAGATAGCACCTGAGAGTTTCCTGTAGAGTAGGTGCCTGATGAGCTGTGGCCGCCTGATGGGCTCTGACAAGAGTCCGATAATGACAAGGGCTCCAGGGAGCATCCTGTGACCTTCAGCAGGTTCTCCCCGACCAAATGGCCTTGTTTACTGAAGTTGTCACATTGTTCTTGGTGAGGAAGCATGCACGAAGTGCCCCAGAAGAGATTATTGTCATTCTGAGCCAATGCCCATTTTGCTCCATGTCACTGCCTCCTGTGAAGAAACTTGCACCTTTTAGCAAGGTGACCCAACATAAGCCAAGGCCTCATCATCTGCTCATTTGAGACCACAATTCACTGACATGCTCATGCTGAGCTCAGTAAGAAAATCATTCAGCCTCTTCTTTACATGAATTGTGCAGGACAAATGATCTCTCATGGAGAGAAATTCCCCTTTTTGTCCCCATGCCTTTACACTGACTCTCCTCAGTGGCTGGAAATCCCTCCACTTCCAAGAACCACTGGACTCCTTCAAGACTGAATTTGAGCATTACCTTCTACATGAGGCCTTCCTGATCTACCAGCTCCTTAGGCCCTCTCTGTCCCCAAAAGACCTTTTACCTGTTAACTTCATAGAGAGACAGAGAGATGATAGATAGATAGATAGATAGATAGATAGATAGATAGATAGATGGAAAGAAAGAAAAAGAAAGGAAGGA
Source organism: Pseudochirops corinnae (assembly GCA_028646515.1). Classification (NCBI taxonomy): domain Eukaryota; kingdom Metazoa; phylum Chordata; class Mammalia; order Diprotodontia; family Pseudocheiridae; genus Pseudochirops; species Pseudochirops corinnae. The sequence goes on along the minus strand of CM053587.1, from coordinate 319,893,881 downwards.
AGGAAGGAAGGAAGGAAGAAAGACAGAAACAAAGAAAGAAAGGACAGATAACCAGAAAGATAGACAAATCACATAGAAAGAAAGATAAGTTGACAGAGGATAGACATCTAATACATATAAGGTGATCTATCTCTATCCCTCTATCAGCCTATCTGTTTATCTCTCCATCTACCTATATGCCTGTTTATCTATCTATCTATCTATCTATCTATCTATCTATCTATCTACCTATTTATCTATATTTATCTACCTACATTTATATATCCATCAACTATCTATCTTTCTATTTATCAATTATCTCTTTATCAATTATCTGTCTATCCTTCCGTTTATCTGTCTACTATCAACTGTCTCTATCTATCTATCCATCCATCATCTATCTACTATTTATCAATTATCTATCAATTATTTCTGTCTGTTTGCCCATCCCTCCATCCATCTGTCTATCAATCTATCTACTATCTATCAACTATTTCTATCTGTGTCTATCATCTTAACTTATATTTGTAAAGCTCTTTTAGTTTTGCATCGGGTTTTGTTGTTGTTTTGCTGGGCCTGAGTTGAAATCCAGCCTCAGACATTTAATAGCTGTGTGATCCTGGATGATTCATTTAACCCTGTTCGCCTCAGTTTCCTCATCTGTAAACTGAGCTGCAGAAGGAAATGGCAAACCACTCCAGTATCTTTGCCAAGACAACCCCAAATGAGTCAGACACAATTGAAATTTAATAAGCAACAATAAAACAACATTTGGTTTTCTTAAGTGAAGTGTCTTGCCCTCAGCCACCAGAAGAGCATGTAGCTGAAGCGGAATTCAAACCCAGGTGATCTGCCTCCATCCAGGTGACATGGTTCCCAGCCAGAATGGACAGTCTTGAATGCTGAGAGGGTAGGATCTCTAGGAAGTGAGAAACCATTAGAGATTTGCAGGGTTCTATGCTGACCTTGAAGGGGTCAGTGTCAAAAGTCACAGATTTAGACCTGGAAGGAATCATAGACGACATCAAACCCAACTCCATTTTATAGGCAAGAATACTTAGGTCTGGAGAAGGTAAGTAACTTGCTCCAAGTCATAGAGGTAATAAGTAATAGAGGCAAGATTTGAACCCAGATCCTCTGCCACCAAATGCAGCATTCCTTCCACTCTAAGATGGCAGTCTCATAATGGGCCCCTCTGAAGAGTAGCAAATTTGGTTACTCCACTGACATCAGAGACTGGCATTCAAATAAATATCTACTGTCCATGACCGGGCCAGATCTCTCTCCTTACATACTGCTGCCTTCTATGGGTTTCTGAAGGCTGTGAGACCTGGCAGCTTGTCATTTTAATTTCTAGTGTTTTGAATTCATTGCAAAATAATTGACTTATAGATTTTTGGTGCAGGCATATTTACTGTTTTCCCTTCACTCTGGAAATGATGTAGTATAACAAAAGTAACTTTAATTATGCTGGAGTCACTGAGAGCTGAAAATTGCTGGCATTTTAGAAATCAGACTAAGTGTTCCAGAATGAAAGTGGATACAAGCATGACAGATTTATAGGGAAAGCATTGACCCATAGGTAGCAACACTGGGAAGTCAGCTAAGTTTGTCTTGGAAATCCCAGGGTCATGGATCTGGAGACGGAGAGGATTTCATAGAGGCCATCTACTCTGAACTTGTCATTTAACAGAGAAGGGAACTGGGGCCTATGGAGGGTAAACCATGCAAGTAGGAAGACCCATAGCTATGGTTTGAGTTTAGGTCATAGGACCATAGAATCTGATAGTTGAAAGGGACCATAAACGGCCATCTAATCCAATCCAAATGTGATAGGAATAGCCATTATAACATAGCCAACAAGAGGTTCTCCAGTCTCTGCTCAGAGACCTCCCAGGAAAGGGAAGCCACAACCTGTCTAGGCAGCTCATCCCACTTTTGGACAAGTTCTAATTGTTAGGAAAATGCTTCCCTTTTACATCAAGGTCAAATCTGCCTCTCTGTAACATCACCATATTTTTTATCTGGAAGAGACCCAAGAGTTCAATCAAGTCTAAGCTCATTTTGTAGAATTTACAGATGATGAAACTGAGGCCAGAGAAGCTCATTGATTTGCCCATGGCCAACAGTCAATAATTATTTCTTAAATATCTACTATGTGCCAGGCTCTATGCTAAATAAGCATCAAGGATACAACTATGAAAACAGAAGGTGTCTGTTCTCAAGGTGTCTAGTTATACAAGTAGTAAATATAGGAGGCAGGATATGGACCCAGGTCTTTTGATGAGAACCTCAATGCTCAATCCTCTAGAAAATGCTGTAGCTCCCACTTATTGCTTATGGTTCTGCTTTCTGGGGCCAAACAGAGTGAATTAAATTCCTTCTCCACATGACCACCCATCAGATACTTGAAGACAGCTCTTCTGTTCTAAATCTTCTATGCTCCCAAGCTAAATTCATCCAGTTCTTTGGAATAATCTGCATAAAACTTAAGATCAAGGCTCTTCACCCTTCTAGCTGGCTTCCTCTGGACACTCTCCTCCTTCTAAAAGTCCTTCTCAAGCCATGGAACCCAAGACTGAACCCAACACTCCAGATGAGGTCTGACAAGGGCTGAATACAGTGACACCATCATCTCTATATTCCTCTAGTTTGTTGTTGTTGAATTGTTTTCAGTTATGTCTGATTTCATGACTTCAATTTGGGGTTTTCTTGGCAAAGATATTGGAGTGGTTCACCATGTCCTTCTCCTGTTCATTTTACAGATGAGGAAACTGAGGCAAACAAGGTTAAGTGACTTGCTCAGTCTAACACAGGTAATAAGTGTCTGAGGCCAGATTTGAACTCAGGTCTTCCTGACTCTAGGCCTGGAGTCCTATCTACTGTAAACAGGCTCTTATTAATGGAGGCTCAGATGGCTTTAGTTTGGGGGCTAACAACCCACTCATATTAAGCCTGACAACCCCTAAAGACCTCAAATCTTTCTCAGACAAACTGCTATTTAACCAGGCCTTCATCCTCTTTTTATGAAGCTGATTATTTTTTGTGCTCAAGTGTTAGACTTTACATTGATCCCTATTGAATTCAGTCTTTTTACTTTCAAATCAATGTTCCGGTGCTCGAGAGATCTTTTTGGATCCCTCGCAGCTTTTATACGTCATGGTGTCATAACACCATCTATGCCTTAATCCACATCACTGATAAAAAGTGTGCAACAACACAAGGCCAAGTGAAGACCCCTTTGGCACTTCTCTGGAGACCTCTTATCTTATTGACATTGAACCAATAACAAGTAGTATTTAATTCCATCCAATCATTTCAGAATCCCTCTAATTGTATTATTACTCAGTCAACATCTCTCCATTTTCTCCATAAAAACCATATGATATGATTTAGCAAACGCTTTGTTAAAAATTAGGAAAAATATATCCATAATGTCCCCTTCACTTACTAGTTTAGTGACCCTTTCAGAATAGAAAGGGAAAATG
>CM053587.1:319870861-319888361 GCA_028646515.1 Pseudochirops corinnae | reverse complement strand
ATGGTCTGCAGAGTAGTTCTGTCTTCATTTGAGTTAACCTGACCTTTTGTCCCTCTTGATACATCCCAGGAGCCTATCAGCTATGCAAGATCTCCTTTTGGTCCCCCTTCCCCCAAGAATACCAAATGACTTAGAATTTCCCTGGAGAGATGTCCTGTGAAACAGACATATACATGCTGCCTCAAATCTAGGGCTTTGGGGAGTGAGTGGAACCACTTTAGGGGCTGATTTTATCTAGTGAAAAATGAAATTCAGGAAGTGGAGAAATAACATGCTTAATCCACAGCCACAGTTATTACAGACTGCTCTGCATGGGCAAGGGGCTGGGATAGCGTTAGCTATCCCTGGAAATGATGGGGTGAGGCCTTCCAGCTCCAGCTCCAGCTCCAGATATTAGTGAACTGTAAAGTTCCCTTCACTTCCCCTCCCATGTTCTGATCCTGGGTGCCTGGTCACCCACAATGCCTTGAAAAATCAATTGAAAGCCCATTCTCATCCTTTTTCTCTTTGCATGCTCTCTGTCTCATGACTTGGGATGTCCCAAGTGGTGATTTCAGAACTCTATTTTGTGCTGTTAGAAGCAAATATGTAAGAGTCCCTAGAGACCCTGTCCTTATGCAGGTTAAATGCATAGATAGCATATTAAATTGACTAAGAGGCGATGGTTAAAACCAACTATGTCAGCACTAAATGGTGGTTGTTATTCTCTTTGAATGGCTATTCTATATTCTTACTACATGCATATTCATGTATGCATATGTACACACAGACACCCACCCACCTTGTTTTATATATTTTCTCCAATACTCCAAGGGACCAGAGACAGCAATAAGGTAGACTCTCCCTATGAAGCTGCAGATTCCAACCTTCCCAATGCCTAGCCATCCTGTATGAATCTCATTCATGTCTTCCTTTACGTACACCACAAGGGTCCAGCAAACATCCTTGGGGAGAGGGGGTGCCTTGCCTTCTCCTGACCTCCCAATGTTCCTAGTGAAGGTTAAAAGCTGCCCAGCAGTTATCCTTGGCTCTCATTACATGGCTGGCTGATCCCTCTTTTCTTGATTATAACACATTTTATGCACGTAATTTTGTTCTTGTTTAGCCAATTAGTTATATCCAAAAACTCTTCATGACTCTATTTGGGGTTTTCTTGGCAAAGATACTGGAGTTTGTCCTTCTCTAGCTCATTTTACAGATGAAGAAACTGAGGCAAACGAGTTAAATGACTTGCCAGGATCATACAACTAGTAAGTGTCTGAGGCAAGATTTGAACTCAAGTAATCCTGATTAAGCATTGTCAATGTAATAATCTGACAATTGTGTCACACTCCTTACTTTTCAAAGTGCTTTTAGATCTATGATTATTTTGAGCATTTTCTTTGCAACCCTAGGACTGAGTACAGTGCTATGTGCACAGTAGGTGCACAGGTACGTTGAGTAGGTGTTCCATAAAGGCTTTCCATTGGTTTGTTAGTGATTATGAACTCACCCGAGTTTCACATCTACTCACTGAAGTGACTAGGTTTGGGTGGGAGTTATTATCCTTGTTTCAAGTATGAGAAAATAAATCCAGTGCCGCAAAATAAGTTAGTGGATCAAGGACTAGAATGCAGATCTTATTAGCCCTAAGTCACTAGGTTTTCCATTGTGTCAACCTGCTTTCCCCATGTGCTTCCTACATACACAGTTGGGTGGTGTAGCTGTCTCTGGAGGTTCGTAATTGTGATTCAGTGACCTCTCTGCTGAATGACCCCATTGAGTGAAGGGAGAAGGTAGGAAAGCTTATCCAGTGGCCATCTCCTGCTCTCAAGGCCATGTTCCATTTAGAGATGATAATCTAATGGTTCTTAATGCTAAGGAGATATATGTAATTTGCAGTCAAAGGACCTGGATTCAAATCCCACTTATACCACTACAGTGGTTCTCAACCTGTGGGTCACGACCCCTTTGGGGGTCGAACAGGAAACACATATTTCCGATGGTCTTAGGAACTGAGACACTACTCCTCTATCCATCTCCAGGCAGGTCCACCCACATACAGATACTCCCACATATGAGTATTAAAGGGTTGCAGCATTAGGAAGGTTGAGAACCACTGACTTAGAACCTGTGTGACTTTGGACAAGTTGTTTTTATATCGTGGGACTTCAGCTGCCTTATCTGTGTGTGACATAATATATACGATCCAGGGGTTTTTATCCTTTGCCTTCATAGGCAGCTAGGTGGCATAATGGATACAGTGCTGAATTTGAGAGTTAGGAAGAGCTGAGTTCAAATCTTGCCTCAGACGCTCACTAGCTTTGTGACCCTGGGCAAGTCACTTCACCTGTTTGCCTCCATTTCCTGATCTGTAAATTGGGGATGATAATAATAGCACCTACCTCTCAGGATTGTTGTGAGGATCGAGTGAAATAAAGTATGAAAAGTACTCTTGGCATTATATCAGTGTGATGATGATGATGCCAATTCCCTTTCTCACTGGTGAATTTCCAGAAAGCAGCCCAGGGTACTCCTGAGAAGCTACTGGGTTCTTATTTAATGTGATAAGTGTAAGTCCCCGTTCCAGTATGTTCTCCTCCAGCACACTTGCCAGGACTAATATCTCCTCCTTATCACTGATATTATCTAGCGCCATAGTATGATTTAGAGGTTAGACAACTAAGATCAATTATTTTTTACAAAAGATATATTTGTTGAGAAGATATAGCTAGAACATAAGTACAAAAATCTGCTCCCATCACCTGGGGGCACATTCTCCCCTACACCGCCTCTGTCTCTGGGGATTAGGGGTTTAATGTTCATCTGGCTCTTATAAATACTCATCCCTCACCCCTAAGTTGGCTTTCAAATGTAGAGTGGTAGAAGGATAAAGCTGCTATCCTGTTTGAGGACCCTGGCTTCTTGGAGAGACCACTGGAGTTGGAGTCAGGAAGACAAGAGGTCAAATCTAGCCTCAGGCACTTACTAACTGTGTGACTATGGGCAATTCACTTAACCCTGTTTGCCTCAGTTTCCTCATCTTTACAGATGAGCTAGGGAAGGAAATGGCAAGCCACTCCAATATCCTTGCCAAGAAAACTCCAAGTGGGGTCATTGGGAGTCAAACATGCCTGAAATGAACGAATGACAACAACAATGGACCAGGTTTGCTTGTCTACAAATCCTAGCAAAGACTGCAGCTTACAGATATCACTATAGCTACCTTTCAAAGTTCACAAGGACTCAGCTTAATCTATTACATTTCCTGTATTCTTTCACGTGTGACAATACCCAGAAGGGACAGGAACAACAACAGGATCATGTACTTATAAGCTTCATGTCAGAGGAAATAGGCATCTGGCAGTAGGATTCTGCTATGTCACTTACTACTATGTCTTTCAGCCATAGTGGAATCATGAGCCTTTGACCTTGTGCCAGGTTTGAGTGAGAGAGGCTCTGTGGCTCCTCCCCAATCAGAGAGATCCAGAGCACCTTGTTCATCAACAGGGAAAGGAAAAAGCATTGCATCTATTTGCCCTCCTAAGCATTTATTTAGCACCTACTGAGTATTAGGCTCTGTGCTAAGCATCAAAGATACAAAGAAAGGTCAGACAGACATTTCCAATCTAATGAGAATCTTTTTTTGCACGCAAAAGTTGGACAGTAAGTCGATGGGAAATGGTCATCTACTACTTGCCTATACTCTGAATTGGAGAGCAGGACCCCTTCACTCCAAGTCATCAGGAACTTCCAGACATAGGCTTCTCATTGGCCAGTTGCCTGTGGCATTGCCAAATAAGGGGCTTGGACCAGATGTCCTCCTAAGTACCATCCAGCTTGGAATCCATGATCCTATACTGAGCTCCCGGGCTGGAAATCCAAGATTAAACATAGCCCACTGCCAGTTGAAAAACAATATTGGTCATCGGATCAAAGATGTTGGCTTGGAAATGACCTCAGAGGGCACTTAGTTCACTTGACAGATGAGGAAACTGGGTTCCAGAGAAATGAAATGATTTGCCCAGTCTCCCACAGGTAGTAAGGGAGAGAGCTTATGCTTGAGCTCATGTCCTCTGACTCCAGATCCTCCTGCCTTTTCACCTGGACCATGGATTAGAGAAGGTTCTATATTTTTAGAGACTCATTTTGCTGAAATATGTAAATGGCTGCTAACTTTGTATTCTCCTCTCCCTTTTTCCCCTCAGGGATTTTTCATCTTTCTTTTTCACTGTCTGCTGAATTCTGAGGTGAGTCTGAGCTTCCCATGGGTGGTAATAAGCTGGTTTTTATTTCAGCACAGAACTTGGAGAAGCTAAAATGATGCCCTACTTGGAGATGGCCATGGCTTTTTTGTCTCTAGACTTCTGAATCCTCTTTGGTGTCTGAGAAGAGCTGGGCTGGAGAATGGCTGGGTTTTTGTACCTGTTGCTTAGCGATGCTTTCCTAGGCTGTTTACCCTGATCACTGAACCAAGACCAGGAAAAAGAGGAGGAGGGGAAGGACATAATCTAGGCTGAAAATCCCCACTGTGGATTCTGATCATTGCTATGCATGCAGCTCAATGCCACACACATTTATTAGGCACCTACTGCATACAGTGCCCTGTTGGGTCTGATACAGAGCTGAGATAATACATGCTTTCTTTGCTTGGGTAGCCTAGCCTAGTAGAAATCGATGATAGCTAAAATGGATAATATTACATGATAGACACCTTGGAGAGGGGCAAGGGATTGTTCTTTGTGATACCTACCTATGGAAGGACGTAATTGACTAGGGATGAGGGAAGGCTTCCTGGAGGAGGTGGCGTTTGAATTTTAAAGTGTCTCTAGGAATTCAACCCATTAAGTGGGGAATGAAGGACTGGCTAAGCAGAGGAACTGTGGGAGAAAATACAGAGGAATGATCAGTTATAGACAGTTGTAGGGGCCTTTCTTAAAGATTATCTTAGTTAACTCTCCACACTCCACCTCATTTTAGAGATGAGAATGTTGAAGCCAGAAAGGTTAAATCATTTGCTCAATATTACACAGGCAATAAAGGAAAACTGGGATTCAACTTAATAAATGTTGATTGAATGATTGAGAGAACTGCCTGGAGCACCAAGGAGGGAAGTGATAAACCCGGCACATAGTAGGTGCTTCTTAACAGATATTTATTGATTGATCTGAGGGACTTGTCCAAATTCACATAGTGTCAGATGGGGTGGTTCATAAATTACTTTTGCTTCTTTATTATCCCTGTTGTAAAAATGAAGGATCTTAGTCTTGAGAGGTTAAGTGACTTACCCAGGGACATTCAGCTTCTAGGTATACCATACATAGCATCTGATTCTCTGGGTTTTCTACTTTATCCATTTTACTGTGCTTTGTATAATAATAATAAGAATACTAATAACAATGATAATAATCCACAGTGTTTATACAGCACTTTAAGGTCTGCAAAGCTTTTTTCAGATAATATCTCATTTGATTCTCACAACCATCCTGGGAGGCAAGTGCTATATTACAGATGAGGAAGTAGGGACAAACAAAGGTTAAGTGATTTACCCAGGATCACACAGCTGATGAGAGTCTGAGGTTGGATTTGAACTCAAGTCTCACTCACTCCAAGTCCCGCAGTCTATCCACGTTCCTCATTGCTGGCATCATAACCATCTACATGACTTATCTTGCCCCCTCTCTATTCTTCCCCTTCAGATAGTTAGTAAGCCCCTTGAAGTCTGTTGCTTTTCCTGAACACTGAACACAGGGCCCAACACATGGCAGGTGGTTAAGAAATGTTTGTTGAATGCAATCGACTTGAATTGAATTAGTTTGCCTAGCTTTAGGCAGAAAGCTCTCCAGCTTCAGGCAGAATTTCTGAGAGAGCCCCCTCCTGTTTCCCCAAGAGCCCGCCTGTTGATCTGCTATGGAGTGACAGCTCCTAACTCCTGGTTTTCCAAATAAACTTGTCATGGCATCACATGGGGGCAGGTTAATGACTGTGTCCCCAGATGGAGAATATTGCAGGAGATTTTATTGTTCTTTGAAGAACTGGTTTCCAAGGGCCCATGGGCAGCATTAACAGTGCCTGAATATTTCAGCTACTTATATAAACTTGAAGAATTACCTTTGATAAAAAATCTTCAAGAAGATTCCTCACATGACTATCTCTGTGTGGTCTTTCATTTCTTTTCTCTTTTCTTCTTCTTAAAACAAATAAAGAAAAGTATTCCTCACTTTGCCCAGTGAATAAAGAGGCCCTTGGTCCCCCAGGATGGAGTTTTGGGGGATGGTGTTTCACTTGCAGGTAGAGGGGAAATGTTTTATGGGGGATTTTTCTGTTGTTGCTGTTCGTTATATTGCCCATTGCCAACGTGACTTTTCTTAAAAAGAGATCTTGAGGGTCATCTGATCAAATGAGCTGAATATATGATGCAGCCGTGTGGCATTAAGGACAGACAGCATTGAACTCTGAGTCTGGAAGATCTCAGTTCAAATCCCACCTCAGACACTTACTGGTTGTGTGACCCTGGCCATTATGATTTTTATACAGATCACTTTGAGATCTAATTGTCCAGCCTTAACCTCTCTCTGACCAGCAGTCCCACACCCATTACTGCCAATTAGACATATTTGGTTGGACTTCTAAAACATGATGCCTCTTTTGAAATAGCCTTAAACTTAATGTTTCCAGAACCAAACTCGTTTTCTTCCCTGCCCCCCCCAAATAAACAACACCCTCTCCTTTTTACTAACTTGCCTGTCATTGCCCTCTCCATCACCCAGCCTGGCCACCTAAATGTCATCCTCAACTCCACTCTGTCTTACAGCCCCTCCATCAGTCATCAAGTTCTGTTTCTGCATTTATTACATCTCACCCCCTTATCTCCTCTGACAGTGCCACTACTCTACTGAAGGCCCTTATCATCTCATGTGTGAACTATTACACTAGCTGCTTGTGGGTTTCCCCCCTCAAATCTCTCCCCACTCCAATCCATCCTCCATTCACCTGTCAAACTGATCTTCCTGAAATGCAAGCCAGAGCCTATCATTTTGCCCCCTTTCCCCCATTCAACAAACTCCTGTGGCTCTCTGTTACCTTCAGCATCAAATATAATATTTTCTGTTTAACTTTTAAGACTCTTCTGTCCTGGCCTCTTCCAAGCTTTCCAGGTGTCTTACTCACCTCCTCCACAGACTTTGTAATCCGTTAACACCCACCTTCTTGCCGGTCCTCCCATCTCACGACTCCAAGGAGTTTTCTCTGAGCTGTCCCCCATGCCTGGCTCTTTCTCCCTCCTCGTCTCTTCCTCCTGGCTTCTCTGGTTTCCTTCACATCTCAGCCACAATCCCACCTTTTACAAGAAGCCTTTCCCAATCCCCATCCATCTTAGTGTTTTCCCTTTGAAACTGTCTTCAGTTTATCTTGTGTATGTCTTGTCTGCACATTGCTGTTTGCACATTGTCTCCCCAATTAGACTGTCAGCTCCTTGAGAGCAGGAACTGCTTATTGGGCATAGTACTTTGTAGCAGTGTCCTGAGGACCTGATGAAATAACCCAGATAAAATACTTTATAAACCCCTAAATCACTATAGAAATTTTGGCTCTTGACGTGCCCAAGGCCCTATAGGAAGCAAGTAGAAGAATCAGGATTTGAATTCAGGTCCTCTGTCCTTCCAAGATCAAGAACTATGTCTAAATATTACTCACAGATAGTCCCTTGCCGAGTGACTATTTGGGCACATCACCGAATCTCTCTCAGTCTCAGTTTTCTCATCTGTAAAATGATGGGATTGGACTAGATGACCTCTAAGGTCTCTTCTGGTTCTAGAACTTTGATTCTATCATCCTGTTTGTCCAGTTTTGGATGATTTTTCCCTCCTAAAATGTAGCACACGGAAATGAATACCACACTATATAAGGGTAACAAAATAGCCAACTGATCTCAAAGCATGACACAGAGTTTGAGATCATCCTGACTGTTTTCTGGTCATATTTTCTACTCTGTAGGGGCAGGTAAAGGGCAAAGGAGAATTCAAGACAGAAAGATGTCCTAGGAAAAAATGAGGATGGGTAGAAAAAGCCACAAGGAAGGCTTGTATAGCCAAAAATTATAACTAGCGAGACAAGGCAGTAGAAATCAAAGAGCACTGGAGTTATTGGAATCTTGGGATCAAATTCTCCTTCTAGCTTTTACTAGTTAGCATCAAAGTGCAAATTATTTAATTTCTCTGAGCTCCTGTTTTTTGTTTTTGTTTTTTTGCTTTTTGGAGGGGGGAAGGCAAGGTAATTAGAGTTAAGTGACTTGCCCAAGGTCACACGGCTAGTAAGTGTTAAGTGTCTGAGGTGGGATTTGAACTCAGGTCCTCCTGACTTCAGGGCTGATGCTCTATTCACTGCCCCACCTAGCCACCCCAAGCTTCTGTTTTCTTATCCATAAAGTGGGGTAAAAATAGCTGCAGTGCTTGTATCTATCACAAGGCTTTTATGAGGTTCAGATGAGAGCTAGATGTAATAAGCAAGGCATAGTCAAGGTATGATGGAAACAAACTGGATTGTGTTCAGTTTCTGGTTTTGAGCATTCATTTCCCCAGGCTTCCCATTCTTCTATTTTATAAACCTTAAAAAGTAACGTCAACATCACAGTTATTATGATTCTCACCATCTGGGTTCTTAGCAATGCATACTATTTGGGAGGGCAAGTTAGCATCAGAGTGGGATACAGACCTTCCAGAAGGAACTCTGTAGCCAAAGCTCCTGAGTCCTCAAGAGGCAGTTCAGCTGTGACCCTCCTTACCCCAGCTTCACTCCCTATTTGGGGCTCATTCAGTCTTGGCTTTTCTTTATTCTCTATAGTGCTTAACAAATGTTGCCTTGTATTATGTTTTTTCTGTGTTTTATATATATGTACATATATCTTATATATGTGTATATATCAGACACATACACATAGATGTAGATATAGACATAGATATAGATATAGATAGAGACATAGACATAGAGATAGAGATGGAGAGATAGAGAGATAGATGATACAGATATAGATAGCTTATCTCTACTACCATACTGTAAGGTCCTTGATGCCACCAACTATATTAAATTTAGCTTTGTACCCTTTATAACACCCAGAACAGTAGCAGATACTCAGCAAATATTTTCTAAAAGTAATGAATTTTAAAAATGTGTGAATGAAGAAAAATGTATAGTGAATAAATGAAGGGTGGAGTAAATGATTGGATTGAATTATTAAATAGATAAAAGAATAAATGAATGGGGGTGCCTAGGTGGCGCAGTGAATAGAGTACTGGCCCTGGAGTCAGGAGGACCTGAGTTCAAATCCAGCCTCAGACACTTAACACACACACACAAAAACTAGCCATGTGACCTTGGGCAAGTCACTTAACCCCAATTGCCCTACCCTCCTCCCTCCAAAAAAAAAGCAAAAAAAAAATTAAACAATAAATGAATGAATGAGTTAAATGGATGGATTCATGAAGTTAATAGATGAAAGGATTGTGTGAACTAATGGACTGAATGAATAACTAAGTGAAGACAGCTTGGAAATACAGTGGATGGAGTCTTGGATTCGAGTCAGGAAGTCCTGCATTCAAATCTAGTATTGACTCTTGCTGACTTTGTGACTTTAGGCAAGTTACTTAACCTCTGCCTTCCTCAGTTTCCTCATCTGTAATATAGGATATTAAAAACATCTCAGGATTGTTGTAAGGACAAAGTAAGGTAATATTTGTGAAGTACTTAGAAAAGTGCCTCATACATAGTTGGTACTTAATAGATTATTGCTTAAGCAAAAGTGGGTGAGTGGGTAATTGGATAAATGAATGGATGAATAAAGATGGAAGAATAGAATAAGAGACTGAAAAGATTAACACGTGGATGGAATGAAAAGTGAATGAAAAAATGAATTAATGGAAAACTTATTGAATGAATGAATGAATGAATGATGTAAATAGATGAGTGAAAGAATACTTATTATTAGAAGACTTCTACAATGATTCAAATATTGAATGGGAATATTTTACTTATCATTTCCAAATATTGAATGCTATTTAACATTTGGTTTTCTGTGACCCAAGTTCCAGAGATTCATTGGACTACTTAGCATGGCATCTGAGTTTGGCTCTGAAATAATATCTGATTAACTCATATCCTCTGCTCTTCACAGGTGAGAGCTGCCTTTAAGCATAAAACCAAGGTCTGGTCCCTCACCAGCAGCTCTATTCGGAACATCAATGTGAAGCCCTTCAACTCCGACATTGTGAGTCCCACATGATATTTGGGGTGTAATCAACCCAACCCCCTGCCAACCAGTGCTGGCTCGAAAGTCCAAAGCAATTTCCAAATGAGTGGACACTCCCCATCCCCATCCTGCAGAGCAAGTCCTATCACAAGATGAGGCAAAGTTTTGTAGATGAGGGAGCTTTCTTTGGTCTAGGTTAAAGCTTCTTAGGGAATAGACTGAGCAGTGTTTCTCAAATTGTGACTGAGTTGTGACCCTTGACCCAAGCTTTGGGTGGAGCTGTGACCTGAAGGTGAAGGCTGAGCTGATGCTCATTAACATTCCTCTTCACTTTTAATAACACTTGAAGGTTTATAAGAGGCAGCTAGGAGGAGCCATAGTGGATAAAGTATTGGTCCTGAAGTCAGGAAGACGTGAGTTCAATTCTGACCTCAGATAGTTCCTAGGTATGTGACCCTGGGCAAGTAATTTAACTGTGTTTGCCTCAGTTTCCTCACCTGTAAAATGAGCTGGAGAAGGAAATAGCAAACTACTCCAGGATTTTTGCCAAGAAAACCTTACATGGTGTCACTGATGACTGAACATACAACAACACCAGGGTTTACAAAGAAAAAAGCTTGTCATAAATGAATCCCTTCGACCCTCACTTTAATCCTGGGAGGTGGATGTTTTTACTATGTCCATTTTCTAGCTAAGGAAACTGAGAGTCAAAAAGGATAAGTGATTTGCCAAGTAGGAAGAGAGAATAAACATTTATATGCCACTTTCTATGCCACCGGCACAGTGCTAAAATGCTTTTACAAATATCTCAATTGATCCTCAAACAACCCTGGGCTTTGGTACTCCCCCCACCAAGAAGAAATGCCTTAATGAAAATTGGGTCCCACTGCTGCCTTAATATGGCTTTCTTGCTATCAAGACCATGTCCACTGCATCCAAATTGACATCATTTATTAAATACCTTGTCAGATGAAAATTTAATTTTCTGGCTCATGCCTTGGAGGATCAGAGATCAGTGATACCTATACAGAATCACTGAATCTTAGTGTTGGGAAGACCCAGTTCTCTAACAGATGCAGGAATTCCTTCCATGACTTCAAAGAAGTCATAGAAAGAACATTTGAAATTACAAGACTCGGAAGACCTGGGTTTGAGTACTAGCACTGGAGGCATTTTCTCTGTCTGGGTCAGTTTCCTCACCTATAAAATAGGAGATGTAGCTAGATATGTTTTGAGGTTTATTTCAGTTTTAACATTTTGTGGTTCTTATTCTTGGATCCCTAGCCTTCTACACAAATACCTATAGAGACAAGAAGCTCATCATCCCCCAATCCAGTCCATTTCATGATTGGACAGCTCTGACTGTTAAGGAACTCTTTCTTATATTGAACCAATTTAAAAAATCAGTGACTTAGAGAAAAACAAAAATTATATGCTTATCAAATTAGCTAACATATATGATAGAGTAGGGATCTGAAGACATTTCATTGAGAATATTGAAATGACTCTAATAAGATAGGACTTGTAAAGATAAATTTAAAACCTTCTGTTAAGAAATTCCCTTTTGTAAGTATACTATGGAAGAAGTTTGGTTAAATAGTTTTCATGAGAATGATCTGGGAGTTTTAGAGGGCCGCAAATTCAATAGGAGTCATACAGCAAACAAAAACCTAATGTAATCCCAGACTCCATTAGGAGAGGCATAGTGTCTGTGACTATGGAAATGATGGATTTTCCTTAATGTGCCCTGGATGGACTATTGTACTCTTACTAAATCCAATCAATGTATGTACACTTGAGGGCTACCAGGATAAAGAGAGGTCTTGAGAACATGCTAAATAAGAATCTTTTGAAGAAACTGGACATGAGAATGGCCTAGAGAAGAAGTTAGGGCAAATGATAGTCACTTTCAAATTAAAGACCTGTCATGTGTAAGAGTGATTAACTTTGTTCTGCTTGACCCAAGAGGGCAAAAGAGGAAGATGCTTGGTGTGAGGAAGAAAAAACAAATAAAAACTTCCTAACAGTTAGAATGAAGGAAAAGTGGAATGTGCTATTTGAGAAGGCAAAGGGTTCTCCTTCACTAGAGTCATTCAAGGAAAAGCTGGATGACCACTAATTGGGCATGTTGCAAAGGAAATAGGTTTTCGTTCAGTTAGACTCTAAATGTTAGAGGTTGGCTTAAATGGTCTTTGAGTTGTCTACCAACTGAAATTTGGTGAAATCCTCCTTCCTGTAATTTCTCCCTGCGGCTCCTGGCTCTGTTCTTTAGTGTCAAGAGAAAAATTCCCTACCCTGTTCCCCACTATAGTCCTTCAATTGCTTGAGAAAAATGCTTATGTCATACCCATGTCTTTTCTTCTCACTCTTCCTACCCCCTTGGTTTGCAGATGAATGGAACCCGGCCAGGAACTACTCCCACTAAACTCAACACTTGGGACAAGAGCAGCAACTCAGCCAATAGGATCGACTTGTCAGCAGTGTGACCCAGGCTCAGCTTCCCTTCACCCTAAAAAGCCTGTGCCATGTCTTGGGGGCTCAGACCCCACCAGAGCCCCATCCAAATATTCTCACAGATATTGTTAGTAGGATCCCTTCTCCTCATCACTGCCTGGGAAATGGAAACTGGCTGCCTTGCTTGTTGGATAACTGGTCATCTTATGTTCACTCTCTTGTGTTTAATGGAACTCACCCCTTGGCCATTAGCAGAGTAACTCTTGCCCTGGTATACACTGGATAGCTTGCTCAGTGATGAGAAGATATAAGAAAAGAAAAAAAGAACACCAAAAAACCCCCACAATGCTACTGTCTGAAGCCCAGAGCTGCATGGCTACCATGAACACAGGCCTCCTGAAGGACATGCTTCAGCTTCAGAAAGAAAAGAATGAAGAGAAAATACTTCCTGTTGAGAGTCTGAAGTCAAAGTCTTCTTGTTTCGTTCTGCATTCTATGTTTGCACCCAAGGAGTCCAATCAATCTAGGGATGAATACATAGAAGACCAAAGGAAAGGAAATCCATCTGAATGTCCCCAGAACTCTGTGCTAAGAAGAGAGAGCAAGCTCTGTTCAGCCTTTCATACTGTATTGGAGACTCAAGCCAAGGAAACTAAGACTGTTGTCATGTTATCAAGAAATGCTAAGGTTCACACAAATGCATGGAGTGTGCTGTCCATCCTTAGGCAGATGACAGGTGTATAGGAGCTACAATCTATGAAACTTGCATACACAATGTCTACACACTTGCAGCCAATGGCATTTACATAAACTTGCTCATATTATCTTCCAAAATTAAAGTTTGCTTCAGAATTCAAAAGGATGGTAACAGCTTTGATGATACCCACTACATTTTCCTGATAGCCTTTCCTTCTTACAAGGTCTGCCTAGAGATTCTGCCTTATCAGAACCTTCCAGTCCTAGCTACATTTATCCAAAAGAATAGGTGCTCCTTGAGGGCAGGAATTGCTCCTGTTATCTATTCCTCAGTGCCTAATACAGTGCCTTGCTCAAAGTAGGGGCTGAATTAATGTAGGTTCATTTGACTCACCCCATGGATCTCAGGGCTTATCAGTGGCAGATGTTATCAGGAAAATGGTGCCCAATTCTAAAATAACCCAGACACAAATAACAAGGGAGATAAGATCACAGCAAAACTTGTGGGTAGCCTCCTTAGCTTGTCTTCATAGATGCCTTGGGAGTCCTTGGAAATTCATGTTGACTTCTACCTGTGTTCTAAAGGGAAAGCACTTGAGGCAAAAGAAACATAATGTCTTTTTTTTCTAGCATTTTCCAGTGACCTCTGCCACCAATCAATATCCCTGCCATGAAGTTTTACTAATCATGTTCTAACATTGCTATTTCCAAAGTGTATTTCCTACCAAGCACCACCAGGGGCATCTCTCACCCATTATCATAAGCAAAGCTTTCTAAGTTACTATTCAGTGTCATAGATGGATATTGAATTTGGAGTCAGTAGATCCTGCTTCTCACACTTACTAATTGTATGTCCATGGCAAGTCACTTTCCAGACCTTTTGTTTCTTAATTCAGATATGAGGATAGAATGGAAATACTAGCTGAGTTCAGCACATGCTAGAAAGACTTCTGGATTCACAGTAAGGGAGACCTGAGTTTGAATCCCACCTCTGAGTCTTACTATTTGTGTGATTCTGGAAAAGTCACATGACCCACCCCAGCCTCAGTTTCCTCATCTATAGAATGGGAATAGCTACACTAGCAGTGTTTGCCTATGAGGATCAAATGAGTTATTGGATGTAGAGCACCTTGCAAACCTGGTAACTTTAAGGGGCTATTTGAAAGTTAGCTACCATCATGATCAGCATCAATGTCTCCCTCACACTAAGTAGTGAATCCATGATAGGTCAAGTCTTTGATACTGTTCTTCCATTTGGCCAATAGGACTAGGGAAGGGGGAAGGAAGTGGAGTATGTGATGTGAACATGGCTGCATCTTCTGCTGTGAATGTCAATGGGTTGGCTTTGGCTCAATCCTTTTGGAAATGGTGATAATTGTTACAATGATGTCTATGGGATGGGCCCTTACAGAAAATAAGGGCTTTATCAAAGAAGTGTGAGCCATTGGGAAGTGTACAAACCAAATACCAGAGAATCATACTGTGATGACGGAGCTCCAGATGTTTATGAAATGTATGGGCAAGATATTTAAACCTATTTTTGATACTAGAAGATGATTTTTTTCAAACTGTGACCATGGATGGATAGAGATTAGAACCCATTCCCTTTTCTTCTCTTTCTGTATGACAAGACAAGTGATGTTAAGGGTGAAATGAATGAGTCCAGTTAAGTAAGTTATTAACAGTTGTAGACTGTGTTTCTGTTTTTGCATACTTGACTCTTTCTTGTTGGTTGTACTGCATAGGATATAGAGCAGACTCTTCAGCAATATAGCCATAACCTGTTCAATAAACTTGAAGGATGTGCCATTCTGTTGGTGCAGTTGACTCCCCCCACCGATGCAAACACAACCTTATTGTAACTTATTTTTGAGTGTTGCTATGATTAAAAAAAAATATCACAGTGGGGCCAAACTTGAGGGTCAAACACCCCATTGCTTTGATGAATCTCTCTTCTCATCCATATGAACCTTTTTCCTTTCAATTAGGAAAATTGGAATCCATCCATGCCTGGCCTTCCTGTACAACTCTTCTCCATGATCTCCAAAACATCAAGTGACTGTAGGGAATCATATGCTAAGGGCCTTCTTCCCCTTGCCATTGCTTGGATAACAATGGAGTGCCCATACTTTTCAGCAGCCATACTCTATTCTTGCAATCACAACCAAGGGAATGCAATTAGACAAATGTTAGCCTATAATTAAGGGTCAATTCTCGTTCTATCCATGCATGGATAGTGTTTGTCTTAATGTAGTTCCCTAATGCATGCTCAATAAATGATGAAGATAGGATTTATTATACTTTTCAATGTGACAGATGAATTAAAAAGAGGGACATGGTGTTCCCTGTGTATGATGAATAGTTGCCATATCTTCTCAAGGTTTCTTCCAACCTTTATTTTCCCTCACTCTGTGATTCAATGAATTAGATTTTTCTATGGTCTATCCCATGTTTTTCCCACCCCTCTATAGCTTGAGATTGGAATGGCTTATAAAGAAATAATGTATCCTCATTATGTGTGTGAGTGAACCTAGAAGTTAGAACACTGTATTATGACTTTGGAAGTTGGAATTTTTGCTTCTTTAGTTTCTGATTAACCAAAAGATAGTAAGGATGTGATCTTGCCTCAGCTTGATTGTCTTTCTTTGGTCTAAGACTTATCTCCTGTTTTCACTGAGTCTGGCTGATTTACCCAGAAAGAAACAATCAGTTCAGATTTTCTAAACCTTTCTGTCTTAAGAAACAAAAATAGTGCAATGTATTTATGGGCTTGTATATTTCGGCTTCTGCTATATTTCATCAGTGAAACATAATTTGGCCAAAGATGAAAATGTAATCGAAGGAATTGTGACTTTGTAATAGATTACATCACATAAGTGGTAATAAATGCCAGTAAGGAATAAAATTATGCTTTTTTCCAAATAAAAATAAGTCTTCATTTCCTGTTAGTAATTTGTAATCTTTTTTTCCTAGTCGAGCTTGAGAACTATAAATCTCTTCAGAAATCATAAGACTAGTGACTCAATGACTGAATGCAAGCATTGATTAGACACCTACCTTATATGAGGTAGGCAGGTAGGTAGCTTAGTGGATAGAGCCCTGGGCCTGGAGTTGTGAAGACCTGAGTTCAAATCTGACCTCAAACCCTAGCTGTGTGATGTTAGGCAAGTCACTTAACCCTACTGGCCTCAATTTCCTCATCTGTAAAATGAGCTGGAGAAGGAAATGGCAAACCACTCCAGTATCTCTGCCAAATGGGGTCTTGAGGAGTTGGACACAACTGAAAATGACAACGACAAAAGGGTCAGTCACTGTCCTATCTGAGCCCAGTTCGTCATATGTAAAATTAACTGGAGAAGGAAATGTCAAACCACTCCAGTATCTTTGCCAAAAAAGCCCCATGGACAGAGCTATCACTATGGTTCAGGAGGTCATATGAGGAGTTAAACACAACTCAATGATTGGAAAAAAAAAGGTGTGAGGTACTATTCTAAGCTCCAGGGCTACAAATACAAAAGACAACACCTGCCTTCAGGGAGCTTACTTTGAAATAGGAGGAAGACAACATGTATGGAGAGGGAAAATAGTGTAGCAGCTGTGGCATTAGAATTTCAGTCAGCAAGAACTGGGTTCAAATCCTATGTTAGCTACTTAATAGTTGGGGGACCCTGGGAAAGCCATTATCTTCTTGTAGCTGCTTCCTCATCTATAAAATGATGGGGTTGGATTTGCGAGCCTCTAATATCCCTTTCACCTCTAAATCAATTTGTCTATAACTAGAAATGTTAAGCCATTTTGTGAGTCACAGGACAGTCTATTGTTACCTTCCAGTGGGAGCATTGATTTGATTACTGTTTCTAGATAAAGAGGTGGAGAACAGGCGGGGTGGGGACACAGAGAGGATGTATATAGTAGCGGATGGTAAGAGGTCTGGGATAGGAAAAGGAATAAACTTTTCTATAGTATTCACTATACCCCAGGCACTGCTAATGCTTAACAAATATTATCTCATTTGATCCTCACAACCACTCTGTGAGGTAGCTACTATTGTAATTCCCATTTTACAGATGGGGAAACTGAGGCACACAGAGGTTAAGTGACTCACTTAGGGTTGTAGAGCTCATAAGT
>CM053587.1:319834985-319870361 GCA_028646515.1 Pseudochirops corinnae | reverse complement strand
GATAAAGAGGGAAGTGGGAAATTGAGAAAGAATTTTTACAACCAGTGTCTCTGATAAAAGCCTCATTTCTCAAATATACAGGGAATTAAGTAAAATCTATAAGAATACAAGTCATTCCCCAATTGATAAATGGTCAAAGGATATGAACACACAATTTTCAGAGGTAGAAATTAAAGATATCTATAAGCATATGAAAAAATGCTCTAAATCACTATTGATTAGAGAAATGCAAATCAAAACAACTCTGAGGTACTACATCTCACCAGTCAGATTGGCTAAGAGGACAAAACAGGAAAATGACAAATGCTAGAGAGGATGTGGAAAAATTGAAACACTAATGCATTGTTGGTGGAGCTGTGAACTGATTCAACCATTCTAGAGAGCAATCTAGAACTATGCCCAAAGGGCTATAAATAATTGCATACCCTTTGACCCAGTAATACCACTTCTGGGGTTGTATCCCAAAGAGATCATAGAAGGAGGAAGACTCGTATGTACAGAAATATTTATTGCAGCTCTCCTTGTGGTGGCAAAAAACTGGAAATTAAAGGGACGCTCATCAATTGGGGAATGGCTAAATAAGTTGAGGTACATGAATGTAATGGAATACTACTGTGCTGTAAGAAATGAGGAGGAGATGGACTTCATATTTACCTGGAGAGACTTATACAAACTGATGCTAAGTGAGAAGAGCTGAACCAGGAAAAATTTGTACATAATCACAGACACATTATAGGTGTGAAGACCAACTTTGATAAACTGGACTCTTCTCAGCAATGCACAGTTATAAGACAACTCTAAAAGTCTCAGGATGGAAGGAGATGTCTACATTCAGAGAAAGATCTAGAAAGAACAGAGTTTAAATGGAGACTGAAGCAATATATATGCTATCATTTGGTTTTGTTTCTTCTTTCCCATAAATTTAGCAAAGTTGCAGGATATAAAATAAATCCACATAAATCCTCAGCATTCCTATATATTTCCAACGAAGTCCAAAAGCAAGAGATAGTAAGAGAAACCCCATTTAAAGTTACTGTAAACATTATAAAATATTTGGGAATATTTTATATATATATAAATATATATATTTATATACCTGACAAAACAAACCCAGTACCTTTATGAACACATAACTCCATCAGTAACAACCCTGATATACAACCAGACTAATGTCCAATGTGAAAGTATTTGCAGATCTTATACTTGATTGCATGCCACCATGGGTGTGGGTCGGGGTAGGGAAAGGGAGGGGAGAAAATTTGAAACTCAGGGGATTGTGGAACTGAATCTTGTAAACTAAAAGTAAATAAACA
The DNA here is from genome assembly GCA_028646515.1 of Pseudochirops corinnae. NCBI lineage: Eukaryota > Metazoa > Chordata > Mammalia > Diprotodontia > Pseudocheiridae > Pseudochirops > Pseudochirops corinnae. The sequence goes on along the minus strand of CM053587.1, from coordinate 319,869,048 downwards.
AATCAATTTTTAAAAAAGACAATAGCCCTGGGAGGTAGGTACTATTTTCCCCATTTTGTAATATGAATAAACTGAGGCTGAGAGATTAAGTGATTTCTCAAGATTCACGCAGCTAGTGTCTAAAGGAGGATTTCTTTTAACATTTAATTTTTATTTTATTCAATGTTACATGTAAACAAAAATTTTTAACATTAAAAAATTAAGTTTCATATTGTCTTCCTCTCTCCTTCCTCTCCTCTTTTATAAAGAAAGAATTTTGATATAGATTATATATGTGCAGTCATGCAAAAGATTTCCATATTAATCCTGGTGCATAAGAAAATACAGACCAAACAAAACAAAACAAGAATGATAAAGTAACAGAAAGTATGCTTTAATCTACATTCAGACTCCATCAATTCTTTCTCTAGAGGTGGATGCCTTTTTTTCATCATAAGCCCTTCAGAGCTGTCTTGAATCACTGTACTGCTGAGAATAGCTAAGTCTATCATAGTTGATCATTGCACAATGTTGGTGTTCCTACATACAGTGTTTTCCTGGTTCTGTTCATTCCACTTTGCATCAGTTCATGTAAGTCTTCCCAGGTTTTTCTGAAGCCATCTCAAAGCACAGTAGCATTCTGTCAGAATCATATAACACAACTTGTTTAGCCATCCCAGTTGATGGGCATCCTCTCAGTTTCCAGTTCCCTAACACTGAAAAGAAGAGCTGCTATAAATATTTTTGTACTTAGGTTAATGGAGGATTCTAATTCTGGTCTTATCTATACCAAGACCAGCTCTTTATCTATGATATTACCCAGGTCACAAAGATAATAAGCATCAGGTTTGGGATTTGGATCTAAGACCTCTGACTGCAGAGACGCTGTACCCAAAAACCTGAGGGAGTCCATTGATGTACATGGGGATAGAATGACAAATCTAGGATCACACATCTGGTGGAATTTGAGCCAAGGTCTTCCTTGTACTCCAAGTTTTTCCTACCAAGTCACTTTCACCTTGCAGATATAATCTTAGGACCCTGAATCTAGAACTGCAGGGGATCTCAAAGACCATCTAGTCATTTAACAGTCAAGTCAAAAGTATTAATTAAGCACTTAATACATGCCAGGCACTGTTCTAAGTCCTGGGGATACAAAGAAAGGCAAAAGACAGTTCCTGATTTTAAAGACGTCATACTATAATTGGGAGACAATATAAAGATAACTATGTACAAACAAAATAGGTACAAATACCAAAGAGATTACTAAGAATAAGGAAGACTGAGAAAGGCTTCTTGCAGAAGACGAGACTGTGGCTGAGACTCGAAGGGACCTAGGCAAGCAGGAGGCAGAGATGAGGGGAGAGAGCCCCAGTGAATAGGCCCAGAGTCAGGAGATGGAGGTCTTGTGTGAAGAACAAAATGGACAGTGTCACTTGATAACCAAAGCAGTAGCAGAGAATGTGGGATGGAGTATGTTGTGAGATGACTGTCAAGGTAAGAAGGGGTAAAGTTGTAAAAGCCAAATAAAAGTTTTTATAATTTGATCTTAGAGGTGACATGTGAGCCACTGGAGTTTATTGAGCAGAGGGCGACATGATCACACCTTTATTTTAGAAAGATCAATATGGCAGCTGCATGGAGGATGGATTGGAGAAGGGAGAGCCTTGAGGCTGGGAGAACAACCAGAAGGCGACTGCACTAGTCTATCCAGAGATAAGGTTATGAGGACCTGCACCACGGTGTTGGCAGTCAGAGGAGAGGGAGGAGTGTTTATAAGAGATAGTAAGAAGTCAAAATCAGCAAGACTGGACACTTGACTCGATATGGAAAGTGAGAGAGTAAAGAGTAAAGAATGGTTCTTAAGCTGTGAGTGGATGACTGTGGTACCTTCTATAGTGATGGTAAAGAATGGAAGGGAAGAAGACTTAAGAGAAAAAAGAATGTGATCAGTACAAGACCTGTTGAGTTATAGATGATTAGTGGACATCTGGTATGAGATGTCTAATACGCACTTGGAGATGCGAGACTGGAGGTCCAGAGAGAGGTTAGGACTAGATGAATAAATCTGAGAATCACATACATAGAAAACATAGTTGAGTATAAGGGAGCTGATTAGATCACCAAACAAAATAGTATAGGAACAGAAAAGAAGAGGCACCAGGATGGAGGCTTGGGGACACCTACATTTTGCCTATGTGTACTGGGTAAAATCTAGCCAAGAAGACTGAAGGGTGGTCAGACAGACAAGGTGGAGGGACAAGAGAAGGCAGTGTCACAAAAATCTAGGAAAGAGTATCTAAGAAGGCAGTTCACAATGTGAAAAGCTGCTAAGAGGTTAAAAAAATAATGAGAATTAAGAAAGCGTCATTCTATTTGATAATTAAGAGATAACTGCCACTGTGGAGAGAACAGTTTCATATATCAAGGAACATATGAGGAACATATGTTGAGGGGAAGGGTTCCCCTCTATCTGGGGACTACTCAAGGAAGACTGACAGAGTCATTTGCTAGAAGGATTGGCTTAGAGGAAGAATAGGATGCATCCATCAAAGCTGAAATTGAAGGATTCTTTTCATTGTTAGGCCCTATAATGGTAATGGGAATTTGAAGACCTTCTCTGCCCCTTAGTAAGCCTAAGGGAATTTGAAGACCTTCTCTGCTTTGAAGATATACCCTGCCCCCCTAATAGGCTGAATGTAACCACATGGAGCCTGTAGTGGGACAAATTGGCTGAAGGGTGGAGCAGAGCCCACAGGAAGCTGGGAGCTAGAGCAGGAGATTGGAAGGAGGAGAGGACACATCTGAGGGAGACAGACCTGTGAGTAAATGTTGATTTGTGGGAAAGCTAAAGGACGCTGTGATTCTCTGTGTTATTATGGCTTATTCACTTCTTTGCTATTATAATGGAATCAGCTTGCTGGTTTTGGGATTCGGCTTTCTGGTGTTTGAATAAATGTTTTGCTTCTGTCTTATATTGGAGAGTCTATCATATTTTGTGATTAAGCACTATGCAGGCATATTTATAATGACTGTTGGTGCTGTGAATATTGCATTGGTGCTACAGGAGCAAGGAAAGGTCCAAAATGGAACATATGAAGAAAGTGAGGATCCAAGGAGATGAAGGAATTTGTCAAAGGTTACATAGACTATAAGAAATGCAGGCAGAATTAGAACTAAGCCCTTTGACTCTAAAATCAGTGGTCTATACCAAAGTGCTTGCTGAGTTGAACGTGGAAAGTTTTAAAGACTGAAATAGCATGAGGCACCTAGGGATCCAATGGACAAAGTATTGGACCTGGAGTCAGGAAGACCTGGGAAGTTAGCTGTTTGCCTCAGTTGCCTCATCTGTAAAATGAATGGAGAAAGAAATGGGAAAACCACTTCTCTATCTCTGCCAAGAAAACCTCGAATGGAGTCAGGAGTGAGTCAGGACTAAATAACAACTCCCAGTTAGAATGTAAGCACCTGGAGGGCAAGAGCTTTCTTTTTGTTGTTTTTTGTATTCCTAGTGCTTGGAACAAATGCTTGTTTAGGCATCAAGATGCAACAGATGGTGAGCTAACCTTGGGAATCAAAAGAACTAGGCTCAAGGTCTTCCTCATAATACATACTGGCCATGTGGTCCAAACAGGGGAAGGTACTTAACCAGGCAACTAACTCTCTAAGTATTCAAAGTTCCTGAAGAGTTGTCAGTATGTAATTGTGGAGGGAGTTTGATTACCCTAAAACAGAAGATGCCTATTCTCCATGGAACCCCTCTCTATGTGATGAAACTAGAGAGAAGCTGATTCAGAAAAAGGATCCAAGAAAATAGCTTGTCATGGTATCATGGTTGGTGAAGCCTGACTCAGTGGAACCTTCCAGTAAAGAAGATAAAACAGTAGCAACTTCAAAGAATTTCTGAACATTGGTGCACCAAGCACCTTTCTGCTGGTAGGAAGAGAAGTAGAAGAAGAAATTGAAGGGTAGCCCCGGAGTCAGAAGGACTTGAGTTCAAATCTGGCCCAGAAATTTACTAGCTGCGTGGTGCTGGGCAAATCATTTCATGCTGTTTGCCTCTATTTCCTCATCTGTAAAATAAGTTGGAGAAGGAAATGGTAAACCACTCTAGTATATTTGCCAAGAAAACCCCAACTGGGGTCAAAAAAGGTAGGACATGAATAACAACAGGTCTAGTCAAGCTGACCGGCCAGTAGCCATGATTGTAAAGAGTAGAACAATTCCAACAATGACTGGCTTCAGAATTTCACATACACATCTAGGTTCTAACAGAATCTTGGAAATCCTCTCTAAGTAATGAAATACTTCTGTCAAAAGTTTCTTTTGGATGATTATCTAGGTCAGTACTCCAAAATACTGGAGACTTGGGGTAAATAAAACCTTATTTTTCTTTCCAAAAATAGCATTAAAAAAGAAAAAACCAAACCTAACTGGCTGAAAGATTAGTCAGAAATCTGCTGCTCAAGGTATGGTAAGCTTCCTTAATGAATGCATTAACTAATAAAGCAGACAGGGCTTTATGGTACTGAAAGGTCTTGAGATCTATGGTTTCAGCTATAAATTTATTAGGATATGGAATTGTATAAAGAGCTGGTTTAGTAACTAAGTGCTTGCAAGTGAAAGATAAACTGAGACTATCAGTGCTGACCTGTTTACTGTATTACTAATTTCCAAGTAGATGTTGTTAGTGTAGGGAACTCCATAGCAGGAGTCACTCATACAAATGAAATCATGGGTCAAAAAAAAGAAAAAAAAACTATAGCAAATCTTCCCCCCCCCCCCCCACGTAAATTATAAGGCATGAGTCACTATAAAATTTTTGGAATATTTTTTTTTTCTAATTACATGTAAAAATAAATTTTCACATTTGTTTTTTTCTTTGAAATTTTGAATTCTAAATTCTTCCCTCTTGCTTCCTCTCCCCCTCACTAGAACGGCAAGCAGTCTGATATAGATTATAAGTGTGCTAACATTTATTTATTAGTCATGTTGAGTCACCGTAAAATTTAAACATACAAACCCCCATGTGTTACGGTTATGTTTAAAAGCTGGAGGGCTGATGAAAGTCCAGAGGCTAAACAACTGACATTTTTTTTGCACCTACTGTAACCTTTGTCCAAAGCAACAAGAGCAAATTTCACAACCGGTGTTCTACGATCTCAAACAGGGAGCCACTGCTCCTGGAGAATAAACTCAATACCTGGGATTTACAGTTTTACAGTACTTTACCTGCAAATTAGCATCAAATGAGCTGCTCACAATTATCCACTGCCTGGGGTTCTCTAATTTAAAAAAAAGTACAAAACCATGGAAGTTCTTTATTTTAAAATGAGAACTTAAAAACAGGGAACAAGAATGCATAGAAAATGAATTAAAAGCTAGAAACTCTTGGAATTAGAATATTCTGTAACTGTGACCCTGTATAGAAACACAGATTGTCTTTGGACACAGGCTAGTAGATTCCTCATTAGCTTCCTGTCCCACACCCAGGCAGTTTTCATACCTTTCATTCCCTCTCCTGGGGACCTGATCACACCTAATTGTAATAAAAGGGTTCACTTATTTCTATATCTTTCATATGTTGTTGTTGTTGTTATCGATTCATTTCAAACCATATCTGACTCTTCCTAACTCCTTTAGAGGTTTTCTTGGCAAAAATACTGGAGTGGTTTGCTATTTTCTTCTCCAGCTCATTTTACAGATGAGGAAACTGAGGCAAATAGGGTGAAGTGACTTGCCCAGGATCACACAGCTAGTAAGTGTCTGAAGTCAGATTTGAGTTTAGAAAGATGAGTATTCCTGACTCCAGGCCCAGTGCTCTATCCACTACATCACCTAGCAGCCTGCATCTTTTATATACAGGGGTAAAAGAAATTTAAGTAATATGATTTTTTTTTTTTACCAACCTTGTAAGGAAAGACTTTCCCTTCCACACAGAAGTGAGAAGTGGTTTAGGAAAAGCACCAGTAAAAATACCTTGCCACCAAGAAAAGAACCCTCCTTCCCCCCAGCCATGCATTACAAATCATTTTTCAGACTCAGGATAAAATCTTCTATTTAACTTTATAAAACCTTCAGAACGTGATCCCTTTCTACCTTTCCAGTCTTTTTCAGTGTCTACATTTTCTGCAACGCAATGACATTTATCTCCTTGCTATCCCTCTCACAAAACACTCCATCTCTTAACCCTGAGGATTTTTGCATTCTGTTTCCCATGCCTGAAATTCTCTCCCTCCTCATCTCTCACCTCTGGCTTCCTTCAAATCTCACCTAAAATCCCACCTTCTGTAGGAAGCCTTTCCTGGTCCCCCTTAATGCTCCTAACACTCTGTGATCACCTCCAATCCATCCTGCAGTTAACTTCTGTGAACATTGCTGTTTCCACTAAATTATAAGCTCCTTTTTTTTTTTTGCCTTTCTTTATATGCCTAGAGTTTAGTATAGTATCTGACATACAGTAATAAGTACTTATTAAATGCTTTTTTTTGTTTTTCTGTTTTTTTTTTTTTGGAGAGGAGAAGGTAGGGCAGTTAGAGTTAAGTGACTTGCCCAAGGTCACACGGCTAGGGTTTGTTTTTTTTTTTTTTTGGTATGTTAAGTGTCTGAAGCCGTATTTGCACTCAGGACCTCCTGACTCCAGGGCCAGTGCTCTAATCACTGAACCATGTAGCCACCCCTTATTAAATGCTTTTGACTTGGCTTGATTCAGAGTATTGTTGAGATATGGCTTATTGACATGAAAATGTACATATTGGAGAACTATGTCTAATAATTTAACCGTGCATTGAAGGAAAACCTAAAGTTAACCATAACCTTGTTTCAATCCTTGAAAAACCTCTCTAATGAGATAAAGGAGCTTCTTCTTTTTATTTTTTTTCCTAAGGGGCATGAGTTCTCATTATTAGTGTTAGAGAAGCCAGGGCAGGAGAAAGGCCATATGGCAGTGTGGAAAGGGCCCAGGCCTTAAAGTCACGAGAACCAGGATGAGTTCCCAGCTCTGACACTTAGTAACTGGATAACTTTGGGGAAAATCACTTTTTGCATCTCAGCTTCAGTTTTATTATCTGTAAAATGAGGGGGCTGGACTCAGTTATCTCTAAAGCTCCTTTCTACTCTAATACCATACATATGTCGTTATTTTCACTAGACTTGTAATTTCATCGGTATATCTGAGTAAGAAGAATACTTCTACCAAGGCAGACAGCATCTGCTCTGCAATTTATTGTCCTAGGGAATAGCAGTCTGCAGCACCGAGAGTTTAAGTGACTTGCTTAGAATCACACAATCAGGTATGTGTCTGAAGGACTTGCAGCTGAATCTCCCGAGAATAATTCTCTCTCTCTCTCCCTCTTCTCTTCTCTCCCTCTTTCTCTCTCTCTCCTTTCTCTCTCTCTCTCTCTCTCTCTCTCTCTCTCTCTCTCTCTCTCTCTCTTTCTCTCTCTCTCTCTCTCTCTCCCCTTTCTCTCTCTGTCTCTGTCTCTGTCTGCCTCCCCCTGCTCTTGTTCTCTCCCCCACTCCTGTTCCCAATGCACATAATGGTGATTTGTATGAAACTGATTGTAATGGACTGATGAATTTAATGACTAAATTAAACTTAAATCCAATCACAAATCTAAAAATTAAAACTCACAAATCTTCAAAAAGGAAAAAAAAGCACCTGTAATGCTCTTTGGCACTCATAGCTTATTCTGTCTGGGTCAGGCTCAAAGAAATGCCCCCTTGTCTAAAATGCCTAAGGGGTTACCCTCCTGCATGTTCCCATCTCCCACACTCCCAAAGACGAAAGAGGGCACTGTCTGCAGGACTGTCACTTAGACTTTCTCCAAATGAAGCCACATTTTCTTTCTTCCACTGTTGAGATTTCAAATGACACAAAAATGAGCCTTAAATTTTGCCTTTGAATAACTCCAAAGGCTCATGGTTTTCTGCCCTCTTCCCATACCAGGCAAACATTGGCAAGATGCCTTTGACTCCTTGCAAGAGCTCTTTCTGACGTCAGGAAAACAGTAACCAGAGGATGCATTAGGATTCAGGAGCAGGATTAGAGCTTTAATGGAAGCCCTGGCTTGGCTGTCCTTTCTGAACTTTGTGATCTCCTGTGACCCTGGTGAATCTTTCTGGAGAAGAAAATGAGTAGGGAGAGCATCTGGCTTCACTCTGCTTCCCTGCCCCTGCCCCACATCTGCTCCGATGCTGGTGGAAGGGTCCTCATCTCTATCTGGGAGTCACTCAAGAGATACTGCAATCAAAAGGGGTTTAACGGGAGAACAAGGTGGGTCACTCGATACTAAAAGCAAGGGGGCCTTTCTATTTATTTTTTTCATGTTCAAAGAAAGGTCCAAAATGGAAAGGCATCTTGAGACTTAACTGGAGACATTCATGGGATAAGGGGGCAGGGACAAGAAGGAAGTTGTATTAGGGGAGTTGGACAAATCTCTCAGATTGTTAAGATCACTGACACCTCTAACTAGGATAGCCACCCAGCTCTTTGGCGCTGGGGGTGAATCTAACACCACTGAAGCAGGACTGGGGGACAAAGAAGGGATAGGACCAGCAAGGTCACCTGGGAGCCTCAGGCAGGGATCAGACCATATCATAAAGAAAGTGTCCAAGAATGTAAGAGCCCTGAGGGTAGGACCAGTCTCATCTTTGTCTAGGTGCCCCAGACCTAACATGGTTTCTTGAATGTAGTAGGCACTCAATAAATATTTATTGGTGGGTAGATGATCTCTAGGCCTCTTAGGCCTCTGTTTTGGGGCCTTTGGCTTGAGTGGGGTTAGAGGAAAGAGAAAGACAACTCTAAAATCAAGGCAGACCAAGTATTTTATTGGGGAGGGGGGCAGAGTGGGTCACATGATCTTGTTCTGGCAGGTTTTATTTTTTTCTTCCTCCGACTTCATAGGCAGGAAAACTCTTAAAAGCCAGGAAACTTTGAAATTTATAGCAATAGAAGATTTCAGAACTGTCAAGGTGGTATAATACAAAGAAAACTTACTTTTGAGTCCGAGGACCTGGGTTCAAATGCTTCTTTTGTCAATTACTACCTATGTGACCTTGGACAAGTCACTTACCTTTCCCCTAATCTGCGAAGTAAGGGGTTTGGATTGTATATAACCTTAATATTTAGATCTAAATTTATCTATCTCTCTTTCTCCACACATATATACATATATACAAACACACACATATATATGTACATATATATGAACATATATACATACACATATGCTTATTTGGATGGACATATATGTATATGTGATACACATATGTCTACTTATATATGACACTTAAAGTCCCTTCCTGCTCTGATTCTATGTCAAATAGGAGTTTCTAGGAAAGAACAGAGCAGTGAGAAGGACATACCAAGCAGGAGGAAAGAGAAAACAGAGGAGATTTTCAATTTGTGATCTAGCTCTACCCCTTAATTTTACACATGAGGAAACTGAGGCAAGGTAGGGCTAAGTACTGTCCTGGAGTCAGTGAATTCAAATCTGGCCTCAGACACTTACTAGCTATGTGGCCCTAAGCAAGTGACTTATCCACTGTGTGCCTCAGTTTCCTCATCTGTGAAATAGGAATAATAACATCATCTACATCCCAGGGTTGTTATGAGGATCAGATGAGATTATAGTTGTAAAGTGCTTTGCAAATCCTTAATGTGCTATATAAATGTAAGTTATTATTATAATTGCTATTATTATTATATTTATATATATTATTTATAAAATTTATATTATAGTTATTAGACTTGCTCTGAGTCCAGGGCTGGGGTTTGAACCCAACTCCTATCCCCTGAAAGCCAGTCTCCTTTCCAATATAACTTTTCAACCTGTCGATAGCAAAAGACAAGTCCAGATAAACCAGCAGAACTCCTGGCTGAAGGATGATTAGCTAGGAAAACTGTCTTATGCTCAGCTGATCCCTTCAAAGATAATTCTATTTCCTATTAAGTCACTGTGGACAAGATTAGAAGAAAGAAGTCCAGGGTGGCTTTTTGACTCCTCAGGCCTCAAAGGCCGCAGGAGGCTTTGGGGGCGCTCCTGGCTTCATGCAGTAAACAGCAGGGTTGGCTGGTCAAGACATCACCTGGCAAGGAGCCTCACAAAGTGATTGGTCCACTGTATCCTTTAATTGTTGGGTAAAAACCATTGCACAGAAAACAATTTAAAACACACAGAGATGATTGAATTTTCTAAACCTGGAGATGTGAAGCAAAGAAGAAATCAATTCTAGTCACCCAGGCAACCTTCAAAGCAGATTGAACTTTTTCTATCAGCCACTAATTTAGGACGGGTATCGCTTCCCAGCTGGATGGAGATACCTGTACTACCTCTGATTATCTTATCTATGTAGGACAAACAATGACTGGGGATGGAGGCCCTGGGCTCTACAGAATGGATACCTGATGAAGAATGTGGGTGTGGAATTTCTCAATTCACCACTAAAGAGTACCTGCAGCAGGAGGGTGGAGATCAAAGCAGAAAACCATCTGTGCACACACCTAACAAGCCATGCTGTTCTTTGACTCCTGGGCAGTGGGGGATTATTGAGGCGCTGAGATTCTCCTGTTTTACTCTTTTTATTCCCACCCAGAGTCATATAATTGGAAGATACCTCAGCAGTCAATTCAATCCAGACCTGAACAAAAGGCCACTTTATTGCATTCCCAACAAATGGTCATCCAGTCTCTGCTAAAAGGCCCACCCCACCACCCTCCAACAGCAGGGAGAAAGAGCCTACAACCACCTCCCACTTTGGAATCATGGTAAGGACCTCATGGTTAGGAAAGTTATCTTTATTTTATTTTATTTTTTTGGACAGGGGAAGGCAAAGCAATTAGGGTTAAGTGACTTGCCCAGGGTCACATAGCTAGTAAGTAAAGTGGCTGAGGTCACATTTGAACTCAGGTCCTTTTGGCTCCAGGGCTGGTGCTCTACTCACAATGCCACCTAGCTGCCCCTAGAGTTATCTTTAGATCAGGCATAAATCTTTCTTACTGAAGATGCTCGCTGTTGTTGAGTTTTGTTCTTTGGGACCAGACAGAACAAATATAATCCCTGTTCCAAGGAGCAGCTCTGCAGTTAGGTCATTTGAAGATGGCTCACTTCCAGGCAATCAACAAGCATTGATTAATGTAGATAACGCCATTTATTAGGCATATTGGTAGGCACTGGTGATACAAAGACAAAATAGAGAATCCATGATATACCTTTGAGAGGGAAAGTTAAAAATACACAGATCCAGGATCTTTCTCTCTCTTTCTCTCCCCACCTCTGTCTCTTCCCCTCCCCTCCCCTCCCCTCCCCTTATCTCCTCTCCCTTCCCCTCCTCTCTCCTTCCCCTCCCCTCCCTTCCCCTTCCCTCTCTTCCTCTCCCCTCCCCTCCCCACTCCTCTCCTCCCCTCTTCTCTCTTTTCCTCTCCTCTCCTCTTCTCAGTTTTTTCTCTCACTATCTCTCTTGCTATCACTCTCTAACATCTGTTTAGTGAGGACCATATAGGGTTGTGTTTAAAAAGTGCTGAAGGAGTCACAAGTGGAAAAAGTTTAAGAAGTCCTGCTCTATATCTATATCCACATCTCCACCTCTAATTATCCCTATGTCATCTATATCTGTATAATCAATGTCTGTCTCACCTATCTCTGTCTCCCTCCCTCTACCTCATCTATATCTGTCTATATCTTTGTATCTATATTTCTATACTTCTATGTATCTGTATGTATACATATGTGCATTTATATCTATCTACAATATATGCGTATATCCACATATAATATATATCATGCATATGCATATTTAGACTCTTATTATGCATACATATAAACCTACTTGTATTTAGATACACATAGATACATACTTATATAAAAATGTAGGTACAGAAAAGGATGTATAACAAGGACACCCTCCTTGGGTTTATAAATTTTGAAGCAGGTGCTGTTCTGCATCTGGATAGGGAGTTTCCTACTTGGATGAAATCACAGATCCAGGCAGGAGAAAATATGTGGCATTTTACAGGGGGTGGTGGTAGTAGTGGTGGAGAGGAGAACACTGACAACTGGGGGACATCAGGAAAGCTTTTTGGTGGAAGTTTTCATGTCCCCTAACTTTCTCTTTTCTAAGGTTAGTTCCTTTACCTGACCCTTATATGATATAATCGAGGTCCTTCCCCATCACAGTCATTCTACTCTTGTGGATGTCCTTCCTCAAAATGTGACACTCTGAAATGGTGAGTGACAATGAAGGCAATTAGAATTTATTAAGCACTTACCTATGTGCCTGACAATGTCTGTGGTGCTGGGGCAAAATGAAACAAACAAAAAAAATAGTCCACGAGCTCAAGGAGCTCACAGTTCAATGATGGAGACAACATGTAAACAAGTTTAACAAACAAGGTATTAATAGGATAAATAGGAGATAAGGAATAGAGGGAAGGCCCAGGAATTAAGGAGCATCAGAATAATTCTTGTAGAAGGCAGAGTTTTAGCTTCGGGAGGCCAGGAGATAAGGAAGAAGAAGGGGAGGATTTCAGACATGGGGTGACAGCTTCCAGTCGGGACTGCATAGTCCAAATTTGTAGTGACCTTGTTGGCATGGTTTCATGATTTTTTTCCAGTTTTGTTCAGCAGAATTGGAGCAAAAACATCAAATGTTGGGATCAGTCCAAGACCAGAGTTCAGCAGGGCAAGATCAGTAGTAAGATGAGTGGTGAAGGGGCTCTAGAGGACAGTGTAGAGGTAAACTGGTTCACCAAAGGGTCAAGGTAGAGAAGAAAAGAGAGTGTAGTTAGTGCAGGAGCATTGGCTCAGGAAGGGACTTGGTGTGAAGGGACTGGAGGTCATGGTCAGGATGAAAAACAGAGTTAGGGTTTTGTTTTTTAATTTTTAGTTTTGCTTTTTTTTGGGAAGGGGGAGTGCAATTGAGGTTAAGTGACTTGCCCAAGGTCACATGGCTAGTTTTTATGTTAAGTGTCTGAGGCTGGATTTGAACTCAGGTTCTCCTGACTCCAGGGCCGGTGCTCTATTCACTGTGCCACCTGGCCACTCCAGAGTTAGGGGTTTTAAAGCACAGAAAAAGGTGGAATGACAACAGATTTTCATCAGATTAAGGAATATCACAGTTTTATGAACATGCAATGGAACATTTGCAGGTGGTGGTAAAATCAGGGGTATGATCATCTCTGTAGGTAGCTGAGGTGATGGGAAATGAGTAAATTGAGGAAAAGGGTGTTTGATGGAAGCATCAATATGTATGTTGAAGTCCCCTAGTGTGAAGAGATGATTTGTGATGACTGCCAGCCAAGCGCTGAATTCATTGAGGAAGGAAGGATACTGTCCTAGAAAACAGTAGATAACAGCTACTGAATCTTGATTGGGTGATAAATACAGATTGAATGAATCTCACAGGAAAAGAGATTACTGTGTCATGGTGGTGGAGGGAGAATCTTGAATAGGCAATAGGGAGCAAAGAGTATTTTGCCAGTGATTTGGGAGTATGTGTGAAAGAGGAGCCAGTGTTGGGAAAAGCTCCCAGAGAATCTGTCATCAAGAGAGAGTAAGGCCTCAATGAATGCAAGAAGATGGAAAGAGAAGGAAAGGAAAAGGTTTAAGACAAAAGCAAGTTTATTACATAAGGAATAGATATTCTAGAAAGCATAGTGGACTAGGTGGGTAAGTCTTTACTAGGACATTATTGTGGGAAGGGGAGCAGTGGGTTGAGAGCAATGGAAACAAGGGAATGGACAGTGGGGGAACGAGGTTGGTACAGTGATGACCAGGGGTTCAGAATCACTGGGATAGAGAGGGCATGATGGGATGGAAGTATTATAATCATGGAGGAATGAGTTCAGGCAGGTCATCATGTCTCTAAGGGGCCAGGCCGCCATTATGAATGTATGGCATTCTGGTAAGAGAGGGAGCAGTGAGCAGGGCCTACTTACAATATGGAGATTCTAGGAAGGAGTTCAGTAGCTATTGACATGACTTCAGGGTGGAGTGGGCCCAGGGCTGCAGGCTGAGGTGTATAGCTGGAAGCTATGTGTGCTGGATCAAAGCAGCCAAGGTAGTTATAGTAGGCCAAAAAGGTGCCAGGGGAACTGGTGGAATTGCTTAGTTCAGCTGAGAAGGAAGTTCAAAAGAGAGCCATGAGGATGGTAAAAGGCATTGGATCCATGTTATATTAGATCAGTTGACAGAACCAGGAATGTTTGGCCTGGGGAAGAAAAGACACGGTAATTGTCTTCAAATATTTATACAGTTGATAGAAAACTTGACAAGGAGTCAAGAAGGCCCAAGTTCATATCCTGCCTCTGATACTCACTAGCTATGTTGACTAGCAAGTCGCTTAACCTGCATCTGCTTCAGTTTTCATTTCTGTATAATGGACGTAATAAGAGCACCCACCTCTCAAGATTGTTTGCTGTAAGGATGAAATGAAATAATATTTGTAAAGTGCTTTGCAAGCCATAAGGCACTATATAGATTTTAGTTCAGTTCATATATGTGCCCTACCTTTTCACTGTCCCAATAATGCCATTTGTCCCTTTATCCCCCAAGTTTGTGGGGATTGTGATTGCAATTTCCTATTCTATCCATCTTTGGACCAGGGCCATGTCTGCATTCAGCAAAGGGCAGAGAACAGAAGGTTAAGATACCTGCCATTCTTTCTTTCTAGAGAATTCTTACCCAGTGACATCTATGATACAACCCCTTCCTCCTTCTTCCTTCCCCCTCTCCATACTTGTGGGTGCTCTGTCCAAAGGAATATACATTTTGATCACTTATACTTTGCAAGGTATCTTGGGATTTGGGGGCAAGATTTTTCCCCTTCCTTATTTATTTATTCTATCATTTTTTAAAAACTGGGATAATTAACTGTTTTGTCTCGTGTAGTTTCATGAATGTTAGGTTGAAATAGAACTCTGAAAAAAACAGGCTTTGATTAAAGTCCCTCATGATTCAAATGAAGCTACTTGACTATGCCTTTAAACCCAAATCACTCTGGCTTTCACTGATTGGCCAGTAACAGGTTCCAGCCCAAGCCTCACCTGCTCATTGTTTGGGTTTTGATTGCTCAGTGAGTGTAATTAGCCACTGTTTCTGTTCTGATCAAAAACTCTGAGGGTCTTCCCTTCCCGGATTAATTCTATGTGAAGGCAAAGTAAGCCATTTTTTGCCTCAATTCTTACCTACTCTATAATTTTTGCACGAACATTGCCTCTGACAAACGGAGACCTAGGAAGGACTTTAGCTTAAAAAGGCCAAGGTCTCCCATTGCATCTTGGACCATCACCAGTCGTTGTGTTCTACAGTTCTACAGTTCTACAGTTCTATATTCTACTACTGGATTCCAATGACTCTAGAGGAGAGAGTGAGGCTGATGACTTTGCACAGCTCTGCCTCACTTAAATCCAATTCACTTGCAAGTCAAGACATTACCCTCATGATGGCATTGGTCCTCTTTCAGAAGGAATGATGAACAGCAACAACCATGATACACCCTGGGAGCATATATGAATATAAGTCCCTCAGGCACTGAGACTAAAGCCATGATGAGTTCTTTTTCCATACCAGAAGCAAAATAAGTGCACTTGGATGAATATTCAAAGACAACTCACTTGAAGTTCCCACACCTGAGACACCACCAGGCATGGGGGATACAGAAATACTAGAACACCAGGAAAACACTATTGAAGAGGCCACCATTGAGTTTCCAACATGAAGGAGCTCACCCAAGCCTACTGAGAGAGAGCAAGCATTCCTCATGAGAGTTTCATATTTTAACTTTTGTTTCTTGTTAACCACTTACTAACCTCAGTTATTTTAAAGGCATCAAATTACCTGAAACGCTGTCAGTCCCCTCTCCATTTCTGCACCCTGGTGAAAAGACTCAGGTGAGTTTTCTTAGTTATGGTTCTAAGGCTCTGACTGAGGTCTCACTTTTCTCCTTTGCCTTTGACCATTTCTCTGTTTTCAGTCATCACTCAACCCCAACACACGTAATTTATTTCTGGCTTTTTCCCCCTTTTAGCACTAATCAGTGAGTAGTCTGTCGTTTCCGTAAAATCTACCTAGCTCAAGTAAGGGCTAAGAATGACAGCCTCTCTTGTAACTTAAACCCAGAAAACCAGCATTCTACAGTCACAGAAAAGTCAGTAGGCTGTCTTACGGATCCTGTTAAGCTCAGAGATTTATTAAATTGTTTATTTGTAGGTGATTTATTTCTGGAAATGATTTTTCTTTTTTAATTTGGAAGGCAGTGAGTGTCCTGGGGAGTGAATGGATTGACAGTCTTTGTGAGATTGAGGTCATGATATTTCATCATGGTCAGGAGGTGGACTTGAAATCTTGAAGTTTTCCTAGCAATGTCTAACTTCTCTTTCAGGCCCTAAAAAGCCAGAGCAGTGTTGAGGAAGGGTCTAGTGATGAACGGAATGGCTTCTGGTGGATGTCTAGCCTAGCTACATTCAGAGGGGCTCATCACCAGGTTGGCCACAGGGGGCTGAATATTTTGGGTCAAGGCAAATCTAAATAAGAGAGTGATTGTGTCTACACTGGGGGTTTGAGTATTCACACAAAGGAAACCTCTGAAATAGAGAACTGCTTTGTAAGAGAATCCTGGAATTGAGACACAAAAACCTATGTTCAAATCTCACTTCTGACATTTACTAGTTGTATGATGGTGGGCAAGTCCTGTAACATTTCTGAGCTTCAGTTTTGTCATCTGTAAAATTAGGGGTTGCACTAGACGGCCTCTATGGTCTCTTCTGGCTCTGAATATACAATAAGGAAGGAAGGAAACAAGCATGCCATGCACTGTGCTAAGTGCTTTACACATTTTAGCTCCTTTGATCTTCACAGTAGCCCAGGGAGATAGATGCTGGTATGATCCCCATTTTACAGTTGAGAGAACTGAGGCAAATAGAGGTTAAGTGACTTGCCCAGGGTCACACAGCTAGTAAATGTTTGAGGCTGGATTTGAATTCGGGTCTTCCTGACTCCTGGCCCAATCTGCTGTGCCACCTGGCTGCCTCTAATCAGCTCTTTATAATTATTATCTCATCA
This sequence comes from Pseudochirops corinnae, assembly GCA_028646515.1. NCBI lineage: Eukaryota > Metazoa > Chordata > Mammalia > Diprotodontia > Pseudocheiridae > Pseudochirops > Pseudochirops corinnae. The sequence goes on along the minus strand of CM053587.1, from coordinate 319,852,009 downwards.
GATCCTCACAACAACCCTATTATTCTTATCCTCTCTTTGTTGTTGTTTCAGTCATGTCTGACTCTCCATGACCCTATTTGGGGTTTCCTTGGCAAAGATGCTGGAGTGGTTTGCCATTTCCTTTTCCAGCTAATTTTACAGATGAAGAAATTGAGGCAAACAGGGTTAAGTGACTTGCTCACATATCTAGTGAATGTCTGAGGACAGATTTGAACTCAGGTCTTCCTGACTCCAGGCTTGGCATTCCATCCCCTGTACCACCTACTGTGAGCCTATGAATTAAGAGAATAAAACAAATTCACCCTCTCTCCTATAGCATTACCTGTGATTGGGAAGTGACATGAATGAGCAGGGAATCATTATGCATAGGGGGGCAGTGGAGGCATGTCCCAAGTATCCCATCCTCCTTCTCAGTCTTCAAGGGAAAACCCCGAGTTTTTCACAAGAAAGGTCAGTTCATGAATTTGTGCAAAAAAAAAAAAAAAGTCAGACCTTTAACATATATTCGCCAATTAATCAACCAGCATCTGGTCTCTTCCATCTACTCCTTTTCTTACCTTGGGCAAGTCAAATGATCTCCTTGAGACTCAGTTTCCTTATCTGTAAAATGATGGAATTACATACAATGGTTGCTTCTAGCTCTACAATTATGGTTCTATGACTTATTAGGTACACTGTATAGCAGACAGTAAAGAGTTAAAGACAAAAATGTAACTATCTCTATACTTGAGGCCAAGTCACTGCAAGTCAAGAATTATTTGTAAAGTGCCTTCTTACTATATCCCAGATGTTGTGATAAGTGCTGGGGCTACAAAGAAAGGGAAGGAAAAAATGATCTCTGTCTTCAAACAACTTATATCTTAATAGGAGAGACAATATGCAGACAACTATGTTCTCTCTGTCTCTGTCTTTCTCCCTTCCCCCCCCACATATACACATATGTGTATATATATGAGAATGTATATAATAATATGTATCCTATAATATAAGTGATATGATAATATATACACATATATAATTATAGATAGATGATAGATAGATATTCTCAGAAGGAAGGCATTAGCAATGAGGGTAAAGTTTTCTTGCAAAACATGGTCTTTAGATAAAAATTGAGGAATGTCAGGGAAGCTATAATGTCAAGATGAGGGAAGAAGAGAGAGAGAGGGAGGAAGGGAGAGACAGAGACAGAGACAGAGAGAGAGAAACAGAAAGACAGAGAGAGAAAGAGAGAGAGAGAGAGAGAGAGAGAGAGAGAGAGAGAGAGAGAGAGACAAAGAGAGAGAGAGAGAGAGACAAAGAGAGAGACAGAGAGACAGAGAAACAGAGACAGTTCCCGGAATGTGAGAGAAGCAGTTCATAAAGGTGTACCCGTATAGCCCTATGCCTTATGTCCAAAATTGTTTCTTTGCTTATTTGTTTGTTTTTCGGGGTTTCTTTGTTTATCTCAAATGAGATAGTAATTGTAGGTGCTTGGCACAGAGTAGGTGCTATATAGAGGCAGGATCTGAATTCCGGTCTTTTGAATCAGATTTCCAACTCTTCCCTCTGGGCCATCCAGACTCCCAAGAAAAGAAAAATAAAAGAAGAGAAACCATTCCGTTGACCTCATGGGTATTTAAAAGAAATCAGCAAAATTAGGAGAGAAAAGTAAATTATGGCTTCATTAAACTAATGAAAATCTCATTTTTCCCTTCAGCACTCTCATAATGCCACCTGCTGCTCCCTTCGTGGAGCTGACTGATTTGGTGAATAACAATTTCAAATGGAATGCTTGCTTTTTTCTCTCCTTCTTCTCATTAAAATACCTTTCCATATCAGCTGGGTGGTGGTGATGGCGGAGATGGTCTTTTTCTGATGAGAGGAGAAGAGGCCAGAGAGCTGGGCCACTTTACTCATTCCATCAAGGGCCCCAAAGTGTCAAGGAACAGATGAATGGCCGGTTTAAGGCATTTGTCTCCTAGAAGGTTAGCCACTTAATTCCAGTTTCTAGAATTATATGTGAACAACAAAAATCATGATGTTGACAGAGTAGAGGATTCCAGGTGTGGGAAACTGCTTCTGTCAATGCAATGCAAGTCACACCTTTCAATGGATTACTAGGAGAGCTAGCTGATAAAACATTGTGTTGGGGCATCAGGAAGCTCTTCTTCTGAAAGCTGCCTCTGACAATTAACTTGGTGACCCAGGTTGTCACTTAACCTTTCAGAAGCTCAATCTTTGACTGCATAACGGGTAATGATAGTATCTACCCTAGTGGGCTGGTACTATCATTTTTGTAAGACACTTTTCAAACCTTAACCAAGTTATCATTGTTGTTCAGTCATGTCTGACTCTTCATGACCTCAAGGACCACAGCATGTCAGGTCCTACTATTGTCCACTATTTCTCCAAGTCTATCCAAGCTTATGATCATTGTTTCTATGACGCCATCTTTCCATCTCATCCTCTCATGTCTCTTTCTCCTTTTGCCTTCAATCTTTCCCAATGTAGTGAATAAATCTGAGTCCCTCAAAGCATTTAGAGGTTGAATGACGGCCAAGATTACAGACGTACTAAGTATCAGAAATGATATTTGAACTCAGGCTTCCTGACTTCAAACTCAGCTCTTTAGCCACTAACCCCATCTGGAAGCAGAACCCCTAGTCCCAACCCAGTCCTTCATTTTACAGAGCAGAAAACAGAGGCCCAGAGAGAAATGACTTGTTTAAGGTCATGCAGTAAGTTTAGGGGCAGGACTAAAATGAGAAGGGTTTCTGAAAATGTCTTTGTATGAGATCGTATTAATATCTTTGATTTTGTTTTCCCCTTACATCCGAGAGCCAATCCTCTGAAATCAGTAGTGCCCAGATTGGTGTGTGTGTGTGTGTGTGTGTGTGTGTGTGTGTGTGTGTGCATGTGTGATAAATCTAAGACAGCAGAATCAGGGAGGGTCAGCTTTCCACGCAACCTGTCCCCCCTACAACTGTCTCTCTGGGGTTCTGGTTGACAATATGGTTCTGGGAATTGATTTAAGAGAGGCTCCTATGGAATCCAGGGAGAGAGTTTCATTTGTCTGTACTTGATCCTGAAAGGAATGTTCCTACAGTCTTCTGAGGCTACATAACCTTTGTTGCTTGACTTTTGATAAATAGAGACAAGGAATGAATATTAGACTCACAAGGGTCCAGTCAAAGAGACCCCACTGGTGGGTCTCTCCCTCCCTGAAGATGTCCTTAGATTAGAGTTCAAAAGCTGTCCCCTCCATGGAGCTTACAGTCTAATATGGAGGTTATAAATCATGTATACACATGTACAATTAAGAGATTCAAGTCAAGAAAAAAATAATTAATTAACCTACTGTGCTCACTATATAGTTTTGGGTATTGGGGATATAAAGATGAAAAAAATGCCCTCAAAGCATTTCCAATGTCATGGGGGAGGGGGATGTTTCAATCCCACTAGAATTCATCTATCCTTTGCGGTATTTATTACAGACATCCCTCCAAGATGGCAGCAGACCTTGAATGAGTATCCTTGTTGTCTGATTATTCAACAAGTTCAAAATCCTCCTAATTGTCTTAACTTTGAGCCCATAACCTCCTTGCTTGTCCATAAGCATAGCTAGGAAGCCATTGTTAAATCTTTGCCAATTTCAGTTTCTAGGAATCGGAGATTGCAACGGAAACTTACAGATCCTCAGTTCAACCCTTATTGTCAAGATGGGGAAATTTAAGACCAAAGAGGGGAATTATTTGCCCATAATCAGATAATAAGTTAGTAGCAGAACCAGCGTGAGAACCCCAATGTTTTTACTCCTAGCCTTGGAGGATTCCATCCTCTCTTGCTATCTCTCAGCCTCTGCTTGAAGATCTCCAGTGATGAGGAACCCATTCCTTTTTTTTAAGGTTTTCATTACATTTATTTCACATTTATTCTTTTGGAATAAATGGGTAGCTCTCTTAATGGAGTACTGGACCCACTCCTTTTTGAGGAAGTCAATTTTATTTTTGGATAACTCTAATCAAGAGATCTAAGCTGTGGTCCCAGCTCTATCACTTGCAGGATGGATGACTTTGGACAAGTCACTTGAATACTCTGAGCCTCTGCCTCAACTACTTTATAGGAATAAGTGAGATTCAAAAATGCTGTTCTTGGGGGCAATAATAATATTAGTTGTTGTTCAGTCATTCTTCATTTGTGTTGGACTCTCTATGACCCCATTTGGGGTTTTCTTGGCAAAAATATTGGAGTGTTTTGCCATTTCCTTCTTCGCTTCATTTACAGATGAGGAAACTGAGGCAAACAGGGCTAAGTAACTTGTCTAGGGTCACACAGCTGGTAAGTGTCTGGGGTCAAATCTGAACTCAGGAAGATGAGTCTAACTTCAGGCTTAGGGTTATATCCACTGCAACACCTAACTGCCCCCAGATGACATTAGAATTAGGTGAATTTGGAACTAATTTAGAAACTCAACCCAATGAGTCTCTGATGGTTAGATGTCCCTTTAGAGGGAGGTCCTTAACAGAGTGTGCACCAAAGGAGCTGTCCTTGTTTCTGTGCTAATAAATTTTTCAGTATCTTGGGTGAAAGTATAGAGGTCAAATTGATCAACTTTGCAGATGACACAGAGCTAGAAGGGACAGCCGCCATGTTGGATGACAAGAGGAACTTGGCAATCTAGAACAATGGGCCAGATTGAATACAGTGACATTTAGTAGGTAGACATTTATATTTCATGCATTAAGACAGGCATGGTGTCAAGGACAAAGCATAAGTCCTCCCATCCTCTGCCCTGGTTAAACCCCAACTGGAGCACTATGTTCAGGTCTGGCTACCACACTTTAAAAAGTACACTGCAAAAGACCTGGTGGTACAATGGGGTCAGGAAGAGCTAAATTCAAATCTGGCTTAAGATATTTCCTCACTGTGTGACTCTAGACAAGCCATCCAATCTCTGTCTGCCTCACCTTCTTAATTTATAAAATGGGGATAATAATAGTGTCTACATTCTAGACTTATCAGGAGGGGAAAATGAGTTATTTTGAAAGTACTTTGCAGACCTTACAGTACTATATAAGTGCTAATTATCATTACCATTATTATCCAGTCAGGACTTCTTAAACTTTTTCCATTCTCAACTCCTTCAGCCCTTTTAAAACTCTGGACTCCATATGGGGTCAAGACCTATAGTTTAAGAAGTGCTGACCTCGATGATGAAGAGACTGGAGATTTTATTATAGAAGGATTAATTGAAAGATCTAAGGAAATATAACTTGGAGAAAAAGAAACCAATGAGGTAGTGGGAGAGGTGTAGTTGATAGCTGTCTTCATGAATTGGAAGGATTGTCACATGGAACAGCCTTGCCACATTTGGCCCCAGAGAAGAGAATTAGTAAGAGTGGGTGGGAGTTGTCAAAATACATATTTAGTATTGATAGAGGGGGAAACCCTACTTTCTTACACAACCATCATCCTAGTTTAGGTCTTAATCACCTCTCACCTGGACCATTCCAATAGACTTCTAACTAGTCTACTTAGATCAGCTTTCTTCTATCTATCTGGTCCATCACAGAGCTGCTAAATTGATAATCCTGAATCACAGGTCTGATCATGCCATTCTCTAACTCAAGAATGTTGAGTCTCCTTACTGTAGATCAAAATACCTTTGGTGTTGAAGGACTTTCTGAATCTGGCTCTAACTTATCTCATTGCTTACTCAACATTCCAGTCAAATTGTCCTATTTGTCGTGTCTCCTGCATAATATTGTATGATCCAGCACTGTGCCTTTGTACAGGCTCTTCACTTATGCCTCTTAGAACCCTGTATCCCTTTTGTCTTTTTAGCCTCGGTACCTAGCACAGGGTTTGGCACATAATAGACTTTTGATAAATGTGTGTTAAATGATTGATTGATAAGAAGCTACTGGTTACTTATGCAAGGAGTAATTTTAGAGTCCTTTGTCTATTTGCAATCATATGTTTGGTTAAAACAACATTTAAAATTAATGTTAAGTTAAGATAAAAGATGAAGTTGAGGATACACTGTCATGATAATAGACTGACCTGAGCAATCAAAGAAGCTTTTCAATGGGAAAAATGGGAAATAATTAAAAGCAAAGACCTTGGTTATGTTGCCAATTGGCAATCTCCAAGGATTCTTGGAGAAGCATGATCAACTTTAATCTGACACCTCAATGAAGAAGCTAGAAAAGCCTACCAACCACCTTAGCTGGATGATAACCTCTTCACCAAGCAGAGAAACATGGCATCGAAGGGCTGTTTGAGGATACTGGCTTGATGATGCGAACGATGAACAATATCAGCTTTATAAAACAAAGCCAGTGGAGAGGAAAACAAGCCTGAAGAAAAAAACCAAGTAAGGTGATATTATCCTGAAATATTCATAGATTTAACTACAAGGAAGTAAAAACCAAGTGTAAAAACCAAGCAAGGTGGTATCCTGAAATGTTTATAGACTAAACTACCAGGAAGTCAACAAACAACTTCAAGATGGAACAGATTGCAATTTCTATCCTATCTATTTTCCTTTGCAATGCCTGTAACACCATCCCATTTGGATGCTACTATATTGTATTACTTGAAGTAATATGTATTACTCCATCTTTAGATGGAGCAATGGACTTTGGAAAGGTGAAACTGAGATTAGCACTGGAACCTGACCAATTTAAATGGTTGATGTCTTTTGATTCCTGCATAAATTGGATTTAAGTGAGGCAGAGTTACCATGAAGTCGTCACCCTCACCTTCTCCTTCAGAGTCATCACAGTCCTGTGGCAGGACAGAATCAAGACGAGTAGTGATGGCTCAAGATTCTATCCATGTTAGAAGTGGCATGATTTTACAGGCATTAAGAGATAGATTTGCGGAATATTTCAAAGAAGGGAAGTTTTGAAAAGGATTGAAAGCAGCATGGATGATGTTTTCACTTACCCCTTTTCCCCACAAAAAGATAACAGACAAGATATCAGCAACTGGCATTTCATATAGTGACTTTTTCCTCTCTATGAGAACAGTCTAAACATACATTGGAGGATAGTTTTGATAAAAAAACAGGAGAAGGGAACACACAGGCTATTAGAAAGTTCTTTCTCCAGCAGATCTTATTTTTAAAATCTGCAGCCAAGTATGAGATACTGAGAAGGTAAAATGCTACCAGGCCTATTGTTTATTGATTTCATAAAAGCTTTTGACTTAGTCTTAAATGCTTTCTTAATGCATTTATACAGACCTCTCTTGAACAAAAGCCTCCCACACATACATTAAAGCTGCAAAAAGATAGGAGTAACTTCGGAGATAACTTGGTTTAGAGATCCAAAAGCCCAGACTCATAGCTCCCCAGAGCTGGAAGGGACTGCAAACTTTCTCTAGTCTAATCTGGGCCTGATGAAGAGTCATTTTGGCTCCATAACATGATCAAACCTTTGCTCCAGTGCATGGGAAAGTCCTGTTTATCTCCTGAGGAATCCCAGTCCATCCTTGACCAGGTCTAGTCTTTAAAAGTGTTTCTTTTTTTTGTTTTTAAATGTATTATTTCTATTCTTCCAACTAATGATAGAATAAAACAACAAATATGTAATATGTAACACAAAGATAACTCTAGTAAATGATAATAATAAACTAATAAAAAATTAATGTATTCCTCTCACTACCCACCCCATGAGGCGAAAAAAAAGCCTGAAAAATAAAGCTCTCTATACACAGCTGCATAAACTGGTAAAAATAATTCCCCACATTAGCTATGTCTGAAATGTCTTGTCTGAACTTTAAATTCATCACCTCTCTGTCAGGAGAACTTCTCTGTTACATCAAACTTCAGTCTCCCACTTTGCATCTCTAGAACTATGGAGAACAAATTAAAATTAATGAGGGAGAAAACTAAACATAGAAAAAGTCTAGATTTTAAAATTTAAAATTATGGATAGTAGCATTATCAATGAATGGAAATACATGAAATAAAATATGGCACAGATATCTAAATAACACCTTCACATAAGACCTTTTTCAGACATTGTACAACACAGTAGATGGAGATTTAACTCTATCACCATTACTAGTATTTTCTTCCCTCTTTGATTACGTTGCATTTGCCCTCCACACGCTTTGTATGTACATAGTCTTTTGTTGTTGTCACCCCTATTAGAATGTAAGCTTTTGGAGGGCAGGGATGATGTATTTGTCCTTTTTTTTTGTATGTCATAGTGCTTGGCAAATAGTAGTCACTTAATAAATGCTTGTCGATTGATTGACTCATTTGGAAGATGCATTAATAAAATCTATGAAGCTTATCTCATGGGGCTATTTTAAGACTCAAATAAGATAGTTTCAGAAACATTCTGCAAAACTTTAAAACACTATACAAATGCCAGTTATTATTTTTGTTGAAGAAGCATTGTGACACAGTAGGGAACTGGCCTTGATGTCAGGAAGATGGGGTTCAACACTGGCTCTTTGACCCTGGGCAAGGGTCTTAACCTCTGTGCAATTCCCTGACTATAATTGTATGGGAGGAGCTGACCTGCATTGGTAGAGGACAAAAAAAACAATTCTCAAACTTTTTGCTTTTGGGACTATTTCATTCTTAAAAATTATTGAGGATCGGGACAGCTAGGTAGCCCAGTGAAGGGAGAGCACTGGCCCTGGAGTCAGGAGGACCTGAGTTCAGATCCCACCTCAGACACTTAATACTTACTAGCCGTGTGATCTTGGGTAAGTCACTTAACCACAATTGCCTTGCCTTCCCCCCTCCAAAAAGACACAAAAATAAAACAAGAAATTATTGAGGATTCCGAAGAGTTTTTATGTAGGTTATACCTGTCAGTATTTGACATATTAAAAATCAAAGTGGGTCCATTTAAAACATTTTGTTTATTAATTTATTTTTAAAATAATAAGCCCATTGCATTTTGATATAGCATTTTTATACACATATATATTTAAATATTGAGAAGAGAAGCATTGTTTTACTTTTTTTTCCCCCAAAACTCTTTAATGTCTGACTTATTGGAAGATGACTGCAGTCTTTAGTCAACTTTTGCATTCTCTTTATTGCAATGGGTTGTTTTTAGTTTGAAATATATGAAGAAAATCTAGCCTCACACAGATACATGGTTGGAAAAAGGAGGAATATTGTAACAGGCAAATTATGCAGTACTCTTATCTTAGGAGAATAGGATGAGCTCTGCCATCTTTTCTACCTCTGTGTCTGTGATCCTACATCTCAACAGCAAGAATGACATATATGTTCTAGTAACCCTTCCACATCTCTCTATGTAGTTATAAGTTTCTGTTGCCTTTTATTATGTGATCTTTGTTGTTTAGCCATTTTCATTCATGTCCAATTCTTCATTTGGGGGTTTCTTGGCAGAGATACTAGAGTAGTTTACCATTTTCTCTTCTAGTTCATTTTACAGGTGAGAAAACTGATGCAAACAGGGTTAAGTGACTTGCCCAGAGTCACACAACTAGTAAGTGTTCGAGGTCACATTTGAACTTGGGAAGATGATTCTTCCTAACTCTAAGCCCAGAACTCAATGCACTATGGTGCTACCTAGCTGTCTTAGGTTAAGCTTAGTCTTAGTCGTTGGTGTCCCCTCACCTTGTGTCACTTCATTTAAACCTTTCTAAGTTCTCTGGCTCTTCACAATTGTCACTGTTTGAATTGCAAATTCAAATTGAATCACACAATCTTTTGGTTGAGAATGTACTGAACTTGGACTCAGGAAGATCTGAGTTCAAATACAACCTCAGATCCTTCTGAGCAAGTCACTTAACCAGAGTCTGACTCAGTTTCCTTATTAATAAAAGGAAGATTATAATAATACCTATCTCTCAGGACTGCATTAGGATCAAATGAGAGAATATTTGTATATCCTTTGCCAAACTTGAAGTACTATACATATTCACTAGCATATTATTATTGTCAATCAACAAGCATATATTAAGCCCTTACTGCTTGCCATGCCAATGCCAGACCCGGATTCAGGAAGTCTCATCTTCCTGAGTTCAAATCTGGTCTCAGACACTTACTAGCAGTGTGACCCTGGGCAAGTCACTTCATCCTGTTTACCTCAATTTCCTCATCTATAAAATGAGCTGGAGAAGGAAATACCAAACTACTCTAGTATCTTGGTCCTGAAAATCCCAAATATGATTGGAAGAGTCTGACAGTATTGAAAAACAACTAAACAGTATGTGCCAATCACTTTGTTAAGTTTAGGGGAAACAAAGAAAGCTAAAAACTGCCCTGCCCTGAAGCTATTTACATTATAATGATGGAAACAACACATGTACTGGTGAGATGTACGCAGTGGGCAAATGGCCACCACAGAAGGAAGGTAGTAGTATTCGGGGCGTCTGGGAAAAGACCTTTGAAGGTAAATTTTGAGCTGAGTTTTTAGGAACCTGGGAAGTAAGAGGTGAGGTGGGAGAATATTCTAGGCATGACAGATAGTCAGTAAAAAGGGGGAGAGCTGGGAGAGGATATATTTTGAAAGAGGAATAGCAAATGAGTCAGTATAGTTGAATCAAAGAGTGATTGCAGGGGAGTCACACATAAGACTAGCATTCTGTTCCATCAAGATACCATTGTTAGGTGAGTCATTCTCCAAGCTTTGGATGTGTAGGTCATTTCAAATTCTTATTTATGCATTGTGCTCCTCCATTAGAGTGTAACTTCTTTCAGCGTAGAGACTGTCTTTTTTTTTTATTTGTGTTCCTAGTACTTTGTACAGTTCCTGATACTTAGTAAACATTTAAATGCTCTATCCATCCATCTATCTATCTATCTAACTATCTATCTATCTATCTATCTATCTATCTATCTATCCATCTATCCATCTATCCATCTATCCATCTATCTGTTTCTCTATCTATCTATCTCTTACCTATCTTGCTATTACAATTAAAATCTATATAAATAGTCTTGTATGGACAGGTTCCTTACCTTTTAGAATAATATCCTTTTCATATAGCCCAGTTTCACATAGTCCAGTTTCCAGTTTTTTCTTCTATGAATCCCTTTTAATGATGGAAACAATGAGCTGTAGACCCTGAAGTAATTTAATATACTACTCATAATATTCTCTACAGTTATTTACTGTTTAAGTTGTTATTAAAGAATTTTTAGGATGAACCTTTTGGACCATCATAATGATTCCCTGAGGGGTGCTTGATTTGACCTCCTGGCTTGGATTAAAACAAATACCTGGTTTCAGAATTTCTAGAAAATTGGTATTCAAGAACATGATACAATTGTGAACTTTCTTGTTTCTGCAAAACAGAAGCATGTACACATATTATATGGCAATATAAGGAGACAGAGGTTTATTCCCTCTTGCAAGAAACTCATCCCAGTCTGCAAGTGAGGGAGATGTATTGGGGAAGAAAACATCCTCAAAGTTGGGGTTCAGGTGGCAAGATTACATACCCTCATAATGAGCTTAGTTGAAGACAGATAAATGGTACAAGATGTAGAAGGAAGCATTCTTCATCAGATCCAGATGTGGTGGAAAAGTTCTTGGGGTCCCTGTCAATACTAGATATGGGTGAAGCTTGGGTAGAGTGAGTTTCCTCTTTCTTTTTTTCCTTTTTGGAGGGGGGAAGGCAGGGCAATTGGGGTTAAGTGACTTGCCCAAGGTCACACAGCTAGTAAGTGTTAAGTGTCTGAGGCCACATTTGAACTCAGGTCCTCCTGACTCCAGGGCCAGTGCTCTATTTACTGCACCACCTAGCCGCCCCTAGAGTGAGATTTCTTATTGGGCCCACAAACTGGTGGGAGGATCTAACATTATGAGACCGACTCAAGATCCCTGAAGCAGGTCAAGATCTCATCTAATCAAAATGTTTTAAGCCTCATCTGCCTGAAACAGAATTAATAGTAGAAAAGTATAAACCGTCTGTTTTGCATATATTCTTCTATGGGTATCGAGACCACTGATCTATAGACACTTTGTATTGGAGTCCTATCGTTAGAAACATAATACCAAATATCAACTATGCCATCAACAAAATCAAGTTTCCAATCATCACAAAAGGTTTGAGAACTGTTGAATAGGAACCACTAATAAGAGTCCAGCTATAGAGCAGTTGGCTCCAAGGGCACACAGAGATGCAGTGGGAGTGTGTTGGGTCAAAAATTCCAAAACTGGACTATGTGAAACTGGGCTATATGAAAAGGATATTATTCTAAAAGGTAAGGAACCTGTCCGTACAAGACTATTTATATAGATTTTAATTGTAATAGCAAGATAGGTAAGAGACAGATAGAGAAACAGATAGATAGATGGATAGATGGATAGATGGATAGATAGATAGATAGATAGATAGATAGATAGATGGATGGATGGATAGATAGATGGATGGATAGAGTCAGAAACTCTCTCTGCTAAATAGATTTTGAGAGGCATTATGGTATAATGGGAAAAGTGTTGACTTTTCTGTATGACTCTGGAAAGGTCACTTTATTTCTCTGAAGCTTAGTATTCTTATCCAAAAAAATGAGCTAGTTGGATGATATGACCTCCCCCCCAAGTCCCTTCCAAATCTAGAGCTTTTGATCTGTTTTATGAGTCTTTCAGATTGCCAAATTGCTGTCTCAAAAGCTTGCCAAATGTGCTTGAGTTTCTAAAACAGATACAATGCCTGAATTCTTATAGACCAGTCAACACTGAGTTTTAATATGTTTAGCACTGTAGAAAGGGTAATTTTTTTTATGGTTGCAAAATGACATCTCAACATACTTTCTATATATTCTCTCATTTTATCCTTACAACACCAGAGAGAGGTAAGTACTACAGGTATCACTCTCTCATTTTGCAGATGAGAAAGCTGAGACTCAAATGATAGGTTCATTGGAACAGAGATTTAGAACAGGAAGAGACTGAGAAGCCATTTAGTGCAAACGATTCATTTTACAGATGAGGAAATCAAAGTTTGGAAGGATTAAGTGCCCCAGAATCACACTAGTTCTCAAGAATCTAAGACAGGATTCAAATTCAGGGCTTCCTGGTTTTAAGCCTAGCACCATTTCTTAGTAACCTTCTCAGGGTCCCAGAACCAGCAAGTCCTTCTGTTCTCTTCTGTGGAAAGTAATTGATGAAAAACTCATGAATGACAAAAGCAGCAGATGACAAGTGCTAAATCAGGAAAGAGACATTGTTGTGGGTTGAATTAATCAGGATGTTTTTCTTGTGGCCAATAAAACTGAGCAGGTCAGCTAAAACAGGCTAGGGCTATCTTTGACACCTCAGCTTTTAACACTTTGGCTATTGAGGGACCAGAATCCACACACCAGTTACTCAAGACAATGGGAACCATTCCTAGAGCAGAATCATGCTCTAGCCAGTAAGCAGGAGTCAGAAGCAAAAGGGTATGTGTTCAGTCCAGAAGCAGAAATATAGAATCATGGAGTTATACCCCCCCAAAAACCTCATAGCTCATCTAGTTTAACCCCTTTCATTTAGAGTGGAAGGAACTGGATCTTAGGGAGTTTAAATAACTTATCCAAGATCACACACAGAGGAAATATCAGAGCCAATATTCAAACCCAAGTTCAAATTAAATAATGCTCTTTTTCATTTTAAGTGTGGTGTCAGTTTAGGCAAAAGTCTAACAAACCAGGTGTTTGAGTAAGTCTGAGCTCATTCAGAGAATTAAGCTTCCTGGTTGATTCATTGAACTTTGTGATCATACCAGGATCCCTTTAAATATTTTTATTTATTTTTTATCTATAACATAATGAATGTCAACAAAATGGTGATTTCTTTGTAATCAGAACAGAAAAAGATCCTAAACCTTTATTAAGAAAATTAAAAAAAAAAACAACTCACCATGGCAATTTCAAAGCTATCCTCCTTGTCTGTGTCTCCTCCTGAACCTCCTCCTGTTCTCTTTTGTCTATTTAAAATAATGATACAATTACCCTTTTTTCTTTTCTTTTTCTTTTGGCATCACTACCGCTAGTTCCCTGCCCCACCTTTTCTCTAAATACCATCCCTTTTTTAGAAAATTCCTTGTGACAAATAAGGATAATCAATAAAACCAAATCCGCACATTGATCATGTCTGAAAAGATACATCCCATTCGGGCTTAATTCGCCAAGAGGTGAGTAGTATGATTCTCTGGAGGCACGGTTGGTCAGTGCATTGCTTAGAGCAGCGATTCTCAAGCTGTGGGTTATGTTCAATTTGTAACAATGAAAATATATCCTGAATATCAGATATTTACATTATGATTCATAACAACAGCAAAATTACAGTTATGAAGTAGAAACGAAAATAATTTTGTGGTTGGGGGTCACCACAACATGAGGAACTGTATTAAAGGGTCACAGCATTAGAAAGGTTGAGAACCACTGCCTTAGAGTTCACAAAGCTTTCAAAATTGTTTTTCTTTGCAATGTAGTTATGGCATAATTTGTTCTCTTGATTCTGCTTACTTCATTCTGAATGAGTTCATATGTCTCCCTCTAGACCCATACCCACTGTCATTTCTTAACCATATAACAATATGCAGTTACATTAATATATCACAGTTGTTGGCATCCAGGTTTTGGGGTTATCTTCCCTTGCACAAATAAACTTCAACATGCAAAATGGGAAGTAAATGTAAAGACATAGCCAATATGGGAATTGCTTGATAATATATATTTATTAGAAGGGTTTTCATAAGGTTTGTCTTTTGTTTTTCTAATGGCAATGGGTGGGAAGAGAAGAAAATAAATATTTGATGATAGAAAAAAAGCCAAACCTGAATGATCTTCAGCTATGAATGAATATCTCCTATACATACTAAACGCTTGTATCATGATAACCAGTTGTCAATCAATAAACATTAATTAAGAACCTATTGCATGCCAAGCACAGTGCTAGGTCTGGGGATACCAAAAATTAAAGAAAAAAAGACAGTCCCATTTCTCTAGGAGTTTACAAGCTAGTAAGGGAAAATACACAAAAGAAAGCTAAAAAGATGAGGGTTTGTGTTAAAGGAAGATACCTAGGAGGTACCTGGGGACATGATGGAGAAGTTCAAAGACATTCAGTCGGGTGGGAAATGAAGAGCTGATACCAAGAGGAGCTTTGCACTCATCCTGCCAATCAGAAGGGCTCTGGGGCAGAGGGTCCAGATGAACTGTAGTACCAGAGATTCTTTGAATGTAGGAAGGAGGTTACTGTAGGCATCATGAAGAAGAAGGAATATAGTTGCATGGGAAAACTATTCTGCCATAGTCTCAAAAAAGGTCTCAATTCTTACTCTTGGGGATTTTCTCTTTTTTTGCTTTTTGGATGGGGGAAGGCAAGGCAATTGGGGTTAAGTGACTTGCCCAAGCTCACACAGTAAGTGTAAGTGTCCGAGTCCAGATTTGAATTCAGGTCCTCCTGACTCCAAGGCTGGTGCTCTATTCACTGTGCCACCTAGCTGCCCCCTGGGGGGGGGATTTCTTCCATGAACAGACATCTCCAAATTTATCATGAAAATCAACGTGAGGGTGGGAGGGGGGAATTTCCCTTTAGCAAAATTTGTTTTGCAGAAAATTAAGGGAGTTAGAATGGAATTTTAGAAAGAGACTGGGCTGTACAATCTGAGGACCTGAGTTCAAATCTTTTTGATACTACCTACCCTGTGTGACCTGGAGTAAGTCACAAATTCTCTTATACCTCAATTGTTTCACTTAGTACAGTGGATAGAGTGTGGGGGCCTGAAGTCAGGAAGATCCATCTTTGTGAGTTCAAATCTGACCTTAGACACTTATTAGCTGTGTGACTTTGGGCAAGTCCCTTCAACCTGTTTGCCTCTGTTTCTTGTAAAATAAGCTGGAGAAGGAAATGGTAAACCGCTCTCATATCTCTGCCAAGAAAACCCCAAATGGGGTCACCGAGAGTCAGATAGAATAGAACAACAAAAAAGAGAGGCTTGAGCTAAATATGGGCTGGTCTCCCCTTTTCATCTCATATACTGTCTCGCTTGGTCTAGATCATTTATATAACAGTTTAAGATTTGCAAAGCATTTTATGTATGTTATCTCATTTGATCCTCACAATATCCCCAGGAGCTACGTATTATTATTATTATTATCCTCCTTATATAGATGGCCAAACTGAGGCTGAGGTAGATAGAGGGCCTAGAATAAAAGAGCCAGTAAATGTCTGAGGCTATATTTGAACTTAGATCTTCTTGACACCAAGTTCCAGCACTCTACTACTGATGGCGTACAGCTCTGGGAACCCCCTGGAACTCTCCTTGGATCTTCCCTCTTGATGAGGCATTTGCCTGAGCCCATAAACCTTTCATTATTGCGATGCCCAAATCTGTTGCCCTTAAACTAGCCTAGCCCTCCATTGTCTGTCATCTCCAGGTGGCCTTCAGCTATTTCCCACCCTTAATCTCATTCCTGGACTCTGATCTCAGTCCCTTCAAGATCCTCCTTAGACTCCTCCTCAAGATCCTCCCCAAAGCCCTTCTCTAAACCACCCCTAAATCCCTCCCACAATACTTCTGTATATAAGCTCCATCTTGCCTCCATGAAGTTCCTGAGATTCAATCTAGCTCAGACTCAGTGTCAGATTGTTCTGGTCCCCTTGACAATACAAGCATCATAATGCTCCTTAAGAGTCTAACCATTATGTCAAATCTTTTTTTTTCCCCTCTCTTTTTTATTCATTTATTTATTTTTTTGTTTATATCATTCATTTCCGTGAGATTTTGAGTTACAAATTTTCTCCCTATCTTTCCCCCACCCACCACCCCAAAACAGCCATCCCACTGTATACCCCCTCTCCCAGTCTGCTCTCTCCTACATCTTCCCCCTTGCCCCTCTGACTTTCCAGTAGGGCAAGATAGATCTCCCTACCCCAGTGCCTGTATATCTTAATTCCCAGTTGCATGTAGTTAATAATAATAATAATATATATATATATATACACATACACACACACGCACATATATATATATATATATATATATATATATTTTTTTTTTATTTTTGGAGGGGGGAAGGCAGGGCAGTTGAGGTTAAGTGACTTGCCCAA
>CM053587.1:319799839-319834485 GCA_028646515.1 Pseudochirops corinnae | reverse complement strand
CATATATCTAGACTTATTTATTTAGTATATACTTGTCTCATTTATTTTATATACACACACATTCATACATACACCTATCTCTCTTTCTTTCTTTCTATCTATCTATCATCTATCAATCTATCTATCTATCTATCTATCTATCTATCTATCTATCTATCTATCTATCTACTTACCTACCTACCTACCTACCTACCTATCTATTTATAATTTTTCCCTCCTGTTAGACTCTGAGCATCTTAAGACCAGGCACAGTTTTTCACCTTTCTTTGTAGCCATAGAGTTTAGCCCTATGGTATCTGACATACAGTAAACACTTAAAGACTAGTTGTTGTTTGTTGTTGTTGCTGTTGTTGTTGTTGAGGGCACTGGAACAGGAGGAAAAGCAGGTATATTTCTCACTACCACTTATGGACCTTCCTTCTGCTGGTGTTGCTCAATAAACTCCCCTCTTTTGAGCTTCAGTTCATCCTGATAGATTGACCTGTGAAGATCCTGGTGGCAGTTTCTAATAGTCCTTAGGTTACTCTTCTTCTTTTTCCAAAGATCTCAGGATTTGGATCATATTCTCTCTCTCTACTTGCATACTTGTGTTTATAAGCCAATAGGAGATAATGGGCAGCTAGGACCACCATAGTGGATAGTGTGCAGGGTCTGGGGTCAAGAAGACTCAGCTTCCTGAGTTCAAGTCTAGCCTCAAATACTTACTAGCTGTGTGACCCTGGGTAAGTTCCTTACCCCTGTTTGCCTCAGTTTCCTCAGCTGTAAAATGATCTGGAGAAGGAAATGGTAAACTACTCCAGTATTTTTGCCAAGAAAACCCCGAATGGGGTCATGAAGAGTCAGACATGACTGAAAAATGACTAAAAAAAGGGATAATGGATGAGGCATAGAGACCCAGACTTGTGATTTCATTTATGTAGGGCACTCCTGGCTGAGGAAACACCCTCAGCGAATGCAGGTTGGTACCTTATCTTCAACTTACAGTCAACATATAGTCTCAGCAAGTATCCTAGCTCAGAAACACATAGTACATGTTGGTGGTGGGATTTGAACCCAGATCTTCTTGGCTTCAGGATCAAATCCGGTTATTCTAGAGCTCATTAGCCTTCTCAGTTCCCATGTTCCCACACTTTTATTACACCTCAGCCCCATGTAGTGGCCTCCAAGTCTCATCACCTCCAAACGGTACTTCCACAGTTTATAATATTTCTCTGATCATAACCTCTCTTTCCATCTCCCCTTGTGTTTTATCCTTCCCAAACTTATCTTCTGTTTCCATTCCAACCTCTAATTACTTGCCCCTCCCTGTTTCCTCAGGCTATCACCCCTGTTCTAGACTCATTTTCCTCCCTTTGAAATCACGACCCTAGAGTTAACCAGTTAAAATTTACGTTGTCTTTTACCCTTGAATCTTTTGTCCCTCCGCCCTATCATTACTCATCCCTTTCCAAACAACAACCTTGGATTATTTCTAGCATCTGCCTTTCAACCTTCATGTTCCGTGTTGCTGGGCACTGCTGGAAGAAATCAGCCAGCCATCCCGACATGATCCTCTACAAATTTATGCTCTCTAATCTTCCTACTGGGCTCTCTCTGCCTCATGCCAATCTTTTTACTCTTCCCTGAATGATTCTCTATCATAATGCTTACAGCATCTAAACCTCTTTTCCCCTCAACCCACCCACCTCTACCACTCCCGCTACCTACAGCCCTCCTTTATTCACCAGGAGAGGAATTGGTCTCTTACTTGACTGAAAAAAAAAATTTAGGCTATTTATCTTGAGCTCACTTTTCTCCCCTATTCCATATGTCAAATACTTTCTCAGCATCTCCCTATTCTCTCCTCCTTTGTTGTAGTCTCAAGAAAAAAGAAAACGCATCTATTCTCCTTGATAAAATCTATCCCTTGTCTTATGCTTCTGACTTCTTCCCTCACATCTCCTCTGGAAACTTTCCATTTACTCATCCTCTCTGTCTATCTGTCTTTCTCCCTCTCTGCCTCCCTCTCTCTCCCCGCACCTAATTGCCTCTCTTTCACTTTCTTCATCTCTCCCTCTCTTCTTCTCTCTGATCTCTCTCTCTCTTTTTCTCTCTTCTCTATCTTACTCTTTGTTTCTGTCTCCCCTAAATCTTGTCTCTGTCTCTCACCTTTTTATAATTAAATTAATTTTTTTGATTAACACATTTTTTCTCCCTTTCTACCCCTTCCTCCAACTAGGAAAACAGAACAAAACATAACCCTTGTAACAAATATTCATAGTCAAGAAAAACATTTCATCCGTGCCCCAAAAGGTGTGTCTCATTCTGCATGCTGAGTCTATGACCTCTCTGTCAGGAGGTGGGTGATATTCTTCATTGGTCCTCTGGCGTCAAGGTTGGTCATCATATTCATGAGAGCTCCTAAGTCCTTAAAAATTGTTCCTCTTTCACAGTATCATTGTACAAATTGTTTTCCTGGTTCTGCTCATTTCATTCTCTATCAGTTCATACAAATCTTCCTGGATATTTCTGAAACAATCCCTTTTTGTCATTTCTTATTGCATAATAGGATCCCATTGCTTTCACATGTCATAATTTGTCTGGTTCCTCCCCTGCTGCCTATAAACATGCCCAGATTTCTGGGAACCTTAACAAAAAATTCATTTGACCCTATCTCTTCTCCCTCCAACTATCACCCTATCACTCTTTTTCCTTCCATAGTAAACTATCTATACTTGTTGTCTCTACTTTCTCACCTCCTCTGACTTCTCTTAGAATCTGGCTTCTGACTCCACTACTCAATTAAAACAGCTTTCTTAAGTCATTGTTGGTGTCTTCCTTCCTTCCTTCCTTCCTTCCTTCCTTCCTTCCGTCCTTCCTTCCTTCTTTCCTTCCTTCCTTTCTTCCTTCCTTCCTTCCTCCCTCTCTCCCTCCCTTCCTTCTTTTCTTTCTTTCTTCCTTTCTCTTTCTCCTTCTTTCTTTCCCTTTTAAATGTGATGACCTCTTAGTTCTCATCCTTCTTGACCTCTCTGAAACTTTTGATGCCATCGACTACTCTCATCTCCTATGTGTTCTCTCCTCCTAGGGTTTTCATGATTCCAGTCTTCTTGAGTCCTCGTACTTGTCTCAATACCTCTTCCCAGTCTCCTTTGCATGTTAGTCATCCATATCCCATTCCCTAGGTGTAGGAGTATGCTGCTAAAGGCTCAATAACTTAGTCTCTGAAGAAAAAGCTGTGTGCTATACACTTTAAAATTTAATCTCCATTATTAACATTTTCTCTATCATTTTCATAAATCTAGAAATCAACCAAACAATAAATTAAGCCCTGATTTGTAGCATTTGCTGATTTCTGAGGTAAAATGTTCACACTGAAAATTTAATAATTGGCTCTCAGAAACACATGTGAGTTGACTCCATCACACTCCTTTGTGTGAGCACACCCCATATAATCCCAGGGGAGAAAAGTGAATGCAAGATAAATAGCCTAAATTTTTTTCAGTTAAGTATGAGACCACATAATCCCACATAGTTTTAAATATCACCTCTATACATACGATTCCTAAAGCTAAATATCCATCCCTGATCTGTCTCCTGAATTCTGATTCTATATCACAGATTGCCTGCTAAACATCCTCACCTAGATGTTTTACAGAAACAGAACTCATTTTCCTCCATTCCTTCTCCACATGACCCCTAACTTCCCAGTCTTAAGCAAGAGCAACACAATTCTTCTAGTCACCCAGATTCCCAGCCTTGAAGTATCTAAACCAATTCCTTTCCTTTACCCCTCCCAAGCCATTGCCAATCTATTGCTAAATCTTGCTAATCCCCTTTTCACATTCTCTCACATTCATACTTTTCCATCTATTCACACAGCCACCATCTTATTTCAAGCCTTCTTCACCTCCCATCTAGCTTCTCTTTTTCTCCAAGCTATCTTCCACATAGCTGTCAAGTTGACATGCCTAAATCATAGACTATACCATGTTAATTCCTTGATCAAGAAACCTCACAGACTCTCTATTGCCTCTAGAATCATTAAATCAAGTGTATTAAGAAGTTTCTATGTGCCCTATACTGGGGTCTGTGCATACAAATATCAAATTGAGATAGTGCCTGCCTTCAAGAGGTTTACTTTCTACTAGTAGAGTAAAATGGTCACAGATAAATAAATGTAGGACATTTTAAGGGGTGGAAAGTATGGTTAGGGACCAGACCTCTGATATCATTGGTACAGGAAATTCCAGTGAGCAAACTATTTCTACCAAGGATCTGTGCTTGATCCTATTTCATTTAATATTTTTATTAATAATCTTATTATATAAAGCAAACATGGAGAGTTTATTTTTCTTTAATATTTTCAGATGCCACTAAGCTTAAAATGACAATGAACACATTAGATGAAAGCCCATCCCCCCAAATCTTAGTGGGCTAGAACTTTGAGTCAAATTGAGTCAGTTGAGATTTAAATGGGATAAATATGAATCGTTATATTTAGGTTCAAAAAATAAACCTCACATGTTCAAACTAGGAGAGTTGATCTGAAAGTAGTTGATCTGAAAAAAATGAAAAAAAATGAGCTCTTAGTGGACTGAATATGATATGTTAGTCATTACAATCTGATGCCATATTGTGTTGTATTAAGCAACAAATTGCTTCCAAGACTAGGGAAGTGATACCCCTTCTGATTTCTGCCCTGATCTCACCACATCAGGAGTATTTTGTTCAGTTCTAGGTATTTCATTTTAGGACAGACATTGAAAAGTTGCAATGGCCAGTATAATATGAGACTTAATCTTATATCATATGCGGCCTGGGTAAAGGAATCAGAGATGTTTAATCTGGAGAAAAAAATAGTTTTTTAAAGGGAAGAGAGTTGATAACAGTTTTCAAGAATTTAAAAGGCTGACACATGGAAGAAGGATTAGAATTGCTCCAGTTGGCATTAGAGGGTGGGAGTATGGAAGTTCTGCAGGCACAGATTTCATCTTGGCATGAGTGCATTCCAGTTTTGTTAGCTTTAATGGTCAAGAAGATTTTTTTGGTTTTGTTTGGGGTTTTTTTGAGCTCACATACACTGAAATGTTGACAATCTCTGATCACTTCTGAGGGTAGGAAAACTATATTTGGAGAAAAAGTCTAAATGACATAGGATGCTTCTCCACTCTGCAATGAGTCTCCAGGGCTACCTCCTACTGGTTAAGCCCAACATTCTTTCCAGACCTGCCTGTGCCCAGCACCATCTCTCACCTTGCATCTGGAGGCAGTCATAGGCTTCATAGTTTGTAGATTTCAGAAGATATCTGGTCTTGCCCCCTGATTTTTACAGGCCCTGAGATATAGTGACATACCCATGGTCTCAAATGAACAGTCTCAAATGTAGTGAGTAGGGAGGAAGAGGGAAAGAATAAGTATTCTTCTTTTAACACCTACTATGTGCCTACTACGCTAAATGCTTTACAGATATTATCTCATTTGATCCTCATAACAACCCTGAAAGCTAAGTACTGTTTTTATCTTCATTTTACAATGGGAGAAGCTAAGGCAAACAGGTTAAGTGACTTGCTCAGGTTTACACAGCTAAGAAGTGTTTGGGACCAGATTTGAACTCAGTTCTTGACTCCAGACCCTGTATTCTATTCACTGCACCACATAGCTTTCTCAGAGACACTTAGAGCTACATTTGAAAGAGCATTGAAGTTGACCTGAGAAGACCTCAGTTCAAATCTCAGTTCTACCACTTATGGACTGTGGGGCCTAGGATGAATCACTTCCTTCTCTGGACCTCAACTCGAAAATGATGGAGTTGGACAATTATCTTATCTCCAAGATCTCTTCCATCTCCAAATCTATGTTCCTGTGGTCTTACTCTAGATTCCCTGACTCCCTATTCTTCCCTCTTTCCACCTAGCTATGCAGTAAAATGCAAGCCCTCAAATAAGATTTTAATTTAGGTGGGTCTAATGGGGAACCGTGAAGGTTTGTAATAATCAAAGGTATAGAATGTTGGCTAAATTACTCTTTGGTCCAAAGTGACAGGTAATATATTACCTTTCTTTGCATGGTTGCCTCTGTGGAGCTGATTCTCTCAGTTTGGGCAGCCTCAAGCCCTGAGAAATAGAACTGTACTCCTGGAACATAAAGTATGAACTATCGCAGGGTGGAGGCCAGAGGGGATGTCCAAACTCAGAGAATTCTAGACTATCAGAAGTGTCAGAGACCTTAGGGGCAATCTAATCTAAGCCTCATTTATAAATAGGAGAAAACTGAAGACCAGAAAATGGAAGGGGCCCTCCTCTGCCCCTTCCCTGCAAGGTCACACAGCTTGTCAGCGGCAGAGCTGGGACCAGGATTGAAAAATCTCAACATGAGCAGCGACCTCAATGGCCATCTAGCACAATCTCTGCCTTGAGAAGAATCACTTGTGTGACCTCACAAGTGATCATCCAGCTTTTGCTTGAAGACTCCAGGAAAGAGAAACCCATTCGTTGTTGAACATAACTCAATCTACTTTTGATAACTCTCATTATTGGGAAGGCCTTTCTTGCATCCTGCCCAAGTTTGCCTTGTAACTTCCTAGTTCTACCTTCAGAGGCCAGGAAAAAGATGTCATAGGGTCAGAGATCAATATCAATGTCATAGGGTCAGGGCCAAAAAGGACCTTGGAGGTCATACAACCCAATTCATGTCTTTAATGGATAATGAGACAGATGCTCAGGAAACAGAAGTGAATTACCCAAGGTCACCTCGCACAAGGAGTAAACATCAGGTGTAGAATTTCAACCCAAGTTCTCTGAATTTAGAGCCAGTATCCATTCAACTATTCGTACAATGATATGCCTAATCCCTTCTTTGGATGCCAGTCATTTTTCAGTTGTGTCTAACTCTTGGTGACTCCATTTTGGGTTTTCTTGGCAAAGATATTAGAGCAGTTTGCCATTTCCTTCTCCAGCTCACTTTAGAGATGAAGAACCGGATGGTGAAGTGACTTTTCCAGGGTCACACAGCTAGCAAGTATCTGTGGCTAGATTTGAACTAGACGAGATGTGTCTTCCTGATTCCAAGCCCAGTGTCCTATCCATTGTGCCACCTAGCTGCCCTTTAAATCCTATAAAATGACTATCATTTCCCCCTTAAATTCTGGCTCCAGGCTGAACATCCTCCTCCTCATCATCACTAACATTTATTTAGCACTCTAAGGTTGCAAAGTGCTTCATATATTTTATCTTCTTTGATCCAGGTAGATCCTATTATTATACCCATTTTATAGATGAAGAAACTGAGACTGAGAGCTAAGTGATTTGCCCAGAGTTACACAACTAGTAAGAGTCTGAGGTAGGATTTACACTTACTTATTCCCGGTTCCAAGTGCACTACTGCAGCCACGGTGGCCTTGATATCCAGATGATTTCATCGATTGCCTTATGGCACTGTCTCAGGACTCTTTACCCATTTGACCTCCTTGGGACAATGAAGAACCCTAAATGGAACCCAGTTATCTCAATTTCCAGGTCAACATCCCTTCTCTAATCCCACACTGCTTCCCTCCACTAAGGAAAAATTGAGAGCACTTTCCCTGCCTTACCTCTTAGAAGGTTTAACCATATTAGTCAATTATTCCTAATACCCTCATTCTCACCACATATCTGAAATTGTAATGTAGATTCCATGAGGGCAAGAAACTGTCATTTTTTCATCTCTTCATTCCCATCCCTTAGCACACTACAGTACACACAGTAGGCACTTAATGACATTTGAGGAACTGAACTGAACAATTTTCCATCTAACTTGGAATCTAAATTTCAAGATTGAATCCACTGGGCCAGAGAAACCACATCCTTGGGTACTGAACTGGTGGATGTGAATGCTGAGTCACTGATTGTGCTATCTGAAAGGTTATGGACTAGAGAATGAGAGAGGTACCACAGGATTGGAGAAGGGCAAACATCCTGATTTTCCAAAGGGAGAAGAGAATGGAATTTGCTTAGTAAACTTGACATAGATTAATGGCAAAATATTAGGATATACTTTTTTTTTCCAGGAATAGTTAATGAATATCTAGAAAAGCAATCAATGGTTAGAAACAGCCCATATGGTTTCAGCAAGAATAGGTCATACCAGGATAATTCAATTTCCTTTGTAGGCAGGGTTTATAAACTGGTAGACCAGAAGAATGCCTTAAATACCATTTACCCAGACTTTAACAATTTGTTCAATTCTTTCACGCTATATTTTGTGGGAAAGACGTGGACTAAATTATAGGACAAATGGATTTGGAACTGGTTGGCTTCAAAGAATTGATGCTGGGTGGAGAGAACATTCTATGTTGCTCCCTTCTCTGCTTTCCTTCCCATCTGTGCTAAACCTTGTGCTGAATAAGAAGGTAAGGGAATGAGCACTTATATCATGCCTGTTATATGCTAGGCACTGAGCTAAATGATTTATGAATATTCTCTCATTTATCCTCACAATAATCTTGCAAGGGAAGTATTGTTATTATCCCCATTTTGCAGCTGAGAAAACTGAGGCAGACAGAGGTGACTTGCTAAGGGGCATATAGCTAGTAAGCATCTGAGGCTGGATTTGAACTATGGTCTTCTTGATTCTAAGCCTAGTGTTCTATCCACTGTACCATCTAGCTGCCTCTAAATAATATTTTTACCAATGACTTAGATAAAAGCACAGAATCAATTCAATCCAATAAGCATTTATTGAATGCCTACTGTTTCCTAGGCACCATACTAATTGCAAAGAAAAAAGGATAATATAGTCCCTGCCCTCTGGGAGCTTACATTCTACCAATCATGGTAATTACATTTTGAAGATCACATAAAACTTGGAGAAATTATAAATGCATCGTGTAACAAAGTCAGCATCAGAACGGAGCTCTTCATGCAAAAACACTGGATTGAATCTAATAAGTAAGATTCAGCAGACAAGAAAGTCATGTGATCTATGGTTGTGTTGAAAAAGGAATTGTTTGTAGGAATATGTTGGTGATAATTCCATTGTGCTGCTGCCTTGGTTAGAGCACATCTTGAGTACGGTGCTCAGTTCTGGGCTCCATAGTTTAGGAAGTACTCTGATAAGCTGCTGGACATCCCCCAGATCTAGCCAGGATGGTGAAAGCACTCAAGTTCCTGTTATATGATGATTGGATGAAATGATTGAGAATGGTTGGCCTGGAGGAAAGGGAAGAAGATTCATGGAACTAGATATTTAGACTAGAGAAGACAAGACTTAGAGATGACAATGTAACTGACTTCAAGTCCTGAAGGCTTAATATGTGAAAGAGGAATTAACTTTGCTCTGCTTGTCCCCAGAGGGCAGAACTGGGGGCTACAGGCAAAAATTGTCATGATGGATATTTAGGCTTGATGTCAAGGAAATGAAAAAGCCCAGCAATTTTCTGACAACTGGCAGTATCCAATGAGCTGCCTCGGGAGGGAACAGGTTCTTTTTTTTGGTAAATTTTCAAATTTTAAACTTAAATACAAAATAAGAAAAAAGCAAACAAACTTAAATACTAAAACTAAAACAATGCAAAATAAGAAAAGAAAAAAAAGTATTGCCATGTGCAAAGCAGAACATGAGGATTCAAAATGTACAGCAATAAATTTCTGTTTCAAGAAAGTCTATATAATAAATGCTATACATCCTATTGAGAGCTGTCCATCTTTTCTTTCCTTCTTTGTAAGTTTTCTTTTGTTCTCTGCTGTGCACTTTTTACTTTGTTCTTTCCTCACCCCCTTCATCCACTCCCTCTGCCCAGCAGGTTCTTTCTCACTGGAAGTTATCACAGAAAGGTTGAATGACCATTGAATGGGTATAGTGTAAAGACAGTAGAGCTAAATTGCTATTGGAGTCCTTCCCAACCTTGGCATTCTGTGATTCCATGTTCTATTGGGAAAGGAGAGTGATTTCTCGGAACAGAACATCAGGAAGATTGATTGAGCATCACTCTAAAGGTTGGGAAGAAGGAAGAAACCTTCATTTAAAGACATCCTAAGCTGAATCCTTTTGTGATGTAAAAATTTGCCTCCTCCCCCAACTTCACTGTTTTGTCTATTCAAATTTTCATGCAGTAATATTAGCAGCTTATTATGTAATAATAATACCTGATTTCATGTTATAATGGCAAAATTCAGTTTATCGAGCTTTCTGTCCCCCCCAATATCAAGTACTTGTAGATTGTTTATTTTTATTGAGTTTTCTTAAATAAGGTGGAGCTTTAAGGTAGTTGAAAAAAACCTTACAACTATCTCTATCTATCTATCTATCTGTCTATCCGTCTGTCTGTCTTTCTGTCTTTCTGTCTGCCTATCAATATAGATACATAGATATTTGAACATTATGGAGACATAAATAAATGTAAGTAGGATGTTAATTCTGAGGTGACTTTTGTAGGGCTTCTGGGCAAAGGACTGGGAGTCTGCGGATGCTGCTTATAGGGGGATTATGAGTGCATTAGGGATATACTTGAATAACAAGATTCAACCTTTAATAGCTAATGCAGAGAATTATTCTGGGACCAGCTAAACACAGCACACCTATAGGGCTGTTTTATTGATATATAATTCCATCTTTTTTTTTCATAAATTTTGTATTCTGCTACAGCTGTGAGTTTTAAGCCCCTGGTGGCTGACTGAAGAGCAATGTGTCTGTTCATAGAAGTTCATTTAATTCATAAGCTCCTTATGTCTGCACTGGGAAACCAAGAGTGTAGCATAGGAAAGATGGAGGAGGAGGGGAAAAATCCTGTTTAGAATTGGGAAATAAAGTGATCTCTTCAACTCAGATCTCCATTGCACAAAAGGAATAATAATTCCATTAGCATTAGAAAACTTTCCCAAGCATGCCTTTGGGATAATCATACTTAGCCATTTCTCTCTCATCTATCCCTATTCTCTATCATCATTGTCAGATCCCTATTATAGGTCCTTATTACAGAAGACTGGGTTTGAATGCCTACCTGGACTGCTGTTCATCCTTTGTTGAAGAGGACCGATGACATTATGGTCTGATGTCTTGACTTGCATATGAATTGGATTTAATCAGATTTGCATAAATCTTCTTCACTTTCTTGCAAAGTCATTGGAGTCCAGGGTGGCTAGGTGGCTCAGTGAATAGAGCACCGGCCCTGGAGTCAGGAGGACCTGAGTTCAAATCCAGCCTCAGACATTTAACACTTACTAGCCGTGTGACCTTGGGCAAGTCACTTAACCCCAATTGCCCTGCCTTCCCCCCTCCAAAAAGCAAAAGACAAAAACAAAGTCATTGGAATCCAGTGGCAAGACAAAAGTCAAGATAACTGGTGATGGTCTGGGTTGCAGTAGATGACCTTGGTGTCTTCAGTGTCTGACCAAGCTTTAAGCACTCCACACTGCCAGCTTCAGCTACTTTCATGGCTTTGGAACAAATTGTTCTCATACACCCATTTCACTGGGAGAAATCTTCATATGCTTGAGGGTAGAAATCCCTCTAACTCACTGATGGTTTGAGCCTGTCAGTTATCCTCAACCTGATTTAGCCCAAATACTGAGAAGGGTTTTTTTTTTTTTTTTTTTTTGGCCACATCCTGGATGTGGCTGCTGCCCATTCTACAGGTTCTTGGAGTCATAGGTGAGAGTTTGGTGATAGGTGGACATCAAAGGTAGATGAGCAGCAGAGAAAAGGGTTCAGCAAGCCCTCATCCCAGAGGTACTAATCCTCCCTGGACACCCCATATACTCCTCTTTTTGTACTCCTCTTTTGGAGCCTCCCACTCCCCCTGTCATCCCTCCTCCTATAATTCCATCATTCATAACTTTCTTTGTGTGCATCATTCATAACTTTCTTTGTCTCAGTTTTCCTATCTACAAAATTCAGATAACAACACAATGACTAATAGTAATCTTATAATAACCTATTGTACTTTGAGGTTTGCAAAGCCTAGATAACCTCATGAACTTTACATATGCTATCTCATTTATAACACCTCTATGTACTAGGTTCTATTATCATTCTTACTTTACGGATGATGAGATTGACATTGAGAGACATTAAATAGATTGATCAGCATCCCATAGTAAGTGCTTGATGCAGGAAAATCATATTTAAACTATTGATTTCCTGGGGATATTTCATGGGAAAAAACCCAACAACAATGTCAACCTTGTCAACCTTAAATAGTTGGCTTTTCAAGTGCAGAAAGTTTGGATGGGGAACTCCTCAGAGAAACTCCCTCCATGGATATAGATCAATAAAATAATCCATAACAAATCATCTATACGTAATTTGTAATAGTTTATTGGAGGAAGTAAGAGATTAATCAACTTCACCAAGGTCATAGAAACTGTATGTGTCAGAGGCAGGGCACGAACCCAGATTTTGAAGACTCCAAGGAAGCACTCTAGTCACTAGTCCGAGCTATTTCTCCAATGTGAATTATAATTATTATACCTCTGACACTTTAAGTAGAGAAAGAACTGTTCATACTGATCCTTTGCTCAGAAATCCTTAGTGACTTCCCATTGCCTACCAAATGAAGTTCAGAATCTGCAGAATGGTGGCCAAGGCCCTCTAAAACCTCATACCTTACCTTTGTGTTCCAAGACAATCACATTGCTTCCCAGAAAATGCTGTAAATTCTAACCAGCAAGGACAACTCTGTCACCTAAGTGTACCATCCACTTTTCTGACTTTACTTTCACTTATCGTGTTCTGTATGCATTGCCTAGTATGAGGAGTGGACAGCATAGTGCCATCTTATGCCTTTCCTATCATCATGTGGACACTTACTTTCTAGACTTTTGCTCACCCTAACCTTTTCTGTCAGTGATAAAGATTAGGTTCTCAGAAAAATACCAAAACTGTGTTGTTATAGTGAAATTATCTGAAGGTCCTAGTGGTAACTCTGTTGTAGAAGAATGCACTACAATCCTTACCATTTCAGCTCTCAGGTCTCCACAGATGAGTTTCCATTTACAAAGACCAGACACTCACAATGTCTCTACTTTTAGATCTTAAAGAAAGTCATTTACTTAGAAATAAGTTAGGAGAAATAACACTATGGGTATTCACACATTAAGAAATAATAATAATAATTACATTACAATCCACAAATAAATCTGGGTCACAATCTTCCACCAATGAATTCACTGAAGAATATCTGTGGGGTAGGGTTAAAGCATGCATAAAATTTTCAGAGAAGCTTATGATGGAGAAAACCTGTCATGCATGGGGGTAATTCACAACTCTGGACTCCTGGCTTTGATGCCATGGTGCACTGTGGAGCATTTGTACCACATGAAGTTGATTCTCTGCTAACTGTTATCCACTTGTCCTCACTGTTTTCTAGCTAGACAAATCCTATGTTCTATTCTCAAAGCACAGTAGCATTTCTAAGCTTTTTCAATTTACAGTCACCTTTAAAATAGTGTTGAAAAAGTAGTACACTAATGAATTGGCTGGCATTTACTTTCAAATCAGAGGACTGCAAAGTTCATCTGTCTGGCTCTCTTTTATCAAAACAGACTAAATTCAGGCAGTTACTAACTTTCTAGGATATTGAGTCATCTTATCAAGTTGATAGGAAACAGAATTCACAACAAAAGAGTTCAGGTTGAATCTTGGAATTTCCAGCTCTTTACTCACCCAGATTCCTCTGTGTTGTCCAATTTAACGTCAGTGCTTCTTCCAATGCAGCAAAGAAGGTGAATAACCTATCTTTCCCCTTTCTGTCTCTACCTCTCAAGCCAGAGACAAAATGGAAAGAGTAGTATGTACCAGTTCTAAGAGGATTAACAACTCTTCAACTCTACAAGGTAATAAGGGTAATGTCTGACACTGAAACTTTTATCAGATGAGGGCAAGCCTCTCTCACACCAGACAAGAACAAGATAAATAAAGCCTTTCAAGAGTGGAATACTCTAAAAGTCCCTGTTCACAGACACACACACACACACACACACACACACACACACACACACTTCTGACAGAGATGCTTTTTGACTCTTTGCTATTTATTCAATTTTCACTTGACAGGTTCTTTCACTCTTTATCACCAGCCTTGGACTCTTATATCTTTTATTGGCTTAAATAAGAATCTTCTAGGACTCACTGACTCATTTTTCACTTAAAAGGTAATAGGTCATCAAATTTTTTTCTATATAATGGACAGTCCTTATTCAATCATAGCTCAATATCCAAAAGGTTATGTATTTTATCTTTTTTTTTAGTTTTACCCTCTGAACTCTGAAAGAATTATAAGCAAACGCACTAAGGGACCATAACACCCTGCAGTTCTAAATACTCAATACTGTCCATCTTCTAATTTTATAACCTTGAAACCAAATTTCTTCAAACTTACATTTTTCTAGTTTTTAATGAATAAAAGTTATTTCTTTTAAACAATTAAACCATTTACATACAAATGAAGTATCATCCTCCATTTTACAAGGTGATATAAGTCTTTATATTTACACTACAGTTCATTTCCTGTCCCAAATTTCTCATATACCATGTCAACTATTTTTTCTTCACACATGTTTTAGCAATTTTTATTAAACCAAAGTTCTTTTCTTTGAAGGAATCAAATTGTTCAACTATGACAGAGGCAACATCTTACATTCTTTCTCAGTAGATAAAACTTTTTCTTTACACAAGAGTTGTTTTAAACTCCTTTTACCAGTATACTGATCGATATGAAAAGGGCAATGCCTTCAGGAAATAGTAACTAGTAATGCTTTGGATGCCCTCAAAATCACAAACTTTTGAGAATTGCAAGGCAACTCGGTAATCATCCAGCCTAACCTATGCATGAAAGGAAACCAAATGATACCTGACAAATTATCATTCAGATTCCACTTGAAGGACTCTAAAAAGGGGAAAGCCAGAAATCTTGAAGTAGAATATTCCACTGTGGGACAGCTATCATTTTTAAGAGTTTGTCCCTGTAGTTAGCCCCAAATTTGCTTCTTAAATTTCTACCTTTTATTAATGTTTTTTTTCCCCTGTGGGGCCAAGTAAAACAAGTGAAATCTTTCTTCCACATAACAACCCTTCAGATACTTTAAGACAGAAATTATATCTCTTCTGAGTCTTCTTTTCTCCAACCCGTTCCTATATGGATTCAAAGCCTGGTACCACTCTGGTTCTTTTCTCTGGATACTCTCTCACACTCAACATGTCCAGAGCAGAATTCACTATATTCCCCTACCAAACACTCTCTTCTTCCATACTCCCCTATTACTGTTGAGGGCTTCACCATGACCCCAACACCCAGGTTTATGACCTTACTGCTCACTTGCACTAATCCCATTTAGTCAATCTATTGCTCAGTGCTTGTCATTTCTACCTTTATAATATCTCTCACTGCCCTTCTGTCCACTCACACAGATGCCCCCCTAGTATAAACCCTCATCAACTTCCACTTATTCCATTGCAGTAGTCTTACAGTTGGTGTTCTTGCCTCAACTCTCTCCCCACTAAAGTCCATATTCTACTTAGTTGCCAATGTGTTCTTCCTAAAGTGGCAGGTCTGACCATGTCACATCCATGCTTAGTAAACTCTGATGTCATTCATCAGTCAGCAAGGATTTATCAGATTGCTACTCTGTGCCAGGCTCCATGTATGTGCTAAGTCACCCCAGTGTCTCCCTCTTATCTCCAGGATCCAGTAACATACTTTGTCTGGGTTGTAAAGATATCGAAAACCTGACCCCTTCCTGCCTTTCTAGTCTCGTATTTTACTCCTACCTATGTCCTCTGCAATGCAGCAACATTGACCTTCCCACTCTCCCTTACATATAACACCCTCTCTCCTTGCTCTGTACATTTTCACTGCCTATCTTCCATGATTATAACGCTCTCCTTCCACACCCATGACTCCTGCCTTCCTTGGCTTCCTACCTTCAGCAGGAGGGCTTTCTTTGGGTGCCCTCTCACTTCTCTCTATCTTCTCTCTGAGTTGACCTCCTATTTAATCTATATCTATAACTATAATGTCTATCTCTATAAATATAACATATATCTGTATCTAGAAACATACCTATATAGAGAAGACCCATACATATATGTATGTGTACCTGACATATAGAATCATGTATATACACAAGTATACATTTATGCATATATACAAGCACATATGCATTTGAACTCCATTTGTGACCTCTCAGTTACTAGATATGTATATGTGTATATATACATTTGACCTCTACACATGACCTTCCATTCATTAGAAGCATATATGAATATATACATGTATATATACACACGTTTATGGGCATACACATGTAATGCATATATGTATACACATTATATAATACATACCTACACATATACATCTTGTATGTATATAGTTGTTCACATGCTGTCTCTCCCTTGGATTGTAAGAGATCATTGAAGACAGGATCTGTCTTTTGCCTTTCTTGGTATCTTTGGTGTTTAGCTCAGTAAGCAGCACATAAGAGGTGCTTAATAAATCCTTACTAAGTGTCTGTCCTTCCTAGATTGCAGGACACAATACTTACAGGTGAAGTCTGACAAGTGGAGAGGATAGTGGGACTATCACCTCCCTGTCACTGGAAGCTCTATTCTTCTTAACTCTGTACAAGATGGCAGGGACTCTCCTTTGCTTTTCTTTATATTCACAGCACTTATCACAATAGCTGGCACACAGTAGGTGTTCAAAAGATGTTTTTTGACTGACTGACAGTGCCAAATCATATATAGGTTCCCTACCACTACAACCCTGAGGTTCTTTTTTTTTCCCATATCAACTGCTGTTGAACATGTTACGCTTGTTATACTCGTGAAGTTGGTTTTTAGACCTAAGCGTAAAACTAATGTAAAATTATTGGATTCATTCCAGTACTCTAGATTGCCAAGATCTTTTAGGATCTTGGCTCAGTTATTCAGAAGGGTGACAGCTTGCTTTTCCATCTAAGTGCAATCTGCATATTTGATAAGTATACCTTCCATGTCTTTATCTAAGGCATTAATAAAAATGTTTAATAGCATGGGGCCAAGCACTGATCTCTTTGACCCTCCACTGGAGATCCACCACACTGATATTGAACTCTGAGTATGGTCATGCAAATGGTTCTGAACTCTTCAAATTGTATTATCATCATCTAATTCTCAGCTCTCCATCTTGTCAACAAAATAGGACATGATCCTTTACCAAAAGCTTGAATAAAATCTAGGTAGACTATATCCACATCATTCCCCTCCTCTATAATTTTAACGATCCTGTCAAAAAGGGAAATTAGCTGAGTATGGCATGATTGTTCTTTCTGAAGAACAAAAACTGGCTATTTTTAATCATTCCTTTCTCTTTATGGATGTTTGGCTATCATTTTTCCCCCATTGTGTTATTTTAGAATTTTTTTTTCCAGGAATCAAAGTAAAGCTAATTGACCTATAACGTTCACATTCTGTTCTTTTTCTTTTCATGGAAGTTGGGGAATTTGCCCTCCTCTGATCTTGTTGTGCCTCTCCCATTCTCCATGATCTTTCAAATATCTCTGACAGTGGTTCAGCAATCACTACCAGTTCTTTCAGTACTGGAAGAAATTGTTAATCTGGGTCAGGTGACTTGAATTTATGAAGGGCTGCCAAGTACACTCTTATTATCTCCTTACTTGTCTTGGTATCTCCTGGTTAGTTATTTTTTATTTTGTCATTTCCAGGGTAAAAGGTCATTCTCCTTTTCAAAGAAAAGAGAAACAAAATGAATTAAGCAGCTCTGTTTCTTCTCTCTTGTCAGTTACTATCATACCATCTACCCCAAGCAAAGGTCCCATCTATTTGATCTTCCTTTACTCCAAATGTAACTAAAACATTCTTTTTGTAGTCTTTTGTTTTCCTTGCCAGACTCAATTAACTCTGAGCTTTCCTTTCCTGACTATTTTCAAAAGGCCAGGATATACTCATATATTTATTTTTATGTCACCCAACTGTACTTTCTGTACAATTTTTTTTTAAATTTAAGTTAGTCGGTGAGTTCTCTGTGTACCCACATTAGTCTCTTCAACAAATCCCATTTTTCCTCCTCATTGAAATTATTTTTTTCCTAGTATCTTTAGTACTTTATTCTTGAGTATTCCCTTGCTTTTCTAAGTTTTGTTTCTTTAAGAAGTATCTCCACAGGACTTGCCTCTCTTTTCTCAGAATCTTGTGGAATCAGTATTCCTACAATCTATAGCTCATGTTGGGAAATTCCCCAGATTTACTCCCCTTCATCAAATACTATAGGATGGAGGGATCACTTCCCTTCCTAGTGCCCATCATTGCCATCCCAGCAGTCAGTTTTTGTGATAATTTACACAGAAGAGAATCTATAAGTTGTTTTGCTTGTTTTGAGGAGAGAGAGAGAACAAAAGAGAGAGAGAGAGAGAGAGAGAGAGAGAGAGAGAGAGAGAGAGAAACACACAAAAAGATAAAAAGATCATTTTCAATTGTGGCAATCAGGGAAGGATATATGGATCAAACATCGGTAAGGTCTGAGATTGTCCATGTAATTGGTATTTTAAAGAGAACTTTGGATAGTAAATTTTTAGAAAATGTTCATTATCTTGAGTCACATGGCATCATGGAAAGAATACTGGTTTTGGAGTCCAAGTCCAAGGACCCTGGTGCATATCCTGGCTTTTCTAGTTACTATAGGTGTGACCTTGGACCAATGGCTTTTCTTTATGGGCTTCAGTTTTCAGATATGCAAAATGAGAGCAATCAGACTAGACGATTTCTAAGATCTCTAGTCACATACTATATATGTTCTAGTGGAGAGGCCTGTAAGTGCAGGTTGGATGGCTAATAAAGATCTTCTAACCCTCAAAATGTTTGATTCTGTGATCTCTTCCAGCTTTAATTCCTACAGTTAAATTTAAAACATTATGATAAGATCAGATCTTTCCAATATACATCATTTTTTCTCTGTGTACTTACATAGAAAACCATGAAAATAATGCAAAAAGCTTTTTAAGGATCTGCTATGTGCAGAGGACTAAATTAAATGGAACCTTTCCTGGTTGATTCAGGGTTCATAGAATAATACAACTGGCATGACCATATGAGATTATCTGTTCAATAAATTAATACACATTTAATAAGCATCTGCTATGTGTCAGGCATACCTCTAAGCATCGTGGATAAAAAAAGAGGCAAAAAGACAATCCCTGCCCTCAAGGAGATTACAGTATAATCTAGTCCAGAAGTGCTAAACTGAAATCCATGAACTTGTTTTTAAAAATACTTTGATAAGTGTATTCTGATGTAATTTGTTTCCTTGGTAATCCTAAGGATTTTATTTTATGCATCTAAAAATATTTTCCTAAGGAGGAGTCCATAGACTTCACCAAACTGCCAAAGAGAGAGGACCATGACACAAAAATATTAAGGACACATAATCTTGCCTAATATCTTATTTTATAGATGAGGAAACTGAGTCCCAGAGAGGTCAAATGATCTGTCCAAAGTCACAAAGGCAGACCTTTGATGGGGAGCCTGGCAAAGAGAGATTAAGAGGCAGCAAGACAAACCAACTCTCTCACACAATTTGATTCCTCTAATAAAAATGGAGGAAGAATACCAGGGGCCTTATATGCAAATTCAAGGGAAAACTCTAGGAGGTACCATTTTTCCAGAACAAGATTGTGTAGAAAGATAGTCAGAAGTCTGAGGACACTGAGATTGAGGATCCATCTAGGAGGTTCCACACTCAGTCTAGCTCTGAGGTCTGTAATCTTGTATGGGGGAAGGGATCTGGGAACAGAGATAAGCACGTAGTTCTGATGGTCTGATCCCAGGGATCCTTACAGAGAGCTGCAGTTGTCCAGTAGAGCCAGTTCATATTGAGTCAATTATTACATTTTCATTGTGAGCATTTATACCTCCGAATTCTGCATATGCTACCAATCAGGGTATGGTTTATTTATTTTACTTCTAGACTTAAGAAAGTGATGAAAAAATGTTAATGATGCGGATGAAACTTGAAAGTGTGGCATGAATACATTTTCCTCCAAAGAGCCTGTCATGAAACATTTCCCAGTGCATCGATGATTGCAGCTCTTAGTAGCAACTCTGCAGCTGGGTCAGGCAGACTCCAAACCACGGTTGGGAGACTGAAAAGTTCAGACTAGAAGGGTGGTTATCAGATTGCACCCTAGGGCAGGGACACAGGGCTCTGAAAATTTGCAGCTTGTTGGTCTGAGCCTCTTCTAAGGTCCTTGATGGATCTAGTGTTCAATACCTACAAGAACCAGATGCAGGGTTCCAGATTATACAGATCAAGACCAAACAAGGCTCCATCAATTCCCTCTAGAAGTACAAAAAAAGCATCATCCTAACATAAAGGCCCAGTTCATGAAGTAAAACCAGAAAAATTTATTAAGAAAACATAAAGAAATATTATGGCTCCAAGGACTTTAAAATAAAAAAGAACATTCATTTTGGGAGGGACATAAAAATGCAGAATGTTAAAACTGGGAGAATCCTTAGAATATGGAATATGAGAATTGGTAGGTGGCTTAGAATATGGAATGTAAGAACTGGAAGAAGGCTTAGAAAATGGAATATCAGAGTTAGAAGGGCCCTTAGTAGAACATGGAATGTCAGAAATGGAAGGGAAATTAGAACATGGAATGTCAGAGCTGGAAGGGGCCTTAGAACCAGGATTGTTAGATCTGGGAGGGTCCTTATTAAACACAGAATGTAAAAGTTGAGAAAGGGCTTAGAATGTGGAATGTCAGAGCTGGGAAGGTCCTTAGAACAGAGGATGGTAGATTTTAAGTTTTTTAGAGCTGATAGAATTCTTTTTTTTCCCTTTTTTTTTTTTGCTTTTTGGAGGGGTAATTGGGTTTAAGTGACTTGCCCAAGGTCACACAGCTAGTAAGTGTTAAGTGTGTGAGATTGGATTTGAACTCAGATCCTCCTGACTCCAGGACCAGTGACCTATTCACTGAGCCACCTAGCTGCCTGGTAGTACTCTTAAAATAAAGGATGTAAGAACACGTAATATTAGTGCTCAAGGAAACCTTTGACATCAATTATTTCAAGCTCCCAATTTTACAGAGGAAGAAAATAAGACCCAATGTGAATAAAAAGTTTTTTCCCCCCAGGGTCATGCAATAGTTGGGCTGGGATTTTAATTTTTAATCTCATACTCTTTCCCCCTATATCTTGTTCAGCTTCCCTCAGTTTAGTTTTAGAAGTTAATATGGAATGTTTGGCACCATATTGAACAAACTAGTGATCCATCCATCCTGGACAGTCAGCAGGCTTTGGACTGTCTGTGCCAAATACTACTGGTTAACAGACTTCCTGATGACCCATAGGGTCATAGCATTAGAGGTAATATGATCTTAGAGATCATGTAGTCTAATCTCATTTTACTGATGAAGAAGTCAAAGCCCAAATACATTAAATTACTTGCCCAAGTTCCCACAGGCAACATATACCAGAGCTAAGATTTAAATTGAGGTCTTCTGACCCCAAGTCTAGGGTTCTTTCTACCATATCACATTTTAGCTCCCAATTCATTGCTACTTCTTCTACAAACACTATTTTTATTATGTCAATTCCCTTCTTAAACACCTCCTCTGGTTCCCTATTACTACTAGGATAAAGTTTAACCTCCTTCCTGCCTTTATCCGAGTCACAGTCTGAACATCCATCTCGTTTTGGACTGTGATCCAGTGGTGACCTCCTAGCACACAGTAGGTACTCAATATTGACTTAATCTCAGTGTTAATGGAGTTATGTGCTTGTGTTTATCTCTGAACTAGACCCAAAAGGTACTGTTGGCTTTTTAAGTACTTTTCTCTACTCAATAATTGGTCTATGCCCTCCCTTGCTATCAGTTGGCACCTCTCTCTGCTGTCAGTGCTTGCCTTTAACAACTCCAATCCTTTCTTCCAATTTGTGGCTGCAAACCTGGTTGGACCCAGGAAACTGGGTCACCAACCTTGTTGGAACTATGTATAGAATAAAAGAAGCTGCACTCTGAGATAGGGCCTGAGGGGATCTCTGGTAAGTAAAGTGCTCCAGGGGCAAGCTAGTAGGAAAAGGAATGTAGCTGGGTCAGGTTAGAGTATAGATAGTGTGCCATCGTCTTCTGCTTGATCAGAGTGCTGATGGTGTACCAGCATCCTCTGCTCCTTCTTAGGGTTGCCCGCAGTCATAACTTTAACAAAAGAGTTGAGCTTCCATGCTCTTTCATTTTCATTAGGAATGTAACCAACAACAAACATCATTTCTATATGCAAAATCCAAAAAAGATTATGTGGGAAACTATGAATAATTTGTTACACTTAGTATGGGTTTTAAAAATGTGAGTTGAAGTTTTCCAGGTAGTAGCCAAATTGCTTCACTTAATTATGTGTTTTCTCTTATTTGGAAAATATTCAATAGATTTTTTTTTCCTTTCTCTTTTTTTATGTGTATGCCCTCCTATCTTACAAATATGAATAGGGAAGGAAATACATCAATGTGTCGGTCATGTCTGAAAAATGTATGCATCATTCCGTACATCTAAATCCATCACCTTTCTGCCAAGATACAGGAGGCATTAAGCTGGATCTTCCATGTTGGTTTGCTCAAATGGGCCCATATATCATTGTTATTGTAGCAGGAGATTTAGGGAGAGAGTACTATGAGCAAGAGCCAGGTTGGACTCTTGGGAGAAGTACAGATGGCATGGTTTGATAGTCATGGCTGTTTCTTCATACTGTGGGTACAAATAGATTGAGAGCAGTATTGGGGGTTGGGCAGGGGAGTTGGGTCTGGTGGTACATGCCTGTAATCCCTGCTGTTGAGCCTGAGGTTTGTAGAATGCTTAAGTTCTGGAATTCTGTGCTGCTGAACAAAATGTCAGAACTGGTAGAGACCTTAGAACAGAGAATGTCAGAGCTGGGAGGGTCCTTAGAACAGAGAATGTCAGAGCTAGGAGGGCCAATAGGGCATCAGTATGGTACGCCCCAGAAGCAGGGGACTACCAAGCTGCATAAGGAGAGGCAGACTGATCCTGGCCAGAATCTGAGCATTTCAAAGCTTCTGTGCAAATCGCAAGTGGGATTTACCCCTTAATGGTTGATGTACCTCCAGGCTCAAAATATTCGACAAGCAAATAAGCAAGCAAGCAAACAAACAAAACAGATGGGACTGATCTTCAGTCCTTAGAAAGGAAGCTGGGAGCATACCAGGTGTTCATGTCCATTGGTTTTCTATGACCATGCAAAGGGTGGACAGAGATGCCACTTATGGAAGACCCAGATGTTGGGGAAATCTGTCCCAAGTTCAACTCAGAATTTTTCTTCAGACTTTGCCAGCTGAGCTTACTCCATCTGTACTAAGAGGGAAGCCCTTCTTGGGCATAATGATGTTTAATAGATTTTTCAAAAAATCCTGGTGGAGAAGGAAGAGGCTAGATGTGAGATTAGAAATTAGGGTTCTGCTATTTATTAGAATAACACAATGAAACACCTCTGACGGTTGTAACTAATAAGGTGATATTGGACAAGTCAGCTAACCACCTAGGACTCAGTTTTCTCATCTGTAAAATAAGGGGGATGATCCAAATAGTATTTCAGATCTCTTCTAGGTGTAGATCTCTAGTACTGTAGGCAATAGGGAGACCCCTAGAGAAGTGGTTCTCAACCTGTGGGTTATGTTCAATTTAAATACATCCTGCATATCAGATATTTATGTTATGATTCATAACAGCAAAATTACAGTTATGAAG
The DNA here is from genome assembly GCA_028646515.1 of Pseudochirops corinnae. NCBI lineage: Eukaryota > Metazoa > Chordata > Mammalia > Diprotodontia > Pseudocheiridae > Pseudochirops > Pseudochirops corinnae. Next base: position 319,810,781 of record CM053587.1, on the reverse strand, counting down.
TAGCAAGGAAAATAACTTTATGGTTGGGGGTCACCACAACATGAGAAAATGTATTAAAGTGTCATGGCATTAGGAAGGTTGAGAACCACTGCCGTAGAGGTCATTGAATGTGTGTGTGTGTGTGTGTGTGTGTGTGTGAGAGAGAGATAGAGAGAGAGAGAGAGAGAGAGAGAGAGAGAGAGAGAGAGAGAGAGAGAGAGAGGGACAGAGACAGAGAGAGACAGAGAGAGAGACAAAGACAGAGAAACAGAGAGAGACAGAGAGACAGAGACAGAGAGAATTTGACAGCTGTGGGGAAGATAACCTGAAATGCTAAGAAATTTGAAGAAGGAAGACCAAATAGCAGGTTATTATTATCTTCCAGGAGGGAAATAATGAGACTCTGAATAGGGTGGTGGCATTGGCAGGGGAGATAAGGGGACGCAGATGAAAAGATGTTATGAAGGTAACATTGACAGGACTTGACAAAAGATTGGATGTGAGGGGTGAAAGAGAGTGAGAAGTCAAGAATGACACCTGGGTTGGGAGTGTGGGTGGCTGGGAGGATGGTAGGGCCCTAGAAACAGTAACGGGGAAGTTCAGAAGTGGGGAAGGCTTAGAAGGAAAGATAGTAAGTTCAGTTTGGGACATAGTTTGAGTTTGAGATGTCTATGGCAATCCAGTTTGAGATGTCTAATAGGCAGTTGGAGATGCATGTCTGGAGATTTGGGCTAGATAAATAAATCTGAGAATCATCTGTACAGAGGCAATAATTGAAGCCATGGAGACTGATGAGATCACCAAGTGAAATGGTACAAAGAGAGAAGAGAAGAGAGCTTTGAGTGGGCCCTGGAGGACATCCAGGGTTGGTGGGCAAGACTTAGATGAAAATATATCAAAGAAGATTGAGAAGAAACAGACAGACAGGTAGGTAAACTAAAATAGTTTCATAGAAACCTAGAGACAATGAGGTATCAAAAAGAAGAGGGTGATCAAAGATGTCAAAGGCTTCAGAGAGGTAAAAAAAAAAATGAAGAGTATAAAAAAGGATGAGGAAACTTGAGTCAGAGAGAGGTCAAGTGACTTGTCCGAGTCATATAACTAATAAATGCCTGAAGTTGGATTTGAACTTGGGTCTTCTTTCCTTGAAGACTAGTGCTCTATATATTATGCTACCTACTTATCCAAGTTCCTTCCATGATCTTTGGATACTTGGGATCTTGGGATACTTCCATATCCTGGTTGTCCCTTTCTAGACCCTCTCCAATGTCCTTCATACTATATCCAAAATTGAATACAACCTTGTAGATGTCATCTGACTAAAGCAGAGAATCTCTTTGTATGGAAACTGGGCTTGACTAAAGGAAAGCAATCCCTCCCCCTCTGTAGTGTGGCTAATGAGTCCAAATGCAAACCTCTCCCTGGTCAGTGTGACAGAGTAAAAGATGAGAAGACAAACGGCATCACTATAACCATCCACTGATTCTAGCCAGGCAAGTCACTTTCCCTCTCTGGACCTCAGTGTTTTCTGTAAAATTAGGAATATGCAACATAAATCCCCACCGTGTCTATGACTATAAACATAGCCTTGTTCTGCATTGAGTCTGTTCCCTCTTTAATGCAAGGTGGGTAGCTTTCTTCATCATTAGTTCTCAAGAGTCATGGTTAGCCATTAAATTGATCTGAGATGTTAAGTTTTTTGGAATTGTTTTGCATGAACAAAACTGTTATTATTTTGTGTAGTAAATAGCTGCAAAGAGAAAAAGGACTCCTACTGAAAATTCTTCTGTTCGCTGACTTATGACTTTATTGGATTCATGTTATGTATCAATAAAAATAATCTAAAAAGCAAATAAAATAAAACCTTCAAAACAAAACAATTAGATTAGATGATCATAGAATCATTGACTTATAGCTGGAGGGAAACCTAGAGAGCATCTCTTCTTTTCTTTTTATTGATGAGGAAATAAGTTCAGAAAGAGGAAAAGAGGCTACAGTGATTGGCCCAACGTCACCCAGTTAGTAACTGGCAAGTCTGGGGCTTCTAAGCTCCTGTCTAGCGTTGCCATTCTATAACTATGGTAATTTGATTCCTCAACGGTCTTTTTGGCTTGTGTTCTGATTCTCAAGAAATATCTAAGTATAGTGTGTACAGGTAGCCATCCTGGGGATCCAGGGCCCTTTCTCTGAAACATTACCTATGTGACCTCGGACAAGTCGCTATCACTTGCAAAGACGAGCTGAATTGGTAGAGGGAGCTTCCTTATTGAAGAATCCTCTACCTCCATGAAATCATAGATTCAATCCCTCTTTCCTTTGACTTCTTCCTCCTTCCTCTCTTTGTTTCTCTCTCTCCTTGTTCTTTAGAAAATTTTATCTAGGTGAGGTGGCCATATAAGTGAGGCATGGCAAAGAAAGAACTTTAGGTCGTTTTTTTGGATGTAGTTGGGTTTGCTGTGGGTACCAGGAGGATGGAATGGAGGTTCCCAGAATCTGCTTTCCTTCAAAACTGCATGGATATCTCAAACTGCAAGCAGCGCCCCAAAGCATGGAGCCCATCATCACTGAAGGAGGCTTTGTCAGTGTCAAAGGACAAGAAAGTGATTTCAAAGGTCGAAAAAGAAGGTAGGACATAGACCTTTACTTGTAAAAGCTAGAAAGTCATTTATATACACAAAACTTTTGGAGGCGAAGACACCAAGTTATCCTAGGCCAATTACCACCCAAGGAGAGGAAAGAGAGAAGCTTTGTGGTTGTTGTTAAGTTGTTTCAGTCTTGTCCAACTTTTTGTGACCACATTTGAGGTTTTCTTGGCAAAGATACTAGAGTGGGTTGCCATTTCCTTCTGTAAAGAGAGAAGCAAACTTCAATAATTCACCTTTCCCACTTCCCTTGGTCAGGCTGAACTTGAAAAGAATGTAGTTTTGACTGGTCAATATCCCTGGATTCTCATTCTCTGGCCTTTGAACAAGCTGACATTTTTTCCATGAGGATGTCTCAATTTTGGCAGGAGGAGAGTAAAGAGGGATAATATATTTAGAATGTCAGTGGGGTGACGCATAAGTGTATGTGCATGTGCATGTGTGTGTGCGTGCGTGTGTGTGTGTGTGTATGTGTGTATTACTTCCAATGTAATGAAACTAACTGAACTTTGCCAAGCCCAGTGAAGGGAAGCAAGGCCTGTCTACCATGAACTTGCTTGATGGGAAAGGGGAAACAAAAAAGCAGTAAGTTTAGGCCATTAGAAATGTCCTCCGTGGTCAGATACAGCTTTTTCTCCAGTCCAAGATTCTGACCCAGTTGAGGGCATCAGGGAAAAGTCTGGGATAGTCTACTGAATCGACACTCTCCCCAAAAGACCAGCTTTCCTTAACAGATAATGGTTTGTTTCTCATGAATTTATCTTATCTCTTTTATTTGTCTTTTTTTTGGGGGGGTGGGTAATGGATTTCTAAACTGAATTCTAGCCTTACCTACTGTCTTCTTGACATTTCTACCTGGATGTCTCATACATATACTGAACTCAACATGTCCAAAACAGAACTCACTGCAGCAGCCCCTCTCTTCAAGGAATCTACATGCTAGAGGGGGAAGGGAAAAACAAAACGAGCACAGAGAAGTAAATGGGATCAAATACTAAATCCTCTGCTTGGCACTGAGAGTTCTCCATCTTCTGACTCAAAAATAGTCACCCTATAGCCCATGTTTTACACACACATATATATATGTATATACAGATATATATATATATATATATATACACACATATAGACATACATTCATATACATACATATATGTGTGTGGGGGGTGTAGTGTATTCTAGCCCTAGAGGCCAATTCGCTATTCCCCATAATCCCACCTTCATGCCTTTGCATAGGATGTCCTGACTGGAATGCTCTCCTTCAAACTGGTAACTTGGAGTACCTAGGTCTCAATTTCCTTATCTGTGAAATGAGCTGGAGAAGGAAATGGCAAATCACTCCAATATTTTTGCCAAGAAAACCCCAAATGGGGTCAGGAAGAGTTGGGCATGACTGAAAAATGATGGAACAACAACTAATGAAATCATAGGTTCAAAGGGAGAAAACAAAATCACATGTATTTATCTGTGTCCTTGTCGATCTTCCCTTCCTTGCTAGAATGTAAGCTTCTTGAGGGCAGGGTCTATTTAATTTTGGTCTTTGAATCTCCAGTCCCAGGCAAGAAGCCTACAACACAGGAGATACTTAAATCCTAGATGAATTCAATGAGCTTTTCTGCCTCCACCTGGGTAGAAATGTGATCATCGAAACTCCTTCCTTTCAGCTGCCCTGCAATGGTGTTATAGGAATCACGAATGTCAGAACTGGATGGGACTGACTTTAGACTGAGTGAGAAACATCCTCAGAACAGGGCTTGTCAACCTGGAGTCTGTGGATTTAAACATTTTTTTTTTGGTAACTATATTTCAATATAATTGGTTTCTTTTATAATTCTTGTGTATTTTATGCGCTTAAAACACAATTCTGAGAAGGGATCCATAAGTTTTACAAGACTGCCAAGGGGTTACATGTTCCAAGATGGTTAAGAATTCCTGCCTTAGAATATATAAAATAAACAAGGTGCCCAGAACTCTTTTGCAGTCAGCCTCACAAGTATAAGTATATATTGATTTTTTTCTATCTCTTTCAAGGTTGTTAGCTTTGTCTCTTTGACTAGTGACTCTCAGGTTTCCTCAAGAGCAGGGACAAGATTCTTTGCTTCTTTGTATGACCCTTTGTTCCTACCACTATACTTTGATGACTCAGTGGAGGCAATCCTGGGTCCTTAAAAGGCTATGTCAGCCAAGAACAAACTCTGTCTGGTGATACCATGGTGGGCACACTTTGATTATGGCCCTGGCAAATGAAATTGCTTCTGGTTTCTGAGGATACCTCAAGCATGCAGAGGTTCATCACAAATGAATGGGTCATCTAGGGATGAATTCTTTGGCCAGGATCACTCATGAAACAAAGAAAAAATACAGTAAGCACCAAAGTGGTTTTGTCCAGACTAGGTTTAAATAAATGCATATTGAATAAATGACTAATTGGTGAGAAAGTTAGGGGTACAGTGGATTGAGCATTGGACCTGGAGTCAGGAAATTCTGACTCAGACATACTAGCTGTGTGATCCCTGGTCAAGTCACTTAATCACACTGAGCCTTGGTTTCCTCATTTGTAGAATGGTGATAATAATAGCATCTTCCTTCTTGGGTTGTTGTGAGCATAAAATGAGATAATATATGGAGAATGCTAAGTGCTATATAAATGTTAGATCTTACTTTTAATGGTGACACTCCCTTCCCTAATCTGTACCTTTTCCTGATACTATCAGAAAAAAAAAATTCTTAGCTGGAACCTTTGGAGTTGCCTTAGAGCCAGCTGGTCAAAAGCTCTCCTCAAGGACTGCCTTGAGGGCTCCAAAGTGAGGATTTTAATTGGTCAACCAAAACAATTCCCATCCATTTTGTCTTCCCATCTTTTCTCCACTTAGTGGCCCACAGAATCTCCTTACCTCTTATCTGTACTAATATAACAGTCTTTTAGTTGACTCTCCTCTTTTCTAGCCTCTCCATTCTTGAGTTCATTCTTTGTATACCTCTCCAGATAATGTTCTTAATGTTCCGAAAGTTCATAATTCTCATTTTGACTATGACACTCCCACTCAAAAACCATTGGCCACTCTCTCTCATCAATTAAGAAGGAAAAACAACAACCCAGGAACCGAAACATTCCCCTAGGAAGGGGAATTCGCAGAAGAATGTGAACAATAGTTTTGAAAAGTGCTGCTTCTGAATTTCTGGGTATATTTAGCCAACAGATCTTCGACTAAGAGGCAGCTACAGCCATGTCTCCAGTGGATGAACCTATCTTAATCAATTTTGATTCTTTTTGAGTCTTCCTCACATCAAACTTCTCTGCAGATTTTGAATACTTGTTCCTTTAACACAAAGAAGAAAAGCAAACAGCTCCCCCCCCCCCCACTCCGGTTACTTATCCAAAGAAGTTAACTTCCCTTGAAGCAGCTGCTGGCAATTCCTGGGACACTGAGTCTTGTGAAAGTGTCCAATAGTCAACAAGTGATTAGTCACTTCTCTGGGTCCCTCTTTAATAAAGCTTCCACATTGCCCTAACTGATTGTGTGGAGTGAGTTTTAATCACCCAGGTGTACAGCATGTGAATAATTCTCCTAGTAGAGAAAGTGTGATTTTTATCCCTACTAAATGCATTTATCTGAATGTTATGAACATTTAATTTGCATTAAGTTGGGTGTCTATCAACTCTGGGATCATGCAGAAGAGAGGAAAGATGGGAGAAAATGGATAAAGAGTTTCTGATTATTTATAATTCACGGTAATTGCAACGTTAGTTCATAAAGTGCATTGTGTGCTCAAAAATTGAAATTGACTTTGATGTCTTCTGAGAGTCTTAATGCGTTTTTAATTTACAAAGCACATCCTTTTTAAATTTTCATTTCCCCCCCCCCCACTGAGGCCATTACCAAAGGTGATGTTTTTGTAAGAGAGAAGAGGAGAAGGTTTCAGATGTTTTACAACAATATGGCACTGTTTTTCAAAGTTCAGCAGCGAAGTGGGGAAGAAAAGGCCAAAGAATGACATTTTCTGGGAAAATATTGACAGCTTAAATGATAGTCTGGACATCATAGTGCCCTGCCCCTGCACCCTATGATTTATAAGCAGACAGCAAAATCTCCTGTCTGGCCATGGGCTATGGTAGTCGGTCATCACCTGTCTTGGTTGCAAGTACAGTGGAAAGAAGTTGAGATTAACCACAGACTTGAAATGTAGCTACAAAGGACCACCAGACAGTCATGGATATTGTTTTCCTCTTGGGGCAGCTCAACTTAAGACATAACAAAGATAAGAAAAGAGCATCAATAAAACATTTTAAAATGCCCAGAAGAAAATGAAAATATATTTAGACAGGGACACAACAATTTTGTTACTACCTTGTTAAGTTTAATATATACTTCTAAAAACCAACTGTGTACAATAGAACTCTAGTGCATATACAGTTCTCTTGGTTTACCTTTTCAATATGTCAAAATGCTTGTTTGTTGATGATGATTAAGTCTATAATAAAGAAAATCTTGAAAGAAAAATTAGAACTGAAATTGGCTAGATTCACTTGGTGTTAAGAGTGACCATTCGTGCAGTTATCAAAATTACTTTAGCTTGTTTTCTTTTTAACCTGCCCAGAAGACTGAAAACTTCATGAGGGTAGGTCTCACAGCTTTCTAAATATTGTGCTTCATAATGGGCAAAATTTGTGGAAATTAACAAAAATAGCTAAAAGACTGGTGCAGTAAAAAGAGAACCAGTCTGGGAGTCAAGAGGATCTGAGTTCAAGTCTTCCCTGTACCAGTACTGAGTTGTATACCTGGTTGAATCACTTGATCTCCTAGTGCCCTAAAGGACTGTCTAAGACAGAGGTTCTTTATCTGGCATCCAATGAACTTGAAAACAAACATTTAAATCCTGTGCTGTTGTTCAGTAAATTCAGTCATATCTGACTCTCAATGACCCCATTTGGGATTTTCTTGGCAAAGATACTGGAGTGCTTTACCATTTCCTTCTCCAGCTCATTTTACAGATGAGAAAACTGAGGCAAACAGGACTAAGTGACTTGCCCATGGTCAATAGCTAATAAGTATCTGAGGCTAGATTTGAACTCATGAACATGAGTCTTCCTGACTCTAGGCCTGGCACTCTATGCAATATGGCACCACCTAGCTATACTTTCATCCAAATACTTGTAGTCTACACCATGTAGACCCAGCGTCACAAGACAGAAAGGCAGATTGTGCACAAATGCATGATGAATGATAAAATATGTATTAAACACTTCCTATGGTAGTAGTACAACAACTATAGAAATACAAAGTAGATAGATAGAAAGAAAGAGAGAGAGAGAGACAGAGAGAGAGAGGGAGAGAGAGTGAAAGAGAGAGGGAAGAGAGAGAGAGTGAGAGGGGGGAGAGAAAGTAAGAGAGAGAGAAGAGAAGGGGAGGGGAGGGGAGAGGAGAGAAGAGGAAAGGAAGGAGAGGGAGAGGGAGAACAAACCACTGGGACAGGAGAAAAAATCAGGAAAGATTTCATGTTAGGAAGTGGCCTCCAAGAAAGGAGAGACAACTCAAGTAAAGGGACACAAAGGCAGGACTTGGAAACCAGCTAATTTGACTCAGACTGAAATCCAGCCTCATCAACCACCCAAGAAACCTTTATTAAGCACCTCTTCTGTTCCAGGCACTGGAAGATGCAGAGATGTCTTCAGGGTTCCTAGGAAATGAGGCACACTTGCCCCTGAGCAGGTCATGTGTTGAATCATCCTGAGAGACATCTGTGCTTGGGGATTTTTCTACTTCAAAACTAAGCAACAAACTACTCCACTTTGGTGAGAGAGGAGACTTCTGCAAATGAGTCTTGGCAGCAGGATGTAACTTGGGAAGATTCATGAAGCCAGTCGGTGCATCAGTTTCCATTTAACCTTGTTTTAAAAGAAAAGAGATAACAGTTTCACTGCAGAATATTTACTACAGCCATGAAGCAGGGCAAATGGGATCAATGTATGAGGGCAATTTTATTTAAACCATCTTGATATTCTTGGCTCTGTGGTTCAGAATAGAAGAAAAATTATTTAGAACCGGGCTGCCTTGTGAGAAGAGTGATCAGGTAGCGCACCAATTTAATATTGGAGTCTTAGAACAAAGCATTGAATCACATCTGCCGCCTCCATCTCTCCATCCACTCTTTGTTTAAAAACTCAGGGTTTTGTACTTTGAGGTAGTTTCATCTCTCCTCACTGGCCCTACATTGGGAGGCTGCCTACCTCTGCCTGGTGACTAAATAGAGAACATAGAACCTTAGGATGTCTGGATGCAAAGAGAATTCATATATCAAACTCTGTATTATACAAAAGTGAGCCCCCAGAAAGGTAGTGATTTGTTTAAAGTTATACAGCAAGTGAGAGAAACTGAACTGGAATCCAAATCCTTTGAGCCCCTTAACCAGTAATTTTTCACCACATCACATAGGTAGCCTCTATAGAACTGGGAGGGATCTAAGAGGACACCAGATTTGAGCCCATCAATTTATAATGAGGAAATTGAGAACCATGGAAGGGAAGGAACTTATTCAAGATGACACATTCTCTAGATAAATCAGAGTATTATAGAGTTAGAACTGAAAGGAATCTTAGAAGCCAACTAGACCAACCCCATCACTGTGCAGATGAGGAGATTGAGGATGGAGGGGAGGTCGAAGGATCTTTTTCAAGGTTGTACGTTGTCTTAGCAAGTCAGAGGATCATAAGCATAAGCTGAATGGGGCATCAGAGACCATCAAGTTCAACCACCTCATTTTATAGATGTGGAAACTGAAGCCAAGTGAGGGGAAGGAAGTTATCTGACATCATATATTCTTTTAGGAATTACTTCTCATTTTTTTTTGCCTATAATATGATAACATTTTATAATACGCTTTTGTATCTATGGTGTTTTAGCTTTATTACATTTATTAGCACATGCCTTCTGTCTTCCCCTACTAGACTATTAGCTATTGAGGGCAAGACTCTCATTTAGCATAGTATCTGACACATAGTAGGTACTTTATAAATGTTTGTTGGCTGCCTAATCTCTTCCTTTTTTAAAAATGAATTAATTTATTTATTTTCTTGTTTACATCATTCATTTCCACGAGATTTTGAGTTGCAAATTTTCTCCCCATCTTTCCCCTACAAAACACCTCAAAACAGCCATCCCACTGTATAACCCCTCTCCCAATCTACTCTCACCTATGTCCCCCCCCTCGTGCCTCTGACTTTCTGGTAGGGAAGGATGGATCTCCCTACCACAATGCCTGTATATCTTAATTCCCATTTGGAATTAGTTAATAATAATAATAGTAATATATATATGTATATATATGTTATATATGTATATACATATATATTTTTAACATTTGATTATAGAACTTTAAATTCTACATTCTTTCTCTTCCTCTCTCGTCACCCACACCCACTGGAAGGACAAGCAATTAAATCCAGGCTGTACATGTGTAATTACACAGAACATCTTCACAGTGGGCATATTGTGAGAGACCGATTATTTGTCCCTCCTTCCTATCCTGCCCCCCTCTTGTTCTATTCTCTATCTTGTCCATGTCCCTGTCCCTTTACACAAGTGTGTCCTTCAAGCAACCCTCCCTCCCACCTTACGTTCCCCTCCGCCATCCCACCTCTCTTCCCCATGCCCCCTACTCTCCTGTGTGGCAAGACACCCAGTTTAGAGTTTATGTCATTCCTTCCCTAAGCCAAATTCAGTGACAGTAAGGTTGACCCTTTCCCTTTTGCCTTCCTGTTCTTCCCTTCCCCCATTGTAACAATTATCCTTTGCCTCTTCCCTGTGAGATGATTACCCCATCCTGTCTCTCCCTGCCTCCTCTCATTCTAATCCTCTCCCATCTCAGAATTTCACCTTTTAGAGTATCATCCTTTCCTATTCAATTGATCCTGTGCCCTCTATGTACTCATATATACACATACTCAGATATGTGTTCATATGCATATATAAACCCTCCTATATACACATATATGTATGCATACATACATATACATTTGTATTCCCTTCACATATCCTCATACTGAGAAATGTTTCATAAGTTACAATTCTCATTATTCCATGTTGGCATGTAAATAGTTCAATTTTGATAAATTCCTTATGATTTCTTTTCCATGTTTACCTTCTCATGCTTCTTGTATTTGAGTGTCAAATTTTTCTTTTCAGTTCTGTTTTTTTCACCAAGAATGTTTGAAAGTCCTCCACCTCACTGAATGATCATATTTTCCCCTGGAACATTATACTCAATTTTGCTGGGTAGGTGATTCTTGGTTTTAATCCTAGCTCCCTTGATCTCCGGAATAT
>CM053587.1:319780483-319799339 GCA_028646515.1 Pseudochirops corinnae | reverse complement strand
GGGGCACAGCCGGAGCTTCAGGCCAGGCTGGTTTCGGTTCGCAGTGCTGATAGTTCCTCGTAGCCGAGCTGACTTTAGTGGGAAGTATCTGTGTGCGTTTTTGAAGTTCTAGGTTGGTCCAGAGTCCTATTCCATGGGTATTTGGGGGTGGCTATGTGAGAGCTGCGATATATTGCTGCTGCTACGCCGCCATCTTGGCCTCTGTGACTACTTCAACTGTGTGTATGAGGGGGCACTACATGTGATTTACATAAAGAAAAGGAAGACTTGGTAGGACTTGGTAACTGACTAGACTTGGAAGAATGAAAGAAAAGTGTAAGCCTTGGAGCTTCCCTCTAGGGCAATGGTTCTCAACCTTCCTAATGCTGCAACCCTTTAATACTCGTATGTGGGTGTATCTGCATGTGGGCGGACCTGCATGGAGACGGATAGGGGAGTGGTGTCTTGGTTCCTAAGACCATTGGAAATATGTGTTTTCTGATGGTCTTAGGCGACCCCTGTGAGCCTTGTAAAAGGGTCGTTTGACCCCCAAAGGTGTTGTGACCCACAGGTTGAGAACCGCTGCTGTAGGGATTGACATCATCCCAGCTGTTAATACTTGGGCTAGGGAAAATGGAAGGCACCTTAGAGATTATCTAGTACAATTGTCTCCCTCCAGTTTTACAGAAAAGGAAACTGAGGTCCAGAGAATTTGAACAATCTCATAGATGTAGCAAGAGCCACATCTAAGATTTGAATCCAAGTCCTCTAATTCCAAATTTGGAGTTGTTTTCTGAAAGACCACATGGCCTCTTTGAAGTATATTTCCCTTTACTGGAACATCTAAGCTTAAACTGACTTACAATAAAAACATCAAAAAGAAAACAATCAGAACAAATAATGGTGGAGAGGAAAAGTCTCTTTTTTTAATTTTTGAAGTGGGGGAAGGCAAGGCAGTTGGGGTTGTGACTTACCCAAGGTCACTCTGCTAGTAAGTATTAAGTGTCTGAGGCCAAATTTGAACTCAGGTCCTCCTGACGCCAGGGCTGGTCATCTATTCCCTGACCTACCTAGCCACCCTGGAAAAGTCTTTTCTGCATTCTCATACTGGCTTTTCCATTTCTTCTCTGTGGGATCTTGAGCACTTCCCTTCTTTTTTTCTGGTTTTTCTGGTTTTCAGTTTTCTCATCTGGCATGTGAGGTGGTTAGACACAGGAATGGAAAGCTGATTGTTAAAATTTTACAACATAACAAATCAGGGCTTGATTTATTGTTTAGTTGATTGTCTCAAGTTTAAGAAAGTGATGGACAAAATGTTAACAGTGCCAATAAATAATTGTCAAAAAGATTAAACTTAAAAGTGTCCTGTGTATACTGTCCCCCCCCCCCCAGAGGGCTGATTGTTAAATATTTACCGTCAGATCCCTTGCATCTCTGTTTCTAGTTAGTAAGAAGGCAGGAGGAAGGATTTGGTGAAATAGACAAGAACAAAGGATTTAAAAATATATGTGTCCAGGTGTTCACAGATGTGCAGATATATTCTTTTCTAAAATTTTTAAAAAACACTTTGTAATTTAATAGCTTATTCCCCAATAACTACCCCACTAGGATATTCCTCTCAACAGATGTTATAGTATTTTTTTTAAACTTCATGTATGATTCCATTGGTTTAATTTAGGAATCTTTCATTAATAGGAATAAGCTCCTTGAAGGCAGAGGCTATCTTTTGCCCATGCCTGTCTTAATAATTGTCATTAATAAAATTAATAAAAATACAAGTTTAATTAATAATACTAATACAATGCTTACCAAATATTTATTGACTGATCCCAAGCAAGTTACTTAACCTCTTTCAGCCTCAGTTGTATCATCTGTAAATGGGGAGTAATTACAACACCTACCTCACTGGGCGTTGTGAGGCTCAAATGAGATACTATATGTGAAGCACTTTGCCCATCTGAAAGTACTACTTAAATGCTAGCTGTTCTTCTCATGACCCCTTGGTTGTGTATGATGTATGATGTAGAAGAGATCCTTGTTCCATGCATGCTTTCCACCTGACGACTTCTAGAACTTCTGATTGAGATTCTGTACCTCCAAATCTAGAGGTCTTCCTAATACTTCATGTCACTTGTTGACCTGATAATGCGACAAGTATAGACTGGCAGAGAGCCAACCCAAAGCAATAAGAAAGGGGCATCCATAGGAAATGAGTCTTGGGTTGTGTTGACATGACACAACCCCTCAAAAAGGCAGATTCAATTTCCTTGTTTGGTTTCAGTGAGCCCTGACCATCCATTATCTGATTTCATTTTCCCCAGGGGATTCACACCAATCACTTTGTGTGATTAAATGTCTCCTGCTTTAATAGGATAGGAGGAAGACAGGGACTAAATGTATAATTTCATTAGTATAAGGAATGGCCAGCTAAGGAAACTCCCTTTACCAGTGCAGGCTGTTACCTTCTTTACAATTTATATTCTTAGAGATTTTGGGTGTGGAGCAGGAGGGGGAGGGAGGAGCTGAAGGGATGAGGGTGGGGAGCAGAGAGAAGTGAAATGACTTTCCCAGGGGCACTCAGTATGTGTCAGAGCTAGATCTTGGCTCCAAGGCCAGCTCTGTCCACTCTGCCTCTTTTTTAGCCCTTTTAATTTCCAGTGTAGGGGTAGATTATGGCACCCTGGTTGGCCTCACATTCATGATGCCTCAATCCAACAAACATCCATCAGTTTTGGTACAAAATACAATAGTGCTGTACAAACATAAAGATCTGACATAGGCTATACTCTTAAGGATGCAACTAGGTGGTGCCATAGTGCAGCAGAGCCCCTGCCTGGAATGAGGAAGACATCTTCCTGAGTTCAAATCTGGCTTCTGACACTTACTAGCTGTGTGACCCTGGGCAAGTCACTTAACCCTGTTTGCCTCAGTTTCCTCATCTAAATGGCAAACCACTCCAATATCTCTGCCAAGAAAACCCCAAATGGGGTCACAAAGTCCAATATGACTGAATGTCAACAATACTCTTAAGGATTAAAAAGCTCATGGATGATGGTCTTCATTCCCAACAAATGTTAGAATTCTCATTTCTAGAGACAATGAGATTCTGTGGGCCACTAAGTGGAGAAAAGATGGGAAGACAAAATGGATGGGAATTGTTTTGGTTGCCCAATTAAAATTCTCACTTTGGAGCCCTCAAGGCAGTCCTTGAGGAGAGCTTTTGACCAGATGGCTTTAAGGCAACTCCAAAGGTTGTGCTTCCTTTCTTTGGTGTTTAGTAGACAACAAAACTTGAATTATTTCAATAATTTTTTTTCATTTTTCAACTGTATTCTTCATGCTGTTTCCTCCCCTCCCCAGCTGGTTTGTACTGAATAATACCGGACTACTGATATTGATGCTCAATAAACAAAATCTTTCGATCTCATATTAGGTTGGGACCTGAGTGGTTCAGGGTAGTAGAGAAAGGGGTAGACTTGGAGTCAGGACCCTGTAAGTTCAAATCCTGCCTCAGATACTTATGAGCTACGTGACTGTGGACAAAGTCATTTTCACCTCTCTTAAATTTACTCATCTATAAAATTCACAGGAAATTACCCATAGTACCTACCTCTCACATTCAAGTTGTGAGACTCTAGTAAGGGAATTTGTGCAGTGACCTTTCACCATCTTATAAATGTTTCCTATTATGATAATGAAGAAGATGAGGAGGAAGGAAGAGATTTACAAACCTGGGGGTTGGAAAATTCCTGAAAAAGTTATCCTCATAAATGGAACAAGCCAGTCCTAGATCAACTGAGGCAAAAATGGGGAAATCATAAATAATTTATTTTTAATCACAAAAAGATCCCAGCTTCTATATAATTCATATGTTGTTTGGTTGTTTTTCAGGTGTGTCTGACTCTTTGCGACCCCATTTGGGGTTTTCTTGGCAGAGATACTGGAGCAGTTTGCCATTTCCTTCTCCAGCTCATTTTACAAATGAGAAAACTGAGGCAAACAGGGTTAAGTGACTTGCCAAGGGTCACACAGCTAGTAAGTGTCTGAAGTCATATTGAAACTCAGGAAGATGTGTCTTCTTGACTCTGGGCCTGGTATTCTATACATTCACATATTCCTGACTCCAGACCTGGCTCTCTATCCACTGGGTCACCTGACTGTCCCACACATAATCCATATATGAAATTAGTAAAATGAATTGGCTTACTTTTTCCTTGAACATGGCTGTTCATCTTTGCCTTTGAATAGGCTGACTCTTGTCTGCAATGCTCGTCACTTGTTGCATCCCGGAATCCTTAGATTGCTTCAAAGCTTAACTCCTCATACTCTACATGAAGTTTTTCCTGGTTGCTTTGGGTTCCAGCAGCTTCTCCTCGCTCTAGCTTGCATATATTTTTCATATACTTCTAAACATACTTGCTGTTTCTTCTAATGGAATGTAAGCTCCTTGAGGGCAGAGACTGTTGTGTTTTTGTCTCTGTATCATTGGGGCTTGGCACAAGACCTGACACATCGTTGTATAGTTGTTTCAGTCATATCCAGTTCTTCATGACCCCATTTGGGGTTTTCTTAGCAGGTTTGTCATTCCCTTCTCCAGCTCATTTTACAAATTGAGACGAACAGGTTATGTGATTTATCTGGGGTCACATGGCTAGGAAGTGTCCGAAGCTAGATTTGAGTTCAGGAAGATGAGTCTTCCTAACTCTAGACCTGATTGTATCCCCTCTACCATCTAGCTGCCCCCAAGACATAGTGGGCACTTAAGAAATGCTTGCTGACTGTTTAAAAGTAGCCATATGAGGCGAGTCAGTGTATCTCCAGGAATAGAAACAAGACTTAAACCACGAGATCCATGGCTTAGAAGTGATATCTTATAATGAGGAAGCAAAGATCGTGTGTGTGCTCACTGAAGCCCAATGTCAATACACTTTAGAAAGACTCCTTGGGCAGGGGACCAGCCTGTCTCAACCTATTATTTGTTTTAAAGGATTGAAATTGGTCTTGGCAGGAGGACTTGACTGGGCAGTGAGAAAACTGGTTTCTAATTTCCTTTGAAAATCAATAAGTCTATGACCATGTAGAAAGCATTTGGCCACACTTAGCTTTAGGAAGAAACTGAAGGACAGAGAGACTAAATCACTTGCCCAAGGCAAATGATCCCACCTTTAAATTAAGGAATTAGACCAGAACGGAGGTTCACAACCTGTGATCTACAGGTCCTCAAAAGTTCTATGGATACATTTCAAGAGCTCTACAAATTTGGATGAAAAAAATATTTATTTTCATAACCTCCAACTATAATTCATCATTTCCTTCAATTATTTCAAAACTTTATTCTAAGGGATGAGACAAGCATTTATTAAACACCTACTATATTCTAGGAACTGTATAATACATAAATATTATCTCATTTGATCCTCATAAAAACCCTGTGAAGTAGGCTCTGTTTATTATCCCTATTTTTAGTTGGGGAAACTGAGGCAGACAGAGGTTAAGTGACTTACCCAGGGTCAAACAGCTAGTAAGTATCTGAAGTAGAATTTGAACTCTAAGCCCAGTGCTCTATCTACTACATCCCCAACTGCCCACAGCTAAGAACCTTTGGACTAGATGCTAAATCTAAGATCCCTCCCAGTTCTGACATTCAGTATTCCTCAGAACACACCCTACTTTCACATTCTAAATTGTTTTTCTAAAGGACCTTTCATCTCTGGTTCTTTAAAAAAATATATTATAAGGCCCCTTCTTGATCTCACATTCTCTGTTCTCAGATCACTTCCATCTTTGACAAACATTATGCAATGGTCTCTTCTAACTAGGTTGCAGGGTGTAGTGCCTTGAGGGTGCCCTTGTCAGCATGTCCTGGGGTTCAAAATTGATGTCTACCTCATAGGGTTGTTAAGAGAGTAAGAGGAAATGATAGAGGTAACATACTTCCAAATACAAAAGCATTCTATGAATATCAGTTGTTATAATAGTAATATTTTGTCCCTTATAGCCCTTCCCAGCTCTGATGCTTCTTATTACCAGTGTGACCTTGGGTAGAATCACTTAATCTCTATGGGCTCTCATTTCTTCATCTGTAAAATGATAACTTCTGAGTTTCCCTTCAGCTCTGAATCTATGGTCCTAGGATTCTTGGAAACTGCTCCACATTTGGAAACAACATAATGTAACAGAAAAGAATTCTGCATTCGAAGTCGGAGGACCTAGGTTCAAATCTCACCTTCATCATTTATTAGTTAGGTGACCATGGACAGGTCACTTAATTTCTTACAGCTTTATTTTCTGTGTCTTGTAAACTGAAGGATTTCAGACTAAATCATCTCTAGGATCTCTTCCAGTTCTCAAGCTATGACCTTAAGGCACTTGACCTCCATGGGCTTCAGGTTCCCCATCTATAAAAATGAAGCGTCTGGATTAGATGATTGCCAAAATCTCTGAGTTCTCCTGTCGCTGAGTTCATCTCATTGTAATATTCTATGACTCAATTACCATCTATCGCTTGTTGCTGCTGAGCCCCTCATAGCATGAGAAATATGAATCACAAAAAAGCAATTGGAGGATTAGAGCATTCTCTCTCCTAGTCCCACAGATGACACCAGGCGGTTATGGGCCAGAGTGGTTTTTGAGACACTTAACAGGTAATTTACAAGTCCCATAATAAACAAAGCATTACTGTTTATGAATGTTTTATGATGGTATTATGGAAAAATCCATCTCTGCTCAGGCAATAGTAAGAAAGAAAGATTGTCCCCCAAAGTGCCTCCAGAATGGCATGTACATCACCCTCTCTTCCATTAGGTGAGCCAATGATAATGAGTGTTTATATTTAGAACAGGGTGGCACATCTGTAAAATTTTTTTTTTTAAATAAAGATAATTTGCTGCTTGGTAACCTGATTACATGGAAAGCACGTTGAAGGACTTTGAAGGCAAGCTTATCTTTATTAAAAATCTGTATAATTAAAATAAACGACAATAAACCAGGAGATTATGGGGTGGGAATGGGGATTGGAAAGAGGGCAGATTGCATCCTGTTCCAAGTGGTTGATAAATTGTCTTTATCGCTTATTTTAATCATCACAATTCCTTATTTTTATTCCTCCCTTTACAATGTGTAAACTCATTCCAATCTATTATTTCCTTGGATCATATAGTAGCCCCAGGAGGGAGACAAGGCACAGATTATTAGCCCCATTTTGTAGTCCAGAAAAGGGCAGCATAGAGAAAGGAAAAGACTTGCCTAAAGCCATATTGATGGATTAGAACAAATATTGGAAGACAGTTCTCCAGATTCGAAACCCGGGGCTCTTGGAATTGTATCATGGTGGTGAAGTATCCACATTGGATGGAACTATCTAATCTAGCATTTGTAATAAATCATCAGTCTGGTGCCTCCATGGAGATGAGTGACAATCATTACTTCATCTTAGCAGATGACAAAAATAGATGTGTGTGTGTGTGTGTGTGTGTGTGTGTGTGTGTGTGTGTGTGTGTGTGTAGGGAGGCAAAGTGCAGCCTGCCCCATTCACTTCTTAGGGAGGATGTGACCTCTCCTGGACTTTAAAGTTTCCCTTATTTCACGAGATTGCATTAGGTATCCTCTCTATTCTCCCACAGCACCCACTTGACTGGGGACCCACAAAAAAGAGACATTCTGCTTGATTCATTACAGAAAAAGCAAAGGCCAATCCTGGAGCAGAGTCAAATCAGTAACTTGTTGTAGTGTAGACAACCAAGCCTTCAGTGTCTGAATGACTAAAAAGACAAGTTTCAGCCCATGGTGCCATTGTTAAGTAGCTACATCTCTTAGAGCAGTGGTTCTCAACCTTCCTAATGCCACAACCCTTTAATACAGTTCCTCATGTTGTGGTGACCCCCCAACCATAAAATTATTTTTGTTGCTACTTCATAAATGTAATTTTGCTACTGTTATGAATCATAATGTCAATATCTGATATGCAGGATGTATTTTCATTGTTACAAATTGAACATAACCCACAGGTTGAGAACCGCTGGCTTAGAGTGTAAACTATTCATTTGTGGAGACAGAATAATTCTGGGAATAGGATGCCAACCCTGGAGTAAGAAAGACCTGAGTTCAAATGACACCTTTACATCTGCTGGTTATGTGACTCTCTGTGTCCTGCTCTGTAGAATGGAGCTAAGTGCAGCACCTAGTTCTCAGGGTTGTTGTGAATATCAAATGAAATAATACATTTAAAGTGCTTTTGAAAAATTTCAAAGCACTATGGGAGTGCTCTAATTATTAAAATTTTCTTAATCTCATCTTTATATTTTTAGGAGTCAAAAAGAAATGGAAGCATTAATTAGTTGTTTTGTCATTCCAGTCATGTCCAACTCTTCAAGACCCCATCTGGGGTTTTCTTGGCAGAGACACTGTAGTGCTTTGACATTTCCTTCTCCAGCTCATTTTACAAATGAGGAAACTAAGGCAGAGTTAAATGACTTGCCCAGGATCTTACAGCTAGTAAGTGTCTAAGGTCAGATCTGAATTCAAGTAGATGAGTCTTCCTGACACCAGCTCCAATATTCTATCCACTGTGCTACCCATGTCATCATGGGACAAGTCTTTCTCCTGTGCCATTATATAATGCTTACTGTTAGGCAGACTCTTTTCCAGGTAGATAAAATGATTGGTATTTCCAGTTGAATTAAAGTATTGGAGTTGTTTTAAGAACTCTGACTTTATTGGCTAAAGAACTTCTCTACCAATGCAGATTTGTATCTGCTCGAAAACTTCCAATCTTAGTTACTTGGGACACTTGGAGGTTAGATGACTTGTCCAGGGTCATGCAGCCAGTATGTGTCAGAGGATAGGGCTTGAACAAACTACTCGGGAGAAAAAGATGCTGAACCCAGGAAGAGCTGGATTTTTTACTAGACTGTGGGTCTCTTGAGAAGAAGAATTGGTAGTGCCTTTCTTTGTATTCCCAGGACTCAGAATAGTGCCTGGCACATAGTAGGTGCTTAGCAAATTTTTGTTGATTGATTAATTTCATTGATGTGTGAGATGGATTAATTTGTTCTCTTTGGCCCAAGAGGGTAGAATATGGATTACTAGGTGAAAATTGCAGAGAAATAAATTTCAACTTAATATAAAGGGGAAAAAATACCACCACGAACTCCTTAACCATTAGAATTATTCAAAATTGTAATGGTCTTACTTTGACTTAACCTAATACTCTCTTTACAGGTCTTCAAGCAAAGACTAGATGACCATTTATCAGGTATTTGGGGGTGAATTTTCTTCTTCTGATGCATGTTAAATTAGATGGCCCCTGAGGACCTTTCCAAAATCTAAAAATCTGTCATTCCAGGAGAGGGACCATAGACCTAGAAAGGACCTTAGCAGCTTTCTTGTCCAACCCCCTTTATTTTCTAAATGAGAAACCTAGGACCCAGAATTTTCCTCCCTTTTTTCTTATTGTGGTGGTAATATCTGAGACTATGGAGGCAATGCAATGTTGATGAAAGAAAAAATAGAAATAGTGCTTTCCCCAAGGTCTCACAAGTATTAAGGGGCAGAGCCACGTCCTGTAGAAGGAGAAGGTAAAAGATCATGAAACAGTTGCTTGTTCAGTTTGGCTAGGGCGGGGATAATGTGGAGAGCTGCTATGAAATATAGCTGGAAAGGTCGATTGGAGTCAGATTATGGAGGGCCATGAATGTCAGGGTAATTTATTTAAATTTTCCTTGGTAGGCAATGAGAAGATATTGAATGTATTTGAACAGGGGGTTGATATCATTAGACCTGTATATTAGGAAGATTATTTTGGCACTAATACAAAGGATGAATTGGAGAGAGGAGACATTGGAGATAAGATGGTCAGTTTGAAGGCTGTTAAAACAGTCCAAGAAAAAAAAAAAAGAAATGAGGCCCTGAACTAGGGTGATTACAGTGGGAATGGAGAGCAAGGCAAACATTCAAGGAAGATTGTAGCAGCTAATATAAAAAAGATTTGGCAACTGAAAGGGGATTGAGAGAGAATCAGAGTCAAAGGTTATAGTAAGAATACAGGCCTGGATCTTCCCAGTGAGGAAAACGGTGGTGTCATTGGTGAATCTATCACACCAGGGCTATCATCTCCATCTGAAGATGCTGAGAGGAGTTTTTCTCCTTTTCTATCATGATGGTGGTATCAGAGACTGTGGAGGCAATAGAATGTTGATGAAAGGAAAAATAGAAGAAAGATGGGAAGAGATGGATTCATTTCTCAGCTTTATCACTTCTTGTGAGAGCTGGGTGGTGCCATAGTGCATACAGCACTGGGCCTGGAATCAGGAAGACAAGTTCAAATCTAGCCTCAGACACCTGTGTGACCCTGGGTAAGTCACTTAACTTCTGCCTGCCTCAGTTTCCTCATCTGTAAAATAAAGCCAATAACAGCGCCTACCTTCCAGGTTTGTTGTGATGATCGAATGAAATAAAATTGTAAAGCACTTAGCTTAATGCCTGGCTCATAGTAGGTGCTATATAAATGTTATTGATGATGAGGATGACGATGACAATGATGTTGATGATGATGATGATGATGACGACAATACGGTGATGATGATGCCAGTCACCTCCCTTTCTTGGACCCTTGTTTCCTTTTTTTGTAAAACAAGATAAATTGGTCTCTAAGATCCTTTCCCATTCCAAATCTGAATGATCCTAAGTCAGAAGGAGGATTTTGTTTTGGACAGAAGGTGGTAAGTTAATAGAATCAGAACCACAGAATTTTTAGAGCTGGAAGAAAGCCCAGCAGCCATGTAGTCCAATCCATACAAGAAAAAAATATCTCACTATAACATCCCTCTTTGGTCATCCTTGGTCGGTGAGAATTCTGCACATATATCTAGGTTGGCTCCCACTCGCTCCACCATCCTTCACAGATGTTCCCTGTTATTCCATAGCTGTCACCAAATAGATCCTCAGATCCCATCCTGGTCATGTTATCTTTAGTGAGCTGACATCTCCTGGTCTGCCACACCCACCTAATCACATTTCACAAACATGACATGTATTCTTCCTCCCCCACTTTCTCTGGGGACTGCGATCAAATAAAAACGATCATTGTGGCTGGAAAAGACATGACCAAACCAGTGTGCTATGGCTCTGTTCACCATCCCTATCACTTTCCAGACCAGAATTCCCTCCCCTGATCACCACTCTCCTGTTATGTGCTGTTTGAAGAATCTAAACTCCCAGAGACTGCCCTTTTTTGTGTTTGTATTCTCAGTACTGAGCACAGCTCCTAGAACAGAGTGAGAACTCAAGAAATGCTTTTTGATTCATTTGATTCATTCAGCTTGTCCTTGAAGACTTCCCATGAGAGAGAACCACCATATCCCTTTGGGCACTTTTAAATAGGTGACAACAAAACATCTTAGAGGGAAATGACCAAGCAGCCCCTGACATTGATGCAATCCTAGTGCTCAAGGGAGAAGCTGTAAGCAGCAGCTCAAATTTGGCAATCATTCGAACTGAGGTGATAATTGAACCCATGGGAGCAGAAAAAATGGCTTTAAGGGAGAGATGATAGGGAGACTATTTAGGGAAATGTCTAAACCAAGTTTAATATCTTTTCCTCATCTCTAAATGGCTTAAACTTCCATGATTTCCCGGGGCCTTAGTGATCAAAATCCTGTAACTATCTATTACCAAAATCCTGCCTCCCACAATCCTCCCCATTGAGTTATTATCCCATAGCCTCCTTCAGCATCCCTGTGAGCAGCTACTTTGACTTCCCTCATACCCCAGCTCAATAATTTTCAAAGTTTTACAATCTGAAAAAATAAGAGGAACCAATATTTTTCTGTCCATTGGAGCATATCAAAGTAGATTGCTTCATTTCACAGGCTTCTAATAATGACTAGGAAAATAAATTAGCTTTAGTTTGTAGGGTAATTATAGAATCCCTTGCTTTCCCAATTTCCCTCCTCTTCTTATTCCTAAACAATTATCTGACTTAGAAAACTATCTCAAACCAGTGGATTCTCCTCCTTTTGGATTGGAAATGCATTCATTGAAAATTATGTCCTTTTAAAATTAGTATTACTCACGGCCCATGCCAGAAAGATGGAGTTGAATGACAGTTAAACCAAGAAAATTCTTACTTGGTCAAATGAAAATTCCTTACCCACCCCAAGCATTTCTCCTGTGACCAAATACCATTTTAAAAATTGGATTTGTGAATGATGAGCTCTGAATGCCAGTTTCCCAGATTGTTCTGAGCACAGAAGCAAATATATACTCTTCCACCCACACAATGAACTCCTTGCTAGGAATCTGAGAGAGGGGAGGGGTGAAGGTTATCAGGCACTGCCATGGCCAGGTCTGCCATGCTGGACACTCCTACTCCTATCCCAGGAGCTGTAGCTAAGATCAGTGAGCTGTCAAACACTCCCACAAGCAAAAGAAATAATACAGTCAGTTACACAGACATTTGACCAACATGGTGCCAAACGGTTTCACATATGGGAATGTTGGTCCAAAACACACTGAATACTAATGTGGAGATACACAGAGGTTTGGCCTGGACAGACTACATCACAGAAGTCCCAGGTTTTCTTGCCAAAGGATATACGTAGCACAGGAAAATATGTGGCTCAAAGATTATACGTGATCTTTTGTTCTTGCTCTAATCACGTTTGTATAACAATCAAGGAGTGTCTTGGGATAGAGGGAGATTTTTGTCATCTCTGAATTCACGTATCTCCTATAACTTCCTATGGAAATAATTTGAGCAGAGTGCCCAAAAATAGGTTTGGTGAAATAAGTTCTAAATCAGATAATGCATCAAAAGTTATAAGGCATTTCTTACCCTCAAGTCAGACAACTGATTGGGCCCATGGAGTTTGAATCAGTACAAGATGCAAGCAGTTAAAAAAAGAGTAGACCAAATTCCCAACAAAGGCATTCTGGGGCAAGTTTACTATGGTGGCTCATAGCCTTCATTGATACATTAAAACATTTATAATTCTCTCTGTCAAGGAGAGGCTTTCTAATTATTGTACCCCAGTCACATGCCCATAAGTCTCCATAATGCTTGTAGCTCTTTCCATCTGAGTAATTGCCTATGTTTTTCACTTCACTTAGTCAATTAGTCAACAATCACATTAATTAATTGGTTGATGAAGCATTTATCCTGTGCCAGTGACTGTATTAAGTGCTGAGCATAAAAGAGAGGAAAAACATGGTTCCTCCCCTCAAATGGCTCATATGCTGATGGAGGAGACAATATGCAGATAACTCTGTACATGTATAAGAAGAGATGGAAGGTAATCTCTGAGGGAGGCACTAGCAGTAGAAAGGACTGGGAAAGTCCTCTTACAGGAAATAGTATTCAAACTGAGTCTTTAAGGGAAGCCAGGAGGCATAGGGAGAAGAGGAGGGAGAACATTCCAGGTATAGAATATGGTCACAGAATTCACAGAATGAATTAATTCAATTCAATTTCATTACAGTTCCATTCCATTCAATTCAGTTCAAGGAGAAAATCCTTCCTAGAGGAGAGGAATGGGGCAGTAGCTCAGCCTAGATAAAGTAAGAGGGAATGACAACCATATTACCCATACAGCAGAGTTCTACATCACCATTTGGAGACTCAGTCTATTTCTCTGTAGTTTTCCCCTCATTGCTTCTACTTCTGTGTCAAACCCTAGCAAGCTTTGAGTATAGACTTGTCTGCTAGTGAACTGCACCAAAATAATAGATTATGGAAGATTCATAGGCTGACTGCATGATGCTAATTTTTTTTTAGCCTCCGTAACTCTTGAACGCCACCTACAAAATTGTATAGGAGTTAAAATCTACATAGGTAGACATCACCCAAAACATGGGTCCTTGAAATAGTGAAGTGTTCATTAATTCATTCCCTATTAGTATCCTCTTCTTGAAATCATTTTGTATTCTTTACTTATGTACACGTTAGAGAATGTAAGTTCTTTGCAGGTAGGGACTATCCTTATATCCCAGAACCCAATTCTACATCTCTGATTATATAATAATTCATACATTTGGAAATGGATTAATCCAGTGCCTATTTGTGCTTGGTATTGAATGGCAAGTCAAATCATCATAGTCAGGAAGCTCAAAGGAACCTTATAATAATGTAATCTAGCTCCCTCATTTTTCAAAGGAAAGAACTAAAGACAATAGAGATTCACTGAGGGTTCAAGGTCACACAGCGAGTTAATGGCAGAATTGGGATGATACCCCAAGTCATCTGATACCCAATCCAGGGCTTTTTTCCCATTTGATTGTATCAGATCTCTACAGGTAAGTGAGATTGGTACCAGAATCATTAGAATAATAATATCCTTTTTCAGAGACTGAGATCAAAGGATTCCTCCAAGGCTGAAGAGACCATGGTGGTCATGTAGTCCAACCCCCTCATTTCTCAGAAGAAGAAATTGAGGAGATGGATATTTCAGACTTTCCTACCTTAAACTTGTTTGGCTAATGGACAGTTGCGCATTTCATAGAATCACAGAGGTGGAAGGGAACCTTGAGGCTATCTAGTCTAACCCAAACCTGATTATGAATCCTACCTCCAAATATCCCGGACAAGTGGTCTTTCTGATTCTTCTTAAAGCTCTCCAGTGATGGGCAGTGGAGCTGGGACTGGGAATGGGGGGGTTACTTACTCACTATTTTCTAAGGCAGCACCTGCCACTTTTGGATATTTCTAATTAGCGGGGAGCAGGCCAGCTAGACAGTGGATAGTGCCAGACCTGGAGTCAGGAAGACTTGAGTTTGAATCTTGCTTCAGACACTTAAAAGCAGTATCACCCTAGTCTATTCATCTAACTTCCCCAAACTTTAGCTTCTTCTGTAAAACAGGGATATTAGTTGAACCTACCACACAAGATAGTTGTGAGGATTAAATAAGACAATGAATGTAAAGTGCTTTACAAGCAGTGAATGTTAGCTGCTACTACGATAGTACCATGACTACTGCTACTATTACTACTACTATTCTTCTCTACTTCTCACTCCCCCCTGCCCCTGCTACTTCCTGCCAATTTTTTCTTCTCCCAGTTGAACACATTCATTTCTTAGCATGGATCCTCACATCCCATGATCACTCATCATCCTGTTACTGCTCCTTTGGATTCTCTCCAGTTTGCCAATATCCTTCCCCAAACCTGGTGTCCAGAATAAAGGCCATATTTCAGAAATGGAGACATGATAATCAGGAACAGATCAGAAGAGAGGAGGAACTTCAAAGAGAAGATGGGTCTCAAGAAGCTAAGTATAAGGGATCAGCATTGGAAGAGAATTTGTATTTGGGGCTATCCAGTTTAATGCTCTTATTTTACAGAAAAATGGGGTTGAAAGAGGGCAACCTGACTTACCCAAGGTTTCACAGCTTTTTAGTTGGTGAAAACTGAAATAAGGATACATTAGAAAAGGTTACTTTCTAATTCTTGATGGTAGAAAAGAAAAGGAGGGAGTCATTACCCTGGGAAGCAGAGGCCAGCAGGGGGCACTGCCTCTTTACAGAAAAAGAGTTCAATGATTATCCATCCCCAGAAAATGAAATCAAGTGTCCCCAAGCAAAGACAGCCTCTACTGAGAAGAGTCAAGCATTCGCCAAGAGAAATGAAGAAGACCAGCTTTGTCCCCAGGATGGGGGCTTCAACCAGAGAACCTGAGAACACAAGAACTACAACTTTCTCAGCACTTTGAATTTAAGATCTCTCTGTCTCCTTCTTTCTCCTCTCCCCTCTCCCTTCCTTTCTTCTTTCTTTCTCCTTCTCTGTGTTTATCTGTTTCTCCCCTTCTCTCCTTCCTCTTATCCCCTCATCTCCTGTTCCATTTCCTCTATCCTTGTACTCAGATTTCTTTTTTCTCTCCTCTTTTCTCTCCCTCATTTCTTTACCATTTTCTCCTTTATTCTGTTGAGCCCTGTCTTCTTTTCTATCCTTTCCTCTCCCCAATTTTCCCTTTCTTCCTATCTTACCCCATTTTACTTCCCCTCCTCTTTTATTATCACTCTTGCTTTTCTCCCTCCTCTTTCCCCCTCTTCTCTCTCTTCCCCTTTCTTACTATTTTCTTCCTCTCTTTCACCCTCCTTTCCCTTCCTTTTTCTCTTTTATTCCAATTCTTTCCCTCTCTCTTTTTCCTCCTTCCTGGAACTCCCTCTGACAATTTGCTACTTATATGACCTTGGGCAAGTCACATAACCTCTCTGAACCTGTTTCTTTAACTATAAAATTAAGTTGCTAGACTAGAAGTCTTTCTTTTTAGCCCTAGAGCTGTGGTTCTATGATTTACTTTCCTTTTTTTGCCAATTCTGTTCTCTTTCCATCTATTCTTTTTCCCTCTATTTTTATTCTTACTTCCACTCTTTGACTGGTATTAAAGGGATAATAGTGGAAAGAGGGGAAGAGACAGGAATAGAGAGAGAGGGAGGGAGAGGGAGGAAGAAAGAGAGAGACAGAAGGGAGAGAGAGAAAGAAAGAGAGAGAAAGAGAGGAGAGAGGGAGAGAGAAAGGGAGAAAGAGAGAGAGAGAGTCAGATAGAGATAGAGACAGAGAGAGAGACAGAGGCAGAGACAGAGGAAATGGGAGGAGAGGAGGGATGGGAAAAGAGTAGAATGGATGTGGTTAGTTAGATTGAAAATGTTAAGAAAAGGAAGAAAGAAGAAGAAAGGCAGACTTCAGAGGAGAGAAAAATAAGAAGAATGAGATGATAGGGAGGTGAAAAGGAAGCTATAAGGTTCAAATTCCAGTTTTGCAGATTAATACCCCTGTGACCTTAGGTAAGTCACTGTATATCTCTGAAGGGCTGGACTTAAGTGATATCTAAGATATCTCTCAAATAAAAAAATGGGTAATTCGACGCAACCCAGCAGGCAGGCCCCAGACACCTAGTGCAGCAGCACGAGCCACTAGGCAGGCCTGGAGACCCAGCACGGTGGCGCGACCCCTAGGAAGGCCCCAGAGACCCACAGTGTGCAGAGAGGCCGTGGTTGGACATGGCCTGCTGACCCACCAACCACAAAGGCCTCTCCCAGGCCTATGATCACAGGGTGGGAATGAACTGAGCTGGATAAAAGACAAAGGGAGGGTCCTGTAGCAAGGGCAGCAGCTACTCCTGAGACTACCCATCCACAGCCTGGAAATTAAAAAAAAACTCTAGCTGAACCTCCAGGGACCAAGACCTGGCTACTCCAATCCCCCCCTCTAACCCCAAAACACAGTAATTATTGCCCCAGAGGAAAATTTTAAGCAGTAAAGGCTTAGGAACCCTGGAGGAAGGACATGCCTAAGGTCTTGCCTCAAAATGGGAAGACAGCAGGCTGCAAAGACAAAGACAAAGACTCTGGAATCCTATTATGGTGAGAGGGAGGAATCAAACTCTGAAGGATACTCCACACCCTCAGCTGAAGCCCTAACAGGGACTATGACCTGGTCTCAGGCTCAGAAGGCATTCCTAGATGGGCTCAAAAAGAACTTTGAAATCTGGCTTAGAGAGGTGGAAGATAAAACCAACACCTCTTATAAAAACAAAATGGTAAAATTAGAAAAACCTTACAATGAAGAGAACAGCTCCTTAAAAAGTAAAATGTGTGAACTAAAAACGAAATCTGAGCATATGGAAAAGGAGCTTCAAAGACCGAGGAGAATAATTCACTAAAAACTAGAGTCAACCAGACTGAAGCCAATGACTCTACGAGGAACCAAGAATCAGTCAAATAAAACATCAAGACTGAAAAATTAGAAAAAGAGGTAAAATATCTCAATGGAAAAATAACTGACCTGGAAAACAGATCCAGGAAAGACAATCTGAGAATCATTGATCTACCAGAAAATCATGATTAAAAAATAAGCCTGGACAACATGTTCCAAGAGTTTATCAAGGAAAACTGCCCTGAGATCCTAGAACTAGAGGGTAAAATAAAAATTGGGAGAATCCACTGGACACTTCCTGAAAGAGATCCCAAATTGAAAAGTCTGTGAAACATTGTGGCCAAACTCCAGAACTATCAGGTGAAGGAGAAAATACTACAAGTGGCCAGAAAGAACAATTCAGATATCGCTGAACCACAGTGAGGATTGCACAGGATATGGCAGCCTCAATGCTGAAAGACTGAAGGAACTGGAATATGATTTTTTGCAAGGCAAAAGAGCTCAGGCTACAACCAAGGATCACTTATCCAGTGAGACTGAGCATAATCTACCAGGCAAGGAGATGGTCATTCAATGACATAATAGAATTCTAGACCTTCCTGATGAAAAAGCCAGAGCTCAATGGAAAATTCAACCTCCCACTACAAGACCCAGGAGAGACATAGAAAGGTAAGTAAGGAAAAATACACAGAGACATAACTTGTTATTTAACAAGAACAAACTGTTTGCATCCCCATATGGGAAGCTGATACCTGTTAATATCATGAACTCTATACCTATGGCAACATCTAAAAGGGATATAGACAAATAGAAGGTGTGGGTATAAACTATGCAAAATGATGATAAAAATCCTTATTAAGGGGCTGTAATGGAAGAAGAGGAAAGAATGAAGCAGAAAAGGGTAAATTATGCTACACAAAGAGGCATAAAAACAATATAGTAGAGGGAAAAAAGGGAGGAAGATGAGAACTATATGAGCTTTTCCCTCACTGGTGCTGGTGCAAGGAGGGAATAACACAACCAGTTAAATATAGGACTCTATCAAGAAAAGACATAAAACTTATCATAATAGAGGGAAAGAGGGGAGAGAGAGGAGCACTGCATGCGATCTATTCTTGTCAGTCTTGATCCGAGGAAGAAATAACTTACAACATTGAGTATAAAAATTGATCATATCCTATAGGCAGTGGGAGGGGGGGAAGGGGACAGAAAGGGGGGGAGTTTAGAAG
>CM053587.1:319763849-319779983 GCA_028646515.1 Pseudochirops corinnae | reverse complement strand
TCCCTAGGAAAAAATCTCCAGGGCAAGATGGCTTTACTAGTGAATTCTACAAAATATTTAAAGAACAATTGACTCCAATACTTTACAAAGTATTTGGGAAAATTGGAGAAGAAGGAATCCTACCAGATTCTTTTTATGAGACAAATATGGTACTGATACCTAAATCTGGAAGAGACAAAACAGAGAAAGAAAATTACAGACCAATTTCTCTTATAAATATAGATGCAAAAATTCTAAATAAAATATTAGCAAAAAGACTACAGCAAATCATCATGAGAATAATACCATTTGATCAGGTAGGATTTATTCCAGGAATGCAAGGGTGATTCAATATCAGGAAAACTATCAGTATAATCAATCACATCAACAACAAAATTAGCAAAAACCATACAATTATCTCAATAGAGGCAGAAAAAGCTTTTGACAAAATACCACATCCATTTCTATTAAAAACACTAAAAAGTATAGGAATAAATGGAGTTTTCCTTAGAATAATAAGTAGCACATATTTAAAGCCATTGGCAAGTATGATATGTAATGGGGATAATCTAGAAGCATTCCCAATAAGATCAGGGGTGAAACAAGGATGTCCACTGTCACCCCTCTTATTCAATCTGGTACTAGCAATGTCAGCAGTAGCAACTGGAGAACAAAAAGACATCAAAGGAATCAAATTAGGCAAAGAAGAGACTAAGCCATCACTTTTTGCAGATGGTATGATAATATATTTGGAGAATCCCGGAGAATCAAGTAAAAAACTTCTTGAGACAATAAATAAATTTAGCAAAGTTGTAGGATATAAGATAAACCCATATGAACCCTCAGCATTCCTATATATTTCCAACAAAGTCCAACAGCAAGAGAGAGTAAAAGAAACCCCATTTAAAGTTACTGTAGACATTATAAAATATCTGGGAATCTACCTTTCAAAACAAACCCAGTATGTATATGAACACAACTACAAAATACTTTTCACACAAATAAAATCAGATCTAACCAATTGGAAAAACATCAATTGCTCATGGTGGAGTTGAGCTAATATAATAAAAATGACAATTTTACCTAAATTAAATTACTAAATACAATTAGTGTCATACCAATCAATCTACCCTAAAATTACTTTACTGAGCTAGAAAAAATGGTGACAAGATTCATTTGGAAGAACAAAAGGACCAGAATATCAAGGCAATTAATGAGAAGAAATGCTAGGGAAGGTGGCCTAGCCGTCCCAGATTTTAATCTCTAGTATAAAGCAGCATTCATCAAAACTACTTGGTACTGGCTGAAGAATAGAGTAGTGGATCAATGGAATAGATTGGGTACAAATGACTCAGTAGTCAACAATTATAGTAATATATTGTTTGATAAGCCCAAAGACCCCAGTTTTTGGGATAAGAATTCATTATTTGACAAAAACTGCTGGGAAAACTGCAATATAATATGAAAGAAACTGGGCATAGATCATCATCTAATGCCATACACCAAAATCAAGTCCAAATAGGTACACAACCTAGGTATAAAGGCTGAAAATGTAAGTAAACTGGAGAAGCAAGGAATAGTCTACCTGTCAGATTTATGGAGAAGGGAAGACTTTATGACCAAAGAAGAGTTAGAGAGCATTATAAAATGTAAAATAAATAATCTTGATTATATTAAATTGAAAAGTTTCTATACAAAGTCAAT
This sequence comes from Pseudochirops corinnae, assembly GCA_028646515.1. Classification (NCBI taxonomy): domain Eukaryota; kingdom Metazoa; phylum Chordata; class Mammalia; order Diprotodontia; family Pseudocheiridae; genus Pseudochirops; species Pseudochirops corinnae. The sequence continues at coordinate 319,778,300 of CM053587.1, read as the reverse complement.
GTAACTAAGATTAGGAGGGAAGTAAGAAATTGGGAAAGAATTTTTACAACCAGTGTCTCTGATAAAGGCCTCATTTCTAAAATATACAAGGAATTATGTAAAATCTATAAGAATACAAGTCATTCCCCAATTGATAAATGGTCAAAGGATATGAACAGGCAATTCTCAGAGGTAGAAATTAAAGATATCTATAAGCATATGAAAAAATGCTCGAAATCACTCTTGATTTGAGAAAAGCAAATCAAAGCAACTTTGAGGTATCACATTTCACCAGCCAGATTGGCTAAGATGACAAAACAGGAAAATGACAAATTCTGGAGAGGATGTGGAAAAATTGGAACACTAATGCATTGTTGGTGGAGTGGTGAACTGATACAACCATTGTGGAGAGCCATCTGGAACTATGCCCAAAGGGCTATAAATAATTGCATACCCTTTGACCTAGTAATATCACTTCTGGGGTTGTATCCCAAAGAGATCATAGAGGTGAGAGGAAGACCCATGTGTACAAAAATATTTATTGCAGCTCTCTTTGTGGTGGCAAAAAACTGGAAATTAAGGGAATGTCCATCAATTGGGGAACAGCTAAACAAGTTGTGGAATATTAATGTAATGGAATACTATTGTGCTGTAAAAAATGCGGATGAAATAGACTTCATATTTACCTGGAGAGGCATATAAAAATTGATGCTAAGTGAGAAGAGCAGAACCAGGAAAAACTTGTACACAATCACAGACACATCGTATGTGTGACGACCAACCTTGATAAACTGGATCCTTCCCAGCAACGCACAGCTATAAGCAACTCTACAAGTCTCAGCATTAGAAGGAGATACCTACATTCAGAGAAAGATCTAGAAAGAACAGAGTTTAAATGGAGACTGAAGCAATGTACATGCTATCACTCTTCTCCATGTTTGGTTTTGTTTCCTTTTTCCCATTGTTCATTCCATTGGTTACAACCCTTCTATGCAACCAGACTAATGTCCAAAGTGAAAGTATTTGCAGATTCTATACTTGACTGCATGCTGCCATGGTTGAGGGTGGGGAGAGGGATGGGAGAAAACTTGAAACTCAAGAGACTCTGGAACTGAATCTTGTAAACTAAAAGTAAATAAACAAATCAATAAAAAAATTTTTAAAAATAGATAAAGCTAATACAGGCATGTGAATACTAGTCAATGAAAGGCAAAATTAGATTAGCTCCATCATGCATTAGACAGAAAAGAGAACTGAATTTGAAGTTAAAAGACCTGGGTTCAAATCTCAGCTATGTTGTCACAAGCAAGTAGCTTACACCATTGAGAGGTTTTGTGTCTTTAGCTCTGAATCTTAGAAATTACAGAAGCCAGAGGCCTCTGTGGCCCTACTCTGACTCTGGCAGCTCTGTGTATACTGTCCTTAGATGCCTACAGGTATCTGGTATCAGGGACCTTTCTTTTTGGCTTAATTGCTAATTTAGTTAATTAGTTGCTTAATTGATGCTTTTCTTCCTGTTTTGGGTTAAGTCTGGGATTCTCCATGTTGTCTTCCCATCCATGTTTTCAATCAATTTTTGCAACTGCAAAGAAAATCTATCATTTGAATCCTGAGTTCATTTTGTGAATTAGAAAGCCTCTATTATTAAGTTGTCTGAGGGCAACTAAGAGGTGTATTGAATAAAGCGCTTCCCTGGAGTGAAGTGGTCCTGAGTTCAAATATGACCTCACACTCTTACTAGCTGTGTGACGTTGTGCAGCTCACTTAATCCTGATTGCTTCCCTTACTAATAAATAAATATTGGAGAATCAAAACAAAGTTAATCTTATTTTTTTTTAAGTTACTCTGTACCCAAGTACTGGGGTACTCAAGGTGCTGAGGCTACAAGGGCAAAATGAGTCAGCCTCAGCCCTAAAAGAGCTTAGCCTTGAATCGCAAATATATCGTTGGTCTGAAAGTCAGGAAGAACTAGGTTAAAGTCCAGCCTCAGATGCTTACTGACTGAAACCTCAGCAAGTCAGTGAAATGAATAGTAGTAACAAAAAATAATTATTTCAAACTTTTATATAATGCTTATTATGTGCTAAGCCATTTACAATTACTATCACATTTGATCCTTGCAACAACCCTGGGATACAGATCTATTATTCCCATTTTACAGTTGGAGAAACTGAAAAAAAAAAAAACAACAGAGACTGAGACTTGCCCAGGATCACACAGCTAGTAAGTGTCTGAGGTTAGATTTGAACTCAGGTCTTCCTGACTTCAGACCAGTGCTTTATCCACTACACAACTTATTTGACCCTAGTAACAAAAAATTCCTCAGTCAAAATCAAAACGTCAAGTGATTCACCCAGGATCAGACTACTGTTAGGCAGCTTTACCATGAGAAGTCATAATTAAAAGAAACTTGAATTATAATTCTACCTGAACAGAGAGTTCCACATTTAACTAGTCAGAGAGCTATAGTTTTAGGACTGGTAACCTACATAGCACTTCAAACTTGAGGGTAGTTATCCCTTCCAATTGGAGAACCCAATCAGTGACTACAAGTTGAGGACTAGTAACCCAGAAGGCTACCATTCTACATACATGAATGAGACTTGCTATGATCATTATTTGAGTTATCAAACAAATTGGTATCACTATCTTTATTTTTATCAGAAAAATTTGGCAAAAATAACTACACATTTCTATGTCATATGATGTTAGTCAATATTTGTTGAGTGCAGACTATGTGGCAGGTGCTGTGCTAAGTACTGAGGATACAAATCCTAACAAAAAAGAAATGTAGTCCCCACCCTCAAGAAGCTTATAATCTAGTGGGAGAAGACAATGCCCAAGGTCAGTGCAAATTTTATGATGTCTATTTTATAGGGCAGGAAATAGGCTCAGACAGGTAAAGAGCCTTACATAGGATCACACAACTTCTAAATGTCTCTACCATCAGAAGCCATCAACACTGATTACTTGGATTTGGCAAGGTGAATTGAAATTAAAGTTTCCTTTTTAGAATTTCCCTTTCTTAAAATTCCCAAATCAAAGTCTTATACTAGATTTTAGATAAGACCAAAAGGTTTTAGTGTTGAAAATAACTTAGACTTCTGGTGCCAAGATGACAGAGTGAAGAAGGAACTCTCTGAAGCTCTCCAGAATTTCCCTCCAAATAACTAGAAAACTGCTTCAGAATCAATCTAGGAACAGTAAAGCAGTTTATCAGCTAGGGAAGGTCTCACTGGGGTGGGAGGGGAGCAAGGTCCAAAAGTGGCAGTGCAGCCAGCCTTACAACAGGACTCTGAAGCAAGTTTCTAAACCCCAGGGCAATCCACCAGCCAGGCCCCACCCTCCTATAAGCCAGCAGCTTCCTAAGCAAGTGAGCTTTCTGTGCAGCACAGCAAAGCCAAACTCTAGCAACTCCACCCCCAACATAACTAGCCAGGCATTGACCCCATTGCTGACCAGTAGTAAAGCCCCTCCTTTGGGCAGGCCCATAGTGAGATCCTGTCCCTGTGGCTAGCCACAAGACTCTATTAACATAGCAACCCAGAAGCAAGATCCTACCCTTAGAGCAGGCCAGCAGCTAAACCCCAAATCCAGAGACGGCCAACAGGGTGGTCCCACCCCCAGTGCAAACCAAAAGGGAAGCCTACCCTCTAGAGAAAGCAAGCAGCTAAGCCCTGAAGCCCAATGAAAGCCAGCTGAAAGGCCCAGAGCCCCAACACAAAAAGCTTGGGACAATGCAAGACCAGAGCCCAAATCTCACATAAAAACACCAAGTCATCAAAAAAAAATACAAAAACAGAAAAAAAGTGAGCAAAAATGGAGAGCTTAACTATAGAAAGTTACTATGATGATAGGGAGGAATAGAAGACAGAAATGGTGTCAAAATGGCTACATGTGACTCCTCAAAGAATAAAATTTGGTCTCAGGTCCATAAAGATTCCTGGAAGAGCTTAAAAAGGATTTTAAAAGCAAATTAGAAAAGTAGAAGAAAAAATGGGAAAAGAAATGAGAGTAACACAAGAAAATCATGAAGAATGAGGCAATAACATGGGAAAAGATAAACAAAAATTTACAGAGGAAAATAATTTCCTAAAACATAGAATGGGCCAAATGGGAAAAGAAGTCCAAAAGCTCACTGAAGAAAATAATTCCTTAAAAATTAGAATTGAACAAGCCAAAACTAATGACTCTATGAGACATCAAGATATGATAAAAACAAAAAAATAGGTATAAGACAACTCTACAAGTCTCAGGATGGAAGAAGATATCTACATTCAGAGAAAGATCTAGAAAAAACAGAGTTTAAATGGAGACTGAAGCAATCTACATGCTATCATTCTTTTTCATGATTGGTTTTCTTTCTTTTTTCCCATTGATCACTCCATTGTTTACAATCCTTATATGCAACCAGACTATTGTACAATGTGAAAGTATTTGCAGATCCTATACTTGATTGCATGCTGTCATGGTAGGGGGGGAAAGGGGGAGAAGGCATGAAGGGGAGGATAATTGAAACTCAAGGGATTGTGGAACTGAATCTTGTAAATTAAAAGTAAATAAACAAGTCAATGAAAAAATATAATTGAGAAATCTATAAACAAACAAACAAATAATTAATATTTAAATAAATGAATGAAATATACAAAAAAAAGTTAAAAAAAAAAAAGGAAGAAAATGTGAAATTTCTCATTGGTAGAATAATTGACCTAGAAAATAGATCCAAGAGAGATAATATAAAAATTAATCAAATGCTAGAAAACCATGACAAAGAAAAAAACTTGGACAACACCTTTCGAGAAATTATCAAATAAAACTGCCCTGATTTATTAGAACCAGAGGGCAAAATAGAAATGAAAAGAATCAACTGATCAGCATCTTAAAGAGATCCTATAATGAAAACTTCAAGAACATCATAGCCAAATTCCAGAGTCACTGATCAAGGAGAAAGTATTGCAAGCAGCAAAAAAGAAACAATTCAAATATCATGTAACGATAATCCGTTTGTACAGGATTTGGTTGCTTCAACATTAAAGAAATGGAGGACTTGGGATATGATATACCAGAAGTCAAAGTAGTTAGGGTTACAAACAGGAATCACCTACCCAGCAAAATTGAATATAGTCTTTCTGGGAACAAAATGGACATTTAATAAAATAAAAGACTTTCAAGCATTTCTAATTAAAAGACCAGAGCTGAATAAAAAAAAATTGACCTCCAAATACAAGACCCATGAGAAACATTAAAAGGTAAAAAAGAAACAAGAAAGAGAAAAACATAAGAAATTTATTAAGGTTAAGCTTCTTATACTTTTATATGGCAAGATATTTGTAACTCAACTTCATTATTTTAAGAGAAATTAGAACGAGCATATGTGGACAGAGGATGTGGATATAAGGTGACTTTGATAGGATGATACTCACAAAAAAAAAAACTCCAACAAAATAAAGGTGAGAAAGAAAACTGTACTAGAAAAAGAAGAAGGGAGGAGATTGAATGGGGGTAAACTAACTCACATAAAAGAAGCATGAAAGAGCTAGTATAATAGAGGGAAAAATTTGGAGGGGGGCACCATAGGTCAAAGCTTAAACCTTATTCTCATCAAAACTGTCTTGGAGGGAATAACATACATACTCAATTGGATATAAAAATCTATCTTACCCTATAAGAGAGTAAAAAGGGACAGAGATAATAGAAGGGTAAGGGGGGACTGATAAAAAGAAGTGTATGTTGTGGAAGGAGGCAATCAAAAGTAAAACACTTGTGAGGAGAGGAAGAGTGGGAGTAAGAGAGAGGGATAAACAAGGAAAAATAGCATGGAGGGAATTATACAGTTAGTTATCACAACTATAAATGTGAGTGAGATGAACTCACCCATAAAGTAGAAGCACATAGCAGAATGGATTAAATACCAGACTCCTACAATATGTTATTTACAAGAAACACATTTCAAGCAGAAGGACACACACACAGAGTAAAGGTAAGGGACTGGAAAGAACTTATTATACTTCAACTGAATCAAAGAAAGCAGGGATAGCAATCATGATAAAATACCTGCCCAAAGTACCTGCCCAAAATAGCACCTAATTAAAAGAGATAGAGAAGGAAACTACATATTGCTGACAGGTGTCATAGACAATGAAGTCATAACAATATTAAACATATATGCACCAAATGGTATAGCATCTACATTTTTTGAAAAAGTTGAATGAGTTACAGGAAGGAATAGATACTAAAACTGTACTAGTGAGGGACCTCAACTTTCTCCTCTCAGAACTAGATAAATCTAACAACAGTAACAACAACAACAAAACAAAGCAAGAAGTTAAGGAGGTGAATAAAATCCTGGAAAAGTTAGATGTGATAGATCTCTGGGGAGAATTAAATGGGAATTGAAAGGGATATACATTTTTCTCAGCATTACATGGCACCTACACAAAAATTGACCATGTATTAGGACATAAAAAACTCACAACCAAATGTAGAAAGGCAGAAATAGTAAGCACATCCTTTTCAAATCATAATTCTATAAAAATTACATTTAATAATAAAAAGAATAAAATTAATTGGAAATTAAATAATCAAATCCCAAAAAAATGGGTCAATGAACAAATCACAGAAACAATAGATAATGTCATTACAAAAAATGACAACGAGAAAACATACCAAAATTTATGAGATGCAGCCAAAATGGTACTTAGGGGGAAATTTACTAATTGCTTTTATCAATAAAATAGAAAAAAGGTTGATCCGTGAATTCAGCTTGCAGCTTAAAAAAAATCTAGGAAAAGAACAAATTAAAAATCCCCAACTAAACACCACATTGGAAATCCTGAAAGTAAAAGGACAGATTAATAAATTTGAAAGTAGGAAAATTATTGAACTAATAAATAAAACTAGAAGCTGTTTCTCTGAAAAAATAACAACAATAAAATAGAAAAACCACTGGTTAATTTGATTAATAAAAGGACAGAAGAAAGCCAGGTTACTAGTATCATAAATGAAAGGAGATGAATTAAAAAGAGGAAATTAAGAAATTGTTAGGAGCTATATTGTTCAATTATATGCCAATAAATTTGACAATATAAGTGAAATGGATGAATATCTACAAATCTATAAATTACCCAGTTTAACAGAAAAAGAAATAAAATGCTTATATTATCCAGGCTTAGGAAAAAAATTGAATAAAAATTGAAAAAATCTCTAGGACCAGATGAATTCACAAGAGAATTCTCCTAACCTTTTAAGGAACAATTACTCAAAAAATTATAAAAACTACTTAGAAAAACAGATGAAGAAATCTTACCAAATTCCTTTTATGACATAAATATATCTCCAAATCAGAAAGAGAAAGAAAATTATCAATTTCCCTAATGAATATCAATGCAAATATTTTAAATAAAATACTAGCAAAGAGATTACAATAGTATGTCAAAAGAACCATACACTATGACTAGATAGGATTTGTACCAGGAATGCAATACTGGTTCAATATTAGTAAAATTGTAAGCATAATTGACTAAAAACAAAACCAACAGAAACCATATGATTATCTCAATAGGTGTAAAAAAGTCTTTGACAAAATTCAGCACCTATTCCTTTTAAAAACACTAGAGAGCATAGGAATAATTGGAATTTAACATAATAAGCACTATTTATTTTAAACCGCCAGCAAGCATTATCTCTTATGTAGATAAGTTACAAGTCTTCCAAATACAATCAGAAGTGAAGCAAGGATGCCCATTATCAACTCTATTGTTTCATATTGTACTAGAAATATTAGCTATAGTAACAAGAGAAGAAAAAGAAATGAAAGGAATTAGAATAGGCAATGAAGAAAGAAAGAAAACTATTAGTCTTTGCAGATGAAATGATGCTATACTTAGAAAAAGATAATTAGCTAAAAAAAACTACTTGAAATTTTTAACAATTTTAACCAAGTTGCAGAATACAAAATAAACTCACATAAATCATCAGTATCTCTACCTATTACCAACAAAGTCCAGTAGTGATATAGAAAGAGAAATTCCAATTTAAAATAACTGTAGACCAACATAAAAAATTTGGAAGTCTACCTGCTGAGACAGACCCAGGAGCTATATAAACAAAATTATAACACTTCATGCACAAAAAGTCAGATCTAAACAGTTGAAAAAATATGAATTGCTCATGGGTAGGCTGAGCCAATGTGATAAAATTACAATTCTGCCTAAAATAATCTATTTATTCAGTGTCATACCAATCAAACTATCAAAAATTATTTCATAGAGCTAGAAAAAAATCAGAACAAAATTCATCTGGAAGAACAAAAGCTCAAAGATATCAAGGAAATCAATGAAAAAGAAATGTGAAAGAACATGGTCTAGCTGTACCAGATCTCAAACTGTATGATAAAGTGGTAATCATAAAAACCATCTAGTACTGGCTAAGTAATAGAATTGTGTATCAGTGAAATATTTTAGATACAAATTACATTGTATTAAATGACCATAGTAATCTACTATACAACACACCCAATTAGATCCAAGCTTTTGGAACAAAAACTCATTATTTGACAAAAACTGCTGGGGAAACTGGAACACAGTGGAACAGAACGTAGGTAGAGACCAACATCTCATACTGTATAACAAGATAAGGTCAAAATGGGTACATGACTTACACATAAAGGGTGGTACCATAAACAAATTAAGAGACCATAGAATAGTTTTTCTGTCAGATTTATGGATAAGGGAAGAATTTAGGACAAAAGAAGATCTAGAGAGAATTACAAGATGTAAAAAAGATAATTTTTATTATTCAAAATTAAAAAGGTTTTGCACAAACAAAACCAATGCAACCAAAATGATAAGGAAAGACAAAAGTTGAGGGGAAAATTTGCAACAAGTGTCTCTGATTAAGGTCTAATTTTTTAATTTCATGGCAAACTGAGTCAAATTCATAAAAATACAAGTCATTACCCAATTGATAAATGGTCAAAGAATATGAACAGGCAGTTTTCAGACAAAGAAATCAAAGCTATCTCTAGTCATATGAAAAAAAAAGTTTTAGATCTCTATTCATTAGAGAAATGCAAGTTAAAACTCCTCTGAGGTACCACCTCACATCTGTAAGAAAGGGTAATATGACAAAAAAGAAAAATGTTGGATGCTGGAGGGGATGTGGGAAAACTGGGACATTAATGCACTGTTGGTGGAGTTTTGAACTGATCCAACCATTCTAGAGAACAATTTGGAACTATTCCCAAAGAACTTTAAAAGTGTGCATGGTCTTTGATCCAGCAATACCACTACTAGGTTTATATCCCCAAAAAATGGAAAAGGATCTATTTGTACAAAAATATTTATAGCAGTTCTTTTTGTATTGACTTAGAAATGGAAATCAAAGGGATCTCCATCAGTTGGGGAATGGCTAAAGATATTGTGGTATATTATTATGATGGAATATTATTGTGCATAAAAAATGACAAGCAGAATAATTTCAGGAATATCTGGAGAGACTTACATGGACTGATGCATAGTGAAGTGAACAGAACCAGGAGATTGTTGTACACAGTAACAGTAATGTTGTTCAGTGAAGAACTTTGAATGACTTAGCTATTCTCAGTAACACAATGATCCAAGACAATCCCAAAGGACTAATGATGAAGTATACTATCCACCTCCAGAGAAAGAAGTGATATTGATTGAAAATAGACTAAAGCGTGCTATTTTTCACTTTCCTTTTTTCCTTTTATTAGAGTTTTCTTGTGCAAAATGACTAATATGGAAATATTTTGCATAATTGCACATATATAACCTATATCTAATTGCTTGCCCTCTTAGGGAGAGGAAAGGAGAGGGAAGGAGGGATAGAATTTGAAACTCAAAACTTTAAATAAAAAAGTTAAAAATTGAAAAAAAAAAGACTCAATGATTATCTTTTCCAATCCTTTCATTTTTCAGTTAAAGAAAAGAAATCTCAGATTGATGATTCCATCCTCCCCTTACATAATGCCTTCTTAGTACATCTCCCTATAGAAAGGAACTCATCTTTTCATTTTCATTTCATCATTCATAACTTGATCTAATTAATATTCATGGACAAGGAGATTTATTAGCATCTTAGTTAAGTCCTGTGTGTATGGTTAGTTCCACTATGGAGGGTAAGATCCTGTCCCTTGATGACAATTTTCATTACATGAAAATATGCATTTAATGATAGCCCTGCTGACAACTGGAGACTATGATTCACTCACCCATGTGAAATCCAAGCACATTTTCTCTTACTGGAAGGCAAGAAACCAAGGAGACTTCTATAGAATAAGTGGTTACAGGGGACAATGGGAATATAAACTGTTCCAATGACTACATAGCCTCATTGGTGTGGACACTTCCTCTTAAGTTTCTACCACAACCTATTGATGACTTTTCATCTTAAGGGTATATGGTGTATAGTCTACAGTGTGAGATGTTGGTCTGTACCTAGTTTCTGCTATACTGTTTTTCAGTTTTCCAGGCAGTTTTTGTCAAATAATGAGTGTTTGTTCCAAAAACTTGGGTCTTTGGGTTTATCATATACCTATGGTCATTTGCTATATATAATGTAACTCTTAAAGTAGTTTGGTCTGGGTTTTTGGAAAATTTTAGATAAAGGGTGCTCTCAATATGTTGTAGGCTTTGCTTTGATTTGCTTGTCATTTCATGGTCAGTAAGCAATGCAACTCTTGGACTGTCTATCCCTCACTTACACTACATGACCAATCCATTTCCTTTTTTATCCTTCAGAGAATAATAGCATCTCAGAATTCAGATAGTCCTACCTGTACAAGTATTGACATTCAACCTGCAGTATTCCTGAAAAGTGATCATCGTGAAGCTTCCATTGATTCAGAACCTGTCATCTTGGGAGGAAGCTGGGACCATCTTTAGAAAGTTCTCACTGCTAGGAAGATTTGCCTTATAGTCTGCTTAAATCTGTCTTTTTGCCCCAACCAATTGCTCCAATAGTAGTTCTGCCCTATGAGGCTAAGCAGAAGTCTAAATACTATTCTACATCAAAGTCCTTTGGGAATGAGAAGCTACCATATTCTAAGTCTTCTAATTTACAAGTTCAACATTTGCAGTTCCCTCAATTGTTGCCAATAGGGTCCTTATATGTCATATAGAGTGTTACTCCCTCCTCTATTCCTTTGCTACTTCCTGCTCCTCCTCCTCCTCTTCTTCCTCCTCCTTCTCCTCCTCCTCCTCCTTCTCCTCCTCCTCCTACTCCTTATCCTCTTTCTTGTCCTTCTCCTCCTCCTTCTTCTGCTCCTCCTCCTCCTCCTCCTTCTCTTCCTCCTCCTCATTTTTTCTTCCTTCTCCTCCTCCTCTTCTTCCTCATTCTAACAATAATCATAATAACAATAACATCCTCATGACAACTCTCTGAAGTAAGTGCTATTATCATCCCCATTTTACAGATAATGAAAGAGATCCAGGGAAGTTAAATGACATATACTGAACCATATACCTTATACATATCAGCACTAGGATTTTAACCCAAGTCCTCTGACTGCAAGTCTACTATATCATGTTGTGTCTCTTATGTATCTCACTGGTCCTTTTCAGTCTTCTTTGATGTTTCATCATCTTTCATTTTCCCCTTTGCTGTGAATTTCCCCTCCAAGTCTGTGTCTTGGATCCCTTTCTCCCCTGTTTCTACATTCCTTCCCTTACGTTCCCAGAGGTTTGATTATCAGTGTATATCGACGACTCTCCAATCTACATATTTAGACCTAATCATGATCATCAATTCTAGTCTTTCATTTCTAATGCTTTCTGGACATCTTTACCTGGGATGACATGTTAGCATCTCAAACTCAATCCATCCAAACGTAATTCTAAACCTCCCTGTCCCCCAAACTCCCTAAATCTGTTGAAGGATTCACTCTCCTCTTAATCAACCCAGGTTCATACTTTCAGAGGGTTCCTAGTTTCTTTTCTCTCACATTCCCTATATGATCACTTTCTATGTTCTACTGATTTTATCTTCCCAATATCTGTCACCTTTCTTGCCCAATTTGCACCCACATTACTTCTACCCTAAACACCTTCTTAACTGTTCTTTCTGCTGGCAATATCTCATTTAATCAATCTTTCAAATATCTGCCAAAAGAAGGCATAGGTTTGACCATCTCACTCTCTTACTCAAAAAACTTCTGGGGCTCCCCAGTACCTCTAGAATAAAACTCCTCAGCCTGGCATAAAGACCCTCCACAATTTACTTCCATCCTGGCTTTCTTACCCATTAAATATTCTTTGAAACATATATACATACATACATACTTCCCATCAAACAGATGAACAGGACTACGAACTATTACAATGAAGTGAAGCCAGTGCTGGTCTCTGGTGCACCAGGACTATATCTTTTTGCTGTTTGGTTGCTTCAGAATATAGCTCAGTACAGGTAGTAAATTCAATTTAAGGCTAAATAATATTGAAAGGAAATGTGGTATAATGGATAGGGAGCTGTCCTAAAAGCAAAGATAGACCTGGATTCAAGTCCCAGTCTAACACTTACTGGTTATGTTACCTTGGTCATAGACACTTAACATCTCAATTCTCTAAGCAGCAAAGACTACCAGTTGAGAAGAGAGTGTTGGCCCACATTAGAAGAGGTATTTTCCTCATCTGGGTATTTATTAAACCAATGAAATCTCAGGTCTAGTCTCTTGCCTCTGAGCATTTTCTTTTTTGGGGAGAGTGGGTATTGGAGATGGGATTGTCTGTCTCACCTAGGACTAGTGGCCACTCTCAGGCCCAATTCTAATAGTGACCAGCATGGATGCATTAACCTGCTGTTTTTCTTCATCTGAGCAGGGTCATGCACCTTAGGATTTAGCTGCAATGGAGCTCAGAATTCCCAAACTCATTCAATCCACCATGATTAGCCTCCCCAGCAGCAGAGACTATACATGATCAGCCCTCTGACTGTTTTCACAATCTTTCCCCCAAATTTGCAATGTTCTCCCTTCTCTCTCCTTGTCTTAAAAACTATCTTCTTTCAAGGATCAGCACAGTGGCTGCCTTGCCTATGAAAACTTCTCTGATTCCACCCCCTCTCCACACTCCCTCCAGCTGGTAGTGCTTACTTTATCCTCAAACACACATATTTATTTATCTGGGAATATGTTGTATTCAGTGATGAGGTCCTTTGTATCCCCATGGTGCCTTGCATAGCACATACTCATGGAAATGAATCATTGAACAGTCTCAAGTCTTCTCACCATCTTGGTTATCTTTCTCTGAAGCCATCTCATATTGTAAACAATGGACCTAAAGTTCTATGGCACTCAGAATTGAGCACAGCAGTCCAGATATTTTATGAACTGGGCAGAGCATAGCAGAACAGATACAGCCTTAACACAAGAGATCACAGGAAGGTTTTCTTTTTCCTTTTTGGCTTCTATAATGCTCTATAACATATTAAAATTGGAATAAAAGAAAAAGAAAAAGAATAAGCATTGATATAGAGCCTACTATGTGCCAGGATCAATGCTAAGCACTTTGCAAATATTATCTCATTTAATCCTTCCAACACCCCTGGTGGCTAAGTTCTCTTCCACTATTATCTCCAATTTACAGTTTAGGAAACTGAAGCAGAGATAAATTGACTTGTCCCAAGGTCACACATCTGGTAAATATCTGAAGCTGGACTCAGTTCTTTTTAACTCCAGGCTCTACTCTATCTACTATGCCAGCTAACTTCCTCAAAGATTTTCTTTTCACATTTACTTTCTTTTCACATTCACATTCACTCCCCTTTGTTTAATAGTTCAGTTATTTATTTTTTGAACTTGTGGATAACTTTATATTTCTTCTGTGGTATTTCAGCTTGGGATCAGAACTCTAGAGCTAGAAGGAAATGCCAAGGCCAACTAGCCCAACCCTGTTGTTTTCCAGATGAGGAAAACGAGACCCAGGAAAGTTACATGCTGCCTTGTTAGGAAGTAACAGAAGCAGAGTTTGGATCCCAGGCTTCTGAATCCATTAGCCCACACTGAGATTGTTTTGGACCCTGCCTTTGCTAACCAAAATGTGAAATAGTTCTTTGGTTTTGTGTCATCTTCAAGCTTAATAATTTGCCTTTGTTGCTTACTTTCTCTCCTAGGAGTTTTCTTTTGGGGATCTTTTTCAAGAGGTGATCGGTGAATTCTTTCAAGTTCTATTTTGCCCTGTGGTTCTAAAATATCAGGGCAATTTTCCTTGAGAATTTCTTGAAGGATACTTTCTAGGTTCTTTTTTTGATCATGGCTTTGAGGTAGTCCAATAATTTTAAAATTGTCTTTCCTGGATCTATTTTCCAGGTCAGTGGTTTTTTTTGAATGGGATATTTCACATTGCCTTCTATTTTTTCATTTGTTTGGATCTGTTTAATAGTATCTTGATTTCTCATAAAGTCATTTGCTTCCATTTGCTCCACTCTAATTCTGAAGGGATTATTCTCTTCAGA
>CM053587.1:319740754-319763349 GCA_028646515.1 Pseudochirops corinnae | reverse complement strand
TTGTGCCTCTTTTGCCATTTGAATTAATCTATTTTTTAAGGTGTTATTTTCTTCAGTTGGGTTGTTGACTCTCTCTTCATGATTTTCTTGCATCATTCTCATTTCTTTTCCCAATTTTTCCTCCACTTCTCTTATTTGGTTTTCAAAATCCTTCTTAAGCTACTATATGGCTTGTAACCAGTCTACATTTTTCTTGGAAGCTTTTGATGTGGGAGTTCTGACTGTGTTGTCTTCTTCCTGTTCCATGCTTTGATCTTTTTTGTCCCCAAAAAAGGAATCTAAAGTTGGATTGCTGTTCTTACTTTGCTTCCTTTGCCTTCTCATGTTGTCAGTCAATTACTTGACTTTTTAGCTCTGTGAAACTCTGCTTCCAGAGGGAAAAGCTCTATCACAAATTGCTGGGATTTTCACAGCTGCTAGAGCTATTAGGAGGCCATTGTTTCTAAAGCCCCCACCAGCTTTGGCTCACTGAAAATGCACCCCAGAACCACCACCCAAGACCATGATCCTGATGCAGGCAGCTCAAGGCAAGAGCACTTAGCCTCTGAATGATTGCTTGGCCCCCCTACAATCTGCAGTCCAGGAGCTTCTGAAGCAGCCACATGGCTGGGGACAGCTGCAGGGACACCACTTCTGCTGTTTCCTTGCCCTGGATGCAGTTTGGCTGAATCACTTTTCTCCCCCAAATTTAGTTGAGTTCCACTGACCTTTCGCTTAGTCCTTATTTCTTATGGCTTGATAATTCTGGAAATTGCCACAATTGCCACTGATCCACTTTCCTGAAGGCTCCAGCTGTGGCTTGTCCTGGCCACCCTGGGCCAAGCTGCAATTTCAGGCTGGTTTGGGCTCATCTCCTAGCTTGCCTGTGATGAGCCTTTCCTCTCCCACCTGCTGAGCTCCCTTCAGTGGGAGATGTGTTTTTCTGCAATTTTGTGGGTTCTGGAGCCCTAAAATTTGTTTAGAGTCATATTTTATGGGTATTTGAGGTGGTTATGTAGGAGCTGTGGAGTTTTCCTACTTCTATGCCACCATCTTGGCTCTGCCTCCCTTTATGAATCTGTTTTTCTTCCTATTTGTCTATCTGTCCCTATTTCTCTATCTCTATCCATCTATCTTCCTATCCATCTGTCTATCCTATCTATCTATCTATCTATTATCTATCTATCTATCTATCTATCTATCTATCTATCTATCTATCTGTCTATCTGTCTGTCTGTTTATTCCTCTACCTCTATCCATCTATCTTCCTATCCATCTATCTGTCTATCATCTATTTATCCATCTATCTATCTCTAGCCAATCTTCAGAAACCTTCCTGAGAAATCTTCTAGGCCCATGTCTGATCTAGTCAAGCAGTCAAACAGTCAATGAGCATTTTTAAGCATGTGTGGTACAAGCATTTAGAAAGCCCTGTTTCTGTCTCGTTGTGTTGTGGTAGGCAGTCATGCTTGCACTGCCTGATGCAGCATCTTCTCTGGTGCAGTCTGATAGACATACTTCAATTCAGTATTCATTAGG
This sequence comes from Pseudochirops corinnae, assembly GCA_028646515.1. Classification (NCBI taxonomy): domain Eukaryota; kingdom Metazoa; phylum Chordata; class Mammalia; order Diprotodontia; family Pseudocheiridae; genus Pseudochirops; species Pseudochirops corinnae. Next base: position 319,761,831 of record CM053587.1, on the reverse strand, counting down.
TACCTGTTCTGCATAGGGCTCATTGTCAAGTGCCAGGGACATGAAGGAAACAGCTAGCAAAGCCCTTTGACCAGATCAGAGTGTGCATGAAAGGGCAGAATACGAAATCAGCCTGTCAAGGTAGATAGAAGCCAGAGTGATGAGGGCCTTTGAAGCCAGGGCACAGGACTTTGCATTTGATCCAAGAGACAATAGGAAACCAGTGGAGTGGCTTGAGCTCTTTCTCAAGCATTGAATTGAATTGGTCACATTTGAATTTTAGGAATGTCATTTGGAAGCTGTGTGGCAGATGGATTAGACAGGATAGAGAGCTTGGAGACCAGAGGCAGAAAGTCCAGCTGGGAAGTCACTAGAGCAGTCCAGGTTAGAGGGAGATGGGCCTGAGCTCAGGTGGGGTGACTGAGTGTAGAGAAAGGGACTGACACCTGGGATCTGGTGGAGGGAGAACTGAGATTTGGAAACTGATTGAATATGTAGGGGAAGGAGAGGGAAGAACAAAGAATGAATCCAAGGCCACAAAATCCAGGTGCCTGGTCTCATGAGGGAAAGAAGAGCTAGTAGACATGGAAGTAGAGGTGAATGTGGTATGTATTGTGTTAATAAAGGCCTGGGTTCTGGTTCTAGTGAGAACTAATGGCCTGTATGACCTGGTAGAAGTCAATTTCCCTCTCAGTCTCATTTTCTTCCTCTGTAATGTGTACAAAATAGTACCTGGTGTGTCTTCCTGATAAATACAAAGAAATACAATGGAAAAATAACATAGATACAATGAAATAAGGTCTATGAAAGTCTCTTTTGAAGTAAATGCTCTATAACCTAATGAGTTAACTAGATAGATTTGGAGTTTGAAACCTGGCTCTGAACTTATTTAGCTGGAGAAGTCACTGAACCTCTCTTATTCTCAGTTTTCGCATCTTTAAAATGGGGTTCATAATAGCATCTACCACATAGGGTTATTGTGAGAATCAAATGAGATAATACATGTAAAGTGCTGTGCCAACCTTAAAACACTGTGTCAATGCTTGCTCTTAGTGTCTTAGAACTGTAGATCCAGATTTGGAAGGCACCTTAAAGGTCCTTGTCATAGGCTGCTTGGTTGATTGGTGTCCTTCATTCTTGAAGAAGACCAAAATGACATCACTATATTAGACTCAAGGTACACTATTTCTGACTGTGGTTGATGAGAAATGAGAAAATTGAGGCCCAAGGAGTTTAAGCAACTTGGCCCAAATCATATAGATAATTAGTGGCAGATCTCATGACTCCAGTTTTAACATTCTTTCCATTTTACTACGAGTGTGAGCTCAAGACACCGGAGTATGTTGTACAAGCAAGGTCAAGGTTTTGACTCAGTATCTTTGTGAGCTAGATTTGAGCTTCCCTGTTCCATGACTTCTAGCCTCCTCCAGCGTTTTGGCACAGGCAGTCAATAATATCTCATGACTCCAGTTTTAACATTCTTTCCATTTTACTATGAGTGTGAGCTGTTATGTCCTCAGGGTTTGCCAGGATTGTTCTCAACCCCTCCCAGCCAACCCCTCCACCCCCCACCAAGTGCATGTCCCTGGCTTCCTCTAGAAAAGGGCTAGCCTTGGGGTCCTAGTCAGCCTATCAGAAACCTCTTCCCCTGTCACACCTCTGAGTATGACCGTCTTATTTTCTGCTCAAGGCTGACTTCATCTACTATCCATGGGAAATGCATAAAGACTATGGAAGCATTAAAAATAAATGGCCAAATAAAACCCTGAGGTGTAAACAGAATCCACTAAGCTTACATTGACTGCTAGGATAGGGGGAAGGTAGGGAGAGAAAATAAATGAGCATGACCTTAAAGTGGTTATTTTGTAACTATAAGGAGGAAATATGACTGGAAATATAACATTCTCCTAGTGTTCTTCACAGCCCTGACTGTCTGTTCTTTTATAAACTGGGAATAGCATTCAAACCTAACTTAGCTACAGGTAGCTCAGAAAGAGACTGGGGCAGCCTGAGTCTAGGGTTAGGGAACAGGAAGACATGGAGAGGAGCCATGTATTCAAAAATGGTGGCAGCAACTGATGATTAGAAAGTGATTGAGGTGCAATAATGGCTCTTTTCCCTAATGCAAAACTGGGTGCTGGAAAAATAGGGATTGTTTTTCTCCACCCCAAGATTTAGAGGATAATGGAACAGTAAGAAAAAAAGGAAATAGGGCAAAGTATTGAAAATTGTCCTGGGCTAGAATTCAAAGAAATATGAATCTCAGTTCTTCCAAATTCAATGTATGACCTTGGTTAAGTACCTTCCCTTCAATGATCTTTGATTTCCCATCTGTAAAATGGGAGTGACGTCATCAAAATTAAAAAAAAAAAAGCTAAAGAAGGAGATAGTCCTTCTTTTCTTTGCCCTGATCAGATCATATCTGGAGGACTGGGCTTGGATCTGAGCATCATAGTTTAGGAAGGCTATTGATAAGGTAGAGAGTATCCAGAGTCAGAAAGAAGCAATCAGCAGAATACATGGTATATGGGGATCCACTGAAGGAACTGAGGAAGAGGAGACCCGGGGGGAAATGAGAGCTATCTTCAAGTATTTACATGACCCTCATGTGGTAGAGACACTAAATTATTCTGCTTGATCCCAGAGGGTAGAACTAGGAAAATTGCAGAGAAATTAGAAAGAGAAAAAAAATAGTCTTTGATGTCAAGAAAACCTCCTGTCTATCAAAGGCTACCAAGTGGAGTGGGTTGCTTTGGGAGGCAGTGTACTTCCCTTCCTAGAAGGCCTTTAAACAAAGATTGAATTACCACTTGCTAGGGATATTGGAAGCAAGGTAGCTCAATGGATAGAGTGCCAGATCTGGGAGTCAAGAAGACCTGAGCTCATTTCCAGCCTCAGATACTAACTGGAGACTCTGGGCAAGTCATGTAACCCACTTTGCCTCAATTTACTCATCTGTAAGATAAGCTGGAGAGGGAAATGGCAAGCTACTTTGGAATCTTTGCCTAAAAATATCCCATATAGAGTCATAGAGAGCAGAACATGTCTAAAATGACTGAACAACAACAGGGGATATTGCAGGTTGGGGATTCTTGTTCAGGCATGGGTCAGATACTCTCTGAACTCCTTTCCAACTGTGCAATTTATTGATTCTATGGATTAGACTGAATGGTCTCTAAGAAAATTGAAATTGTGAGTCTCTATTATGATGATCAAAAAGAGATCAGAGATAACAACCATTATTGTTCCTGTTGTTGTCTTCCATTTTTAGAGGACTAATGATGTCAAAAAGATGATGCCATGACTTGCAAGTGACTTGGATTTAAGTTGGGGGGAACAGTGAAAAATTACCAGTCTTGCTATGTCCTCTGGAGTCATCTGGATCTACTGGCAAGATACAGATCAGGATGACTGCAGGTGGCCAGACAGACATCGTCCTTTTTAAGATAAGGTCTTTCCCACATCTCAGTTTGACTAAGGCGATGTCCATTAGGCAAAGAATGGCCTCTTTTACCTAATAAAAAAAATTAATCTAGAAGGGGAAAACCGTCAGAACTTCTGGCCAAAACAAAGACAGTTGCTACTTACACTCACTCTGAGCCATCAGAGCCCAAACATTGACACTGGAACCTATTTTTGGTCAATCAATGAGTCAGAGTGATTTGGGTTTAAGGCATAGTTTCTAAAAAAGTAATCTAGCCTGTAAACCCCAAGATACCTTGTGAGGTTTCAGTGATCAAAATTTATTTTCCTTTGGGCAGAGCACCTGCAAGTAACAGTATGATTCTTTATATGGACAGAGGGAAAGAAAGGAGAAAAGGGACAAAGAGAAGGGGAACCTCCAAACAGACTAAGAAAGGAGGATATGGTGCATGTGTGAAGACACCGGAGTATGTTGTACAAGCAAGGTCAAGGTTTTGACTCAGTATCTTTGTGAGCTAGATTTGAGCTTCCCTGTTCCATGACTTCTAGCCTCCTCCAGCGTTTTGGCACAGGCAGTCAATAAGTATTTGTTAAGTATACTATCACTTGCAAGTCATGGAATCACCTTCCTGATGTCACAGTCTGCTTTGAGAACAAAGGACAAACAACAACAAGTATGTGCCAGGCACTGTGCTAAGTACTGGGAATGCAAATACAAGCAAAAAGAAAGACAATGTCTGCCCTCAGTGGGCTTACATTATTATGGGGAAGATGAAACAGGAAAAGAAACTGAAAAGGGGTGGAGAGAAGGTACTTACCTAAGGGCACGATAGAGAAAGAAGTCTAGAGAATCAGAAGTGGACTGAAGGAAGCAGGGAATGGCACAGAGGATAGAGCAGTGGACCTGGAATCAGGAAGACCTGAGTTCAAATCTGGATTCACTTACTAGATTTGTGACCCTGGGAAGTTCACTTAACCTCTGATTGCCTCAATTTCCTCAACTGTAAAATTGGAATAATAATAGCACCTATCTCCAAGGGTTGTTATAAGTATAGGATTAGATAACATTTGTAAAAGTGCTTACCACAATTCCTGCCAAGGACTATATAAATACTTGAAACCCACCTCACTCCCCAGCCTTTAAGGAGTGTACCTGACTGGCCTGGGCTCTTTCCTCAGAATGGAGGTTCTATCAGGAACTGATCAATCAGAGAAAGGGACCACAGGGACACAACAGTCTTCCAGGGTGAAAAGTCTACTGGTGGAGAGTTATCTTCCAAGGGGAGGGGGCTGCTAGGTCTGGGTGCAGAAAGAAGGCTAGGAGGAGTAGAATCCAAAGAGAAATGAAGGAGTGAATAGCCCACATGTACTATTGGTTACTAGTGGTTTGAGAAGGTCTAACTGTAAATGGCCTTTCCACAGCAAACCACTCATATCACATTTTCCATTGATGGAGTAGCATCATCTGTCTGGTTTTCAAGAGACAGTATATATTTTACTCCATTAAACAAAGAGAATCCTGTTTTCAATCATAGATATAGAATGCTGGAGTCAGTATGGTGCAAAGTATAGACTGCTGGGTTTGGAGACGGAAAGACCTGGACTCATCATCTATGTCTAGTACCTCCCTGGGGATGTATATACCCCAAAGCTCTATCCTGGGATCTCTTCTTTCCTACCTCTGTATCCATTTTCAGATCTCATATCCCACAGGTCCAATTATGAGTTGAATTCTGTACAGATGACTCCTAGATCCATAGATAGATAGGTAGATAGATAGATACAAATACACACATACACACATATATATCCACACACATACATATATATCCATACACATATCCATACACACATACACATATTTTCATACACATGTATGTCCATACACACATATCCACACATACACACACATATATGTCCATACACACACACACTTATGTCCCCAGTCTTTTCGGAACACTGGTCCCCCATTCCCACTTACCTATATTACATAGTGCATAGATTTCAACAGCATGGTACAGTCAAGGGATCTGGGTGCAAATCCTCCCTTAGACACCTTCCAAATTTCTGACACTGAGCAAGTCATTTGCCAGTGTCTGGCATCAGACCTCTTTGGATCTCAGTTTGCTCATCAAAAACTGAGAAGTTGGACTAAGGTCCCTTCCAGATCTAAAGCTACAGTCCTAGGATCTCAAAAGCAAAATGCCCCAAACAGAACTCAATGTCTTTCCCCCAAAACTCATCTCTTTTGCAAACCTATTTCTCCCAAGGACATCATTATTCTTCCAGTCACCCAGGTTCTTAACTGTAAAGTACTTTTCATTTCTTCTGCCTTGTTTGCTCCTCCCCCATCCCCTCCATGTCCAGTCAGTTGTCAGATCTTACTGATTTGACCTCCCTAACATCCTCTTTCACAATCCCCTTCTTTTCACTCACAGAGTCACCTGTATCACCTCTCATCTGGATTATTCCAATTGTCCACTCCTTGGCCTCTCTCCCTCAAGTAACTCCTTCTGCTATTCATCTCCCACAGCCTGCCCAAGTGACATTCTTAAAGCACAGGTGTAGCCATATCATCCCTCTATTCCAAAAGTGCCCCTGGCTCCCTATTGCCTCTAAGACCAAGGATGAACTCCTCTCTTTTTCATATAAAGCCCTTCACAGACTGGCTTCAGTCTACCTCTTCAGGCTTATTTCACATTATTACCCTTCATGCAGTTTGCCTCTTTTTCTTTATAAAATGAGGTGGAGAAGGTCTTTGCTAAGAAAACATCAAATCTGACCTGAGACACTAACTGTGTGACCCTAGTCAAGTCGCTTAAACCCTGTTTACCTCAGTTTTCTCATCTGTAAAAAATGTCCTGGAGAAGGAAATGGCAAACCACTGTAATATCTCTACCAAAAAACCCCCCAATGAGGTCACAGAGAGTCAGACATGAATGAAAGAATTGAACAACAACTACCCTTCATGTGCTCCATGCTCTGGTTATTTCTCATGTACAACATTCCATTTCCCAGATCCATTCTTTGCATGGGTTGCTTGGAACTCGCTGATTTCATACCCCCACTTCTTGATTCTCTTCATTTCTTTAGAATTGACTTCAAGTGATACTTTCTATGTAAGACTTTTCCTGAGCCTCACAGTGAGCCTCCTCTCACTCTGAAGTTACTTTGTATTTTGTTTGTGTATGTGTTGCATATATGTGGATACATTGTTTCCTCTAAATAGAGTATAAGCTTGTTGTGGGTAGCAACTGACTCATTTTTGTCTTTGCATTCTCAGTGGCTGACATGTAACAGGCATTTACTAAGTGGGGGTTTGTTGACTGATAGGAATTCCAGTTACTTCTGTGCATCTAGGCAAATCATTTCACCTCTCGGAGAATGAATTTCATAATCTGTAAATAACCCTAATCATAATCATTTTTATACATCTTTAAGTTTTGCAAATATTATAATATTTTATCCCCATAACAACCCTATGAAATAAGTGCTATTATTATTCCTGTTTTAGAGATCAGAAAACTGAGGCAAATGGGGGTGAAATGACTTGCCCAGGGCCACATAGCTAGTAAGTATGGGAGGCAGGATTAGAACTCAGGTCTTCCTGACTCCAGACCAGCACTCCATCTACTGGGCCACCTCATTTTTTGGATGTTGACGATGATGATGATGATGATGATGATGGAAATAATAATAAATGTGATGTTGTTATAACTGACAAACTTAGGATCCAGAATATAGAGGTGAAAAAGACCATAGAGGTTATCTAATCTAAGCCCCTAATTTTATAGATGAGCACACTGAAACCCAGAGAATTTAATGGATTTGTTCAAGCTCAAATAGCCAGTAAGAGGCAGAGCTAGGATTTTAACCCAGATAATCTGACTCCTTAGCCAATGCACTTTCTACTGTACCATATAAACTCTAAGTTACTATTACCTTTCCAGGTTTACTGAACATTACTTCCATGTTCTCCTGCTATATTTCAGCAAAAACTGCTTTATTTGTTGTCCTCTATCTGCTGCCTCAGTACCTAAGGTTAACTAAGAGCCATAACTAAGGTGACGCAACGGAACTTTGTTCCAGGAAGCCAAAATTTAAAAGACACCAAAAAAAAAATCATTCCTGCGAGCTTCCTACCCCCTAGAAATTGCACCCTCAGGGCAAATCTCCCTCTGGTTTTGCCAGACATGCAAAAGAGAAAATCCTAGTTAAGGTATAGCCATTGTAGTTTTTGCAAATCTGATTCCCCATCATTGGAATGTATTTTCTGTTTATCTTTGTTTCTTGTCTTTTTGAAAATTAGTTGTTATGGGAAATAACTTTCTGAGAGGGGAAAAGAGGGCATAGGGCTAGGTAAGCTAAGCAATGTTGAGAATAAAAGATAATAAAATTAAATTATGTAAAAAAGAGCCAGAAATATGAAAGTCGACTGCATTCGGAGCTCAGTTCATATTCAATGTCTTGAAGAAAGCCTTTTGCGATAGCCTTAGTTGTTTATGTTCTCTTTCTCCTCCAAATAGAGTTGGAAAGAGAACAAACGTTTCCTTAAGTGTCAGTTATCTGCCAGGTTTTCTACAAATATTATCTCATTTAATCCTCACAACAACCCTGCAGAGAGGGTGCTACTAGTTTCTCATTTTGCAGTTAAGGAAACTGAGGCAGACTTACTCAGGGTCACACAGTAATTATCTGAGGCTGGATTTGAATTCAGGTCTTCCAGATTGCAGGTCTAGAGCTCTAGACACCCATTAGCCTACCTGCCTTTGTTGTGTTATCTGCTTACCTGTTCCCCTGTGGTGTCCCCCTTGTGTAATGAAAACTCTTCGAAGGCAGGGGCTTATCTTGCTTTTTATCTTGTCTTTTTATCTCTCATTCCTGACACATAGTAGGTATCGAATAAATGCTTCTTGAATTGGACAAAAGAGCCAAGAAAAAGAAAATCTCAATTATAACCTTTGTTCTATTCCACAGGAAAATACAGGCAGGCCTTTGGATAGCAACTATAGGATTTGGGGCCTTTTATTTAATTTTTTTTTAAATCATTGGATACCTACCCATCAGATTGGGTGATGCTTCTGGCCAAAGCTCATTTATTTTCCTTCCTGTAGGCAGCACCGAGTCAGTGGAGCTATGGAGGAACAAGAGGTTCATTTCGTGTTGGGCTCATCAGCCAGCCCGTCAGTAAATCCAGCTCTCACAACCCTCATCCCCCTCCTTTATTGATGATGATGTGAAAGACAGAGTGAACACAGCTTCATTTCCAGGGCTGGGGTTGAGACGCCTGTCTCGGCAGTCAGGAAAAATTACCTTTCAACTTGCAAACTCTGCATGTACGATCTGAGAGCAATTGAAAACGAATAAATCTGAGCTCCCACAATGTCATCTTAATAGAATTGCTTTTCTGACTGTTAAGTGCACTTTAAGTGAATGATAAAAGAAAATAGCAATTTATATTGAGGATACAGGTACCTTCCAAAGCAGCCACCTTCTCTCCTCCCTGCATCTAGGCTGGTTACTTTAAAATAAATAATGCTGCTTTAAGAATTAAACAAGGAGAAGGCTCTTTGAAAAGGTTGAAAGTAAGTAAAGGCAAATAGCCATGCTTGTCACTGGCTCTGTTTCCCCAACCCCACCTCCCTGCAAAGGTGAACTTGAGAGTACATCTTAAATTTTCCAAGGACCAAGTGAAGCTGGGAGTGCATTTTCTGCCTCAGGCCTTCTTCTCTTAGCCAAGCCCTTGCTTCATAGCTGAGCAAAATCATAAGATTGTGAAATTAGAACTACAAGAAAATCTTCAACCTCATTATCTTACATGTAAGGAAATTGAGAGCCAGAAGGGCTAAGTCACTCAAAAGAAGTAGCGAGGCTGAGGTTTGAACTCAGATTCTCTGGGTCAAAATCCGGGGCTTTTTTAAAGCAAGCCTTGTGATCTCCCATCCCTATTCCTTGACTCTTGGCCCCTGTTTGGAATGTCCTCGCTCCTACACCTCTTCTCCTAACTCAAAACCTGCCCGACTTAACTAATCTTTCCTGCAAACCTTTCCTGGACCGTCTTTCTTTTGTCCCTTCTTGGGTCTTTTTTATGTTCTACTCACCAGGAGGTATTAGTGCCCTAAAATTAGCCTGATGTTATTCAGTAATAAGAACTAGGTGGTCTGGGGCTCACTCAGTCAGTTACAAGCTCTATCCAACACTGGGGGTGCTTGTGAAGGGGGTGGGTCAGGGACAGTAAGGTTTCCATGCCTATCAACAATTACCATCTCTGTCCCACTCAATTCCTTCCTACTTGTTACCAGTGTTCTTATCAATCAAAAAGCATGCTCTCCCTGTGTGTATTTTCCCTATTAAGCAATTGACAATCCCCTACCCAATGGGAAATCACCATCTTCTTAACTTCCCTGCTTAATTGCACTCAATGGGTCTTTCTCACGTGAACAACATATAATGGAATTGACCACCCAGACATGGTCTGACTGTATTCAGTTTTATTAATCATGACTAGAGAAGTGAAGTAAAATTAATACATAATAATGAAAGAGCAGTTCTGGCACTTATTACCTGTGTGACCTTGAACAAGTCATAACCTCCTCAAATGTAAATTGAGAGTGTTGGACTGGACCTATAATGTCTTATCCAACTCTAAATTGAAACCCTTTGATCTCCTAACCATAAAATAGAATAACTACCAACATGGGCTACACAGCTATGTGTTCTCCAGACTTATGCAAACCTTTACCAGTATATAGACTGGCCCCAAACCCTGGAGCTTATAGACATAATTCCAAGTCTCCTCATCAGCTACTCAAAATGGGACAGAGGCAACATTCCCATAATCTATTTTGTTCCTTTTACCAGACTTTGGTTGGAATGATGTCCAGTCAGTCACATTAATCTAGGTAATTTATTGTCCATCCAATCCAAGTCCATTCAAACTAGTTAACATACATAAAACACTTTGCAAATCTTAAAAGTACCATACAAGTGCCACCAATTAGCCAACAATTATGTTAGCTAGCTAGATTATCTGAGGGATCTTTTGATCTGGGGTCATTCAGGTGATGTCAGGCTCCTGAGCAAGGGCAGCCATAAGCAATCTGGATTCAGACACCTGGACAAACTGACCTCCTCTCCCTGGACCTCAGTTTCCTTGTATGTTAAACAAGACTGTTGGTCTATAAAGGGTGGGGAATCTTTGCCCTCAAGGCCATATGTGGCCCTCTAGGTCCTCAAGTGAGGCCCTTTGAATCCAGTTTGAATTCAGTCTGGATCCAGTTTGGATTCAGTCAAAGGGTTGCTCTTGAGGACCTAGAGGGCCACATGTGGCCTGGAGGATGAAGGTTCCCCACCCTGGGACTCTAGATCACAGATGTCATGAATCCCATTCACAATCTGGTGAAACCTTTGAGACCTTTCTCAGAATAATGTTTTTAAATGCATAAGATAAAATACATAGGATTACAATGGAAAACAATTATATTGAAATGCAGCAATATATGAATGTAATGAAATAGTATTATGCCATAAGAAATGATGAAATGGATAATTTCAGAGGGAACTGGGAAGACCTTTATGAACTGGTCCAGAGTGAAGTAAGTAGAACTAAGAGAATAATTTATAACATGATAAAATTAGAGAGAAAAACAACGTTTTTGAAAAGTTTTAGTTCTCTTATCAACACAATAATGAATTGAGTCCAAAAGAACAAAGAAAAAAACATGCCACTCACCTTATGACAGGGAGATGATGGACTTAAAATGCAGAGAAAGGACAACATTTTCAGACATGGCATTTTCTTTGTTGGACTATGAGTCATGTGTTGAGTGATTTGCTTTTTCATTTTGCTTTTTTATTGCTCATGAAGATAAGACAAGAGAAGTATTTTAAAATTTGATATTTGAATTTAAAAAAAAAATAAGCTATAGAAAATAAATAGAGCTAACTTTTTTTAAGTTCACAAACCCCAGGTTAAGAACTCAATTCTCTCTAAGGTTCCTTCTATCTCCTAAAGTCTGTGATGTTCAAAAAAGTAAACTCCAATGGAATTGTAACCCTAGTCTTGGAATAAAGGATTTTGAATAGCCTGGAGGGAATCCTTATTTTCCCTCTGCTTTGGCTAAAACATGCCCAAGTTTCCCAAGTTCTCCAATTTTTTCAGCCTCCCAATTATGTTAACTTGGAAGCAGTGATGCCAATGGGTCATTAACTTTAACAATGTTAGCCGTTCTCACTATTACATTTACATTAATTAGCCTACACATACGAGTATTTAACAGAATGCTTCACTTAGATGAATTTACTAATGTTTTTTCGGGGAAGAAGCAATTGGAATCTGGAATCCTGAGGTTCAGGTCTGGACAGATAGAGCGTCCAGATGGATAGACTAGTTCTGTTGTATGGAGGAGGGGTACAGGGGCTAAGGGGAGATGTGAAGGAATGATGAACTGAGAAGGAAAACCCTCAGCCTGGAATCCAACTAAGCTAGCTTAGCCCTTTCCTGAGTTGATCTCTGTTTTATGTTCCCTTGTTTCTTCTGCCTTTAAACTGAGTAGGAGGAGGGAGCCCAGAGGGAGAATTTTATAGCAGCTTTAAAGTACCACACACACAATGGGCATTCCATAAATGTTGAGGGGTGATGATGTTTGTGTTCTATGAAATTCAGTGGAGAAATAACATGCAGAGATTATGCCTTCGCAGCAAAAGGCAAATGGAAAGTGCTCCAGTAGCTCAGAAGCCCAGAATATCTGAGTGGAAAGGGACCTTACAGATGCAACCTCCCTTACTATGTTCTCCTTTGCTAAAGAGGAAACTGAGTCTATGAAGTAAAAGGATTTCATAAAATCAGAAATGTCGATCTGGAAGGGACCTTAGAAATCATTGATGATGACTCCTTTATTTTACAGATGAAGAGACTGAGACTCAGAGAATTTGAGTGACCCAATTAAAGTCACACAGATAATAGGAGGCAGAGTTAAAATTTGAGGGAAGTTGATTAGTGACAGTATAGCATAATGGCTGGAAGACTGACCCTAATATATGATGGCTTGTCCCTATACATACATGCTACATGACCCAGAGCAAGACACTTTAACTCTCAAAGGAAAAAAAAAAACATTCTAAGATGGTACTGTAAAACAGTTACAGATCTTCAGTTAGTGGACATACTTTTCACACTGAGAGATCCCTACATTAATGCCAACTCTGGGCTTTGCCTTTACTTCTTCCCCCTCCTGCATATAGGTATTTATGTATGTATGGATGCATGCATATTTATATATATACATATATATACATATGCCTGCATATAAACACATATATATATAAGCATACAGACATATCCATTCTATATATGCATATGAAGGTGGGTATATACTTATATAGTCATACTCATACATACATACATACATACACACACGCATATGGGTGTGGGGCAGCTGGGTGGCTCAGTGGATAATGCAGTCAGAAAGACCAGAGTTCAAATCAGATCTCCGACACTTACTATCTGTGTGACCCTAGGCAAGTCACTTAACCTCTTTTTGTATAAAACTAGATGAAGAAATGGTAAACCATTCTTCTATATTTGCTAAGAAAATTCCATAGACAGATGGTTCATGGGGTCACAAAGAGTCAAACATGACGGAATGATTGAGCAACAATGGGTATGTATGTATGGATGAATTTTGCAAATAATGGGTTAAAAGAACGAATGACTTAAAGTAGATACTAGCTATGCTGCCTACTACCTCTGGGACTTTGGGGCAATGTGTTAGACCAGAAAGCCCACTGGTAGGGAGAAAGAGGACCCAGGTTCAAATTCTAGCCCTATTTTTTTATATCATGTGTGACCTTGAACAAGTCCTTAAGTTCTCTGTGCCTCAGTTTCCAAAGCTAGTCACAGATAAAGTAGGATTAGGTGCTCCAAATGTCTAAATCTGTGATCCAATGAACCACTGCTCTGAAATCTTTTCCAACCAACTGTTTATTCCTTGTATATATACAAACTTTGCCTTGAGTCATTGGGCCATCCTGTTTACTCTGAAACTAGGAATTGAAAAATGGCTTTTTCTCGAGATTCCTTAGGACACTGTTAATTCCTCTTAAATACCATTCCCCTTTGACTACATCTTGTCTAAGGGACAAAAGATTTTTTTACTGGTTCAGTTCTTTCTTCGTAGAGAAATTTGGGGAAAGAAACAGGTACATGGTTTGTGAATGATATCCACTGGAAAAGTTAATAAACATGGTAGTTAACTCAGAGACATAGTCTTTTGAGGAAAGTCTGCTAAAAGGCACGGGATGCTTTCAGTCTCCTTTGAACATAAGTGGGACAATCATTTGTCTTAGCTCCACTTCCAGGAGACAAGAAGAAGAGAGATTCTAAGTCTGGAAGAAGGAAATCCAATTCAATTCAAGTCAGGTCAAGTCAAATCAATATTTATTAACACCCCCTACCTCCCCCCCCATCCCCGCCAACACAAGATCTATAGTTGCAGTGCCTAAATAGCTAAATGAATTTTCTCTGTCCTTGCTAGTGGTTATTAAGAGTGCCTGTAAAGTAAATAAAAAAGAACACAAAATAATTTTAAGGAGGAAGAGATTAATAAGGGGTGGGGTGGGTAATCAGAAAGGTCTCATGTAGGAGTTGACTCTTGAGTTACACTTGGCAGTTTTCCTATTAAAATTACCATAGAGGCAGCTGGGTGGCACAGTGGATAAAGTAGTGGCCCTGGAGTCAGGAGGACATGAATTCAAATCCAGCCTCAGACACTTACAAGCTATGTGATCCTGGGCAAGTCACTTAATTCCAATTGCCACCAAAAAAACTACCATTTCCATCCCAAATGGTCACCATTTGGCAAGGTGAAGGAGAAAAATAAGCTAGAAAGGGATAGGAGATGAGAAGGCACTAATTTTAGCAGGCACTAATACAGCACAGTGGAGACAATTCTTGATTTGGAGTTCAAAGACCTGAGTTCAAATCCAGACTCTACCAAGTATGATCTGTATGTCCTTGGACCTCAGTTTCTTTATCTGTAAAATATGGGCTTTAGACTCCATCATCCCTAAGGTCTTAACCAGCTCTAATTCAATGCATCCTATGAATAATTTCCCCTTTGAGTCACTTTCCCAGTCCATTTCCTCCTCTCGAAATAACATGTGAGACCTTTATGTGAGCACTAATGAGTGTAAAATAATTATATCTGTTTCAGACTCTATAGGGAATCTTTCTGAGTCCTCTTGGGTTCTTGAGAAAAGGAGGTTTCACAGGAGGTCTGTCTTGAGAATCAAAGATCTGAGAAGTGGACAATAAGGGTTTGTAATTAAGGGAGGTTGGTCCATCTCTGGATACAATGAGGGCATAGGCAGGTAGCTTGTGTTTGCCTTAATAAGAAGCATGCAGATCAGACTCTCCATGGGATCTGAGAAAAGATCATCACAGAACCAATATGGCTTAAGACTACTTAATTACTTGAATTTGTCAGCTTTATACTTTTCCCACTCAAGAAGTCTCCAACAGAGCTTATTTTTCTATTTTCTATGTACCTTTAAAATGATCTTTTATTACCTTATTATTGAGGGACAATGAAAAGAATACAGAATGAGGAGTCAGAAGATCTGGGTTTGAATTCAGCATTTCTCTGGGTCTTATTTTTGTCATTTGTAAAATGATTAAATGGTCTCCAAGATCCATTCCAACTCAAGATATATGAATCTGTAATTTTTTCCCCTCCCCTCTTTGTCAGGATTACAGGGAACATCTACATGAGTGAAATCACTGTCTCTTTTCCAGTGCCTGGCATATATCAGTCACTTAATAATTCATTTTTGAGTGAGTAAGGAAAGCTCCATTTACATCACATACCTTTGTTAGTTATAAATGACTCTATTGCCCCTTTAATCAAACACTGCCTAAAATAAGCGTAAGGGCTGGGATATCAACCTCCACCTCAATTGTAATAAATTGTCATTATCATAAATAATAGTGTTCACTAGAGCTTGTAGCAGTGTACTTGGAGCAGCAGTGGCTAATGGCATTGTATGCATCTGGAGAGAAGAGGCACACTAGATACAACAAGAAAAATAATTTCAGGACTTCACAAGGGCACCAATCCTTGGATCTCAACAGAGAGCTAAAGGAGATGTCAAGAGAATGCCACCAGTGGAGAATATAACCTTCAGCAAGCAGGAGCTATGACTTTACCCTTTGGGAACAGGTGCTCTATAAGTTTTAGCCTTCTCTGACTAGGTAGGAACCTTGTATGTGAGAGGAAAGAGTAAACCCCAAGTTTAGAGGGAAATTTCTACAACAACTCCCTCTGCTATATCTACTTAAAGAGGCTTTCTAAAAGCTAATAAACTCTGGGAGGAGCTAGGTGGTACAGTGGATAGAGCACTGGCCCTGGAGTCAGGATGACCTGAGTTCAAATCTGGCCTCAGATACTTGACACACTTACTAGCTGTGTGAACTTGAGCAAGTCACCTAACTCCAATTGTCTTGCCTTCTTCCCTCAGAAAAACACAGTATAAAGCTAATAAACTCTGATAATTAATGAGGTACACACTGGTGGAGGCTCACAATGACAGTAGTAGAAATGCCTGGCTTTCATAGTTGCCCCCTAGAACTCTGATAAGAGAAGTAGTAGCTGTCCTGTGGGGGACTTGGCCAAGGGAGTTGGGGAAATATCCCTAAAAAGGGTTCTACACATACACTGTGAAGTTGCTAAGTAGTATAGATGTCATAAAAGGACTCTATATGCCATTCCTAATAACTTTTGGCAATATATGGCGGAAAAGACCATTAAAGAATTGTGCAAACCCTTTGGCACTGTAGATTTTGTGAATGTATAGATTCCCAGAGCAGATTTCAGATGTTTCTACTTCTCTGAATGCTCTTTCTCTCTTTGGAATTTGGGGCTTGAGGGCACATGGAGATGTCCCTGCCACCAGGGATCTTCATGAGTTTCTGGGCCAGGGTGAAAGCTCCATCCAACTCTGTTTGCTTATCTGAGCCTCTGGAGTCTGGGAAATGGACCTGTGTACACCTGAGAGACTGCTTCATGAGAGCCTAGCATTGAGATTTTTGCTTGCCTGCCTAAAATCTCACTAGGAGCCAGTTTTCAAGTTGGGGTTGTGCTCTGGTTGTGAGGAGGAGCAGCGTAGTACTACAGAAACACAGGATTTGGGGGCTGGAGACATAATTATGTTCCCTGAATAGTGGCTTACCTGAAATTCTCTCCAAGAATGGCCTTGAATCAATTTGCTCCTGCAAGGGCGAAGACCAGAGAATGTTGGAACTTACCAGGGTATCAAATGCAAAATTAATTGACTCATTAACCCTAATCAACTTGTTTTTAATTATCAAGGTCAGATGCGCAAATGGATTTGGATGCTTGTTTTCCATTTACCCAGAAGCTGAGCTGCAAGGTTTTGCCAGTGATTCTTTGTATACAAACACAGTTCCCCTTGACAAGCCTGAAGGTGACAGCAACAGACAACCAAGTAAGGGGTAGTGAGGAGACAATTGGACACAGATTTCGAACGACTAGGTCTAAGTCCCTGTTTGGCCATTTGCCAACTGTGTAAGTTTGGACAAGTCAACTTAACTACTTTAGACTTCAAGTTTCCTCCCTCTGTCTCTATTCCTGGAGCAGCCTAGAACACAGGATGGAGGTGATTTGTAAACCAGAAAACTCATTTACATGTGAACTATTGTTATAAAAGTAGGAGGAATACTAAACCTCCCAGAGTATTGTCTCAGAGTTCCCTCTAAAAGGAGCATCTAAAAGAGAACACTACCTGCAAGCACCATATTTAGAAAGCAGATTTAGATTTAGGTTCTAAGAGGGCTTAACAAATGCCATAGTCTTGCCTGGTACCTTAAACTAACATTCACCTCAGACAAAGTATAAATTAATTGGTATTACTATTTCCTTTTTTTTTTTTTAATTTGGAGGCAATCAGGGTTAAGTGACTTGTCCAGGGCCATACAGCTAGTACGTGTCTAAGGTTAGATTTGAACTCGGGTCTTCCTCACTTCAGGGCTGGTGCTCTATCCACTGCACCACCTAGTGGCCCCTATTTACATTTTTTCCCCTTGATTTTGCACACCAAATTCCAATGTTTACAACCCCCCCAGGTACACCTGGGTGCCTAGGTTGTTTTCTCTATCTTAGCAGTCCATCCCACTTAACTCTGCTTTTCTTAGACACAGAGATGTTTTTTTTTCAAATCACCCCAAATCTTTCTAATTTTAGTCAAAAGCACTTTCCAAGCAATTTAGAGTTAAATGAGTTTTAGAAACTCCTTTAGATATCAAAGGCCCAATGACCTTGCTCCTGTCAAAGGTCTTAAGGGCCCCAGCAAGAATCTCTTGATTATCTTAAATTTTCTCACCACTACCCACCCCTTACCCTCATGTTGTGTTGTTATACACTCATCCTCTTTAACCTTCTGGTGCAATGGAAGGTCTTTGAGAACAAGGATTATTTGTCATTGCTGTCATTTTGTCTTTAGTACTCAGCAGAGTGCCTTGTACACGACAGATTCTTAATTAATGCTTGTTGCATTAAACTGAAATAACTCACAAGTAGGAGATGCAGATTCAAATTCCTGCATTATTCCTGCATTATTCCTGCATCACTAGCTTTTTGATCTTTGGAGATTTGCTTAACCACTCGGAAACTCGTTGTCCATATCCATAAGGTGTGAACGATAATACCAGCTCTGCCTTCCACATCGGGTGGTTGTAAGAAAAATAAATCATAAGGGCTTATTTAAAACTGAGCTAAGGTGCTAAAGAAAGGAGGAGGACCTTCTCTGTCTCCATTTGAAATTTCTCATATCTGCCACATTGTTTCTCTTCCAACACAGATATCTACAAGACTCCTCCCTATTCAAAAAACTGTGATGGCTCCCTATTGCGCTAGAATAAAATATGGACTATTATCTCAGATCATTTCTTATAATCCTTCACATCTGGCTTCCACCTTCATTTATCCCCTTATTTAAGTTCTAATGGCAAAGAAATATCCAACGTTATCTGAAGAGAAACCACCAACCAAGATTTTAAAAAAGAAATGTAAAGATCAGAGCAAAGACAGATTAACAGAGGTTTAATGAAATGCCTGCCCGAAGAGCGTCAGGAGAGCTGAAGTTCAAAGTGAGTTTGACTGAAGGGAAATATGAGGACAATAATAATTAATCAATGATTAAACATGAAGAACCTACTATGTGCTGGTGATATAAAAAGAGATAAAAGGCAATCCTTGTTCTGAAGGAACTAAGAATAACAAAAAAATAATTTTTATGGGGAGAAAGAGGAGGATCAAATCAGAGCATTCGCCATCATTTCTTAAAACACCTTCTATGTTACAGGCATTATTCTATATTATAGGGCTACAAATAGAAAAGCAATCACACAAGGCATAGGGCTGCTACTGGGAGCAGATGAATAATGGTAATCATGAAAAGGGGTGAGGCAGAGACTCTTAAATTAGTATTTTACTTCTGTTTTCTCTAGGGCAGCTAGGTGGCCCAATGGCTGGAACACCAGACCTCAGGAAGTCTCAGGAAGACTTAAGATCGAACCCTGCCTCGGACATTTACCAGCTGTGTGAACCTGGGCAAGTCATTTAACTCTATTGGCCTCAGTTTCCTCATCTGTAAAATGAGATGCAGAAGGAAGTGGTGAACCACTCCCATATCTCTGCCAAGAAATGAAGTCATGAAGAGTCAGACAAGATTGAAATGAGTGAACAGCAACAAATCTGTTTTCCCTGCCACCTTTGGTTGGGAAAAGCCAGAACAAAATTGACTAATGGAATTGATATACATTATAAAAAGACAGCAATGAGTGTACCTACCTGGTCTAGATGACCTAAATTTAGGTATTAAAGAACTGGTAGATAGATGTTATTCCTAAGTCCTTCTTCCACTGATATTTCCTTCCATTTACTTTGCATATACTTTATAAGTACAATCTCTTTGCCTGTGGTGTTCTTGTATAGTGTAAGCTTCCCAAGAGCAGGTACCATGATGTTTTGCTTTTCTTTATATCTCTGAAACATAACCCAGTGCTTGGCATGTAGAAGGCACTTGATAAATGCTTGTTAATGCAGAATAGGAAAGGTATCATGGGACTGGAGAAAGGTAAACCTTTATTTTCTATAAGAAAACAGAAGAAAGCTTGACTTTCATTCCTGGTATAAGGGTGCTGGTTCCCCCAGCTTTGGTTGAACAGAAGACTTAGACTTCTCTAATTCCTCAACCAAGGCAGTAAAGTAGATGCAAATAAGTCTTGGACATCTCTACTGCATCAATCAAAAATGTAAACTAGATAGGAAAAACTAATTACTTTATTCAGATCATTGGATCCAATCAGATGACTTACATAGATGTAATGCATTAGGTTTGGTTGAAAGAATCAGATACATCTCTGGGCCTATATTTAGTATATAACAAGAGAGTTCATAAGCCAAGATCAACCCAACTATTTTGGAAGCCTCTAGGTTTAGAAACACCTTGATAAGGCACTTGTTATAAGGGGAGAAAAAGTGGTTATGGAGACAAGAGGGACTGATATACTATACACCTACACACACACACACACACACACATAAACACACACACACAATCAGGTGATGACTTAGTGAACTTTGATAGAAAGATCTGGTGTTCCCATTGGTGTGGGTTACTGTGACCATTACCTGGAGCAAAGAGAGACATTGAAGCCAAAATACACATAGTGAATAAGGGCAGCTTCAGGACTTTAAAAGATCACCAACTTGATTCCAAGAGCCAAGCAGGAAGCTACACCTAAAGGAAACTTCATGAGGACTCCATGAAAGGAGAAAAAGACATCCAGTAAATAGAGCTATAAGTTTTAGCCTTGGTCTTTGGTCACATGAGCTCTCTAAGCTGAACCCACTCTTCCCAGGGACCTTGTGTATGTGCAAAGCAAGAGAATGTCCCTAGTCTAGGGGAATGTTCTTGCAACAACTGCCCTTGTTATGTTATAGGCAAATACCTCCTTCCTAAATGTTAATCAACTCTGACTGCCTAACTGATAACTATTGGGGAACACATCAGATTGAGGTTCATGAGTTATAATACTAGGAAACCCCAACCCATCAGGGTTAGCCTTAGAACCCTAAAAGGAGAAGTAAGAATCACTCTCTGGGGATACAATTTGCCAGTGGAAGTAGGAATTGCAGAAGTATTGGGGAAATGGAAATCTGAATTAGTAAAGAGTTGGTTAGTGAACCTCTGAAAAGGAAGGAGTGATCATAAAAAGCCAGCATAGTCTCAGCAAGAAGAGACTTGCTAACAAAATTTTTGCCAGAGTCCTCCTTAATAGGCTGATCTTTCACCTAGAAATTGTTCATCTACCTGAGAACCAGCGTGACTTCAGAAAGGGCCAAGGAACAGTTGATATGGTGTTTCCTGCCCAAACAACTCCAGGAGAAATTCTGGGAACAGAACAGAGGTCTGTATACAACATTTGTAGATCTGACCAAGGCCTTTGATACTGTTAGTCGTGAGGGCTTATGGAAAATTATGTCAAAATTTGGTTGCCTGGGGAAGTTCATCAGCATTGAAATCAATTTCATGACAGCATGCTTGCCCAGGTTCTAGATAACGAACAACGCTCCCTTGTCTTCCCAGTCACCAAT
>CM053587.1:319706844-319740254 GCA_028646515.1 Pseudochirops corinnae | reverse complement strand
ATGCAGGCACTGGGGTAGGGAGATCCATCTTGCCCTACCAGAAAGTCAGAGAAGCAATAGGGGAGGACATAGGAGAGAGAAGATTGGGGCAGGGGGTATACAGTAGGATCTCTGTTTTGGGGTGGTGGGTGGGGGAAAGATGGGGAGAAAATTTGTAACTCAAAATCTTGTGGAAATGAATGATGTAAACAAGAAAATAAATAAATTAATTAAAAAAATATAATTACCTTGTGGTGATTTTGCCTCTCTTGTCATTGTTTCTTTTCCTCCATTTGGGGGCATTTTTTTTTAGTCTCCCTGCAACAGTGTAGTTTTTTTAAACTTACCCTTTTACTGCCCCAGGTCTTGTCCAACCCCAGTGATCTAAGAAAACAAAGAATGAGTAGAAAAAGCTTAAGTATGGATACAATAACAATGGCCTACAGAAAGCAAAGAAAGGATTGATGATAAGAGAAAGCAAAGGATTAATGATAAACATTTGCAGCAACAATTTAGTAGAGTGAATGCTAGAGACTGAAGCAAAGAAATGAATTAACAGCTGAACATTCAATGAAAGCAACCATCTCTATGAACAAATGAGAAAAGTAAAGGTATTGTAAGGCTGCAAATAGTTCTAGGCCATTCTGAGAAGCAATTTGAAACTGTGTCCCAAAAGTCACTCCACCATTCCTACCCTTTGATAAAATGATACTACTATTAGGCATACACCAAGGGGATTAAATAAAGAGTCAAAATACACACGTACACACAAATGTGCACACACACACACACAGAGTGGAAGCAGTAGCAACTCTACTTTTGTTTAAGAACAGGAAACTAAGGGAGAGTCCATCACTTGGGAGATGACTGAAAAAGTAATAGTTTATGAATTTAATGGAATCCTATTTTAAATATATATGTATATTTACTATATATATACATATATATATATATATGTATATATTCTCAGAAAGAAAATAGAAAGTAAAATAGACAAAATGTAAAAGGTTTTCCACAAACAAACCAATGAAGTTAAAATAAGAGGAGATATAGGTTAGGGGGAACAGATCTTTACAGCAAGTTCCTATGATAAGAGTCTCATATTTCAGGAATTAATACAAATTTATACAAATAAAGGCCATTCCCTAACTGAATGTTCAAAAGATGAACAGAATTTTCAGAGGAAAAAATCCAAACTATTAAAAGTCAGATGAAAAACACTCTAGATCACTAAAATTTAGAAAATTAAAAATTAAAGCAACTTTAAGATTCCACCTCACACTTAAGAGATGGGCAAAGTTGAAAGAAATGGTAAATGATGAAGGGATGGTTTCAGAGAAATCTGGGAAGATTTGCAGAGTGAAGTGGACAGAACTAGGAAAACAATTTATACAACAACATTAGAAAAAGAAGAAATTTGAAAGAGTTAAGAACTCTGATGACAAATGATAGAAACTTGGTATCCATCTCCCAACCAAGAAGTTATGGATTCAGAGTGATGATTAAGATGTATTTTTCTTGGACATGGACAATGCAGGAATTTGGTTTCCTTGACTATATATGTTTATAACAAGGATTTCATTTTTCTTTCTTTCTCAGTTGGAGGGGTGAAAAAGAATGGAAAGAATGTGGATTTTCATTGATTAAAAAGTCAAATTTAATTTAAAATATGAAAAAAACAATAAAAATGAGAGACTGGAAGAAAATGTACTGTATACCACATGAGTTAGAAAAAGGAGTTGCAGTCATCAGACAAAATAAAAGCAAATTGCATCCTGTGAAAAGGTATCATAGACAACCAGTCATTATTAATGTTATACTCATGTGCTCTAAATTCCATTAAATCTAAATGCATACAGGAAAAAATAACTGAATTAAAAGATTCCATAGAGATAGTTACACAATAATAGCAGGAGACTTAATTGTATCTTTCCAATTCACACAAATGTAACAGAAAAATAAAGAAGAGGGAAAATATAAAATTGAACAAATTGTTAAAAAAAAATTGGAGCTAAGATTTGTGGTATCTTCTAAATGAGAAAGCTAAGGAATATATGTATTCTCAGTATCATGTGGATCTTTTAATAAAATTGAACATGTATTAGGTCAGCAGTTCTCAATCTGTGGGTCACAACCCCTTTGGGGGTCAAACAACCCTTTCACAGGGTCACAGGGGTCGCCTAAGACCATCAGAAAACACATTTCCGATGGTCTTAGAAACTGAGACACTGCTTCTCTATCCCTCTCCAGGAGGATCTGCCCACATGAAGATACACCCACATGCAAGTATTAAAGGGTCGTGGCATTAGGAATGTTGAGAACCACTGTATTAGGTGATAAATTTATTGTAAACACATATAAAAAGTAAAAAATAATAAATTCATTATTTATAAATCATGATGCACTAAAAATGATTCAGTTCGGTACACACAAACAAGAGAAACAGACCCAAATGGAGCCTTAATGCCAAAAACTTAAATAATAAGAGGGTAAAGGGTAAGCTCTATTTTTCACTTGTGCCATGACCTTGTAATGGTAATAGGAATTTGAAGATCTTCCTTGCCGCTTGATAGGCTTAAGTGAATTTGAAGACCTTCTCTGATTTGAAAATATACTCTGCCCCCTAATAGGTTGAATGTGGTCACATGGAGCCTGTGGCGAAAGGTTTATTTTTCAGGAACACCCATGTCTTCTTACTTTGTGATTGAGCAGTGGTTCACAAGAGTTGTGATGTTCTCTGACCCTGGAGAAGGCTATATATACCCTGATGTGAGGTTTTGCTTTGGTGCTCACTCATGGAAAGACTTGTGTGATTTGGTCAAATGAGACTCTGGGCAGCCATTGAGCCACCCGACTTTGAAAACCCAGACATTGGGGCTTCTCTCTATGGTAACGAGGTATGGATGTATGATCAGACAGCTGGAAACCCTGTCTGTTGGTCTATTTCTCTGTCTGTGTTTTTTTATCTGCTTGTAATTTTTGTTTGTATTTTCTCTGAAGTTCAGGGTACTGACTTCTTCCCCTGACCTAGGTAAATAATATATGTCTGATTAAAGTAATATGGTTAATCCCTTTTTGAGTTGCTTTCCTTTAGAAAAACAGATCAAAGAACCTGTGCTAGCAGCCATCCTGGGTATGCTAGGATGTTTGCTGCTACAGACCTCTAAGATCCTAATCCCTCAGTTTTCTCCCAGGCCATTTCCCCTGCCACTCTCCCCTCTTTTCCCCATCTTGACCCTTTAGTAAACCATTTCAACTTTATACTATCCTCCTTTCTTGAATCCCTAGTCTCCTTTTCATATTACTGATTATGCCTTGCTCAACTTCAGTTTTAAATCGCTATCACCATCCACTATCTTCACTCCTACATATCTGCTGCTGAATGAAGATAGATAAAATTACCTAACTCTTCTGAATGGGTTTACTTCAAATTTATGTCAGACATCCTTATTTGGGTCCTCACTGCTGTTAGGCAATTCTACTTTACCTCCCTTCTCAATATATTTTCCCACTCTCCACAGGAGTTCTTCCAAACCTTTCATCCCTCCTCAAATCTCCCATGGCTTCCCCTGTCCTATATTATCAACTGAGAACATTACCACATATTTTATGGGAAAAAATGCAGTCATTTACTATGAGTTTCCTGTTTTCCCCAGCTCCTCTTTTGGTATCATGCAGATACTTTCTGCCACTTTCTCTTCCTTGACCCCTGTCTCCAATGATGAGGTGGTGTTATTCATTGGAAATGATACACCAAAATAGAGAAATAACAAAATCCTGAATAAAGGGATAAAGAATAAATTGTAGAAATAATACTCTCTTATGTTAAAGTGAATGATAACAGTGATACAACAAACCAAAACTTACTCTGTTGCTGTTGCTGTTATTTTTTCAGTCATATCTGACTTTTTGTGACCCCAATGGGGGTTTTCTTGGCAAAGATACTAGAGTGTTTTCCATTTCTTTCTCCAATCCATTTTATAGATGAGGAAGCTGAGGCAGACAGGATCAAGTGATTTATCCAAGGTCAAATGACTAGTAAGTGTCTGAGGCTGGATTTGAACTCAGGTCTTCCTTACTCCAGGCCTTAACACTCTACCTACTGTGTCACTTAGCTGCCCACCAAAACTTTTATGAAACATCATTTAGAAGAACATTTATATCTTTGAAAAACTATATTAATAAAATAGAAGAAGAGAAAATCAATGAACTGAACATGCAAGAAAAAGGACTAAAATACAATCTACCAGCAACCCTAAAACAAATACAATAGAAGCCATCTTGCAGATTATAAAAGAAATAGAGACACTTAAAATTTAAAAAGAATACAGAACTGATAAACAAAACTGAGAGCTGGCTTCCTTAAAAGAATAACAAAATCAGTAAACTATTAGCTAATCTGATAAAGCAAAAGAGAAAAACCAAAGTGGCAAAATAAAAAAAAAATTAACAAGAAGTTATATGCACAATTGAATACCAGTAAAAAAGAATACAAAAGAATTGAATGAGTAACTATAAAAGTATAAAATATTCACACTAACAGGAAGAAGCAACAGAGATCTAAAACAATCCAGCCCTCAGAAAAAGAAATCAAGTAGCACTACATGAGTTATCAAAGGGAGAGGAGGGCTTTCGGGGGGGTAGGAAGGAGGAGTACAAAATTAATTTACAAAGGAATTTTGTCAGTTATTTAAAGAGCATTTAACACATAGGAACAAAAAACATTCTTGAAAATGGAAACAAAAGGCATGCTTTTGACTTACTTTAATGAGACAAATGTGGTTTGATACTCAAAACAGGAAGACTTAAAGCAAAGAAACTGTATTCAAAATAACTATTAAATGCATAAAATATCTGGGTTTTAATCTACCAAGATTTCTCTAAATAGAACTACAGAACATTCTTTACAGAAATAAAGGAAGACAAATAAATGGAGAGATATTCACTGATTGTTGTTGAGCTACGCTGATATTAATTAAATAATATAATTAATTATATTTATAATTATATAATATAGTTAATTGTACTATTACTAAATAATATTAATTAAATAATAAATTATAAAATATTAATTAAATTAATTTATAGGTTTGATGCTATATCCATCAAGTTACTACAGGGATACTTTAAGAGGAAATCAGGGAGAATAACAACATTCATTTGCAGAAACAAAGCTTTAGATACAAAAAAAAATAATGGGGAAGAATCAGGATGAAGGAAAGAGCAATATTGAATCTTGAACTATGTTTTAAAACAGTAATCATTAAAATTATTTGGTTCTGGTTTTTTTTTTAAAAGCTAATATAAATTTAAATATATAATACACACAATATACATAATATATTATACATCATAATGTAAAATATCATATATTTGTGTTATCATGTAAAATGTATAGTAATATTACATATAGCATTATATTATTATATGCCTAATATATGATTATTACATATGTAGATATACAATATAAATATGTAAATACCTATATTTATATAAAAATATTGTGTGTGTGTGTGTGTGTGTGTGTGTGTGTGTGTGTGTGTGTGTGTGTAAATAGAATAGAGTCAGCATGGTCCAATGGATGGAAAGTTGATCTCAATCCACAAAGAACTGAGTTCAAGCTACACCTCGGACACATAGTCACTGAGTGACCCTTGGCAAGTCATTTAACTTTTCAGTATGTTAGACAACTCTTCAACTATAAATCGCAAAGACTGTGTTGACTTAAATTGGAAGAGGGAGTCACCTCACTATTTCCCTTTCATATTGAACTCCTCCCCTAACTCCTTATAAAGGAAAAAAGGAGGGGCAGCACAGTAGTGCTGTGAATAGAGGACTGGCCCTGGAGTCAGGAGGACCTGAGTTCAAATTTTACCTCAGACATTTGACACTTAACTAGCTGTGTGATCTTAGGCAAGTCACTTAACCGATTTCCTCACCTTCCCCCTTCCAAAAAAGAAAAAGAAAGAAAAAAGGGGGTAAAATAAGGAAAAAAAGACCAATGCAAGTCATGCATACACCATTTTGCCCTGGTGTCCATTCTGATATTTGGAGTGAGATACATTTTATTCCCTCTTCACCAGTATCACCATTTAATTTCTTTTTGGTTCTTTAAAGTCCAGCATGTACGGATTTGTGATTTTTTCATTTCTTTTGTTTCTGTTCATTGTACTTTGCATCACTTCAACTCTGTGATAATTGTAGTAAAGTTTATTTTGTTTTCATGTTGTTGTTGGATACTATGTTTGTAATGATGATACTCCAATACGGAGTCACTTAGACTCAGTGGTCCTAATGCCCATAGAAGCATATACTCAAAACTGACAGTTTGTACTTTTCCTCTGTTAATTCTGTGCTGGGTGGTTAAAGCTTGCAGTTTTTGATTGGATGAACTCTTGACCTGTTACAGGATACTTGGCTCATTCTCCTTCTGTGGCTATAGATAGTTAATTTTAGATCCTCCCACCAGTTTGCATTCTCAATAAGAAAACTCCCCCTATCCAAACTTCACCCAAGCCTGGTATTGATAAGGGACCCTGAGAACTTTTCTACATCTGGGTCTGTTTAGGCATGTCCCCTCCTACATCAGGCACTCATTATATACTTTAGATGAAGTCCAATTTTAGGGTATCTAATCTCGTCACTTGAACTGCAATTTTGAGCAAGTTACTTCCCAATGCCTCCTCATTCTCAGGCTAGGCTGATTTTCTTGTATACGTGTGCAAACTTCTGTCGGTTTACATCACCATATATGCTTTTTGTGTGCCTGCTTGCTGCCGCACATGATGACAAGGCTCATAATCGGATTGTTTTCCCGAGTCCCAATTTTCTAGAAATCTCGAATTGAATCACGTATTTGCTTTAACCTGAGCTCTGAGGGCAAATAAACCAAAGTCTTTCCATGTTTCTCTAAATTCCTCATATTTAGCATTGTTTGCTTCAGAAAAATATTACAATATATGTGTAGGGCTTAACTTTTTCCAGTCATTTATGAGTTAATGGAAACCCACCATATTTTCAATTTTTGTTAGGAAAAAGAATGCTCATACAACTATTTTTATAGTTTTGCTTTGTCTTTATAACTGGGAGTGAGACTGCCAAGACAATGGGTATGATTAACTTGGACATTTTGATTAATCAATCAACCAACAAATTGTTATTTAGCATCTACTTTGTGTCAGGCATTGGGCTAAGTGCTAAGGTTCAAAAAAGGGCAAAAAACAGCTACTGATGAGGAAGACAACATGCAGACAAACATGCAAAGCAATCTATGTACAGGAAGAGGAAATAATTGACAGAGGGAAGACACTGGAATTGAGAGGGGTTGTGAAAGGCTTCCAGTAAAAAAAAAATATATATATATATATATATGTATATATAAAATTTTACAAAGGAATTCAGTAGGAGTTGGGAAGAGAGAACAGTCCAGGAATGGGGGACAGCTAGGGAGAATACCCAGCCAAGAGAGATGGAGTATCTTTTTCAAGGAATAGCCAGGAGGCCAGAATCACTGCATTGAAGAGTATCTGTCAGGGAGGAAAGTAGAAGAAGATTGGAAAGGCAGGAGAGGGAAACAGTAGGAAGGGCCTTAAATGCCAAACAGAGCATTTTGTATTTGATCTTGGAGGCCATAGGGAGCCACTCGAGTCTATTGAATAAGTGAGGGGAGGGCTGAACATGCTGGGATCTGCATTTTAGGATTATGCAATCAAAAACAAGGATATTAGTTTCAATTTGCAACTCCAGTAACTGTGAATTGTCCATTCCTTTCCACTGCACCGGAAACGTTAACTGTCCACAATCCCTTGTCAATCTTTGGCAATTCGAATGGAATGGTTTGGTAATTCAAACTTGTTTTAATTTTTATTTCCCTTACAATTAATGATTTAGAACATGTTTTCAAATAGTCATTTGTAATTAGCAGTTACTTTTTAGATAATGATCCCCTATCTCTTTCTACTTATCCATTTGGGGAAAAGATTCCATGTTAGATATCTATGTGAATTTCCTATATGTCTTCATATTAGTTATTATCTGATTTTTGATGTAGATTTTCAACTTATCTACAAGTTCTCTTTCTTTCTATAGCCATTGATTATATTCTCGAAAAAGCATTTTTAATAATTTTAGTGATACAATAAAAATTGTCTCTTTTGTCTTTTATACTCTCCCTTATCCCTTGTCTGATTAACAATCTTCTTAAACAGCCAGCTAGGTGGCACAGTGAATAGAGGACATACCCTGGAGTCAGGAGGACCTGAGTTCAAATCTAGCCTCAGACATTGAACACAAAACTAGTCGTGTGACCTTGAATAAGTCACTCGACCCCAATTTGTCCTATCTTTCCCCCTCCAAAAAGCACACACACAAAAAAATCTTTACCATAGGCCTCTCATTTTCTTTTTGTTTTTAATATTTTCTTTTATATTTAGATGAAAGATATGAAACATGCTATTTAAATTAGCTTTCAGCCAAACTCCTATCCAGTTTTCTCAATAGTTTTTACCAAAAAAAAAAAAAAAGCTCAGTAATTTAAATCCTTGGTTTTTACCAAGTAATGGCCTACTGTATTTACTGGTTGCGTTTCTTGCTTATCTAGTTCATTTTGCTGTTGTTCAATTGCTTCAATAATATACAACTCTTTGTGACATCATTTGGAATTTTCTTGGCAAAGATCCTGAAGTGGTTTGTCCTTTCCTTCTCCAGCTCATGTGACAGATGAGAAAACTGAGGCAAACAGGGTTAAGTGGCTTGCTCAGGGTCACACAGCTAAGTGTCTGAAGTCAGATTTGAAGTCAGGGCTTCCTGATTCCAGTCCTGGCAACTCTATCCACTGTACTACCTAGCTACCCTATGGGGTCCATTCCTCTGGTTTATTATTATTATTATTTTGTGAAAAGAATTGAGCCTGTAATTTCATTGTCATAGAGAAGCATTGATCAGAGAAAAGGAATGACAACAATATGCAGAATCTTAACATTCTTTAGCACAATCTTATGTAACAAGATTTTTTATATGACCTGAGATGATAAAGTCAGAAATTGGGAATGAAACAACTCTAAAGTGTGAATTCATCACCACAACATCAAGATTTCATAATTTCAGGTTCGTTGTGCTTTTATAAGTTGGACTCTTGCATTCCAGTACCTTAAAATGTAGATCATCCCTCTTTTTTCTCTTTTAATGAATTACTCTTAGTCCATTTGAAAGGTTTTTTTTTTCCAACAAAAGTAAGTTTTACTTAACTTTATTTAATGCCAAAAGAAACTTCAAAAAATGAAGATACAAACTAACAAAAACCACTTAACTACGAGCATGGTTTGACCAGCTCATCTTGAAAGCATTCTCCTTACTAGTAACTTTGTAATATCTTGAATGATCAGAAACATTGCCTTAACTACATAAAAGTTCCTTTGAGGTTTTCTGGCTAGTAGACTTATTTTTTAAAGTTCACTTTTTTAGAATTAAATTTTATGTTTATTTTTAGTTTACATCATTCATTTCAAGAAGATTTTGGCTTACAAATTTCGCCCCTTCTTTCCCCTACTCACCACCCCAAAACAGGGATCCCACTTTATACCCCCTCCCCCAATCTACTCTCTCCTATATCCTCCCCCGTCCTTCCACTTTCTGGTAGAGCAAGATGGATCTCCCTATCCCAATGCCTGTATATCTTATTTCTCAGTTGCATGTAAAATAATAATAATAATAATAATAATAATAATAATAATAATGATTTTTAAACATTTTATTTTAAAACTTCGAATTCCAGATTCTTTCCCTTCTTCCCTCATCACCCACCCTTACTGGGAAGACAAGCAATTCAATATAGGTTGTACAGATGTAGCTACACAAAACCTTTCCATAGTAGATATATTGTGAAGGACTGACAATATTTCCTTCTATCCTATCCTGCCCCCCACTTGTTCTATTATCTACTTTGACCCTGTCCCTTTCTAATGGTGTGTGCTTCTAACTACCCTTCCCCTCAATCTGCCTTCCCCTCTATCATTCCTCCTCTCATCCCCTTCCCCCCTACTCTCCTGTTGGGTGAGATACCCTATTTAGTGTGTATATCATTCCCTCCCTAAGCCAAATTTAATGAGAGTGGGGTTGACCCATTCCCTATTGCCTTCTGGTTCTTCCCCTCCATTGTAACAGTTTTCCCTTGCCTCTTCTATATGAGATAATTTACCCCATTCTGTCTTTAACCATCCCCTCTCATTATATTTCTCTCTCATCTCAATTTCATCTTTTATATATCATCCCTTCCTATTCAATTGATCTTGTGCCTTCTGTCTATGTATACCTGTACACATATATACACACATTCACATATGTATTCATATACCCATATGCCCTCCTATATACACATATATGTGTATGTATACATACATACATACATACATACATATATATATATATATATATATATATATATATATACATTTATATTCCCTTCACCTATCCTCATACTGAGAAAAGTTTTATAAGTTACAATTATCTTTTTTCCATGTAGGCATGTAAATAGTTCAACTTTGATAAATTCCTTACAATTTCCCTGTTTACCTTCTTATGCTTCTCTTGCTTCTTGTATCTGAATGTAAAATTTTCTATTCAACTCTGGTTTCTTCATAAAGAAAGTTTGAAAGTCCTCTATTTCATTGAATGACCATATTTTCTCCTGAAACATTATACTCAGTTTTGCTGAGTAGGTGATTCTTGGTTTTAATCCCAGATCCTTTGATCTCTGGAATATCATATTCCAAGCCCTTTGATCCCTCATTGTAGAAGCTGCCAGATCCTGTGTTATCCTGATTGTGTTTCGACAATATTCAAATTGTTTCTTCTTGGTTGCTTGTAATATTTTCTCCATGATCTGGGAACTCTGGAACCTGTCTATAATATTCCTAGAGGTTTTCTTTTTGGGATCTTTTTCATGAGGTGATTGGTTAATTCTTTCAGTCTCTATTTTGCCCTGTGGTTCTAAAACATTAGAGTAATTTTCCTTGAGAATTTTTTGAAGGATGACTTCTAGGTTCTTTTTTTGTTCATAGCTTTCAGGTAGTCCAGTAATTTTTAAATTGTCTTTCCTGGATCTATTTTCTGGGTCAGTGGTTTTTTTCAATGAGATATTTCACATTGCCTTCTATTTTTTCATTTGTTTGGATCTGTTTAATAGTATCTTGATTTCTTATAAAGTCATTAGCTTCCATTTGCTCTACTCTAATTCTGAAGGGATTATTCTCTTCAGAAAGCTTTTGAGATTCTTTTTCCATCTAGCAAATTCGAGTTTTTAAGGCAATTCTTCTCCTGATTGGCTTTTTGGGCCTTTTTTTGCCATTTGGATTAGTCTATTTCTTAAGGTGTTATTTTCTTCACTCAGGTTTTTGACTCAATTTTCATGATTTTCTTGCATTATTCTCATTTTTCTTCCCAATTTTTCCTCCACTTCTCTTATTTGGTTTTCAAAATTCTTCTTGAGGTTTTCTGTGGCCTGTTACCAGTTCATATTTTTCTTGGAAGCTTTTGGTGCAGGAGTTCTGACTTTGTTGTCTTCCTCCCCTTCCATGCTTTTATCCTTTTTGTCCTCCAAAAAGGAATCTAACATTAGATTGCTCTGCTTGCTTTGCTTCCTTTGCTTGCTCATGTTGCCTCTCAATTGCTTGACTTTTGAGCTTTTTACCCCAGTAGAATTCTGCTTCCCGAGAGGAGAGCTTTGTCCAAATTACTGGGGTTTTCACAGATGGTGGAGCTATTAGATGGGTGCCCTCTCTGAAGCCTCCATAGGCTCTGACACCCCAGGACCTCTACTCAAGAGAGTGATCCAGATCCACGCAGGTTAAAGCAAGAGCAATTACTCGTCAGAATGGTCGCTTGTTCCCCCTACTATCTTCAGGCCAGGAACTCTGAAGTAGCCATGTGTAGGTGGCTGCAAGGCCACTGTGCCTTAGCTGCTTCTCCCTTCCTGGGGTAGAGGCCAGACTGCACTCTCCATCCCCCTGTTCCCAAAGTCCACACTAACCTTTTACTTTGCTTTTGGCATTTATAAGTTGATAATTCTGAAAAAACCACAGCTGCTGGTGATCTACATTCCCAAATCCCCTCCAGCCATGGCTGATGGGGGCCACCCTTGGGCTAAAACCATGGGCTCACACAGGGCTGGGATAGGCTCCCAGTGCCCTGTGATGGCCCCTTCCTGCTGGCCTGCCAGGCTGCCTTCAGCAGGAGATTTGTTTCTCTCTGTCACTTTGTAGATTCTGTAGCTCTAAAGTTTGTTTAGAGTCATATTTTATAGGCATTTGAGGTGGTTATGGGGGAGCCATGGAGTTTTACTGCTTCTATGCTGCTATCTTGGCTCTGCCCCCCTCCTAGTAGACATTTTAAATGAAATCTATGTTACCTTCCTGATGAAGTACCATAATAATTTCTAAAAAAGAATAATACTGGAGATTTCTGGAATAAGGTTAAAGATTTTGTTTAATTATGCTAATATAATACACATTAAAATACTATTTAAATTAACCCTGTCATTACATTCAGGCCCCATCATTTTTTTAACCCTTTGCTCACTCAATAAGTATCTAATTTATTTCCTCTTCTTTCTTATCACTAAAGGTGCTGCTATGAATATTTTGATCTATGTGGGACTTTTCCTTCTGTCTTTTACCTCTTTGAAGTACTAGAAGTACAATCTCTAGATTAGGTTTTTTGTTCACTTTTTTTTCCTGCAGAATCCATGCTGCTTTCCAAAATGTTTGAACTAAGGAATTAATAATTCCAACAACTTTTTTTTTTTAGTGTACTTGCCTTTCCACAATCTCTCCAACATTTACTATTCCAATCTTGTGTCATTTTTGTCTGTTTTGGGTATGAAGTTAGTTCTTTAGATTTATAATATTTTTATTATTACTGACACAAACTATTTCATATGGTTTTCAATTCATTTCTTTGCTGATACCCTGCAGTTTTTATAACCAAAACATCATATTATCAGCAAATAATGATAATTTGCTCTTTTCTTGACTCTTGTTTGTTCCTTTCATTTCTTTCTGATCTCCTATTGTTATCATTAATGTTTCTAAAATTCTGGAAAATAAAAGTAAGGGAAAAGATTATTTTTGCTTTGTTCCTCATATATTAGGAAGCTTCTAATGTTTCCCTATTGCAAACAATGTTAGCTTTTGGTTTTAAAAACATTTCTATCAATAACTTTCTAGAAATGACTCATTTATATCCATGCTTTATGATTTTTTAAAGTAAAATAAGTGTTATATTTTAACAATTTTTCTGCATATATCAATATAATCATGTAATTTGGATAAGTTTTAATATGATCGTATTCATTATTTTCCTAATGTTGAGCCATTCTCAAAATGCTGATATAAATTTAATTTTTCACAATAAATTATTTTTTTCTTTTATATATTGTTGTATTATTTTTTCTGCAAATTTATTTGAAATTTTTCATAAATATTCATTAGCTATATTTATCTTTATTTGATGTATCATGCTATAAATTGGGTATTAGGACTATATTTGTTTCATTAAAAAGTGTTTTCTTGCTCAGTTTGAGAGAGTAGTTGTACAGATGTATATTAATTGTGCTTTAAATGTTTGATCGAGTTCACCTCGGGATAGAGAGTCTTTTTTATTGAAATGACTGAGATATAAAGACCAAAAAACTGTTAATAAAATGAAGCATCTGCAAACCTCTTTGATCTTCAGTTTTCTTATCTGGGAAATGAGGATAAAAGTATCTTTAGTACACATCTCACAAAGGTGTTATGAGGATCAAACCAGTTAAGGTATTCAAAGGTCTTTCCTTCCCAACTGATAAATGGTCAAAGGGTATGAACAAGCAGTTTTCAGATGAAGAAATTAAAGTTATCTATAGTAATATAGAATACCATTATTAGGCCTGTATCCTAAGAGATCATAAAAAGGGAAAGTACCCAAAAATATTTATAGCAGCTCTTTTTGTTTTGACCAAGAACTGAAAATTGAGGTGATGTCCATCAATTGAATAATGGCTGAACAAGTCATGGTATATGAATGCAATGGAATACTATTGTTCCATAAGAAATGATGAGCAGTCAGATTTCAGAAAAACCTGGAAAGACTTACATGAACTTACATGAGTCAAGTGAATAGAACCAGGAGAACATTGTCCATAGTAACAGCAACATTGTGTGATAACTAACTTTGATAGACTTAGTTCTTCTCAGCAATGCAATGATCTAAGACAATTTCAAAACACTCATGATGGAAAATGCTATCCACATCTAGAGAAAGAACCATGGAGTCTAAATGTACATCAACCCACATTATTTTCTCTTTTTTTGTCATTTTTGTTTTTTTTTCTTTCTCATGGTTTTTCCCTTTTGTTCTGAATCTTCTTTCACAATGTGACTAATGTGGAAATATGTTTAATATGATTGTACATGTATAGCCTATGTCAGATAGGGTGCCATTTTGGGGAAGAAAAGAAGAGGAAGGGAGGAAATTTAGCTTTCAAAATCTTATAGAAATGAATGTTTAAAACTAAAAACAAATTAATTAAAAAATTTTAAAAAAATTAATTGCTTTCCAAACCCAAAAACATCACACATTATTTATTATTATTGTTATTATTATTATTATTATTATTAACAAGAATCCATTCCTAAGTTTTGATCTTCACTTTATAAATAGCCCAATTCAAGTGATCAAATCTTTGTTAAGCAAATATTAAAGTTCTATTCAGCAGCATATGAATAAGATTAATGGAGGTGGATGGTTCCAAGGTTGGGCTTTGATAAAGAATGATCAATGATATTCATCAGATCAGTGAGCAAGGGATTCAAGACTAAAGGATACTATATAGTTGAGCATATTAACCAAGGGGTCAAGATCAGATTGTTATTATTGTTGTTTAGTCAATGATCTCATTTGTGGGGTCTTCTTGACAAAAATACAGAATTCATTTGCCTTTTCCTTCTCTATCTCATTTATACAGATGAGGAAACTGCGGCAAACAAGGTTAAGTGACTTGCCCAGGGTCACACAGCTAGTATATATTTGAGGCTGGATTTGAACTCAGGAAAATGAGTCTTCTTGTTTCCATGCCCAGTGCTCTAGGCAGGATAGTGTATAGAGTGCAGAGATTAGAAAACAAACTGAGGAAAGAATTTAGGGGTGGAGAGAATGGAAGTCAAGTTGAGGATGAAGAAGAAGGTTAGGGTTTCTATAAAACATAAAGAAAGAATGAATGAGAAAAGATTGTGATCAGATAAAGGAATTTCAGAATTCATGGACATGGAAGTGGAATACATACAGGCAATAGCAAGGTCAAGGGTATGACCATCTCCGGGAATAACCAAAATGAAATCCAAGAGCAAATCATGGAAATTGAGTAGAATAAAGAACTATGAAGTTAGACTATTTGAAGAAACATCAATATAGATGTTTAAGTTCCCTAATATGGGGGAAGGAGTGGGGGCTGTGGTAATACTATAAGCCAATATTATGAGCCAGACACTGAAATCACTGAGGAAGGAGAATATACTGAGAATCCAGAGATACCATTTACCAGGTACTTGATTGGATGTTAGTTTAGATTGAGTGAATCTCCAAGAAAGGAGTGAAAAAGAAGAAGTGGACTAGATGAGTAGATACTGAAGAAGACATTGGGAGAGAAAGAGGAGGTTTTGAGCACCATGTTCATTTCTGGAAGTCACAGAAGGACAGAGATAAAATGAAGAATAAACATATGGAAACAATAATAATTGGAGTCTCAAGTTCATACTATCTCAGGAGCATTTGAAGGAAGTGCAAGGTTTGGTCACAAGAAGAAAAGACTCAAGGGAAATATGATGGATATTTTCAAGTATACTAAAGGTTGACTTTTGGAAAACCTGTTCTGTTTAGCCCTAGAAGGTAGGATTTTTTGTTTGTTTTTCTTTTTGCTTTACAACTTAAGCTATCTGCAAGTAGAATGGATTGCTTGACACTTCTTGTTGGAAGTCTAGGTGAAAGCTGAGTGTATTATAGAGGAGATTCTTGTTGAGGGTAAGAGTTGGCCGAGATTACCTTCCAACTCTGGAAGACCGATTCTCTGAGGAGATAAAGGAAGATGTTTAGAAAGGTGCTTGTGATAAATGGCTGTTATTTTGTCCTCAAAGGATGCAAGGTATTCTGCTACCAAAGGGGACAAGGAATGATTTATAGGTCTTGAGAGAGCAGGGTTGGGCTTGAAAGTTGATGTTGAGCAGGATAGAAAATCAACAAGGGAAGAATAAAAAGATTCCCATGCAGCAACAAAGGCCCAGTTGAGATCACATGGCACACATTTGTCTTGGTACAGCTGTGTGACTTTTTCCAATGGTATTTACCAGCACAAACATAGAAGTGGAGAAGGTGAATGGCAGTAGTAATGCAAGATTGGGATTTTCACAACAAATAGTACAGAGAGTTAAAGCATACAAAGGGGAGAGATTAGAATATAGTTGAACTGGTCAACCATAGAGTCAAGAGTGAAGGAAGAAAAGCAAAAGCAAAGGATGAATTATGGACTGAGAAAATAAGGAAAGGATAAAGGGTTAACTTCCAAAATCATGGAGAAAATGAATAATTGCTTTAAGAAAAGTGAGGCAGAAGGAGAGATAGAAAAGGATAGGTATTGATCACAGAGAGATATTTCATGGTTCAAGAGCATGGAGACTGGATAGTTTGGGGTGATAGAAAGAACTAAGCTGTGACCATCCCTAGTGTGACTGAAATGGAAAGAAGATGAAGGTCATGAGAACTGAGCGCACTAGAATCCAAGGG
Source organism: Pseudochirops corinnae (assembly GCA_028646515.1). Taxonomy (NCBI): domain Eukaryota; kingdom Metazoa; phylum Chordata; class Mammalia; order Diprotodontia; family Pseudocheiridae; genus Pseudochirops; species Pseudochirops corinnae. The sequence goes on along the minus strand of CM053587.1, from coordinate 319,723,466 downwards.
CCAGAGCTACTCAGACACAAAGCATATAGAATATTTATAAAGGAGAGCTGATGTGGAGCCAATAGCTGACTGTCCCATCACCAGTGAGGAAAAGCAATGGAATAGTGTGAGCCATTAGGTGAAAATATTCACTGAATTTCCTAAAAAGGAATACATTAGGAACAGGTAGCAAGGAAACAATTCTAACTGTGCTACTGCATAAAGTGGCTAGGGATAGGGGGCAATGACAGGGCCTTTGGGTTGGTTAAGCCTTACCCTGCAGGCATCCTGGGGGCTGAAGTTAAACCATGTTTCACAAGCTCACAGAGGTCTCTTTTGTGGGCAGTACAGAGGCGTTATCAACATATATAAAGTGGTATGTAAATGAGAGTTGTTATTGTTCAAGGCTACCTAGCAGCAGCCTGAAGCTGGGAACCTAGGGCTCTGGGCTTTTAGTCCAGAGTCCTCCTTCCCTCATGACATTTTCAACTAAATAATAATAATTAACATAATAATAACATCAGAAATTTCTATGGTGCTTTCAAATTTGCAAAGTACTCTATAGACAACATCTCATTTCCATTGAAATTGCTCTCTCCAAAGTTACCAAATCCAATGACATTTTCTCAATCCTCATTCTCCTTGACCTCTGCAGCCTTTAACACTGTTGATCACTCTCTCCATTTTGGTATTCTCCTTTCTCTAGGTTTCTGGGACACCAATCTTTCCTGGTTCTCCTCCTACCAGTCTGACCACACCTTCTTTGTCTCCTTTGCTAGTCAAAAATCATACCTTCTAATCATAGGTATCCTTTGGGGTTCTGTCCTGGGCCCTCTTCTTTTCTCCCTCTATACTACTTCACTTGATGATCCTATTTACTATCTCTTTGCTAAAGATTCTCAGATCTTCCTATCTTGCTCCAAACTCTCTGCTGACCTCCAATCTTGTATCGCCAACTGTATTTCAAACATCTCAAAATGGATGTTCAGCAGACATCTGAAACTCAATATATCCAAAACCAAACTCATTATCTTTTCCCCTAAGCCTTACCCTGATCCCTCCTCCTACCTTCTCTATCTCTGTAGAGGACAACACCATCTTCCCAGTTTCCCAGGCTTACAACCTAAGAGTCATCCTGGATTCCTCCAACTCTCTCACCCCCCATATCCAATCTGTTGCCAAGACCTGTCAGTTTCACCTTTACATCTCTTGAATGTGCCCCCTTCTTTCTTTTGATTCCACTCCCGCTCTGGTGTGGACCTCATCACCTCACTCCTGTGTTATTGCAATAGCCTACTGGTAGATCTGTCTTCCTCAAGTCTCTCCTCATCCCATTCATTCTCCATTCAGCCACCAAACTGATTTTCCCAAAGTGCAGGTCCAATCACATCATCCCATTACTCAATAAGCTCCAATGGTTCTGTTTTGCTTCCAGAATCAAACATGAAATGCTCTTTTTGTCATTCAAAGCCCACCATAACTTAACCCCCTCCTATGTTTCTTGACAGGTGCTCTTTGATCCAGTGAAAATGTCCTCCTGCCAGTTCCATGAACAAGACCCTCCATCTCTCAGCTCCAGGAATTTTCTCTGGCTATCCCTCATACCTAGAATGCTCTCCATCCTCTGCTTTGATGACAGACTTCCCTGGCTTCCTATGAGTCCCACCTAAAATCCCATCTTCTAAAGGTAGCCTTCCCTAATTTCTCTTAATGCTTGTGCTTTCTCCTTGTGAATTATTTCCTATAAATTCTGTATCTAGCTCATCTTGTTTATATTTGTTTCCATGGCATGTCCCCCATTACACTGCAAGCTCCTTGAGGGCAGGAATTGTCTTTTCCCTCTTTTGTAATCCCCAGTGCCTAGCACAGTGTTTGGCATAAAGCAGGTGCTTAATAAATATTCATTGACGGATCGAGAGGTACTATTATTTCTATTATTCATTATTTTCCAAGAAACTGAGTCTCACTGAAATTGATAGATTAGAAGTCAACATGATAGATTAGAACTCAGGTCTTCCTGACTTTAACTGGCTTTAACAACTTCCCCACACCGACTCCCTCTTATTTAAAAAAAAAAAAAGCCAATTCAGAAGATAAGGCCTGGCTGTCACCAGACTACCAGACAACCTTTATGGGGTCAGCTAATTAATTTCCCTTCTGGTTCCCAGTCTACCTTCCTTAGTAATCTCTTAAATTATACTTCCCACTCCCAAGCCAGCTGCTTTTATGAAGTTCCTTTATGATTTCTATTTTCCTGAGCCTGTGAGGCAGGCATCTCATAAGCTAATCATCCTTAGAATGACTTAAGTGAAGCAACAGAATTACACTGAAGAATGTTTTTTGATAACACTTTAAATTGAGATTCTCATTGGCTCATTCTCAGCCATTCATGTCCAATTAGGGAGTTCTGACATGCCAAATCATTCCCCATTGATTAGCATAAGCATGTTTGCTTCATCAATAGGCAGGCATCATGATACCTCATTAGACACATTCAGGGGGGTGTTCATTACAGGCAGCTAGCTCCCTGGCCTTGCTCAATTCAATTCAATTTAGTTCACCAAGCACTAACTGAGCCACTACTGTCCAGGAAGACAGCTTAAGACAATGGAAAAAATGGTAGATTTGAAGGAAATGGATCTGTTTCAATCCCTCCTCTGAAAATTGCCATCTCTGTGACCTTGGGCAAGTCACCCTTTGGGTCTCAGTTTTCTCATCTGTAAAATAAGGGGATTGGAGTGGCTAGTCTATAAGGTCTCTTTAAGGTAGCTTGGTGATGCAGTGGGTAGAACATTGGATCTGAAATTGGGAAAACATGTGCAAATCTGGTTTCCAACACTTACCAACTGTGTGAACCTGAAGCAGTCACTTCATCTATGTCTGCCTCCATTCCTTCAACTGTAAAATGAAGATAATGACAACATCTACCTCCCAGGGTTGTTGTGAAAATTAAATGAGATAATATTTTTAAAGGGCTTAGGCTATAGTAAGTGCTTAAAAAATTATTGTTCTCACTAATGCATTGTTGGTGGAGTTGTGAACTGATCCAGCTGTTGTGGAGAACAATCTGGAACTATGCCCAAAAGGCTATAAATAAGTGCATACCCTTTGACCCAGCAATACTACTTCTAGGGTTGTATCCTAAAGAGATCATAGAAGTGGGAAGTGGACCTTTATGTACTAAAATATTTATAGCAGCTCTTTTTGTGGTAGCAAAGAGTTGGAAATCAAGGGGATGCCCATCAATTGGATAATGGCCTAACAAGTTGTGGTACATGAATGTAATGGAATACTATTGTGCTATAAGAAATGAGGAGCAGATGGACTTCATAATAACCTGGAGAGAGTTATATAAACTGATGTTGAATAAAAAGAGCAGAACCAGGAGAAATTTGTACACAGTTACAGACACAACATATGTGTGATGACTAACTTTGATAGACTGGGCTCCTCTCAGCAATGTAAGGTTATAAGATGACTCCAAAAGACTCATGATGGAAAGAGATATCCACCTCCATAAAAAGAACTACAGAGTCTGAATGCAGATTGAGGCAAACTACTTGCTCTCTCTTTTTTTCTTGTTTTGTTTTGTTTCCTCTTACCCATTGTTCATTCCATTGGTTATAATCCTTTACAACCTGACTAATGTTTAATATGAAGATATTTGTAGATCCTATATTTGATTGCATGCTGCCATGGGGGTGGGGGAGGAGAGGGAGGAGGAGAAAATTTGTAACTCAAGGGATTGTGGAAATGAATCTTATAAACTAAAAGTAAATAAATAATTTAAAAAAACAATTGTTCTCTTCTTCCTTGTCATCTTCTCTTCCTTTCTTCCTCTCTCCCACCCGCCCTAGTTTCTCCCTCCCTCCCTCCTTTCCTTCCTTCTTTCCTTCCTTCTTTCCTTCCTTCCTTCCTTCTTTCTTCCTTCCTTCCTTCCTTCCTCCCTTCCTTCCTTCCTTCCTTCCTTCCTTCCTTCTTTCCTTTCTTCCTTTCTTTTTGAAGATCTAAAATCTATGACCTACGTGTGCTATTCAAGGCCCTATTCTAGGTACCAGGGAAGAACTGTGCTCTCAATAGCACCAGTCTTGGAGGGAGAAAAGACAATTATCAGTATGTTGTGGACACACACACACACACACACACACACACACACACCTCTTAAATATCTTATCATATGCATTAGAATATAGTATGAACTAAGAGACACTGTGGTGTAGTGAATTGAAGGTAAGCCTCAGAGTCAGAAAGATCTGAGTTCAAGGGCCACCTCTGAAACACACTGTCTGGGCCATGTTGAGCAAGTCCCTTGGTGCCCTAAGAAATGCCATTAGATTATATATGCTTTGCAGAACAAATGCTGATCTCCCTTTTAGATGAGTTTCCTAATAAGGATTTTCCTATACCAACAAAAAATCACAAGTCTGGTTTCAAAAAATCAGTAAGTGACAATTGATTATGTGGTATAACGGATGTAGCAGGTTCAGACTCAGTAATACCTACCTGGGTACGAATTTTGTCTCTGCCACTTACTTGTTATTTGACTGGACAAGTAAGTAACTGAATCTCTCTGAAGCTCAATGACTTCTGAAATTTACCTAGCAAGCTCTAGATCAGTGGTTCTTAACCTGTGGGTCACTACCCCTTTGGGGGTCGAATGATCCTTTCACAGGGGTCGCCTAAGGTCATCGGAAAACACATATTTCCGATGGTCTTAGGAACCAAGACATCACTCCTCTATCCATCTCCAGGCCAGCCACCCACGTGCGAATATGCCCACATATGAGTATTAAAGGGTCGCAGCATTAGGAAGGTTGGGAACCACTGCTCTAGACAGATTTCTGTGGGAAATCAGAAATCATTGACAAGAGAGCAAAAAAGAAGTCTAAACAAAATACTTTGCAGCTCAGATTCAGGTAGGGGGAAGAGAACAGAATGTACATTTATAAAAGACCTACTAAGTGCTTTAAAAATATCATTTCATTTGGTCTTCACAGTGGTGGGAGGGATTTACAATTGAGGAAACTGAGATAGAGTTTAAGTGACTTGCCCAGGGTCACGTAGCTAGTAAGCATCCCTGATCACATTTGAACTCAGGTCTTTCTGACTTCAGAGCTAGCGCTGTAAGCACTATGCCACCTAACTGTTTATCATAGAAAGTAACTTCCTAAAGGTCACACAGTTTATACATAGTAACGTGGGAATGTGAACCCAACTTCCCATACTCAAAACCTATTGCTACATTCATGATACCATTTGGTCTGCTGATACTAAAAGTGACTTACTTCTTTCTCATGAGTAGTAAAAGTGACTTCCAGATCATGAATGAAAAAGAGATACATCTGTTCCAAATCAAAACTAAGATACAGTAATCCCTTAGTCAAATATGAGAAGAGAACAGAAGGAAGGCCAGAAGGAATTATAGACAAGCAGGATTGTGTTAAAAGGTACCCATTGCATTTATTATATAGTTGAAAATAAAAGGATGCTCTCAAATGGAGATTTGCAGTTTCTTACCTAATTATCTCCTTAGGTTAAACCATTTGTATGGAAAGACTCACTTTATTAGGTATTTGCTGAATTTAAAATTTTTAAAGGGGAAAAAAGTTTAAAAGGAATGAATCACAATAGATCAGTGGTTCTCAACCTTCCTAATGCCCCTACCCTTTAATATTCATATGTGGGTGTATCTGCATGTGGGCGGACTCACCTGGAGACAGATAGAGGAGCAGTGTCTCAGTTCCTAAGACCACTGGAAATATGTGTTTTCCCATGGTCTTAGGCAACCCCTTTGAAAGGGCTGTTCAACCCCCAAAGGGGTCGCGATCCACAGGTTGAGAACTGCTGCAATAGATAGTCAGGACAAGTGCTCCTTTCATACCATCCTGAAGACACCAAATGAAGACTTTCAGACTTTGGGGTGGATGCCCTGTTGAAGACACAAGAAAGGAAATAGAAGAGGAGAATACAGAATGGTAGGAGATGGTTGTGATGGGAGAAGCCTCCACACAGCCGAGATCATTGATTAATCAACATGCATTTATTTAAGCGACCACTCTATGCCAGGCATTATGATAGGTGCTGAAGATACAAAGCCAAAATTGAGATAGTCCCTGTTCTCAAGGTTCCTGCAACCCATCAAGGGAAACCTGCTCCTGTATACACAATAAAAAAATATGAAATGTATCTCTAAGTGTGCAGGTGTGTGTATCCATGTTGATTACAGGTGCCCCATGGCTCTATCTAGATATAGTTTACAGGGAGACATGGGTAGATATTTCTAATGAGTCCACCTTCCACCTTTCTCCAAATGAGGCTTTGAGTCCTGCCAGAAGGGAAGCAGGTGGTTGGTACCAAGGGCTGGCCACTCTGCTCCTCTCAGAAAGGAAGGACATTGGGCTGGAACATATAAAAACATATGCATATATTATATGTACACACATGGATTATATATGTATCTACACACATATATGTATCTATACACATGTGCATGTGTGTCTATAGCTTGTGTGTACATGTATACATGTGGTGTAGCTGTATTCACACATATACATCATACACACATACACATGTACAAATACACACATACACACATTCAAATATGTGTGTGTGTGTGTGTGTGTGTGTGTGTGTGTGTGTGTGTGTGTGTAATATGCATGAGGCAGCTAGATGGTGCAGTGGAGAGAACACTGGGCCTGCAGTCAGGAAAATCCGAGTTCCACTACTTGACAAAAACCACCAAGAAAACTGGAAAGTCATATGGCAACAGAAGTTAGGCATAGACCAATATCTCACACCATATTCCAAGACAAGATAAAAATGGGTACATGATTTAGACATAAAGGGTGACAATGTAAGGAAGTTAGGAGGACAAGGAACACTTTGCCTGTCAGATGTATAGAGAAGGGAAGGATTTATGATCAAACAAGAGATTGAGAACATTACAAAATGCAAAATGAAGAATTTTGATTGCTTTAAATTAAAATCTGTTTTGTAAAAACAAAACCATATTGAGGAGAGAGGAGGGAGAAAATATTGGAAACTTGAAATCTTACTTAACAAATGAATGTTGAAAATTTTCTTTACATGGAATTGGAAAAAAAATACTATTTATGGTGGGGGAGAGGAAGACTTGGATTCAAATCTAAACTCAGATACTTGCTAGCTATGTGACTTTACCCTGTTTGCCTCAGTTTTTTCATCCGTAAAATGAGCTACAGAAGGAAATGGCAAACGATCCTTGCCAGGAAAACCCCCAAATGGGGTCACAAAGAGTCAGACATGACTGAAATGACCAAACAACAGTTGATGAGAACATCAGCTAACTGATGACTAGAATATATAAGTGGAAAGAAGGAGATGGATGCCAGATATACTATACAAGGAGAAATAACAAATCCTGAAAACTAATGGGACTGAGAGAAGAGTTGTTGTTCAGTTGTATCTTACTCTTCATGACCCCATTGGGAATTTTCTTGGCAAAAATACTGGAGTGGTTTGCTATTTCCTTCTCCAGCTCATTTTTAAAGATGAGGAGACTGAGGCAAAGAGGGTTAAGTGACTTGTCCAGCGTCACATAGCTAGGAAGTGTCTGAGGCTGGATTTGAACTCACGAAGATGTATCTTCCTGACCCTAGGCCCAGAACTGTATCCACTGTGCCTCTTAGTTTTGCTATTTGCTAATGGGCATATCATTTTGTTCCTCTATATCTCAGTTTCCTCATCTAATGAGGGGGTTGGAATTGGTGATCTCTCATGGAAGATCCCTTCCATGTCTAGTTATACACTTATAAAGAAGAACCCCTTAACAGCTGAAGTCAACCCCCAAATGGAATTTTGAATGAGTTCCCCTTCACTACAGGTCTTTAATCAAAGAAGGGAGAGATGAACACTTATTAGATGCATTGTAAAGTATTTCTCATTCAGGTCCATATCAGACTAGACAGCTTCTGAACTCCCTCCCAGTGCTGACTTTTTGTGAATCTGATTTTGCAATCCTTCTAATGTCTTCTTGATTCTTCATTTTCCCTTCAGTGTTCTTGCCACTCCACATCATTCAAATGTGCATTTGAATTTTCCTGGGTTTTCTGTGTGACTAACTACACTCAAATGAGGTTACATGCTCAGCTGGTTCATATATAGATGTTTCTGAGAAGAGGCTGCTGCCTGAGTCTGCCAGCCACAGTTACCTCTTCCTTGCACGGAGGGGCTATTTATAGTACTCACCTGCTAAAAGGAATTGAGTCATTGTGGACCTGCACCATTTCTCCTAGGTCAGCAAATCAATTCTCCCAGACAGCACTGCAATTCAGGGCTGATGCAACCTTTCTTCTCAGAGAAAACTCTAAAAGAGAAGAAAAAAAAGTGGTTTGTCTAGTTGTGGTAATGGAAGGACTTCCATCCAGATGTAGGCATGATTCTCAATCGATGAGAAAGAAATAGCAACTCCTCTTCCAGGATGGAATGAAATGAACATGACTATATATAGATGGGAGGGCAACTTAGCTGGGAAAAAAACATCAATGGGAGCCAGGAGACATTGTTCTAATGCTTTGCTCTGCTATAAACTTGCTGACCTTAGGTAGTACACTAAATTTCTCCAAGTTTTAGTTGACTCATCTTTAAAACAGAGGTACAGATACATGAAGGACCTATGATTTCCTTTTCTGTGTTGGAATCTCCAGTATGGATATGTTCTCCTACAGGGTAAGATAAAAGGGTCCTGTGGCTTAGTAGACAAACCCTCCAGAAATTCCTGAGCCCTAAAGGCATAGTGATTTTCTTCACTATGGCCCAGGCCAATTGTCCTTGTTTCTCATCATGCAAGGATATCCATAGAAGAATGAGTTGATTTGTTCTGCTTGACACCCAACATAGGAGCAGTTTGCTTTGAGGAGATTGATTTGGACTTGATACAAAGGGAAAAACTTATGTCATAAATAAAGATGTTCAATAGTGAAATGGGCTGCCTCAGGTACTAATGACTTCCCCCTCACTATAGATCTTTAAGCAAGTACCGGGTAACTTTTTGGCCTTTTGGAGGATGGTCATGGGGGATCTGGTTCCTGTGTGGGCTGTGTAGTATGTGAAATGTTGAGAGACAAAGTTCTGGGTTTATGAATTAGATTTATTAATTAGACCGGCCAGTGATCCAAGATCTTGGTTTCATGGGTTCTGGGTTTCTCTTGGTGACCAAAGATGCCAATGGAGTGTCCTAGATTTAAATCCTGACAACAAATCATTGAAACCACCCCTGACCTTGAAAGACAACCCATATTGGTAGACATTTAATGAGAAGGTGGACTAAGAGCTCTCAGCTCTTCCTTGTTGGGGGAGGAGAGTAAACTGAAACTTTGGCCTGGTCATGAGATTCAAGTCACCTCTGGCAATTTGGGCAAGGGAAGCCACTCTGATTGGTAGCTCTCTGGCTAAATTTCTTCTTTGTAGGCCAGGTTACCCACAAAGTTTTAACTGCAAATCAAGGACAAAAGAGTTTCTTCTGGATCAGCTTAGGTTGGCTTCTGTTTATGAGATTAATAAATCAAGGGTCCCTGCCCTGGCAGATGTCTTGGAAGTTGAAAGTTATCACATTCCTCAGCTAGAATGAGAGAGGTCTCTTTTGAGCAAAGAGATGGAGGTGTTAGCAGAAAATGATACAGATTAATATTATAATCGAATGATACCACATTAAAATTGATTTTCATCAACTGGATTGGATGGCTTCTGATATCATTCCAGCTCAGAGATACCATGATTTTCTGACTATCCTCTTGAAATTAAAGTCCATAGAAGCAGCAGAAGGCTGTTCTTCAACATCCTTATTCCTATCAGTCCCAGATGGTACCTACAAAGTGGACTCTTCTATAAACTGTTTGTCCCTTTGCTGCTTGTCTAGGGCTATCAGCATTAGCTTTCCAGTGATATTTGAAGTGTCCTTTTCCCCAGACCCTGTCACAAATAAGTGACTGAGGAGGTCTAAGGGCAAAGGAATCTGAAGGCATGAGCAGATAAGACCCTTGCTTTCTCATACCTGGAGCTGGGCCTATCAGTATAGTTGGTGGGGCCAGAATGACGGCCTTCCAAGGTTTGTGAATGAGAAGAACCCACAGAGCTGAGGTACAGGAGTCAAGGAGACTAATTAGGAGGCTATTGCAATGGTCCAGAAATAATAATTAAGGCTTATACTAGAATGGTGTTTCTGTAAGTAGAGAGAAAAGGAAGAAATTCAAGAGATGTTTTGGAGATAGAGGAGATAGGACTTGGTTATTGAAAATAATGGAGAATATGAATGCCTGGGAAGATGCTGATTCCCTCAACAGAAATAGGAAAGGTAGCACTGGGAATTGAATTCTGATTCCATTAATTCCAAATCTAGTGCTTTTTCCCCTTATGCCATCCTTGCCTAAGATCATATCATTAGTGACTTTCTGAGGTATAATTTGAACCCAAGTTTTTCTTATTAATATGATATAATGGAAATAGCATTGATTCTTGAGTTGGGGGTCTGAGTTCAAATATTGCCTATGGTCCTTATTATCTTTATGACAATGGGCAAGCCAATTAACCTTTCTAAGCATTTATTCCCTTACCTATAAAATAAGTGAGTTGGATTAGATGACCTTCAAGGTCCCTTCTGGCTCCAAATCTATTTCTAGAACTATTTCATTTCATAAAAATAGTCATTGGATTTAACTTGTAAGAGATCATTGGTGACCTTTAAGAGAGGAGTTTCAGTAGAGTGTGGGAGATGGAAGTCATATTGCAAGGAGTGAAGAAGTAAATGGATGCTGAGGTAATGGAATCAGTGATTGTAAGTAATTATTGAAAAGGTCATAAATGGACAACTGTGTGTGTGTAGTGAAGGCAGCATCAATATTGGGAATCCAAAGATCCAAGAGGAATCATCTGGGGTTCTGGCTATGCTTGGTGCCTGGCAAGTAACTATATTTGGAGCTAGACCATAAGTTCTTTCAGTCTGGTATACTCAGTTGAATTTTGGGAGAACTTTTGTTTACATGCTAAGACATGCCTAGGTAACTGCCCCCTCACCCTTCACTATTAATTTGTTTATGAAATCTTTCATCTGATCATGATTAATTAACTGCTGTTCTCATTGTTCTCTGAAGCAACTGGGCATAATAGCCAGGGTAGAGAAGCAGAGATACATGTTTTATTTTTTTTCCTTTTAATTAAAAAATTAAGACATATTTAATTTGTATCCCTCTCACTTTTCCCATTCTACCTGGAAAGAAAAAAAAAAAAGAAGAGAACCCTTGTAATAAATATGTGTAGTTGATTAGAATGAATTCCCACATGAGTCATATCTAAAAATATGTGTCTCATTCTGGAAATTTGGTCCAACTCCTTTCAGTTAACTGGTAGCTAATGTTCTTTATCCACCTTATCTGGTCCTCTGCAGTCATGGCTGGTCATTGTGATCACAGTTCTTAAGCCTTTCAAAGCTGTTTATTGATATTGTATAAATTTTTCTCCTAGTTCTGTTCACTTCATTCCACATTTGTTTGCCTGAGGCTTTCTAAGTTTCTCTGAAACTGTCCCTTTCATGATTCAGATTCACATAAAATAATTTGTTCATGTAACATGCTTAATTCCCATATTGGTTGGCACCCCTTTAGTTTCAGGCAGTTCTCAAAGCAAAAAAAATCCAAATTAGCAATAGCCATAAGAAAAAGTTCTTGAAATCATCAATTGAGAAATTCATGTTAAAGCAATTCAGAGATTCTACCCCATACATCAGATTGGTGAACTTGAAATCCAAAAAGGTAATTATTTTCTAATCAGTTCTCGCTCTTCTTAGTTATGGCAGAGTAGAATAGGGCAAGGGAGTCAGGTTCAAGGGAAAGACAATGGAGAAGAATGTAGAGAACCTTCGGGGGTCACGTGGCCTCACTCACAGAATGTTCCCCTCCCTTAAACAAATATCTACAGGGTTGCAAGCAGTTAATCAGGAGGACATTTAGATGCCATTCCTCCAGATATGGTCCCATGATATAGCACTAATAAATAACTGACCTTAAGCTAGGGTAAGGAGTAAACAAGATCTAAGGAGGGTCCTTGTACATTGTTTGTATTCTTTTGGGTCACACAGCTGTGTGGGTCAGAAACCCCACTTACCTAATCAAAAGAAATGCAGAGGAGCGCTTGTGGTGGACAGGAATATTTATTTTTAAATACCCTGGAAGTGGGGAGGGGAAGTCCCTTCCCGATGCATGTCCAAAGAAAAAGAGAGTGAGCCCCTCCAGGTGCCTCTTTTAAAAAAAACCTGAGTGTCATAAAAAGTACATTCCTCTGTCGTTCCTAACTTCTATTGGGTGAACTCGGGGGTACAGACTCAGCGCAGGGAAAGTCAAGGGCATCCCTGACTTCTCATTGGAGAAGGGGCAGGGTCCCATTTCGGCGCAAATTCAAACAGAGAAAAATTCGGCTCCCTCTGTCCCGGTGTCCTTTGCTTCTGCTTGAGCAAAAGGTGGGGCGCACAATCTTACGTAGGGAGGCAACTCCCGTCCTCATTGATTTGTCCCCACCCTATTCCCAAACAGAAGTTCCAATAAGTAAATGAGACCGGTCTGCCTCTAGCCCACTCTAAACAAAAGTTCCGATCTGCATTCCAATACCGCTTCTGGAGAGTCTCAACTTAAGAACTCTCCCCATTCACAGCTGGGAGGCATATAAACTCTGTGTGCTCCTTGTATTGTTGGCTCTATATGAAATGGCTCTGTAATAAACAGACAGTGAACTACACTCCGATCTCTTTATTCTCATTGCTCACTAGCCCACCAATTTCGCTGGCCACAGCAGAAGAACACAGTCCCAGCTGTGGAAAGGAGATGCCAGTTATATGGGGTCTAGGGAAGATATTCCAGTGTCGGCTCTATGAAGTTGTGGCATAGTGTATTAAACAGAAAGCCAGGTATGGGCAGGGTACAGTGTGCTTATTATGCAAAATCTATTGAATGACAAAGGAGGGAAGGGGAAAAAGTTAAAGAAGCAGCTAACTGTAGAATTTAGCCCAGTGCCTGACACATACTATGCGTGCGTTTTATAAATGTTTATTGATTGATTGCATAGGTCAGCAAGTTTTAAAGTTGCTGCCTGGTGGAACAAACAATCCATCCTTAAGGATCCCAAGGACAACTCTTGGTTTAGTTGAATTGAAGGTCGTTTACATTTTTCTAAGTTTAAGAAAAAAGCAGGGAAAAAAAACAATAACCCACACATATATACAAAATTATTTCTAGGTGGAACCAACAGATGCACTTACATCCTACTCCTTTCATCATTCTGGGATGGGCTCATTGGCAGGGTTTCAAAGGGAAATTCCCATGAGAATATTCTTATTTATGGGACTTCAAAGGGCTGCCACATCTGAGAGATTTACCCAGTCTAGAACAGATTGCAGTTTTCTGTAGATCAGAGGCAAGGAGCTAACTTAAGCATGGAGGGTGGCAGAGACCTGTGTTAACACACTCCATGGGTTTGAGAGATAGAAGCCAAAATCAGATGAAGGCTCCAAGGATGTTTTCTAAAATGCAAAGCTCTAGATTTCAGATTATGCTCTTCTTGGACATACTTTAAGGAAGTGAGAACTCCAAGCCTGATCCCTGTTCCCAAATTCTACACAATGGAGAGGAAGGAGCAGACTGATTCGGGGTCCGTGTTTCACCAACGTTCTACTCATATCACTCTCCGTGGTCTTTCCCAGGGCCAGGGCTAGAGTTTTACAACAGGACTTTGCCAGAGGGTGACAAATACAGACAATGGTGATAGAACCTGCAATCCTATATCAGCACAGAAACAACTGAATTTGGAAAGAAATAATTGGTTAAAATAGGGAGGTACAAGATGCTGGTAGAATTAGGTTTTACGTTGCCCAGCCTCTGTCTCTCTCTCTGTCTCTCCTCTCTCTTTGTCTCTCTGTCTCTCTGTCTCTCTCTCTTCCTCTCTTTCTCTCTCTCTCTCTCTCTCTGTCTCTGTCTCTCTCTCTCTGTCTCTCTCTGTCTCTGTCTCTGTCTCTCTCTTTCTCTCTCTCTCCCTTTCTCTCTCTCTCTCTTTCCCTTTTAAAAATAAGTTTGTTATTTATTTTTAACATTGTTTTTTTATTTTTAATTCCAAATTCTCTCCTTCTCTCCCATCTCTCTCCCTGTAACTGAGAATGCAAGCAAAATTATATAGATTATACATATGAAATCATGCAAAACACTTCTGTTGCCATATTGCACAAAGAGACTAAAGAAAGAAAGAGAGATAAAGTGAGAAAATTGTATTTCAACTTGCACTCAGAGTTCATCATTTCTCTCTCTGGAGAATAGCATATTTTTTCATCATGACACCATTTAAATTGTCTTGGATCATTGTATTGATCAGAGTAGCCAAGTCTTTCACAGGTGATCATCAATAATTACAAAATTGCTGTTAATGTGTACAATGATCTCCTGATTCTATTCACTCCACTTTCCATCAGTTCGTGTAGTTCATTTTTTCTGAAACCACACCCCCTTGTCATTTCTTATGGCATGAAAAGTACTCCATCGCAGTAATATTCCACAATTTGTTTAGCCATTCCCCAATTGATGAGCATCACATCAATTTCCAATTCTTGGCCACCACAAAAAGAGCTGCTATAAATATTTTTGTACATGTGCTTCCTTTTTCCTTTGTCTTTGATCTCTTTGGGATACAGATCGGATAGGGATATTGCTGAGTCTATTTTTATATATATTTTTTATATTTTTATATATTTTATATTTATATATATTTATATATTTTCCTTCATCCCCTCTGATATGTCATTTCTGATAGGTATGACATAGTACTTCAGAGTTGTTTTAATTTGCATTTCTCTCAATAGTGATTTGGAGCATTTTTATATGATTATAGATAGCTTTGATTTCTTCTTCTGAAAACTGCCTGTTCATACCCTTTGACCATTTGTCAATCCAGGCATGGCTCTTAATTTTACATACTGAATTCAGTTCCCTCTCCATTTAAGATGTGAGGCCTTAACCAGAGAAGTCTGCTTTAAAAATTTTGATATTACTTCATTGTCTATGGTACCTTTTAGCCTCTTTATATTAGGTCTATTTTTGCTTTTGCTTTGTCTGACATCATGATTGCTACTCCTGTCTTTTTTTTTTTTACTTCAGCTAAAGCTTATTAGATTTTGCTTCATCCCTTTATTTTAACTTTCTTTGTGTCTCTTATAAACAACATATGGTTGGATTCTCTTTTCTAATCCATTCTGCTATCTGCTTCTGTTTTATGGGTAAGCTCATCTCATTGACATTTATGATTCACAGTTATGATTACTATGTATTCCTCTCCACCCTATTTTCTCCTTTGTTCTCTATCTCTATCTCTCTGTCTCTTTCCCTTTCTCTGTCTCTTTCTGTTTCTGTCTCTTCTCTGTCTCTCTCTGTCTCTCAGTCTCTCTCTGTGTCTCTCTGTTTCTTTCTCTGTCTCTCTCTGTTTCTCTTTGTGTCTTTTTTCTCACTGTTTCTCTTTTTTCTCACTGTCTCTCTGTCTCTGTCTCTCTCTGTTTATGTCTTTGTCTCTCTCTCTCTCTCTCTCCTGCCCCTCCTCAATAGTCTGTTTTACTTCTGATCACTGCCTCCTTGATCTGCCTTTCCTTTTATTATCTTCTCTCCCCTCCATATCTCTGATCCCCTTCCTCTCCCATTTTCATCTTGGGTAAGATAGATTTATATACATATATGTGCCATTTGTTATTATTACTATTATAGTTGTTGTAGTTTCAATTATTATTCTCAAGTCCCCAGGCCACCAGTCTGGCAATGTTTTCATTTCCTGATCTTTCTATTGCATTCCTGTTGAGCCCAAGTAAGGTTTCTAGAGCAATAAAAGTAGGTGCTGGAGAATGTTAATTAACAGGGAGGGCTGAGAAGAGATGTATGCACACATGCATTTAAGTTTACTCTTTGTTATTAACATACTCTTAAAACAAGACAATTAATAAAATATTAAACAAAGCCAAGGCGTGTATCATGTGGATTTCTGAGGTGTAAATACTAACACTGAAAATTTAACAATGGGCTCTTGTAAGCAGCTCAGAGCTGATTACAGCATATTTTGGATAAGATTCATGCACAGATGACTATATGACAGTACCTAGCACCTAGAAGAAGGTCTGGGATCTGTGATTTCATTAGTACAGGGATATTTCAGATCAGGAAACTCTCTCCATCAATGCAGATTGATACCCTCCTTATAATTTATAGCATTAGAGAGATTTCTTAAGCAACAAGAGATTAAATGACATGCCAAGGGCTATAGTCACTATACATCAGAGGTGGAATATGGCACATAGCAATTGTTTAATAAATGTTTGTTGGGTGTTTAATTGATTACATGTATTTATCTTATATTATTCTTTGTTAGCTCTTCTAGCAAGTTGTATAGTTGATGAAGGAATAGACATTGAATCAGAAAGAACTGGGCTCAAATCCTTCCTAGGACTCTTGATATGTGACTCTGGGTCAATCATTTCCTCACCCTGGGTCTCCAGTTCCACAATTGTGAAATACAATCAGTAATAATACCTGTCTCATAGAGTTATTGTGAATTTCACACACACACACACACACACACACACACACACACACACA
>CM053587.1:319695705-319706344 GCA_028646515.1 Pseudochirops corinnae | reverse complement strand
CTGTTTTTCTGTTTGTTTGTAACTTCTGTTTGTATTCTCTGAAGTTCAGGGGGCTGCCTTTTCCCCCTGAACTAGGTAAATGATATGTTTGATTAAAGTAAGATTGTTAACCCATTTTGAGTTGCTTTCCTTTAGAAAAGCAGATCTAAGAACCTGTGCTAGTAGCCGCCCTAGGCATGCTAGGGTGCTTGCTGTTACAGATGGTCTACCCATGTAGAAGATATCAGAGACCAGCTTCTGGGAGAAGACATTCTGCACTCCCCTATGATGTGGCAGGAAGCAAAGGAGCATTTTCCCATTGACTGCATAACAGAAACCACCTGTACTGTTAAACCTACCAGACTGAGACAGTAAAAACCTCCTCTCTCTGTCTCTCTCTCCCTGTCTTTCTTTCTATCTCTCTCTCTGGCTCTCTCTCTCTCTCTCTCTCTCTCTCTCTCTCTCTCTCTCTTTGTCTCTCTCTCTCTCTCTCTCTTTGTCTCTCTCTCTCTCTCTCTCTCTTTCTCTCTCTCTCTCTCTCTCTCCATGGGTGCATGCATGAGGATCTCAGTCACCCACAACATAGACACCATGACTAAGCTGGGTAGAGGAAAGAGTCAATTTCCTTTCCACTTTAGTCCCCCATGACCCTGAGAATCAGGGTTGGGGTTTGAACCTTGTTAAATTTGCCCTTTTCAGTTCTAAGTGCTAAGTGTGTAGTCTCTGAACCCCAGAGCCTAAGACACTGGGGACTTTGGAGCCCAGGATTCCAGGCTGGAAGTTGCTGCCAACCCACCAAGGAAGCCTTGAGAAACCAGAGTACTTGGAGTTCAAATTTAGTAAGTCTAAAGTCATATAGGAACTGAATTAAGCAGGTGACTTGATCCCCTTCCCCTCTTCAGAGACCAGGGGGTAGAGGAGGGATTATGCCCCCAGGTGTTGAGAGTAGGGTGTGTTTGTTTTTGCTATACATTTGAATTTAATACTCCTCTGTAAGAGCTAATTTAATTGTCAAATAGATAAATGGAAGTGGAATCCTGGAGACTCCTAAAATTGGAGGAACCCTTGTAGCAGCAGTTTGAGCCAATGACAAAAACTAGTCACTTCTTTACCCTCTAAGGGTACCAAAGAACCCTTGAGGAGGGGAAAATGCCACATGCCTGGCCTTCAATTCCTGGAGACCATAGTAGTCCCCAGTATATAAGAAATCCTCTATTTGGTATGTAAAGACCTTCATAACCTGCCCTCTTCTACCTTTCCAAGGCTTCTTACCCGTAACTCACCTCCACATACTCCACATACAGTGATACCAGCCTTCTTGATGTGCCTTGCACAACTCCATTTATTTTCACTGCTGGAACTTGCTACTCTTCCTTTCCACCTCCTAGATTCCCTGGCTCCCTTTAGTCCTGGGTAAAATTTCCTTTCCTCATCTAGGGTTTTCCTTCTATTGGTTATCCTATATGTGTGTGTGTGTGTATACACATAAATGTATACATGTGTGAATGTATATATATATATATATATATATATATATATATATATATATATATAGTATCTTGTTTCTACATAGTATATACATATATTGTTTATATATAGTGTATATGTGTGTCTATATATATTATATCTTGTTTGTACATAGTTTGTGTAAATACATATATATATGTATGTGTATATATATATATATATATATATATATATATACATCTTGTTTGTACATTCTAACCAATACATATGTGTGTATATGTTTGCATGTGTGTATCTTGTTCGTTGGGTAGTATAAGACAAACACAGCACACGCTAGCACAGGCTCACTCTTGATCTGCTCAGACAGGAAGATACTAAGAAGAGGTTAATAATCTTCCTTTATTGTAGTCTAGTTTTCTCAGACAAGGATTGCTGATAATGGGAGCATAAATTCCTGTAGTATTCCTTAATCACCCTCCTCACAGGGGCAGGATAGAAGGGGGGGAGGTCAACTACCCCTACATCTCGATGAGGTCAGTCCAGACAGGCACAACTTTTGCATCCCTCTAAATCCTCTCAAGCCTCAATGGGGGCCAGTGGAGGCACATGCAGCATTCCAGCTTGTGCATTTAACACTAAGGTTTCCCCAAAGTCTTGATAGGGGCTGATAAAGGCACACAGCATTCCAACCCTAAGGTTCCCCATTCCTTGACCACTGCCCACCTGCTTTATAGGGGCAACAGATAAAGAAGGCATAGTGCCAGCAATAGCCTCACAAGTTTACATCACCCCATCCCTGTATCTCACTGCATAGTCAGAGTGGATGTTTATATCATTTATCATTATATAATGTTGTGCAAGTGTGGTGGAGATGTTTTAAACCATAATTGTGGGAACTCATATCTAATACTTAGGAATAAGAAATTGTTATGGCTATGAATCCTGGGAAACTGAACTTTAAGAAATAATGACATAACTTCACTTTATATACACTAAAATCCACTTTACATTAAAAGCCACCTCACTTATAGTCAGCTACCTGGCATAGTGGATACAGGTCTGGGCCTGGAGTCAGGGCACTCATCTTCATGAATTGAAACCTGGCCTCAAATATTTACTGGTTGCGTTACTCTGGGATAGTCACTTAACTCTATTTGCCTCAGTTTCCTCAACTGGAGAAGGAAGGGGTAAACCACTCCAGCATCTTCACTAAGAAAACTCTAAATATGGTCATGGAGAGTCACCCATGGTTGACACAACAACACCACCCACAACAATAATAGCTGGCAATTCTATGTTGCTTTAAGGTTCACAAAACACTTTCCAAATATTATCTCATTATATCCTCCCAACTCTGAGAGATAGTTTTTATTATTATCCCCATTTTAGAGATCTGGAAACTGAGGCAGATAGAGATGAAATGATTTCAGCAGGGTTTAAAAAAAAAGATTGTTTGATTGTAAGCTAATCTAAATGTTCCTTTAGATTGTAAGCCCCTTAAAGACAGGGACTGTTTTCCTCTTTATTAATTGTGTACCCTGCACTTACCACTGTGCCTTATGCATAAGAGGGATTTGATAAATATTTATTGGATTAGTTACATAGCTAGTAAATATCTGAGGGAAGATTTGAACTCAGTCTTCTTGACTCCAGACCCAGTGCTGTATCTACTTGCATTATCTAACTGTCTAGGTAAGGAACAATATGGTAGTTCAATATAGCACCGAAATGTCCTTTACTAAGGTAATGGTAGTGTTGATTTGATCATGGTTCTCAAAGCAAAAAAAGAAGGGAGTGAGTGTGTGTGTGTGTGCGGGGTGGGGGTGGGGGTGGGGGACTGTACTAACAGAAGGATAAAGAATGACCATGAAGAAGATGGAGTTCTTGGGAAGTACAGAGCTGAATGACTTAGCTTTTTCCAGAAATGATTTCTAATGTGTTCCACTTTGAAACACCAAGACTCACTTCAGATCAGTGGGTGATATCAGCAACGGTCATAGGGTTCTCCTTCAAGAGGGGAATAAGTTAGAGAGATATAATTCAAGATAGACCATCTAATCAAAGGAATGTTTCCTTCCACTGGCAATGACATTTCCTATTTGATTAATGGACACACTGGTTGAAAAGAGGTCGAAAGTGACAGAAAGATGTTTAGTAACCAGGTAAGAAACAATTTGCCAAGGAATGCCTATTTCTTTGATGTGACTTTTTGAAGGCATTAGATGAGGAAAATCCTAGTTTCACAGGGTGCCCTGGTTTGCTGCAGTATCTATCAAGCAAGAAATCTCAGAGCGTTTTCCCAAGTATTCAAGAATGTAGAAACTTGGTGAATTGTCAAAGGATGGGACAATGATGAAGTTCCTTTCCTTTCAGCTGTACTAAGAGGAGGGGTCAGGTGAGGTGAATCAAACGGAGAGAAGGAGCTGCTAGATTTCAGGGCAGTATAGATTAAGTAGAATCTTGGATGAATTTTTCTAAACTTCCAGTGAGTAAACAATTCCTGCCATTAACTATGGGAGAAAAGAGATGATATGTTACCTAATTCTTGAGGTCAAGACCATCTTAATTTCCAACCTGGAAAGAGACAACTTTGCCAAAGAAAATTGTCTGATCACATTAATGTATTTAAATATATATATAAAAATATAAAGTTAGCAAATAGCATAAAATCAGGCTGCTATGAATCAGAGAATTGACCTCATAGTCAAAAGGAACTGGGTTCAAATTCTACTTCTTACACTTGGTGCCTATGCAATCCTAGGCAAGTCACTTAACTTTTTATCACTCCAGGAAGCTCTAAGATTTAGTCATTAAGCAAGTTTTGTATGTCTGTGAAATTATAGGCCTATTTAAGTAGCAATGACAGGTAAATAGGATTTAGGAAAACCTCTCCAAGTTATCCAGTGCACCTAGTAGGCTGTATCCCAGGAATGCGATAGCACGATATTATAGAAATGGTAATGTATAATCCTACATATCTCTTCATGGTTTATCAGCAGTTTCCCATCCATTATTTCATTGAAGCTCATAAGATGGAGAGCTAGAAGAAATTTCTCCATCTAGTCCAAATTCCTCATTTTGCAAGGGAGGAAACCAAAGCCTAGAGGTTAAGTGATTTGCCTGAAATAACAGAGGGCCTAAGAGTCAGAGCCAGGATTAGAATCTTTTGACAGCCATCTGAGATCAGAGTTCAAACAATCATTCTTCCCATTTTGCTGAAATGAAAGCACGGAAGGAAGATTTTTGTCTAAGGTCATTTAGGTAATGAAACTATCAGGATTCAGGGACAGGTTTTCCTCCATATCCAGTGACCTACTATTTAACAAATGCTTCAATAAGCTATTGAACTTTGAGGATTTTTCTGTTTAATTAAAACAGAAAAGGCCTTTGAGATCATCAAGTATCTATTCATGAAAAAGACAAAGAAGGATTTTTAAGACAGAAGAAAACATGCATTTGAAGCCAAAGATCTCAGGGTAATTGGAAGTTAGCTGTGAAATATCAGAAATATTTCCATAAAAAAAAATTCCAGATCAAAGTAAGGTTGTTGACTTTCTCCATGTTCACTTAACAAAGAAATGCTAATGATTGCAAGCAGAGTTGAAACAAAGTTGTCTGGGGAAATAAACGTTGCAAGCAGGTTAAGGTATCCCTATATGCAGGTGATATCTAGGGTGGCAGCAGGGTTACAGTGGAGTAAGTGTTGATGCTTAAATCAGGAGAAACTAGAACTTAGATCTGGTTTGTCATTTTCTGAGCATTCCTGGCTCTCATTAAACTTCTGGTTTTTTAGATAATATTCTATTTTCCCCCAATTACATGTAAAGACAATTTTTAACATTCATTTAACAATTTTGAGTTCCAAATTTTTTCCCTCCCCCCTCTTTAAGGTGGTAAATAATTTGATACAGGAATATGTAATCATGTAAAACATATTTCTCTATTAGTCATGTTGTGAAAGAAGAAACAGACCAAAAGAAAAAAACGAAAAATAGACTAACAACTTCTGAACCTCTTCTTTGTAAGATTGGGATCACATCCAGAATATATCCTGGATATAGGGAGATACAAAGGAGCCAATTGAAACATAATGAGTTTTAACAGCATTGAAAATGTGAGGGATAATTTATAGTGAAGTTTCCCCATTCAGAAAAATCAAATCTAGAATGGCTTCAGTATTCACTAGGCCTAAGGTCAGGTCACCTGACCTTCAAGCAATCTGGGGCTTAGAGCAATGGAGACCCTCCCCCAGACCCAACACAGCAGAAGATATGCCAAATAAGGTTAAGACTGCTTTCATTGGACACCCACATGTTTCTGGGTCCTTTGTCTCGGAGAAATTCCTGCGCTTAGGTTGTGGGACAGCCCCCCTACCAATAAGAATGAAGGCCAGTGGGTTTCTGCATTAGAAGATTATATAACCATGGGCTGCCTTCTACCTGACACTCTCTCCCTGCAGACACCATGTGGGTGACAGGGGTAGAGTCCTTTCTCATGAGAAAGAATAAAGACATTTTCTGACCTTAGATTCAGACTCTGAACTCTTTCATCTCACACAATAACAATGTCAGGGTTTTTAACTTGATGTGTGATGTCACTGATTTTTAGAAATCCTTTCTTATTCTTCAGCTCTCTTAATATTTTTGCTATCTGAGAACTTTTTGGGGCACGGGGCTTAACTAACCAATTCTTAGGTCACTCATTAACCAATCCCACACACACAAGAGCCAGTCAGATCAATCACACCTATTGGCAAGGTAAAGTGGAGTAAGACCCTTCTTTTCCTTTCTTTTTCCAGGCCTTCAGGTGAGACAAAGCCTTCTGTTTGTTCTTTTTCAGCAAAGGAATGATAGAAGAAAGTGGATTGAATGTAATTAATAAATGATCAGAGGAGAAAAATGATAGAGCATTCAAAATCTTAACATTTCCCTATGGTTCCCAGCACTGGTTGTACAGAACCCCAGAGCCTTCCAGCTCAAAAAGGAACATTGTGGTCAATTAGACCAGAGATTCTTAACCAGGTAACTATGAATTTGGATAGAAAAAAATTACATCTTAATTTCACTAATTTCTGATGAAATTTAGCATTTCCTTAAACTATTTAAAAACATTCTGAGGAGTCTATAGATTCAAAATCGTTCATGGCAACAAAAAAATCCTAAAGGTAAATTCATTAAATTCATTAATTCGATTATTTATTAAGTGCCTGTTATATGCCAGGCACTGTGCTAAGGACTGGTGTTACAAAGAGTAAAAAAAAAACAGTCCCTGCCTTCAAGCAGCTTGCAATCTACTGGTGGGAGGGGGGCGGGGTGCAGAGAAACATGCAAACAGATAAATCAAAATGAACAGGATGAATAGGAAAAGAACTGGAATGAAGAATCCTTGAAGCAGATGAATCCATGTCTTCACAATGACCTTCTCCAATATCCCTGACAAGGGGGTCTCTGTTTGAAGACCTCAACTGAATAGGAAGCCTCCTAACCACTCCTTACTGCTCACTCCATCCTACTTCCTGGCATCAAGCCTAAATCTACCTCTTTGTCACTCTTCCCCACCTCACTCCAATCTATTTCCTTGCTATTAGCTCTGCCTTCTCGGACCTAAGAACAAACCTATTTATTATTTTATAAGGCAGACTTTCAAATATTTGAAGACTGCTATTGTGTCTCCACTGAAGCTTCTCTTCACCAGGCTTAATATCTCCAGTTTCTTGGACATTCATCTGAACCTCTCATGGCATACCATCAAGTCTTGCTTTCCCTGGTCTTCACTATTCTGGTTTCTCTCCTCTGAATGCTCTTCAGCTTATTCATACCCTTTCTAAAACATGTCACTCAAAATTGAATACCATACTCATTAGAATGTAAGCTTCTTGAAGACAGGAATTTTTTAATGTTCTCATTTGGCTACCTCTGGAATCAATGACGTGCATGCTCAGGGACCCCCCCCCCCCCCTTGATTTCTCCTTGAATCTTTGAGGTACAGGCTCTGGGGAAACCCCTGGAAGTAAATCTTCACAGGGAAGGCATTTGCCTGAGGTCATGGACCTTAAGTTGTGGCTCTGCCCAAGTCTTTAGCCCTCCTTTGTTCCAATAGTTTCCCACCCTTGATGCTCCAGGTTCCCACCCTAGAACTGGCCTGACTCACTATTGTCTATGGTCTCCAGTTAGCCTCCAGCAACTTCCCACCCTTAATGGCTCATTACTGGAGTCGATCCCATCTGACTCCTCCTGAAGACCCTCCCCAAACTGATTACTGGAGTCTGATCTCATCTGACTCCTCCTAAAGACCCTCCCCAAACTCCTCCTCTAGACCACCCCTAGATTCCTCCCACAACTTTTCTGTATATAGGATCCCAACTTCCCTCCTTGTGATGTGAGGGGCGCCACAGAATGCCCTAGCACAGACTTGCTCTGTGACAGACTTACTCTGTCCTGCTTGCCCAATACAAGCATCACAGATACCTAGGCTCCTTAAGAGTCTACTCAATATGGTGAACTTTCAATAAACTTTATTTTTCTTTGGCTGAGAAGACTTGAGTCAAATTCTTTAGGCAGGACCCGGCGTGTTGGTATTTTGGGGTCTCAGGCAACCCTAACCCTCTTTGTGGGTACCCTCTTCAGAATCAGAGGACCTGTTTGCAAATTCGACCTCTAATGTTTCCTATCCATGTGATCTTGGACCAGTCAGAACCTCCCTCATCCTCAATTTTCTTATCTGTACAAGGGGGTTGGTTTAGATGGCCTCTGCAATAATTTCTGAATTCTCCATCTATGATCCCAACTAGATGTCATCTGACCAAGACAAAGTCCAATAGGACAGACCTATTCAATATTCTGGACATGATGCTTCTGACCTAGTATGGAAGTTTACAGGGATTATTGGGAGCAGGAGAAGTGATCTGGCTCTCCCATCTACTTTCTACCTCTACCTCTACCACCTACCATCTACCTCCCATCTACCTTCCATTTAGCAGCAAATGTTCTCTAAAGCAGTGATTTTCTGGTACACCAGTAACCAGCCACACCAGGAGAAGTAAAGACAGCTCATACATAAAATTTGCTATATAACTAGGGGGATTTATTGACATATATTCTTTAAAACCAGTTGAGACCCCAAGGACTGGTGGATACTACATACTGTTCTAATAAGTTTCCATCTCTGTAGTTTGAATCTCATGGTAACATTCTAGGTTAGATGTCTGATAACCTCAGATAAGTTCATGCAATATAGCAGCACAGAGAGAGAGAGAGAGAGAGAGAGACAGAGAGAGACAGAGAGAGAGACGGAGAGAGACGGAGAGAGACAGAGAGAGATAGAGAGAGAGACAGAGAGAGAGGGAGAGAGAGATAGAGAAGAGAGAGAGAGAGAGAGAGAGAGAGAGAGAGAGAGAGAGAGAGAGAGAGATATTCCCTATATGGAATACATTGAATTTCTGATGGATGTATTTTGTTTAAGCTTCTCTCATTTTTTTTTGCCTGTAAGAAAATCTAAAGTTAATGTGTGTTAACGAGACAAGATATTATCATTTGCTTCAATAACATATAAATACAGGCCTCTAATTGTTTCCTCTAATTTCTTTCCCACTTGTGAGTCCAGGGTGCTGGCAGATGTTTGAGAACTAGCTCTCCAGGAAAAAAATGTACACAGACAACAAACTTTAAAGTTTAATCTGCACTGTCTGTATTTTCCTTATCATTTTCTTAAGTCTAGAGTAGACAGCCAACTGAACAGTGAATGTAGGCCTGATTCATAGCATTTACCAATTTCTGAAGTGTAAATTAACAACCAATTCTCATGAGTCACTAACAGCTGCCTCTAGTACATCTCTGCTGGGTTCCTTTTAGGGAAGAAATAGGAATGTCTAATTTTTGGTATTTCTTTCTCCTCGCAGCTAAGGGTTATAAAGGTTCCCCTGCTACGTTTGCATCTAGGGTGGAGCAAAAGAGGGGATGGAATACCAATTCATCAAAGTCAGTCCATGACCCATGAGGCTTGGAAATATTCTTTGAAATCATTTATGAAATTTTCCATGTCGCCCCTGCTTGATCTTCACTCCCAATAACAAATTAATGAATAGTTTGGAAAGGTGTGGCTGTTTTGCAAAGTGGAGAATGTATTGACAATGAAAACATCATAGGAAGCTTCCATAAAATAAATTCACTTTGGGGAAATGTATAATTGTTGATGCCTGATGTTAAGACATGAAACAGGTGCTATTTTCCCATGGATTTCTCTGGAGGTGTGCAGGATAAATTGTAGCTACTAGGCATGTAGAGGCCAGTGTTTTAATAGAGCTTTGCAGAAATTAGTGCAAGTCTCCCTGTTCTCCACTTTTAGGCAGAGACATAAGAACTAAGGGCACCCAGGCCTTTTGCTCCAGGGTGCTAAATTTAGAGGACATCTATATTGGAGGGCACTCTAAATTAGAATTTGAGCTGGAAGGAATCTTAATGGTCATCAGGTCCACCCTCCTCATGTTACAGATGAAGACAGTAAGCCCAGGGAGGTTAAATCAAACTGCTAGGAAGCAAAGCATCTAGATAGCAACTGGAGAGAGTACTGGACTTGGAGTCAGGAAAACCTGAGTTCAAATGCTTCCTGGCTATTTAATGCTCTTGAAGAGGGGGAAGAGGTGTGGGATTTCTAACGAAATCCTTTCTAGGTTCGTTGTCAGAAAAAGAATTTACTGGACTCAGCTGTCCTTTGGTAGAGTCATAAAAGCTTATTGTTTCCCTGAGGCAAGGGCTGCAAGCTGAAAGGGATTTAAGGCAGAGTTATGCTTTTCAGCAAAGTGGGTGTGGGGGGAGGAGATAGAAAAAAAGACCTGCAAGGTGCTGGGGGATAGAGGTGTCATTTTAAAGGCATAAAACTGTCAGTCAGAGGCTCATTATACTAACTAGGTGGGAAAAGGTGGGATTAGGGAGGAGTCTGGGAGTGGTTAAGTGCTTAAAGGGCCATACATTTTTGATGCCAACTTGGAGGGCAAATTACCCATAATGTATTGAGAATTCCAATGGGTTGGGGAGCAAGGGGTATGGTTTTTGCCTTGACACGTCACTAGGTAACTTTTGGTCAAGGATGAATGACATAGGTCCAACATGGCAGTTGGGAGTATAGGCTTAATTGTTTCAGGAGGTGCCAAGTTTGGAAGCTAGACTGATTAGAGACCATCTCAGGAGGGAGTTAT
>CM053587.1:319676194-319695605 GCA_028646515.1 Pseudochirops corinnae | reverse complement strand
AGCTGGCCTAAGAACAAAGGCATTATGTATTTCTCTAAGAATACTTGAGTGACTGATTCATGGGAAGCTATCTAGCAGACTTTGGGAAAAGACTTTGAGGCTGGGGGCAGGGGGAGAACCACAGTGAATGCCTTTATGGCTGAAGGAAAGTGTGACTTTTACAGCTTAATGGCACAGGCTTGTTACAAACTGATGTGAATACGTAGTTACCCAAACACAAGTGAGATTTTTACAAACTGGGGTACAAAAGCTCCTCCAAAATGATACAGAAGCACCTCATCATTCCCCCCTGAACAAATAAAAACCCAAATTCATTTGGGGATAGGGACGAAGGTCTCAGTTTCCCCCAGCTGCTTCATGCTGGAAAGGGTCGTAGAGCGCTGTCCCTATCTTCTCAGGTCCATCAGTCAAGGGAGGGCAGGGGGTGTGGCCAATGTCTGGAACTTAGCAGACACCAAATCCAAAGGGTGGTGGGTAATTACTTCAGGCAGAAGTTGATATTCTGCTTGTGCCATCATCTGCAAGTGGAGGGTCTTGAGCCTAGAAGATACAAATCTAGCAGAGAGATTAAACAAAGAAGAGCCAAAACAAGTAGGAAAATGACTGGAAGGAGAATGAGCATGGGCTAGTATAATCCATCACTCAGACTATTTACCTGTCCTTAATATTTCTACATGCTACATGGACTAGGAACCTCATAAGATAGTCTTCACTAACATAACTGCAGACCTTAAACAAAAGAGGTTTCTGACTTAAACCTCACGACTGAATAGCAAAATACATCCTTGTTTCACAAAGCTTGTCTATCTTACAGTTGGAAGAAAGAGATACTTCAGGAATTGAATCTTTTACAAAAATACTCAGTTACAAATGTTAACCTTTGCTTAGTTCATGGAATAGCTCCAAATTCAGTTTGGAGCAGCAAACACTGTTCTGCTTTACAACTCATTACATCAATTTAGCAATACTCAATTGAAAACTTTGTAAACCTTCAGAAATTGTCACATAAGATTTTCAAAACATCTTTTCTAACAGTAAGGGAGATCAAGGTAACACAATGAAAACACAAAGCAATAATTTAAAGCTGTAGCAGTTCTGGTGCAGACCTGGTCTCTTGGAGAAGCTGTCTACAGTCTTTTTCCAGATCCCTCGGCTCAGATGTTCACTCAGGAGCAAGGGTACAAGCTGGAGTAGTCAGGCCTGACAGGGGCTCACAGAAACATGATTTAATACCAAAGGCACATAGAAATGGTTCAGTTTCCTAACCATGCAAGGCTAGGTTTACACAGAGTCACAAGAAGTTCAGTTTTCTAGCCACACAGGGCTAGGCACGAACATTACAATAAAGTTTCACAGTTACAATATTGCATCAAAAATCCAAACTTTTGATGTTATTACCAAACATGCTCAAGGTTTGAGTTTCCATGATAGAAAAATTTTTGAAAGCCAATCTTATACATCTATATAGTTCTTATAAGAATCAATTTGATCCTGTTCTTTATTCAAAATTTTAGAATCAAGTTACAAATCTTTTTGCTTTCTAAAAATACTTCCTCACACACTTTCAACGCACTTAAAACCTTCCTGAAACTGATAAATTATGAACAGACAGGAGGGGCTTGGATAAACCCTCATTTGTCCTCAAACATTCCTATCTGTTTTTCACATTTCCCATCAAACCTTTATTTATCTTTCCAAAATCTCTCAAAAACCATTATCCTTTTTATTCAGTAATTCCTTACATTTGTTAACCACAAAACAAGATGGTCCAAATCTTTAGTGGCTACTTGCTTTGATCATTGAAACTTGCTTTGGAAGGGGTAAGCAGGGACATGTGACATTCCAAATATGACAGGATAAGACATCCTTGACTGTTTAAATTCAGGTAAAGTCACAGATATCCATCCATGCAATATGAGGTACCACCTCACAGCTAGACTCGGGAATAGGTGGGCACGACTGTTGCTTTTCCAAGGAATTTTATGGGTAGATGCCAGAGAGGTCCCATCCTAAGTGAGATTAGAATTGCCTCTTCGGCTTTTACTTGATACAGACCTCCACCTGTTAACAGCATAGGATCACACTCCTCTGAGTGGCTTGTGGCACCTGATGCAGGCACTGACTTATGCAGGCGACTATACCCGATTCAAACTCCAAACAAAATTTAGTTCTGGTCCCAAATGCCTTTTACCTAAAACAGCAAGCCTCACTAATCACAGCTTAGAGCCAGTTTTAGCTGCAATAAGCAATGAAAATTTTTGCCAGGTTTCACAAATGCAAGAAATTCCATTTACTATCATTGCTTTCCCTTGCGGAATGACCTTGCCTAGTAGAGATAGTTTCTAGAGGGTTTGGCAGTTTTACAACATAAGAAATAATTGAGAAGGGCTTCAGGGAGGGGCTGGGCTGGTGGTGAGGCCCCTGCTTTCTCCATTCTCATACAGTATCAATTAACAGCTTTAGGTTTGAGCATTAAAACAGTTGCCCAAATGACTTAGTTCACAATCTTAAAACATTGCAAAAGAAATTGTTTCTCTTACAACACAGATAATACACAGTTCAAACTTTTGAAATAAAAACCCATTAGTTACCAATCTGATGACTTTAAAATTCCACATCAAGTTACCCAGAGAAACAGTTTTCTTATCTCTCCTATATTGTGTCTTCCTGATGCTAAGCCCAGTATTTTATCAACTGTCTTTCTAGGCTGTCCTATTTCTAAGAAGGAAAGCTAGTATTCAAACAGTCTACTGGAAGCTCTTCCCAGCACCCAACCCTCATGGGGCACCCAATCCCCATTGGAAACCCAAACCCCATGGGACAGTTTCTGCTTCCACCTTGCTGAATAGCTGTCTATTTTCAAATGGCCCACTGCTAGCATAGTTTATTCTGCTGGTCCAAGGCAAAGACAATGTTCCAACTCAGAGTTCTGTTTTCAGCAATTGTAAAGGATCCCTCCTACCAGCACCCCCAGTGCTTTTTTCTCTCACCTCTACCTAATTCCTAGCCATCCCTCAAGGTCCTGGTGGAGCAGTCATTGCTTTCAGCTTCCACTGTACTTTTATCTGTCTAAATTCTCTTTTCCATACAACCTTACCAAACCAGTCAGTTCACATGTATTACAGTTTGGGGAATGTGTGTGCATGTGTGTGTGTATGTGTTTGTGTTATCCTTGCACTAGACTATAAACTCTTTGAGGGCAGATTGAAGGAAGGGGGAATGTTCATCCTGGAGAAGACTCAAGGAGAATATGATAACTATCATAGGGCTTTCATAGGAAAGAAGGAATAGACTTGCTTATTTCATACCCAGGGGGGTATGGTTGCTTATTTCATACCCAGGGGACAGGTCCAGGAGCAAAGGGGCCAATTGAGGCTTATGCCTGGAAATCTTCTTAACAATTTGAGCTGTCCAAAAGTGGAATGAGCTGCTTCAACAATTGTTAAGTTCTTCCTCCTGGGAGCTCTTCAGGCAGAAGCTGGATGCCCATTTGCCAGTTATGTTGTAGCTGACAAGGATTCTTTGTAGGATTCTTTGCAGTTGGGCATTGGGCTATATGGCCACCAAGTTCCCTTGTGACTCCCTATTGCTGTTATTCTGTGAATTACAATGATTCATTTTTAAAGAATAAATTTCAGAATCTGGAATCTGGAGTTCCATAATCAAATGTTATGAATATGTATCTACGTATATATATGCAATTATTATTATTATTATTATTGACTACATCCAACTGGAACTTGAGATGCACAGGCACTGTGGTTGGGAGATCCATCTTGCCCTACCGAAAAGTGACATAGGAGAGAATAGACTGGGGGAGGGGGGCCACACTGGGATGGCTGTTTTGGGGTGGTGGGGGGGAGAAAGAGGGGGAGAAAATATGTAACTCAAAATCTTGTGGAAATGAATGATGCAAACTATAATAAAATTAAAAAAAAAAAGAATAAATTTCACCCTAATTTTGTCATTTTTTTTGCCCTCCCCTCCCTTTTTCACTATCCAAATCCAAGATTTGACCAATGAGATTTGCCAATGAAGCGGTTTCCCAAAGAAGGTTAGGGTTGCCTGAGACCCCAAAATACCAACATGCCAGGTCCTGCTGAAAGAATTCCACTCAAGTCTTCTCAGACAAAGAAAAGTAAAGTTTATTAAAAGTTTGCCTGTATTGGACACAGAGCAAGTCTGTGCTAAAAAACTCTGTGGTGCTCTCACAGAGCAAGTCTGTGTTAGGGCCTTTTGTGGCGCTCTTACAGAGCAAGTCTGCGATAGGGCCTTCTGTGGTGCTCTCACACCACATGGAGGGAAGATGGGATCTTATATACAGAGGAATCTAGGAGTTGTCTAGAGGAGGAGTTTGGGGAGGGTCTTCAGGAGGAGTCAATGAGGTCAGACTCCAGTAATGGGTTTGGGGAGGGTCTTTAGGAGGAGTTAACAAGGTCAATGCAAGAGTGGACTGATGTTTTGATAGGCTCAAGGGTGGGAAGCAGATGGACAATGGAGGGCCAGGCTAGTAACAGAGGTTCATTATACAACCAGTACAGGTTCTGGCCACCATGTTTTTTAAAGAATACTGGTAAACTGTACAGTGTTCAGAGGAGAATAACCAGAATGGTAAAGGGTCTTGAATTTATGACATTTGAGAACAGTTAAAGAAAATGTAAATGTTTACTCTGAAGAAGAACCTTGTGGGGAGAGATTCTTCAAGTATTTGAAAACCTGTCATGGAGAAGAGAGATTTGAGTTCATTTGTTTGGCCTTAGAGGCAAAACTAGGAGCAAAGAGTGAAAGTTGTAGAGGGGCTGATTCAGGCCAAATGTAAAGAAAAAAATCTTCTTAACAGTTGGCGCTGTCCAAAAGTAGAAAGAGCTTCCTTGGGAGGAGGTGGGATTACCTTCCCTGGAGGTCCTCAAGCATCTGGTCTATTGTACAACAGATCCTTGTTAACATCCAAGTTAGGCTCGGTGGTCATTGGTATGAGAGAAATGATTCTTTTTTTCATATCAATAATCAATTATTAAATTAGAATTAAGGACATTGTTGATAGATGAGATTACCCAAATTCTTTGGGTACACAATTCTCTTTCTTGGGTTGGATCCAAGTAGAAGACTTTACAATATTCAGTCTAGGGGAGTTCTTGCCTTTAGGAAATAAGCTCCCATCCTTATAACCTCCCATTAGAATTAAGGGTGACCCAACTTATGAAGGGGAAAAACAACCAGAGTGTTCTGGGTGAAGATGGATTCTTTTGTCTGGATTGTTGGAGGTGACTGGGTCTCATAATCAGGTCTCATTCTCAGCAGGAGGAGCTGAAGACTTTTCTCATTAATATATCCACCTCTCCTCATTGGTTGTTAATCAATCAGAGTTGATTTCCATCCTCAAGGACGCCTCCTCTTCCAAAGACTTTTAAGCATTTAGTGTTGTGGGGGGCAGGGTGGGGTCTTTGGTTTCTCAGAAAACCACTGACCTCAACTTATTGGTTATTTGCTAGGCATAATTGATACATTGATTATTAATTACCCAGAAATGGCCAAAACTGCTTTCCAGTGATACTGAAATAACTCATGTCATTCCAAGAGAGGGATTGGCAGCACACTGAAGGTTTCTTCTTTCCTGACCCCTCTTCTTTCACATTTCTCCCCAAGTAGGAAGATGACCTAGGACCCTACCCTATAGAAGGGGAGCCTGGAGAACATTCATGGGATAAATGCCATTTTCTCAGCTGATGGACAGACAGGACCCTAGGAGGAGGCCCATTCACTTCGCCAGAGCATGCATAAGGGGCTAGAACAACCAAGGGACTGTAGACTTTAATATATATATTGGTACATAATTCTATATTAATGAGACTTCCCCTCTCTATCTTTGCCCTCCCCACCCACAAATTTTAAGATCTGGTGACCAGTGGTTGGTGTCTTTGCAACAGCTGCTCTCCTGTTGTCTGTTGAGAAGTCCCTCAGATCCCAGAACCTGGAAGAACTATAGAATGAGAATTTGAACCAAGGCAAAAGCAGGCATACAGTAGCCTGAATGTCCCTGAGCTGTCCCAGGCAAAGGCCAGGGAGAAGTAGTGTGCCCTAGAACTCCCATCCACGGTCCTATTAGAATGGCACAGGAAGACGGCATCTTGGTTGTGCCAGCAGCAAGTTTTGTACTGTGACACATCAAGAGCATCTTTCTCTCTAAACTGCAATTTTTGCACAAACCCTTTCCTGACTGTTGGGGCTGGAGGGGTCAATGGTTATTATCTTATCCCTTGAGGAGGAAACTGTGGGAAAGGAGAGCCAGGACCCTGACTAGTTCTGACCCAATATACTGCCCTAAAACCAAATTACGAAAGGAGGCTTCATGTCCTCCAAGTCAGGTTATGACATAGTAAGGAGTCAGGGTAGCATCCCTAAACCCTCCCTCCACCCCCATTTATTTTCCCCCCTCCCTGCCACCCTGCCCCAACACCTCACTGGGGAGTAGTTCTACCAATTGTCCTTTCCTTTCACAGGACAGGAGGTTTCCCATTTGACATGGGACTGATGCTGCTGAGATGCAATTAAAACAGTTGATTTTCTAGTGCCAGTATTTATTTGACCACGGCGTAGAAGGGTTATCCTTCCATTCACATGGAACATTAAAAAAAAAATGTTAGTGGTCTTGATTTGGAGAGTTAAGCTTCTTGTAAATATTTATTTCATTTGAGGCAAAAAGCAGGCTAAAGGAGAAGACCCTCCCACCCAAATCCAGGAGCAAGGGAGGTAGCCCCTGGCCAACTTTCCTCCTTGGTTTCATTCAATTTCTCTTCTCTTTGAGGAACAAGTCAGATTGTGCTTGTGAAGATGGTGGGTGGGGATAGGGGAGAATGCTCAGTCTAAAGACTTTTGAATAATCTGAGAGAGCAGAGCTACTTGGGTTGGGTCAAGGCAAAATGATACACAGAGGAAGTAGGACAGAAAATTATGTGCTGTTTATTGTCAAAAAATGGTTTTTAAAAAATCTGCTTATTAATAAAGGACTCTCACTGTCTGAAAAAAAAATCACCCAGAAACTGTCTCTCAGGCTTTTCATTTGTCTCAGATTCCATAGGATTATAATTCTAGAGTCATAAACCACATCTAATTTTGGTCCCGTGTACTTCCCAAGCATATGAAGCAATAGTAGGAAGGGAAAGGTTGTACTATTTTCCTTCCTGATAATATAGCTTCCCTTTGGATATGGGTCTTGTCTTCATCTCTCAGATCTCAAATTTTCTGCTTACTTATAGCCTGGGAGGATTGAGAAGTGTGCAATAGCTTTTTATCTTGATATATATCCAGCATTAACAGAGATTATGAGTCTATGGCATGGGCTGTGGTTTTTTTCTGACTCTCAGGAGGACTAGGGCTTCAGTCTAGAGGTGTGTTTGCATTTTTAGTCAACAGTCTAAGAAGTTACCCCCTTTCCCTCCTCTCCTAATTTCCTTGGGGGGAAAATGGAAGGAGGTATGTTTTCTTTGGTTTGAATTATTCCCCTCATTTTATATCCCCCTTGCTTACCCTGGTTTACCTGGAATACTTTCTTTCTTCTTCTCACCTAAATCCTACTCCTCTATTAAAGTCCAGTATAAATCCTGTCTTCTCCATGAAGCCTCTCTTGAATGTTTCCCCATCTCCTAGCCATTTCTACCTGTGAAGGAATCATGGGTAAGGTGTCAAGAAGGAATATAAACACTCAAAGGATATGAATCAGGCTGTTTATTGCACAGACATGAAAGTAAGTGGCTCCCCAGCCCTATAGTCTCATGGGCTCCCCCCAAAAGGTGGCTCAGCCATATCCTTCAATCAGAGTCAAGATTTCTGGGCAGGCCTCTATCCTTATATCTATTTATTATTGCTGGATAGATTCAGAGGGATTGAGTGGGAAGAAAACCTTAAGAGCTGTCAATCAATAGTTAGACAAATTTGTGCTAGTTTGGCTCATTTAAATGCAATTCAGGCACAGGTCAAGACATGACCATATGATGGTCCTCTTCAAAAATGAAGGACAAGCAGCAACAGTTTGAACTGTAACTCTGCCCCCTCTATCAAGCACAAAGACATTGTCATTAGAAAAGTTTGCCAATCTTGCATACCTAAATTAATGAAGCTTCCTGATCAGTAGAGCCTTGATTTCCTGGCAGTTAGGTGGGGCACCGGATAGAGAACTGGGCTTGGAATCTGATAGACTCAATTTCAAGAGTTCAAATCCACCCTCAGATATTTACTAGCTGTGTGACCCTGGGCAAGTCACTTAACCTTGTTTGCCTCAGTTTCTTCATCTATAAAATGAGCTGGAGAAGGAAATGAAAAACCACTCCAGTATCTTTGCCAGGAAAACTCCAAATAGGGTCACAAAGAGTCAGACATGAGTGAAATGAGTCAACAACAACAACTTGCTTTCCTTGAATGAACTCAACCAGTATTAGGTACATAAAAATTTCCTGGCACATGGACAAAGCAATCAGTGGCCAAAAATGGAGTCACTTCTGCCAATGAAGGTGTGTTGTTGCTGTTTAGTCCTTTGTTCTCAAAGAGGACCGTGATGTCAGGAAGGTGATGCCGTGACTTGCAACTGAATTGGATTTAAGTGAGGGAGGGCTGTGCACAGTCACCAGCCTCACTCTCTCCTCCAGAGCTGTCTGGGTTCAGTGGTAAGATATAGATCAGACTGGAGATGGCCCCTCCAGTTAAGGTCTAGCTAGCCTAGCAATAGGCTTATCATCACACTCCCTTACCTAATCTCCTATTATGTTCACTGTTCCTACGACTGTAAATTCTCATTTCTTATTTGATAGTTTGGGGCAGTGGGGCAAGTTTATATTCTCATCTGTCTATTTTGAAGAGCCTGTTTTTTTGCTTATTGTTTTATTTTCTTCTAGATCAAAGGCAAAATTTGCCTTTCTGAAGCTTCCACCTATTACTTCTCCTTCCCTCTTGGCTCAAGTTTAAGCCTTCTTCCAAGAGACAGACCTTCTGATACTAAAGGGCCACCATGACATCCTAGCTAAGTCTTCTCCTCCAGTGGCTACCCTCACCATCTTTGGTTGCACACTGCTAGACACTATCTAACTCAGCAATGTTCTTCCTAAAATATGATGCTCACAACCCAACCCAAGACCAGGACCATAGGATGCAGAGCTAGGAGAGACCTCAGAGGCTATCTGGTCCAACCCTTCATTCTATAAATGAGGCCCAGGGAAAAGTGATTTGTCCAAGATCATACAGGTAGTTGGTGTCTGAGAAGGGAGTGCCCAGACTCCAAAGCCAGTGCTCTATGAAGAACAGAAATGATACCATCCCATACTGCCTCTTATCCAAGGTTACAATTACAGTTTGATCAGGGCAGAACACTTTAGGACTATCATTCCTTTTTTTTTTCCTAGACATTATATCTCTCTTTGTTCATTCTAGGATGGGGTTGGACCAACCCATGTTTCCTAAGCTGGTGGAGACCTTAGAGACCTTGGTATTCTCATAGTAAGTGCTTAATGTACGTGTGTTGATTGACTGATTGGCCATTTGATTCTGGGTGTCCATGGAGACAGCCTCTGTAGGATTACAGCTCTCATAGCCTCCCTGTGCTGGGACCTGCTCCTGCCAAAACAAGGATGGGGAGGAAAAATATTGTGTACCCTAAGCTTCACCAATAAATCCTTCTTTCCACTCCATAATTAGAGTAACCTTTGTAGTCCCTCTGTCTTTCTGCCTAGAAGTAATTATCCTCTCCTGGGCAATAAATAGCTAGGTGTATTTCACAATCAAAGGCAGCCACTGCTTTGTACTATTTATGAGGGTCTGACTGTGAGCAATGTTGTCTTCGATTTTCTCTCTCTCTTCCCTAAGGTGTGAATGTGTGTGTGTGTGTGTGTGCGCGCGCACACACGTGCATGCGTGCATGTGCACATGTCCTTGTGAACTGTATGGTCTTCTTCCATGTAAAGAGTAAAAGAGTGGGCACAGCTTTGTGTAGTTGTGATGGGAATAAAATCACCCATGGCATCCTCATCCAGTCCTATGAAACAAAGTTGGATGAGAGAGTCAATGCAATAAGTTACCTTACCAACCTAACTATGCATTACACCCTTCATGTGCTCTTTGGTTCATTCAAACTGGCCTTTCTAGTTCTCATGTGAGACACTCTATCTCCTGTCTTGGTGTCTTTGCACTGGCTATACCCTCTGCCTACAATGCATCCCTGTTTCATCTCTATTTCTCAGAATCCCTAATTAGTGGAGAAAAGGAGACATGCACAAGAAATGTTAGAGAAAGCAGATCTGGTAAGAGATTAGATGCGTGTAGTAAGTGAGAATTAGGAGTCAAACATGGGACCAAGGTTGTGAACCTGGGTGACTGGAAAGATGATAGTACCTTTGACAGATCTAGAGTAGTTTAACCTCTGTGCCTCAGTTTCTTAAGTTATAAAATGATGATAATAATCGTACCTATTTTGCAGTGTTGTTGTGAGGATCAAATGAAATAACATTGAGGTGTTATATAAAGGCTAGCCATTGCTCTTATTATTTGGGATGCCTACAGGAAGTCCAGTTCAAGATGTCCAAGTGTGAGGACTTCACTGAGCTGTCCTAGCTCCTTTTCCTGGTTTGCGCTGCTTCCCTCTCTCTCCCTACCTCCCCACTCCATTGGGTGCCTCCAGGTAAGCCACAGAGCCTTCCCTCTTGGACTTTCATTGATTGGCTCATCTAATTCTTCTGTGAAGCCTCTTTAATCCTAGTAATGGACCTTGAGAAGTTTTTTTCTTCCCTAATAAGGGATGGAATAAGCATTTATATAGTGCCTACTGTTTGCCAGGCGCTTAACTAAATGCTTTTTATAAATAGTCCATTTCATAGATGCTGTTAATATTTCTATTTTATGGTTGAGGAAAGTGAGACAAACAGAGGTTAAATGACTTGCCTAATGTTACATAACTAGTGAGTGTCTAAAGTCCAATTTGAGCTCAGGTCTTCGTGACTCCAGGACCAACGTTCTTTCCATTGAAAAAGTAGCAGCCTCTGGATGAAGCAACCTTTAATGAAGCTCATAATCCACTCACAGTCTCTCATCCTGTATGATTCTTGTACAAATATCCAAGAGGATTAACCTAATCAGGGACGTGTTGAGCCAGCACAAATTGGCTTTAAAGCTGACTGTTAAATTGTCAGTGTGAGCATTTATAGCTCTGAAATACCAAATGCTACAAATCAGGACTTGATTTATTGTTCTGTTGATTACCTAGATCTAAGAAAGTGATGGAGAAAATTTGAATGATACAAATTAAACTGAAAACATTTGTTGCATGTGCACATTGAATTGGACCCAGAATCACATCACAGTTGGGAGGATCTTCTGGAATGGACTTCCAATCCAACCAACACCTGAAAAAAAAATTACTTGATTGCAACACACTTAACAATTGGTCACAACTGAAGACTTCCAATGAAGAGGAACTCCCAGTCTAAATTATTAGGAAATCTTTCTCGACATCAAGACTAAACTTTCTAACGTCTTCTTTGTTGTTCTTAACATTTCACTTAGCCTAAACACAAATCTAATGCCACTTCCACATCATACACATACATATTAAACCCACAGAACTCTGGTCTCCATGCTATTCCATAAACAGAACACTACATACCTTGACTAGTCATTTTCTCTGGCTGTGTCCCATGCCTGGAATGCTCTAGCTCCTCACCTCTGCCTATTTTTCCTGGCTTCCTTTAAGCTCCAACTTAAATTCCATCTCTTACAAGGAAGCTTTCCCCAACCCCTCCTA
This sequence comes from Pseudochirops corinnae, assembly GCA_028646515.1. Lineage (NCBI taxonomy): Eukaryota > Metazoa > Chordata > Mammalia > Diprotodontia > Pseudocheiridae > Pseudochirops > Pseudochirops corinnae. Next base: position 319,683,823 of record CM053587.1, on the reverse strand, counting down.
ATTCTTATGCTTTCCCTCTGTTAGTCACTTCCTGTTTAATCCATATATAGCTCATTTGTACATATTTGTTTATATGTTTTCTCCCCTTAGTTTGTGAGTCCCTTAAGGGCAAGGATTATCCTTGCACTCTTTTTGTATTCCCAGTCCTTAGCACAATGCCTGGAACAATAGACAACAATTAATAAATATTATTGACTGAGTGATTGATCATAGTTGCTCTTGCTAGTCTCAGCTCCCTCTGAGTTTGGACATTCCTGATACTATCTTTTGTGGCACCTTCTCATGATCTTTTTTTTCCTTACCCTTATCTTTCCTTGACTTCATCATCTTCACAGAACGTTGAAAACTCTAAGGTGGGCGTGGTGTTGTAAGTAATGACAAATGTGATGAACAGAGAGAAATAGGGGGAAAAAAGAAGTAATGGTGAAAAGTGAAGTCAGCAAAATGGGGAAAACCACAGATACTACAAAAATGTAAATGAAAAGAATAATGATGAACCAGTAGACACTGAATGCTGTGAAATTACCAATGACCAATGGTCATTGACCAGTCTTGGCTCCAAAGAAGAGGAGATCTGAGTGGACACCTTCTCTTTTTGGCTGAGGGGGAGAACCATGGGTGTGGAACACTGCAAAGAATGTCAGACTTCATCCAGGTCTTAACTACTATTGCTGAACTGTTCCCCACCCCCTTCTTCTATTCTTTATTATAAAAGGGGTGGGGGAGGGGAAGGTAAAGGAATATATTGGAAGATGTGAGTGATGGAAATACAAAAGGTATCAATAATTTTACTTTGAAATATAAGTGGATGGATGATGTCTTTGTTTACTCACATTACTTTTTTTTGTCAATTCCTTTTCCTTTCTTCATTGGATTGTTTTCTGTTGTGTCTTCAGAATTTTATTCTTGAGGACTTTGCATTCCTATTTAGGTGACTTCCTTGTAGAATTTTAGTCATTGAGTTTCTACCTATTCTTCCTACATCTTGAAATGTGTTTTCCCCAAATCTAAGATACATGTCAAACTATGTCTTTCCTATCCTTCTCTTTCATGAACTCTTAGATAGAAGAGTCAGTATCCCATCTCCCCTCCAAGTTTCCCATTTTTCCACCCTAGAAACCATCCTTTCCCTTTAGTAAGAATGAAACCCAGTATATAATTTCCTCCTTTTCAGGTCTTTCAACTTGTGAAGGGTTAACAATTGTCATTAAGGAGAGCAAAAGAACAGTTAACTTCTCTGATTTGGCACAGAGACAGAGACAGAGAAAAAACAGAGAGTAAGGGGAGGAAAAGAGGAAGAGACAGAGAAACAGAGAAAGGGGAGGAGAGGGAGAAAGACAGACAGACAGAGACAGCGGAGACTCACACAGAGAAGCAAAGACACAGAAAGAGACAGGAGGAGGAAAGGAGAGAGAGGGAGAGAGAGACAGTCCCACATGTACAGAGACAGAGAGAGAGAGAGAGAGAGAGAGAGAGAGAAAGAGGAAGGGATGAAGGGAGGGAGAGAGAGGAGAGAAAAGGGCGGGGCAGGTGAGGGGGGGAGAAGGAGAGAGAGCAAACTTCAACAGATGTCTGGGTAATGGAAATCTCCCATCATCACTTCTCTATAATACTTCTGTGGTTAATTTCCTGAACTCTATTTAATTTGCTTCTTCCTTCTATCCTGTATTCTCTTGTATCCTCTGATGACAAAGTCACTTCTCTTCCTCCCTCCATTGATCTTCACAGAAATGATCCCCACTGGGCTTCCCTCCGTGGATCCTTTATTTCATCACGTAAGTATATCTTCTTAATATAATTTTGTTCCAGCCCAACCCCAAATTACCTATCTAGTTTCTTTTGAATAAGATAAACCTATCGAGATTTATGGGTTTTATTCCATCAAATTTTAATGAAATCTACATTATGAAATTTGTCTCTTTGTGTTAGGACTTCTACCTTATTGGCCAAACTGGATGCAATTGTACATTGATTTTTGTGGCAATATATTTTACTACTGTTTCTAGTACTAGATTTAGTTTCCTGTGATCTTCTTTTGGGTTTCTCACCTGCTGTTTCTTTCCCTTCATTGTAGGTACTCTCTATGGCATCTAGATTTATGACTATGCATATGTACTTTTATTTTTTTCCTATCTTTTTTTTTTTTAATTTTAAGATCCTAAGGGGAGGAGGAATCTTCATTCCTGATGAGAACTGGTTAGCTACTTGGATTCAAAGAGCAGCTGATATGATTTAATGGCAACATGGTAGAAAATCTCCAATGGAGTCCATAGAGATCTGCGCTTGGTCTTGTACTGTTTAACACTTTTATCAATAATTTAGGCAAAAACATAGATGGCATGCTCATTAAATTCACAAATGACACAAATATTGGAGTGATAGATAACTTACTGGATGGTAGAGTCTGGATCTAGAAAGATCTTTATGGGCTAGGACTGAAACTAATAAGTTGAAATTCAGTCAGTCAGTAAGCCTTTATTAAATATTTACTATGTGCCAGGCATTGTGCTAAGCACTGGAAATACAACTATGAAGAAGGATGACAATCCCTGTCTTCAAGAAGCTTACAGTCTAATGGGAGAAGCTAAAAGAGGGAGAAGGGCGATGGTCTGGAGAGAGAATATTGCTGAAGTTGAGGAGTATAGCCAGGTGGAACATGACGAGATACCTGGTCTGAGTCTCCTTAACTGGGTAGGTTCTGAGCAGAGCTCTCTACCACCACCCCCATCAGAGTGAGGGGCTTGAGGGTAGAGGGTATTTCCAGGGGATGAGTTCCAGGGTTGAAGTGCTCTTGTCGGATGAAAAGATACCTGGAACATGATGGAAAAGTCCAGAGGAATTGAATCAGGGAGGAAATTCAATAGCGATGAATGTAAAATCTTATACTTGCATTCAAAAAATCAACTTCTGGCGTTCAGACAACAGTTTGAAAATTATCTGGGTGGTAGAGGGGAATACAAGTTCGATGAGTTTGCAGCATCATAGCCTAAAAATTTATTGTGATCTTGGGGCTAAGAAGGTAGTAATCCCCTTGAACTCTGTCAGGGCAGCTAAGTGATATAGGGGATGGAGCGCATGCCCTGGATTCAGTAAGACTCATCTTCTTGAGTTCAAATCTGGCCTCAGATATTTACTACCTATGTGACTCTGGGCAAGTCACTTAACCTGTTGGCCTCAGTTTCCTCATCAGTAAAATGAACTGGAGAAGGAAATGGCAAACCACTGCACTATCTTTGCCAAGAAAAATAGGGTCACAAAGAGTCAAGCATGACTGAAAATGACTCTACCATGGTCAGGCCACACCTGGAGGACTGAGTTCAATTTTAGCTACCATGACTTAAGGACATTGGTTAGAAGAGAAAGCCCAGACAGGAGCAATTAGAATGCTTTCTGCACTGTGGTGCCACTGCCTCCTAAATAATTAAATAGAACTCTCATGGTAGATCAGTCAAGGGAAAAATTCTGAATGAACAATGATTCACATTTCTAAAAGACTTTCAGGATGGCAAAGCAGTCTCCCCTTAGTTACTCTTTGAGATTAGCAATATGGGCATTATTATTTTCATTTTAGATGCAGAAATTGAGGCATAGGCCAAGATAAGACTTCCTCATGTTCACACAACCATTAATCCTAAGACCTGGGACTTGAACTCAGGTTCGGTTGATTCTCTGTTCAACACAATGGCACTGGGGTAAAATTCAAGCTGGCACTTACTAATGAAAGGGCTGGATTAGATGACATCTAAAGTCCGTTCTAGCTCTTACCCTATGACCTTTCCAGCATACCACAAACAACTATTCCAAAGTTATTAAAAGAAAAGTTAATTGTAATGGTAATATAAGTTATTTAGGATTTTTTCTTAAATGAGGAAAAAGAAAGGAGTGAAAATGCAAGTTGACCAAAAATGTTCAATGAACATTTATTAAATACCTACTATATACAGGTATGATGCTAAGTGTCAGCGATATAAAAAAATTCTCTGGTTTTCAAGGAACTCAAGGTCTAATTGGGTGAGTCATAGATTGGCAGATAGAAAAGACAGCTAGGTGGCACAATGGATGGAGCTTTGGGTCTGGAGTTAAGAAAACCTGTTCAAATCTAGCCTCAGGTGCTTACAGCTTGTGTGACCCTCTGCAAGTCACTTAACCTCTGTTTCCCTTTGTTACTTCATCTGTAAAATGGGAATAATAACACCTCCCTCCCAGGGTTGTTGTGACAATCAAATAAGATAATAATTGTAAAGTCCAGTATCTGACACATATAAGTGCTATCTAAAATATTAGCTATTATATACAAAAAAAGAAGTTAATATTATACATCATAGGTTTAGACTGTGCTACAATAAAATTAGAACTAGATAAAAACTCCATTAAAAAGTACAAGACATGGGGTGGCTAGGTGGTGCAATGAATAGAGCACTGGCCCTGGAATCAGGAGGACCTGAGTTCAAATCCAACCTCAGACACTTGACATAAAAAACTAGCCATGTGACCTTGGGCAAGTCACTTAACCCCAATTGCCCTACTTTGCCCCCTCCAAAAAGCAAAAAAAAAAAAAGGGGGGGCAAGACATTAAGTCATAAAAAAGGAGCATGACATACTTTATGATGGAGTTTACAATATTAAGACACAAAGACATAATACAGGAGGGTAGAGATGGGGCAGGGAGTGGAGGCCCTCAAAGCATAACTCCACCAGGGGGTGTCCAGAGGACCAAAGTTCAGATAAACTATTAAAAGTCAATTAGTGGTTATTAAGAATCAATTAGGGGACCTTGTGTAGTTTGGAAAAGATAGCTTTAGAAAATATCACAGAATAACAAGATTAAAAATGTTAAAAATGAAATATGTGTCTGTAGTAAGAGCTACTCTATCTTCCTCCCCTCCACCAGTCCTTGAAGTGAATCATTTCTCTCCAATTGAGATAAGAAATAACAAAACAATGACACAAGAGAAGTAAATTTAAAACATTATGATGCTCAAAGTGAATGAGACAAAATCCTCTTAAAAATAAAAACAGGAAAATTATGAGTCAAATTTAATTCAGTTCAATAAAGACTTATTAAGCATCTGTTATGTTTTCTTAATGGTTTTTGCCTAAGACATCCTATTAATGGTTTTGCCTGCTTCAAGGCTCTCCCTACTCCCATCCATTCTCCATTCAGCCACTAAATTGGCTTTCCTAAAACACAGATCCGATAGTGTCACTCTCTTCCCTGCCCCCCAACCCCACCCCTCACCACTCAATAAACTTCAGTAACTCCCTATTGCCTTCAGGTGTAAGAGAAATGATTTTTTCGTCTTGTATTAATAACTAATTATTAAATCAGGACCAATATTTTCCCCCTTTTTACTTCCTCATCCAGAAATCAACCAATGTGGGCAAATTTAAGCAAAGACTTATCCAGGTTAAGATCTCAAAGTATTTCTAAGTTTAGGTTAATGGATAGATTCCAGCTCATTGTGTTTACTCAAGACAGATCTGAGAAAATGTGGATCCTCCCTTTTGTCAGACAACTGATATGGAAGCCTCCCCACCTTCAATAAACTCCAGTGGCTTTAGGTGTAAGAGAAATTATTATTTCTCTCTTGTATTAATAACTAATTATTGAATCAGGAGCAAGGTTTTTGTTGTCGTTTTTTCACCTTTTCTACTTTCTCATCCAGAAATCAACTAGTATCGGAAATCTTGTGAAAAGATTTAATCCGGACAGTAACAGAAATGATAAGTTTAGGCTAATGGGTGGATTCTTGCTCATTGTGTTCACTCAGACAAGTCTGGGAAAATGTTGATTCTCCCTTTTGTCAGACACTGCTGTGTGATGTGGTTAGGGTTAGGATTGCTCTGGAGACCCCAAAATACCAACACTCCAGGTCCTGCCGAATGAATTCGACTCAAGTCTTCTTAGCCAAAGAAAAGCAAAATTTATTAAAAGTTCACCATATTGAGTAGACTCTTGAGCCTAGGTATCTGTGACACTTGCATTGGACAAGTGGGCCAGAGCAAGTTTGTGCTAGGTCATTCTATGGCACTCTCACACACATAGGGGCAAGAAGGGATGTTATATGCAGGAAGGTTATGGGAGGAATTGAGGGGTGGTCTGGAGGAGGAGTTTGGGGAAGGTCTTCAGGAGGAGTTAATGAGGTCAATGAGTGATTAAGGGTGGGAAGTTGTTGGAGGCTATGTGGAGCCAGTTCAAGGGTAGATTGATGTTTTGATAGGCTCAAGGGTGAGAAGTAGATGGACAATGGAGGGCTAAGCTAGTAACAGGTCTGCGCAGAGCCACAATGAAAAGCTCATGGCTTCTGCAAATGCCTCATCAAAATGGAAGTTCAAGGGGCTTCCCAGAGGCTGTACCTCAAAGATTCAAGGAGAGCTCAAGAGGGCTCCCTAGAGCCTGCACCTCATCACTATGAAAATTAATAAGTCTCTTTGACTGAGACTTGGGTGACCCAAGTCACATACCTCAAGACCCTCAATTGAATATAAGCCATCTCTCTAGTGGTATTCATTCTTTCATTATTTGTTAACCAATCAGAGCTGATTTCCACCCTCAGGAATACCTGCTCTTTTAAGTGTATATAAACTGTGAGCTCACTGCCATGAGAGGTCTTTAGCATTTGAGAGTGCCACTGACTGCTGTTTATTAATAAGCATGCTAGACTTTTAAATAAAATGATTAAATTACCCAGAAACTATGTTTCTCAAACTTTTTAAATGTCACACGTGCAAATGCAAAATGATCTGTTTGGAGTTCAAAGCCCTTCATAACTTGACCCCCTCCTAGTCATCCAGTCTTCTTACACCTTGATACAGACTCTTCAATCCAGTGACACTGGCCTTCTGGCTGTTTCAGGAACAAGTCACACTTGGCTCTAGGCATTTTCTCTGGCTGTCTAAAATGCTTAGAATGCTCTCCCTTCTCATCTCTGCCTACTGCCTTCCTTGGCTCCTTTCATGCCCTATCTTCTGCAGGAGCTCTTTCCACAACCCTCTTAATTCTGGTGCCTTTCCTCTGGTGATTGTTTTCTATTTATCCTGTCTGAAGTTTATTTGTTCCTAGGTGTCTGTATACTGTGAACTCCTCTAGGGGAGAGACTGTCTTTTGTCTTATTTTATATTCTCAGTGCTTAGCAAAGGGTCTGGCATGTAGTAGGCACACAATAAATGCTTGTTGACTGACTATGTGCCAGAAAAGTACAATAATAGTAAAAATGGCATTGACAAAGCACTTTAAGGCTTACTAAGCCAGTTATTACAGCATTTCAGTGGTGCTTCTCAATAGGCCTGTGAGGTAGATATATGACATAGGATGATTCTTCTTTTGAAGTGAGAAGCCTGATATCTGGATACAGAATGTGACTCGCCTATGGTCACATCATTCATCACTGATAGGGAGAAACAGGATTTAAATCCAATGTCCAAATTCAGCCCTCCCTCAACTATACAAAGGCATCTTGCTAAGTGTCAATCACAGAAAGTTTAAAAAAAAACCCCAGCAGTTATTATTCATAGGGAGCAAGCATTCTTTTTTTTTTTTGCTAAATTCTTTTTTTTTTTAATTTACTTATTTACTTTTAATTTACAAGATTCAGTTCCACAATCACTTGATTTTCAGATTTTCTCCCC
>CM053587.1:319592291-319675694 GCA_028646515.1 Pseudochirops corinnae | reverse complement strand
ATATATATATATATTCTCACATATATACATATAACCTCATATATACACATAACCTCATATATATACATATATACATATACATAGATAGATAGACAGATAGATACACATACACACACACACACACACACACATACAACCTCACAAAATATCTTGGAGTTTATTGATTAGATTTCTTTCTTAAGGACACTCTGGCTTTCATTGATTGGCTAACTATAGGTTCCAGCCCAAGCCTCACTTGGTCATAGTTTGGGCCTTGATAGCTCAGAGGGAATGTAAATAGCAATCATTTCTGTTTTGGCCATAAACCTTCAGAGTCTTCCATTTCCAGACTGATTTTTTTTTTATTAGGTAAAATAGGTCATTCTTTGCATTACTTCTTACCTAGCCTTAACCACTGAATGGGTGTTGCCTCGGACAAACTGAGACCTAGAAAAGACCTTAGCTTAAAAAGGGCAAGGTCTCCCACTACATCCTGGGCCATCTCCAGTTGTCTTGATCCATATCTCACCACTGGTCCCAGATGGCTCTGGAGGAGAAAGTGTGGCTGGTGACTTTGCACAAACCTCCCTCACTTAAATCCACTTCACTTACAAGTCAGGACATCACCCTCCTGCTGCCATGGTCCTCTTGAGAACAAAGGACAAACAACAACAGATACATTTATACCCATCTTATTTTATCTTAGTTGAGTTCAGAATTTTGAAAAGAAAGATTTTTTTAGAACACACCACCAAAAAACCCCAATAACAAATAAATAAAAGGGGAAATCTTAGCAATGACCACGTCCCGTTGACATAGACTAAGCTGTATCAACAATCTGCAGTGAACAAGCTTAATACCCCTTGAGACACAAGAGACGCAGAGATTGAGACTGCGATAGTAGCATGGAAATAAAAAAGCCTCAGAATCAGGAAGACGAGAGTCTAGGTGTGCTTCCAGTGCATTATGATTGTATTATCTCTGGGCTCACTTACCTTCTCAGAAACTCTCTGGGATTTTTCCCTATACCAATGAAATCACTTACTCACACACACACATAAATGTATATGTATATACATGTATAAGAATGTGTGTATATATACAGACATATACAAATGTGCATATATTTATACAGATATTATAAATGTGCATATACACTTATGTATGGTGTGTATGCACATACATGCCACGCACATGTATATACATGTGTGTATATGTATAAATACATACAAATAGTAATCGACTCTGTGATTTCATTGATACAGGGAACTCCCAAATCTGCCATGCAGTTACAATGTAACTGTTCTATGATCTATAGTCTTTGAGAGTTGCCTGGGCCACTGAAAAGTTACATGATTTACTTAGTTAGATGATAGCCAGTGTACAACAGAAGCTGGTCTCAACCTCTGGTCTTACCAGCTCCAAAGCCAGGCCCCTTCCCACTACATAAATACTTAAGTGTGAAGCATCTGAAGTAGGATTTGAACCTGGGTCTCCATGACTCCAGATCCTGTACTTTCTTTTGTGACCAAACAGCTGCCTCTTCTAATAATAGCTTTCTGATCTGCTTATCTTAAAGTGATGTTGTGAAAATACAAAGAAATAATATATTTGCATGAGCTTTGTAGAATCTGGAATTCTACTTAAATCTAAGGCACTGTCGCCGTGGAAGGAACAAGTGAACATGTCTCTGAAAGGATAGTGTCTCCCTGAAGCTTTCTCTTCCCTCTATGATGTGAACATAATCTTTACATGAAAAAAATTCCTGTGAATGAGAGTTAAACTTGCTTAGAGAAAGGATTTACTTAACCAGTAGTAAAGGTAGCCACCACTAAGACATGGCTCCCTTTGGTAGTATCTAGAGTAACCCAGTCTCCAGAGGTGGGAACAAAAATAGCCCAGGGAAGGAGAAAAGAAGGCAGAGATACCAACGGCTCCATCCATGAGACATAGTAACAAGACACATTGGCATATCCCCTACTCCCCCAGGGGCAAGTTAGCCAAAGCTATAGGTTAACTACCAACCTTCCAATGTCAACCTAGTTCTTCTCCTAAGTCCTGCTGAGGATGACTGCCTGAAGAATTTTGTCTTGAATGTATAATTAGAGTAGTTAGCTAATACAGCTAATGTCGCAAATTTTTTTTGCTTTTTTTTTGAAGGAGGGAGGACAGGGCAATTGGGGTTGAGTGACTTGCCCAAGGTCACATGACTAGTAGGTGTTAAGTGTCTGAGACTGGTTTTAACTTTCTGGGCCTCAGTTGACACAATTATAGAATGACCAAGTTGAAGTGGCTGACCTCTAAATATTTCTTCTGGTCTAGGATTCCTCATCCTATGAACTAAAGAGCACAAGTATTATTATTCCCTTTTTAAATAATCCCAGCCTGTGATTTCAGCAGTGTATGGGGAACTTGCAGTGTGAAAATTCCCTCCACAAGAACTCGCCTGCAATTTATTGCTTGGGAGAGTTACCTGGGGCACCATAGGATCATATGACTTGCCCAGAGTCCTTCTGCCTCAATGGCAAATTGAGCCCAGGTGCCGCAAAGGCATAAATGATTTCTACATTTAAAAAGTATATCTTTTGATATCAGCTACATTTCCCAAAGTTTCTTTGCCCCCTTCTCCTTTCAAGAGGGTCAAGGAGTAGAGACTAGAATCTAGTCACTAGACCTATGATTTTCTTGTTATAGGAAACTCCCTGGTGAAAAATATCCCTCTACCAAAGTGGGTCAGGAAATCCTATGCAGCTTACAGTCTTCAAGAATTTTCTAAAACACTAAGAGTTAAGTAACTTTCCTAATGTCACACAGCTAGTATATGTCAGAGGCAGGATTTGAACTTGGATGCTAAGACAGGGTTCTTCTGTCCATTCCACCATGATGCCTCCAAGATTAAAAAGGTAAATGGGTGAGTGGAGAACGTTGAGCAAAACTAACCCACACATCAAAAAAGGCTGACATTATCTGCCATATTCCATACCCATAGTCCTACACCTCTGCAAAGAAAGGAAGTACCTTGTCTTTCCCTCTTCTTTAGAACCAAGCTTAGACATTATATTCCATAGCATTTAGTTCCCATTGTTTTGTTCTTGTTCTTTCCATTTATACAGAAAGGTGGCATCATGGATACAGCACTAAACCTGGAGTCAGGAAGACCCAAGGTCTAATCCAGCCTCAGAAACTTAGTAGCTGTGTGACCCAATAAATCACTTTACCCTGTTTGCCTCAGTTTCCTCATCTGTAAAATGAGCTTGGGAAGGAAATGACAAGCCCTCCTGTATCGTTGCCAAGAAAACACCAAATGGGGTCATGAAAAGTCAACTGAAAAATGACTGAACAATCACAACAAATTTGTTGTGCATTTTGCAGCCTATGGTATATAGTATATTCCAGATTGTGTTTATGTCACTTTTCATTGGTTAACTAACATCTTCCCAAGCTTTCCATTATCTTCATTGCTTTTTGTCACAGTAATATTACACATTCATGGTCTATGGCTTACTTAGCCCCTTCCCAGTTCATAGGCACCCACTTTGTTTTGAGTTCTTTGCTACTACACAAAGTAATAGAAATATTTGGGTGCACAGAGAGCCTTCCTGCTACTATTGACCTCCTTGGGCTACATGCCAATAAGTAGAGTCTTTGTGTCAAAGGATTTGGTCATCTTGTCCCCTTTTGGCATGAATCTCAATTATTTTCCAGAACAGTCAGACCAATTCACAGCTTGACCATCTCAGCGTTAATGTACCATTTCCTGCACAACTCTTCTAATATTGATTATTCTCATCTTTTTAATCTTTTCCAATTGACTGGGTGTAAGATGAAATGTCAGAATGATTTTATTTGCTTTTCTCTTATAATTAGTGATTTGAAATATTCTTCATACAGTTTTTAATAGTTTGCAATTCTTCCTTTGAAGATTTTTTTTTTGAGGCAGCTAGGTGGCACAATGGGTAGAAAGCCAGGTGTGGAGTTAGGAAAATTTGAATTCAATCTCAGATACATACTAGCTGTATGACCTTGGGCAAGTCACTTAACTGCTGTCTACTTCCATTTCCTCAAAAGGTTGTAGTAAGGATCAAATGAAATAATTTTTGCAGAGCATTTAGCACATCATGCACATATAGCAGAATGCTATATAAATGATAGTTATTAGAATTATTATAATTATGATTACATCCTTTGATCACTTACTAGAGAACTGCTTGTGGCATTATATATACACACTCATACATATACACATACATAGATATGTACACACATACACAGACATATATAAGGCATATAAGAATTTGTATCCAAAAATTCAGTTTTTAGATATTATAGTTATTAAAATTTTTAAATATATGAAGACTTTTGGCACACTATATATAATCATATATGTATAGTAATTACATCATATATTCTATTCATTTTTCATATTTTTTAGATATATTATCTTGGACCTTATTGGAGATATTGGATATAAAGTTTGTTTGCTTTTCTTCCAGTCTGTCCTCTTCACTCATCTTAGATATATTAATTTTGTTTGTGCAAGAGCTTTTCAATTCCAAGAAATTAAAATGAGCTTTTCAGCTTTTGCAATCAACTCTACTCCTTGTTTAGTTAAGCTTTGACTCTATAGTGATAGTTGTGAAAAAGAGTAGATGATTTGTTTCCCCTTTAATTTTATAAACTTGCATAACCTTTGATGGTAAGGTCTTGTATTCATTTTGAGTTTACTATAGCCAACAGTCTTTTAAGTGCTAAATCTCACAGTCTTTTCTCCATCTTCAGCCTTCAATGTCTTTCTTGACCTTGATGCTGCATTAGACACTGATGTCATTCTTCCCTTGCCATGGCTCTCTGTTTTTTATGACAATGTTCTCTTAATTCTCCCTCTTTCAGTCCAAGTGTTCCTCAATTTTCTTGACTGGATCATGACTCATGTCACACACCCTAGCTGTGAATATTCCCCAATTCCCCAAAGCTCTGTCCTGGACTTGTCTTTTTTCTCCCTACTTCCTCACTTGGAGACTTCATCAGGTACCACAAGTTCAATTATCATCTCTCTGCTAGTAACTCTCTGATATGGGGATCCAGGCATATCCTGAGTATGCTTACCTTTCTTTATTTCCAGTATCCCATGCTATAGGAGCAGCCAGCTCAATCTCCATTTAGAGTAGTTTCAGAATTGAAGATATTGTTCTATGATTCTCTAGAGAGATCATTCCCTTAGAGTGGAAAAGAGTTCTAGTTATGAAGTGAGAAGCCTTGAGTTAAAATCTTGCCTTTATCAATCATCATCTTGGTGATTTTTGGAAATCATTTAACCTTGTTGTGACTCAGTTTCCTTATGTGTAAAATGAGAGGGTTGAACTAGATGGCCCTGAAAGTCCTTTCAAGCTGTAAATTTATAATTCTATGATATAATGATCCGTATACAGGGATGGATCTATATATAAAATGTAAGACAAATATGAAATGAGAAGACAAAAAGGGAGGTGAATGCGTAACAAAGAAAGGGACCAAGCATACAATCATAGAAAGCAAGCCATCCAGCCCACTGCAGGTATAGTCATTCCCACCGTTCCTCCTCCTACTTCCAAAAGAGTTTTCCTTACAGAGAATTTTCCACTATCTCTCATTGTTTCCCACTCTTAACTTGATGAACCATCTGGAGTTTTCACTTTCAAAAAGGAAAATTCTAAACCCCAGAGGACCTAGAGTCCAGTGTCAGTCAGAAAACTGACCAATTCAACTAAGACAGATGTTGTGGGAAGAAACAGCAGGATTATATTGGATTTACTATGGCTGCCTTGTGGTGGGGCATCTGTGATGCAGACAGCCTCGTCACCCTGGAGATTCAAAAGGAGGGCTAAGTTTGGGCCACGTGAAATCACTGGCCTCCCACTCTAATCTGCATGATGAAAAAGGAAAATCATCAGAACCAATGGAGGGAAACATCCTAACTCCCTACTCAAACCCCTTCAAAACTAGCTAGATTGTGTCCATAAGTTAAGATTCTTGCCTGCCCCATTTGTCCATCAGCAAGAGAAGGGAGGGAAGTGCTATCTTCCCTGGTACAAGGGAAGAACTTGGAGCAAGGGATGGAAGTTAGGGAGAACCAGGTTTGAGGTTGCTATAAGATAAAGCTTCCTAAAAGTTAATGTTATGCCAAAGAAAAAAAATGCCCTGTCCCCAGATATAGGGGCTGCCCCTCATAGAATGCTTTCAAGTGAAGTGAATGACTACTCATCAAGTGTGATATAGAGGGGATGCTTGTGTAAGGTATAGGATAGCCTAAATAAGTCAATGAATCAGCAAGCTTTCTTAAAGCAGCTACAATGTACCAGTAGGGCCGCTAGGTAGTATAGCAGAGAAAGCTCCAAACCTGGAGCCAGGAAGATCTGAGCTCAAATCTGACCTCAGACACTTCATAGCTATGGCCCTGGGTAAGTCACTTAACCCTGTTGGCCTAAGTTTCTTCAACTGTAAAATGAGCTGGAGAAAAAAAAAGGGAAACCACTCCTATATCTTTGCCAAGAAAACCACTAATGGGGTCATGAAGAGTCAAACAAGACTAAACAACAATGTATCAGTCACTCTGCTAAGCAATGGGGATATGAAGACAAAAAATAGAACAATCCCTGTCCTCAAGGAGCTTCCATTCTATTGAAACAAAAAAGAAAGTATACCAAAAACATGCATACAAAAATATGAAGTAAATACAAAGTCAGTTGTGGCATAGTGGCTAGAACACTGGAACTGGATTCAGGAAGACCTGAGATCAAAGGCAACTTCAAATACTAACTGTGTGACCCTGGGCAAGTCACTTAATCTCTGTCTTCCTCAGTTTCCTCTTCACTAAAATGGAGATAATAATAGCCCCCATGTTGTAGGGTTATTGTAAGAATCAAATGAGATAATATTTGTAAAGTGTTTTGCAAACCTTTAAGTGCTATATAAATTTTAGCTATGATGATGTTAATGAAGATGATGGTGATGAAAATGATGATGATGGTGGTGGTGGTGGTGGTGGTGGTGGTGGTGGTGATGGTGGTGGTGGTGGTGGTGGTGGTGGTGATGGTGGTGGTGGTGGTGGTGATGGTGGTGGTGGTGGTGGTGCTGGTGGTGGTGGTGGTGGTGGTGGTGGTGGTGATGGCGGTGGTGGTGGTGGTGGTAGTGGTGGTGGTGGTGATCATAATGCTCCTTCTCCAGAGGTAGGGGCTGCTTCTCAGAAAAAAGTATTGAAGCAAGGTGCATGTCAATTAACAAGTCAACAAGCAGAGCATGTGTTAGAAACTGTGTTAATCTGTGATGATACAAATAAAGACCCAAAATAATCCATTTCCTCAAGCTATTCATGGTCTAATGGGGAAGAGAGCATGCATATAACTATGTACAAGCAAGCTATAGAAAGGATAAGTTGGAAATAATCAACAGAAGTGATGTACTACACTTCAGAGGAATTGAGAAAGACTTCTTATAAGATGGGGCTGTAACTGAGACTAGAAGGAATCCAGGAATCTCAGGAGGCAAAGATGAGGAGGGAGAAAAATCCAGGCATGGAGGACTGTTGGAGAAAATGCCCAGAGTCAGGAGATGAAGTGTCTTTTATAAGAAACAGCAAGAAGGCCAGAGGCAAGGCACTAAGGGCTGAGAGAATCACTACAGCCTCTTGTAGGAGGTGGTGTCTACCGTGATGCCACACTACCTCTCCCAAACACTGAGCAGGGAATTAATAAGTAGCTGTTGGTGGATTGATTGATTGATGCTTCATAGAGAATCCTCCCTACAATATACAAACAGAGAAGATGTATGTAGTCATGGATCACATCAGTTACAAATTCTCCAAAGTGATGCTAAAGCCAAGGTCACTTCAGTCATCAACTGTGAAATGCCAGGATGAATAAAATGACCTAGTCAGCAAGCTGATACTAGAAGGATCTGATCTTTCTTTATTGAAAAGTTTCTTAAACTGGATTTCTTTGGACTGTTTCACTCTTGGAGAATCTGTTTCTTCTTTGCTGTTGTTATTAAAGTTCCTAGTCTTTCCTTTGAATACTAGTATTCTCTCAAATCCCAGATGCAGCTCTTAGAATCCAGTAGAATTAGAAACAGTGTTAGGAGGATTCTCTGTACTTGGGAGGAGAAGACAACCTTCAGAATCCAAAAAAATCTGTACAAATCCAGCCCTGGTGAGGACGGACAAGACAGTCAGAGCAAAATCAGAGAGAGAGTTAAAAGGATGTCTGGACAATGGGAGGAGAAAACAATCTTTGGAATTCAAAGAGATATGACTGTGGTATCTGTTCAAACTTGGCCCTAATGAGAACAGGCAAGGCAATTGAAGAAGGCCTTGAGCATGAAAGGGAATATAGCTCATCACAGAACTTTCCTCTCCTCCCTCTTTTTATTACCCATCCTGGACCAAGGCTTAAATATTAAACAAAACACAAGAGGGATGTTAACAAGGAGCAGTCTGGTAGAGTGGGAGGAACTTCTTCCTTGGGAATCAGTGTCTGAGTCTACAGAAAGGAGAGGGACAGGACAGTTCGAAAGGACTAACATGAGTCCTTCCATAAAAGAATACTCTCTCACATGAAGCTAGTGTAAGGCACAATTCCACAAAGTGTAATTAAACGCTTTATGCGACTTCCTCTTCAAAACTCAACCTCACATCACCCTGTTTTCTCATATAGGTACATGTCTTCTCTGTTGTTAGAATGTAAGCTCCTTGAGGGCAGAAACTGCTTCCCTTTCATCTTTCTATACTTAGCACTTATCACAATACCTAAGCATACAGTAAGTGCTCAATAAATGATTGCTGCTTAATTGATGCCTCAGTTGTATTTTCCTGACTTATTCCTTACTGACCTTTCCTTAACTTTAGGCCATAATTCTCTTGATCACATGCATGACCACACACAC
This sequence comes from Pseudochirops corinnae, assembly GCA_028646515.1. Lineage (NCBI taxonomy): Eukaryota > Metazoa > Chordata > Mammalia > Diprotodontia > Pseudocheiridae > Pseudochirops > Pseudochirops corinnae. The sequence goes on along the minus strand of CM053587.1, from coordinate 319,666,799 downwards.
ACACATACATACACACACACACACACACACACACACACACACACACACCATTTCATTGTTCCTGCTACTCTATTGAACTTGCTTATCCTTGCAGACTCTTACTTAATCCTAGCATAAATGTTTCCTCATTTGATCATGACTTAGTAGACCAAGGTCATATTTTCCCAATAAGATTCTCACCCTATGGGTCTATTAATTGTCCTGGATCAATTTCTTCCTCAAAGGAATGGAACTTGACAGAATATCTGAGTATTAGACTTAACATTTTCTTTCTTTCTTTCTTTCTTTCTTTCTTTCTTTCTTTCTTTCTATCTATCAACACACATATATGTATATACATATATATATATCTACATATATATACACATATATATCTATATCTACATATATGGACAATATATATATTTAAGCACATATACATAGGGAAAAATAAGAATTTACGTATGTCCTACTATGTGCCAGGCACTGGGCTAAGCACATTACAGATATTATCTCATTTGAGCCTCACAGCAGCACTGTGCAAGGAGGCACTGTTATTATCCTCATTTTAAAGGTGAGGAAACTGAGGAAAACAGAGGCAAAGTGACTTGTCCAGAGTCACACAGCAACTAAATGTCTAAGGGCAGATTTGAACTCAGGTCTTTCTGACTCCAGTCCCAGTGCTTAATCCACTATGCCACCTAGCTGGTTTTGTAGACATATGTATGTGTGTGTGTATGTATGTACATGTATGTGCATATTCATGCAGGACATACATGCACATATATTATATATCTTCCCATGTGTGTGTTTCTATACATATGTATGTATGAACATTTGCATCATCTAGTTACTGTTATATGTGGTCTGCTATATAGAATCATCTGTATTGATTTCCCCTATTGTTTTTTTTCAAGTATACTCACCATTCATGTTCATAAAGATTTTTATAGAGATAAGAAAGCAGCATGTGGGTTGACAGCTGCCAATGTTGCCTTAACTACCTTCTAATAAAATCACTCTCTTCAATCTTTTTCTTTCTTTTTAAATCTTACTTTTCCCACCTATGTTCACAAATGATTTCTTAATGCTTTGAACATTTTGTTCCCTATAGTTCAGAAATTTGGGGGCTTGTGGCCAGTCAGGTTTAATTGTTTTAAATTTTTCCTGACTTTAATAAATTATCAAGCATTTATTAGGCACCCTAAAGATACACAAGGGCAGCCAGGTGAAGCAGTGGATAGAGTGACTGTCCTGGAGTCCCAAAGACTCATCCAGCCTTGGACACTTAGTAGCTGTGTGACTCTGAACATGTCACTTAACCCTGTTTGGCTCAGTTTCCTTATCTGTAAAATGAGCTGGAGAAGGAAATGGCAAGCTGCTCCAGCATCTCTGCCAAGAAAAACACCCAAATGGGGTCATGAAGAGTTGGACACAACTGAAACAACTAAATCAAAAATGTATGACTCCCAGGTAAGGCTTCTTTAATTTCTTGTTATTCCACATAAGATCATGGATTCAGAGTGAGAAGGGATTGTAAAGGCCATCTAATTCCACACCCCATTTTAGAGATGAGGAATGAGAAACCCACAGAGAACAGGTGCCTTGCTCAAAAGCACTGAGGTATTAAATGGAAGAAAAGTGGTTCGAATCCAAGTCCTTTGGTTTCAAATCCAACTCACTTTGCCATTCATTGTCTTCCTCTGTGCCCATCTTTATATTAATATCCTTGAGTATCAGTGTATATGCTGACTTAATTTGGAGGATCTCATAAAATTCTTCATAGAATTTCTCCTCTTCACTATCCATAAAAGATCATTGAAATTCAGAGTTTGAAAGGTGCCCATTGATTGCCTAGTCCAAACCAGACCTGGAAAAGAAGATTCTCTACCACAATAGGTCAGCATTTATTAAGCACTTACTATGTGCCAGGCACTGTATTAAATGTTACAGATATAAAGAAAGGCAAAACCATTCTCAGCCCTCAAGGAGCTTACATTCAAATAGGAGAGGCAACAAGCAAACAATTATGATTAACAAGATATATCTGGTGGGAATGTAGAGTAACCCCAGAGGGGAGAGACTGGGGATGACGGTGGTGGATAAGAGAAAGGGATCTTGCAGAAGTTGGGATTTTAGTAGAGATATTGAGAAACTCAGGGAAGTCAGGAGGCAAAGATGAGACATTTGAGGGGATAGTGAAAACAAAAGCACAGAAAATGGGTGCTGTGTGTTAGGGAACAGCAAGGTGACCATATAGTTGCATCTACTGGAGTATTTGGAGGTAGGTCAAGTGGCTTTACATGCCAAACAGGCACACTTGGAGAGTGTCTGTCTGGCTTTTTCTTGAAGATCTCCAGTTGGGGAAGAGATGGGGCATTATTTCCCAAAGCAATCTATTCCACTTGGGGACAGCCACAAGCCTAAACCTGCCTCTTTGCAGCTTCCATCTGTTACCCTTCATTCTACCATCTGAGATCAAACCGAAGATTAATCCCTCTTTTACATGACTACTTCACAAAGATTTTGAAAAAGTTATTCTGATGTCCTCTCCCCCACTCCCAGAATTTTCCTTTCCAGACTAAACTTCCCTAGTTCTTTCAAATGATCTTCTATGACTTGGAATTAAGACTCTTTAGCCTTCTAGCTACACTTCTCTGAACAGTCTTCACTTTAGCAATATCTTTATTAAACAGTGATGAATCCATTCCTCCAGATGTGGTCTGAACAAGACAGAGTCTAGAGAGACTTCTTAATTCTTGGAAGCTGTCTCTAAATGTAGCCCAAGAGTATATTAACTTTTGTCAATTGTTACTGTTGACTAAGTTGAAACTGGTCCCCTACTGCATCCTGGGCTATCTCCAATTATCCTGATCTATGTCTTGCCACTGGACCCAGATGATTCCAGAAGAGAAAGTAAGGCTGGTGACTTTGCACATATCTCCCTCACTTAAATCCAATTCACTTGCATGTCATGGAATTACCTCCTTGGTATCATGGTCCTCTTTGAGAATGATGGACGAACAACAAGGCTGAGACTGTAGTCCACTAAAACCCCCAGATCTTTTCCTAATAAAATGCATCTAACTACACCTCCTGGCTTTATAATTGTGAGGTCAATTCTTTGAGACCAAGTATAACAATACTTAGATTCATCTCTATCCAATTTCATCTCATTAGAGCAGGGATCCTTAATCTTTTGTTTACACATTATAGACCCCATTGGCACTATCTGGTGGAGGCTATGAACCCCTTCTCAGAATATTTTTTTATTAAATTATTTATTTTTAGTTTTCAACATTCACTTTCAAAAGTTTTAAATTTTCTCCCTCTCCTTCTCCAAGACGGCTTGCAATCTGATATGAGCTCTAAACATGCATCCCTATTAAACACATTTTCACATTAGTCATGTTGCATAGAAGAATTATAACAAAGGGGAAAAACCATGAGAAAGAAAAAAAAAACAAAATAGTCTACTTCGTTCTGCATTTTGATTCCATAGTTCTTTCTCTGGGTGTGGATGGCATTTTCCATCATATGCTCTTTGGAATTGTTTTAGGTCCTTGCATTGCCGAGAAGGGACAAGTTTATCAAAATCAGTTCTTTTACACTGTGGCCATTACTGCGTACAGTACCACAGTTACTGTACTGTACTGTACTGTACTGCGCTGGTTCTGCTCCTTTCACTCAGCCTATGAACCCTTTCCCAGAATAATGTTTTTTAAATAAATGAAGCAAATGCTAGATTTTGGCTAAAGGCTAGTAAAACTGAAAATGCAATTATTTTTCCTTTGTAAGCTCACAGAACCCTTGTAATATATTCATGGGCCCCAGATTGGGAACTAACACATTAGCGCTAAGAGGGTGATATACTATCCCTGTATTTCCTGCAACTGGGGAGGCTGAGGCTGGTGGATCCCTTGAATTCAAGGATTCTGAGCTGAAGTAGATTAAATCCAGCACCATTATGGTGGGCCCTCTGGATCAAAGGATTACGAGTCTGGCTAAGGAAGGGCAAAGCAGTCAAGGTCACAAAAGGAGCAAATCAAAGCTCTTGGGATAGGCCACTGAGTAGCTGCTGCTCTTCCATCCTGGGAGAGATGGAGTTACCACTCTCAAAAAACCAAAACAAAGCCCAAGCAATTTCATGCATCAGATTCAATTCAATGTTCAAGTATCTATCTTTTTTCTATGCTGATTCATTCATCCATAATGATAGCTATACCATCTATAACTTTGCATAAGCCATTAATAAAGATATTAAGAATAGAATGTAGGCTTTGTGAGGGCAGAGACTGTTTCAGTTTTATCTTTGCAGAGTGCCAGGAAGCTAGTAGGTACTTAAAAATGTTAATTTCCTTCCTTTCCGCCTTCTCTACTCAGAAAACCACTATTCTAGGACAGGGCCTTATATTAGCTCATTCCTTGCAGGTGGTATGCCCCTGTCCCAAGCTCTTATCACCTTTATTCCTCCCCATTCCAATCCATCTTCCACCCAACTTCCAAAGTGATTGTCCAAAAGCATAAATCTGATTATGCCTCTTGCCCTCCCCCCCATTTTCCCCATCACTACCACCACATACACATCGAGTTCCAGTGGCTCCCTATTACCTCTAGGATCAAGTAAAAAGAGGAAAAGATGCTCTTTAATAGTCAAAGCCTTCACAAACTGGCCCCTTTCTATCGTTCTCACCTTCTTACACTTTAGTACCCTTTATGATTCAAAGACACCAGCCTTCTTGCTGTTCTTCATACACAATGCCTGAAATGCTCTCTTCTTAGCTTTACTGGTTTCATCTGAGTCTCTGCTAAAATCTCGCCTTCTCAAAGAACTTTTCCATCTCCCTTAATCCCTTTTCCAAATACTCTATGAGTATCTTCCCTCTGAGACTACCTCCAATCTGGCACATCCTGGGCCATCTCCAGTCATGCTGACCCATATCTGGCCTCTGGACCCAGATGACTCCAGAGGAGAAAGTGAGGCTGGTGACTTTGCAGAGCCCTGCCTCAGTTAAATTCCATTTACTTACAAGTCATGGCATCACCTCCCTGATGTCATAGTCCTCTTCAAGAATGAACGACAAACAGCAGCAACCTCCAATTTACACTACATATATCTTCTATGTGTCTAGTTATTTTCTTATTGCCTTCCCCATTAGACTGTGATCTCCTTGAAGGCAAGGACACTGATTTTGCTTTTCTTTGTATCCCCAGCACTTAGCACAGGGCCTGGCACTTACTAATTGTATAATAAATATTTCTTGACTGACTGACTGCATTCCCGATTCTGCCTTTGTATAGGATGTGAGTAGAGCACTTGTTCTCCTCACCTCCCCCTCTTGAAATTCCTACCAACCTTCAGGGATCATCTCCACTGCCACTTTCACAGATGAAGAACTAAGGTCTAGACTCGTGGCTTGTTTGACCAATAAGTTGGAGAACTAGACCCTTTCTTTGATTCTCATGACCTTTCAAGCCTCTCTAAATAGAACTTATGCACAAGAGATAAAAATAATTTTAACTGCCTTAATGGTTTAAGACACTAACAAGGAAACAACCCAATGAACTAAAAGCAGAGGAGGATAACCTTTAACCCTTAATGCTGTTCTCACTCAGTAACCCATCCCCCAACACTCATGATGCTTTGGCAGGGCCACACAAGTCAACCCATGGACTTGAAACAGCATTCACTCTTGCTTCCACCCCTCCTCCCTGAGCTGTGGAAAAACAAGGAGAAGTTTGCTTTAGGTAGGACTACAGCAACTCAGTGCTTGGTTTTGTAACAGAGCTCAGCTAGAGCAGGGGGGCCAAACATGCAGTCCATGGGCAATTGAAGCCCACAATACCCCCAGGATGGCTCAAAGTACATTAAAATGTAATTGGAGTGGGGGCGACTAGGTGGCGCAGTGAGTAGAGAATGGGCCCTGGAGTCAGGAGGACACAGGTTCAAATCCGGCCTCAGATATTTGACACACTAACTAGCTATGTGACTTTGGGCAAGTCACTTAATCTCAATTGCCCTCCAAAAAGCAAAAACAAAAACAAAAAAAATGTAATTGGAAAATATTTAGCAAAATAAACAAAAGTACAACAGAGCACAGATAGTGCTAAGAAGTATTTTTCTAAGTCACTATGTAGCCTATGGGAATTTTTAACTACAATTATGTATTTCTATTTGAGTGTGAACTGCTGAACTAGAGAGCTGAGAAAGAGAGGAAACTGGGCCAGAATGTATGTATGTATGTGTGAACCTCCATTAAGTCTGGGGAAAAGGGGACTGGCATCCCCTTTTAAGTGCTGGAGCCTATTATCTCCTGCCAGAAGTCACTTAGTGCAGAGACCTAGTGAAACCTGAATTGCTCAGAATGGTAGGGGGTTGAGACAGCTTTGAGTACTAGCCTCCATGGAAAATGAAATCAAAGGGGAAAGAGTCAGAAAATGATTGATGGGGGAACGTGGAGGGAAAAGAATGATTAACAGAGATGTCAGGAGCAAAAGAAAAAACAAAACAGAAAAAAACCCAAAAAACTCAATCCATAATCTTGAGCACAAGCAGATAAACCAACAGAGTAGATATTAATAGTGAACAGGAATATGACCTCCAGATCAGCTAAATGAGTCAAGACATTTATAAATAAATATTGTAAAACAAAGGAAAATAAATTAGCACTTAATGAGGCAGAGGACCCTATGGATTCCAAAAGGGAGCATGAAACCACATAATAGTTTGTTCTCAAATGGTTTTAAAAAATAAATAAGTGAGGTTGCTAGGTGGCACAGTGAATAGAGCCCTGGCCCTGGAGTCAGGAGGATCTGAGTTCAAATTCACTCTCAGACACTTAACACTTTCTAGCTGTGTGACCTTGGGCAAGTCACTTAACCCCAATTGCCCTGCCCTCCCACCTCCAAAAAAAAACCCACACACAACTAAATAAGTAGATAGATAGACAGACAGACAGATAGATAGATAGATAGATAGATAGATAGATAGATAGAGGATAGATAAGAACTGTGAAAGCAGAATTTATGGCCTGAACAGCAGCAATAATTAGCAATTTTTAAAAAAACCTTTCAATTTACAGTGGCAAAACTCACCAAAGAAGCAAAAGAGACAACTGATTGTGAAATCAATACACAGCAGTGAAAGACAATCTAGAACAGCGGTTCTCAACCTGTGGGTTGCAACCCCTTTGGGGGTCGAACGACCCTTTCACAGGGGTCACAGGGGTCTCCTAAGACCATCGGAAAAACATATATTTCCGATGGTCTTAGGAACCAAGACAGGGCTCCTCTATTCGTCTCCAGGCAGGTCCGCCCACATGCAGATACGCCCACATATGAGTATTAAAGGGTTGAGCATTAGGAAGGTTGGGAATCACTGATCTAGAAGAAGAGAAGCAAAAAGAATAAAATGAAAAGAAAAGATGATCTCCATGTAAGCAAAACATATTTATCTTAAAGACAGGATGCTTAGAGACTACTTAAGGAATATATGTTTACCAGAAGAACATAGCAAGTAGAAACTAAGGTTCAGAAAGTGTATGGGGAAGTAAAAGCCTTTCTTGATACCACCCTAATTATTACTTCTCTTAATATTGTTAATATTCTGTTGCAAAATATTAATTATTATGATTACTGTTTTCACTTGATATGTATTTTGTATCTTATTATATGTGTACATGTTGTAAACCCCCACCCCATTAGAATGGAAGCTCCTTGAGGGCAGGGACTGTTTTTCATTTATATTTTTTGTCTCTAACATCTAGTATAGTGCCTGATACATAGTAGCCATTGTAGTGGGCTAATAAATGCTTGTTAAACTGAATTAAATTGAGCTGAAACAGAATAGGACACACAAGACTATTTCCACAAAGGAAATATTTTTTTTTTCAGTTTCAGGGGCTTCCATGGCTAAAATGTTCATAAGCTAATGGTCAACTTCATTTAAAAATGATAGGGTCTATGATTCAAGTGTCTATAATGTCATTGACCATTGGGCTATGGATTTAAATCTGAAGGCATCATCAAATCCTGCTATATATTTTTTTTTAATAGATGTGGAACTTGAGATGCAGATGGGTCAAATGATTTGACTCATATCACATAGATAGTAGTGAAAATAGAATTGGAGCGTAGGTCTTCAATTTCAGCTATGGTGTTTGTTTCCGTTAGAACAAATCCCTATGCTGGCTTTATTCCTTGTACATCCAGCTGAACTGGCGTTCTTTCTGTTCCCCTCAGTCAGCACTTCTCCCACCTCTATGCCTTTGCACAGGCTCTCCCCGCATGCCTGAAATACACTCATTCAAGTCTCTCTTATAGCTCCTTGCTCCATTCAAAGGTCAAACTAAATGCTACCTCCCATGTGAGGCTTTACTGATCTTTCTGTTTGTGCCTCCCTCCTCTTAAAATGATATCATATTTACCCAGAATATTTTGCAAATTTGCTTATATGGGTGTTATTTATTATCATATAATACAGACTCATGGAGGGCATGGCATATTGCATTTTTATCATTGTATTTCTAGTGCTTAGCACAACGGCTGGCTCATGTTAGGTGCTTAATAAGAATTTACTGATTGATTGATTGTCTTGCATTTACTTATTGGTAAGTATGTTGTTTGGGGACATGTAAACAGATAGCAGTGGATGGAGTACTGAGCCTGAAGTCAGGAAAACTCATCTTCCTAAGTTCAAATCTGGTCTCAGATACTTACTAGCTCTGTGACCCTGGGCAAGTCATTTAACCTTGTTTGCTTCAGTTTCCTCATCTGTAAAGCGAGGGGCACTGAAGGAAATGGCAAATTACTCCAGTATCTTTGCCAAGAAAACTCCAAATGGAATCACAAAGAGTTGAACATGACTGAAACAATTCAACAATAAAGTATGTCATTTCTCCAATAGAATGTAAGCTCCCTGAGATCAGGTACTGTTTCTCAGTTTGTCTTTGTATCCAGAACACCTGATACAGTACTTTGTAAATGGTGGGTACCTCATAATTGTTGGTAAGTTGGATTGAATTCAACTTGCTCAGGATCAAGTTGAGCTGAATTACTGCTTGCTCTTCTAGTTTTTTTACAATCCTGGGATTCTTAGCCTTTGGGGAATGGGTTAAGCCCATGAGAACTCAAGAAGAAATTTCAGCATTCGGTCTCTTGTTTCTCCTTAGAATTCATGTCACTGAGAAGGTGAAGGTAAGGAAAGAAAATCAATACAGGGTACAGGACAAGAGCTGGGAAGAATTGCCAGGCAGTAAGGAGACAGGTAGCTCCAAGGGGCAGACGAGTTTACAACTCTGTCAAGAAGTGAGTATTGATCATATTCAAATTGTGTTTTCATCCATTGCCCACATTTGAGGCTTCAATTCTCTGGCTCCCTGTGGGCATTCAGTCTAACAGAGCTATTTCTCTTTCTCAGAAAACCATCAGCTCCAGATGGCTTGGAAAACGGAACTCATTTTAAGGTCCCTTCCTGTTCTAAACCTGTGATCTTGTTAAGAGGTTTAAAACATGAATGCTTCCATAATTCCTACTAATTAGTAGAGTTTGTACTAGAAAGAGCACTCTTCTTATAAGGAAATAAAGTAAATTTAAGCCCTCTTTTATGAGGAAACTTTAACAGCTTAAAACCACAATTAGATTTTTGGAGAACTCTATTACTGGTAGTTGCTGGCTGCATGAATTGTCTTGTCCTTAAGTGCATTGCCATGTACTTCTTACAGAAGAAGAAAATGGAGACTCAGAATGGCTGCTGTCAAGTGTGGAGGAAGGAGAAGAGGAGGAGGAAGAGGAAGAGAGTATAGAGGAGAAGGAAAGAAGGAAGATGACAGTCATCTTGCCAGTTATTGGAGCTCTCTCCAGGCTGATTTCATTGAGTCTATAGAAGATGAGTGTACATTGCAATATTTTTTATTAAATTGTCAAAAGAAGCCATTTTGTCTACTTGCTCAATAGCCCACAGAACAGTAAATACGAGAATAATAACAGGATTGTGATTTGTCCCAGAACAGTTTCTATCTGAACTCTTTTGAAAAAGATGAGAAGAAACAGTGTCAATAATGATTCCCATTGCAATGGTGACTTAAGGTTTACAAAATGTTGCCTTAGCCAATAAGAAGTGAAGCATTTAGACAGTTATTTGGCCATGAACCTTAGAGAATAGATTTGATAGCTATGTGCCTCTGGGCAAGGCACTTAGTGTCTATCAGCTTCAGGTACACACACACACACACACACACACACACACACACACACACACACACACACCCTCAGGTGCTAGAGCCTTTCCCTTTAAAATTATTTTCCATCAACTCTGTATGTAACTCGAATATACCTAGTTAGGTATACATTCGTTCCCTTATTAAAAAATAAGCTCCTTGAGGGCAGAAGCTGTGTTTTTTGTCTTTCTTTGTATCCTGAGTGCTTAACATAGTGCTTATCCTGGTACAAAGTAAGCACTTAATAAATGTTCATTGACTGACTTACTCATCTCTAAAATGGGGATAACTCCTTCACAGGAGTGCTGTGAGAATCAAATAATGGTGTTTTTACCAAACAGATGAAGAACCCAGCAAACATTAAAGATAACTCAGGTTCATCCTTTTCTTTGTCTATGTTATTTGGAGATCCTGGACAACTGACCAGACTCACCAGGAAAGTGATCAAGTCTATTATTCAATCAATTAGTCAATTGATCTTAACATTTATCACAGTGTAGACCACAGTGCTTAATGTTGGCAAACAGTCAGGAATTCAATAAGAGAAAGCCCTTTCTCTCATGGAGCTTTCATTCAAATAGAGTTTTCCCAATCCTATATCAGCAAGCACCCTAGCATACCTAGGGCAGCTGCTAGCACAGGTTCTTAAGATCTGCTTTTCTAAAGGAAAGCAACTCAAAATGGGTTAACAGTTTCACTTTAATCAAACATATATCATTTACCTAGTTCTGGGGGAAAAGTCAGCACCCTGACACAAGTTACAAACAAACAGAAAAAACAGATCATCAGATGGCTTCCGGCGCCTGACCATTACATCAGTTACCTAGTCAGTTACCAGAGAGGGAAGCATCAATATCTGGATTTTTCAAAGCTGGGAGGCTCAACGGCTTCCCAGACTCTCATCTAGCCAAATCACACAGCTCTTCTCAAAGTGAGCCCCAAAGCAAAACCTCACATCAGGGTGTATATATAGCCTTCTCCTGACTCTGAGAACGTTACAGCCCTCTTGACCCACTGCCCAATCACAAAGCAACAAGGTGGTGGGCATTCCCGAAAAACAAGCCTCCCACCACAGGCTCCACATGACCATATCCAGCCTATTAGGGAACAGAGTATACTTTCAAATAGGGGAAGGTTCTCAGTCACTAGTCACTTTAGCAAAGGGCCTAGGGGCAGGGAAGATCTTCAGATTCCCGTAACAAATCCCTGCTAGGTACAGTGGTAGATTTGCAGTTTCACTTCCAATCATCTTTTTTATTTTACGGTGTTATGGAAATGCTTGTTTTGTTCCATGAATTGAAAAGAAAATAAATTTGTAGTAAAAAAAGACTAAGTACAATTTTAAGAGCTTTGCAAACCTTACAGCTCTATGTTATTGTTCATCTGTTTTTTCAGTTGTGTCCTCATGTTCATGACCTCATTTGGGGTTTACTTGACAATAGGTACTGGAGTGGTTTGCCATTTCCTTCTCTAACTCGTTTTACAGATGAGGAAACTGAGGCAGAGTCAAGTGACTTGTTCAGGGCCACACAGCAAGTAAGTCTCTGAGGCCACATTTGAACTTGGGTCTTCCTGAACTCCACCTCAGATTTTTTTTCACCTGTACAATCCAATGTATTAGTAGTTATTAACCACTCCCTATGGGTTGGCAGCTTTGTGATCAATATGAAAAATTTTAAATGACATATTTCCTTCCTTCAATGAACTTACTGTATCCTTGGTGGGAAGAAGAGAATGTGACATTGGCATACACAATTTGAATATAAATAAGAATGGGATATGTCACACAATAATAGATGATCTGTAAAGTCCCTTCTAGCTGTGACATTCTCTGATTCTCATATTATTTGAGCACCAAATATATTTTGCTTAACTTACACTGACTTCTGTTCCACAATCTGTCACTATCATCCTGAGTGACCTTGGACAAGTGACTTCACATCATTTTACATTTGCAAATTCTGTCTGGTCCAACCCCACCCCCACCTCACCCCCCGCCCCATTTTACAAAGGAAGAAACTAAGAGAAGTTAAATCACTTGTCCAGAGTCACACTTGGAATCAATGTCAGGATTTGAATTCAGATCCTCTCTAGATTTCATCTATAAAATTCATTTTCTCATCTACAAAAAGAGATAGTTGGAATAGGAAATCTTTAAGGGCTCTTCAAGTTCTAAAATTATGGAGATCACAAGGAAAGAGCACTGGTCTTGAACTTAGTGGAACTGGATTAAAAATCCTAATTCTTTTGTTCATTACCTGTCTCACCTTGAACAAATTATTTTACTTCTTCACCTATAAAATGAAGAAATTGGAAAACATGACCTCTAAAATCTAGAATGGTCCAATGGAAAGAATTCTAGCCCTGGAGTCATAGAACCAAGATTCAAATGATGCCTCGGTCATTCTACCAACTGTGTGTATGAACTAGATCAAGTTCTCTGACCCTCAGTTTGCTCATCTGTAAAATAGTGTGTTGGCCTAAATGGTTTCTATGACCCCTTTTAGTTCTCACTCTAGGATGTTGGGATTTAATTTATTTTAATTTTTTTTCAATCAGACTTTTTTTCTCCTCCTTGATACCATTGAGAAGGAAAAACAAGATCAGAACAAAATCCCTTATAATAAATATGTCTAACCAAGCAAAAAGAATTTCCATGTTGTTCATGTCTAAGAATGCATAGTTCATTTTGAACCTTGGGTCCATCACCTTTCCACCAAGAGGTGAATGGCAAACTTCATTAATAGTCCTCTGAGATCATAGTTGGCCATTGTATCGATTAGAGTTCTTTGATCTTTCAAAGCAGGTGTCATTTCTTAATGAATGGATAGGAGGAGGCTGGCAGGCCACAGGGTTTCATGATGATGTCACTGAATATTTACTTACATACCTGCCCTTGTCTGAGATATCCTCATCTCAGTTAGGTGACAAGGGAGGGGGGCACTCTCATTCTGGGGATGTATGATTATTACTGTCCAAGAATTAGAATCACCTTTATTGTGTGAATGTCTCTTCTACTTAGGAAATAAATTTCTAGCTAGTGGGTCAGACGGGCAAATGTTGCTTCCCTTGAAGTCTTGTGGGATCTAGAAAACTCCTCCAAAATACAAAGGTTCCATAAACAACAGGATTCTTGACAGCAATCTCCCCACAGCACATGAATGCACATACACACACGCACACACACACACGCTTGTTTTCAGTGAGGTTAGAGGGGAGGCAAATAAAGGTGTCTATTGGCCTAAGTGATAAACTATGATTCATTTTCCCAAAGCTATAGAATATTCAAGAAAAAATATATGTATTCCATATAGAAGAAAACAGGTTATTTCAGCTACCACAGCAGAATTTCAGATAATCATGCTCTGAGCTATCCATATTCCCATTCACATATGGCAGAGATCTCAAGATGAGATTAGAGGCAACAAATAGGTAGATGGAGATACAGTAGAGAGAAACAGCAGGCTAGCTTCAGTCAGTGAGTTAATAAACATTTATTAAGTGCCTACTACATGCCAATATGAAACAAAAAAGGGAAAAATTCATCCCTGTTCTCAAGGAGAGATACAATTTGTAAATACAAGCTACATACAAAGGATAAATGGGAGAAAATTAATAGGGCGAAGGCACTAGCATTAAGGAGGATCAGAATAGGCTTCCTATAGATGGTGGGATTTTAGCTAGAACTTGAAGGGAGTTAAGGAAGTCAGAAGTTACAGATGAGGAGGCAGAGCGTTTCAGGCATAAAGGACAGCCACTAAAAATGACTGGAGTTCAAGATGGAGCATCTTGTTTATGGAACAGTAAAGAGTCCAGGGTCACTGCATCGTAGAGTACATGAAGTGTAAGAAGATTGTAAAAGGGAGAGGAAGACAGGTTATCAAGGACTTTGAAGACCAACAGAGCTTCCAGTGGTTTTCCTTAGTGCTGTATAATGCTAGCAAAAAACTTAGAGTAGTGGGGCAGCTAGGTGGCAGAGTGAATAGAGTGCCAGCCTTGGAGTCAGGAGGAACTGAGTTCAAATCCGGCCTCAGACACTTAACACAAAAAACTAGCCATATGACCCTGAGTAAGCCACTTACCCACAACTGCCCTACCTTCCCCCCTCCAAAAAGCAAAACAAACAAACAAAAAAAGAAAACAACTTAAAGTAGTCACACCAAAGCTAGAGGAGGCACAAGGTTATAGTCTAGAATAGGTGTTCTTCACCTTTTTTGGCATCAGCTCCTTCGGCAGTCTGCTGAAGACTATGAATTTGATCTCAGAATAATTTTTAAATGCACAAAATAAAATATGCATGGTTTCAAAGAAAACCAACTATATTAAAATTCAGTTATCAAAATATTTCAAGTTCATGGATCTCCTGAAATGATCTGTGGATCACTGGTGGCTAGATGGTATAGTGAATAGAGTGCAGAATTTAGAATCGGGAAGACCCGAATTCAAATCTTGCCTTAGATACTTACTAAGCAAGTCACTGACTTTGTTAGCCTCAGTTTACTCTATTGTAAAATAAAGATAATGATAGCACCTGAGTCAAAAGATTAATTCAAGCATCAAATGTGATAATATTTGCTGTCGTTCAGTTGTTTTTCAGTCTTGTTCAACTCTTCATGACCCCATTGAGTTTTCTTGGCAAAGAGATTAGAGTAGTTTGCCATTTCTTTCTCCAACTTATTTTACAGATGAGGAAACTGAGGGAAATACGGTTAAGTGATGACTTGCCCAGGGTCACACAGCTAGTAAGTGTCTGAGGCTGGATTTGAACTCAGGAAGATGAGCCTTCTTGACTCCAGGCCCAGGGCTTGATCCACTGAATCACCTAGCTGCTCTTGATAACATTAGTTAAGGATTTATAATCCTTAAAGTAATATGTTAATATAAATGATGGTGATGATGAAGAAGAACAATCTCTGGTCTAGTAGAAGGATAGAACACAATGCTATGCTATGCAAAATCACAAAATAAGGATAATATGGAGGTGCAGAGTAAAGTCCAAGGACCAAAAGTCCATTTCCAACATGGAGGATCTGAGAAGACTTCCTAGAAGAGGTAACATTTGAGACCCAAAACAAACAAAACTCACATTTTGATGTTCAAGGGAAAGTAGAACTCATCCACTCCAACTCTGACATTTTTACATGCAAAGAAACTGAGACTCAGAAAAGGGAAGGGCAGTAGATAGTGTACTCAACTTAGTGTAAGGAAGAGCTGATACAAATCCTGCCTTTGCCACTTTTTAGTCCTGCAACAATCCCAGAGTGCCATGTCTCCAGTATCATAGTTCTAGAGTGGTGTTCCCAACATCCTAAAGGCAACAGAGGTCAGGAACAGTGTTCAAACTCAGGTCACATAAACTCTCCCAGCTGCCACCTCTTCATCTGTAAACTAGGAGTCATGGTAGTGTGCATAGAAGTATATCATAGGTTTGATGTTCAGTTCAAATGAAATCATGTAAATTAAGTGCTGTAGAAATGTTGACTCTTGTTCTTTTCTCAGATCAGGTGGCCAGAAAGCAGTAGAGATGAGATAAATGTTTGTTGATAGACTGAAGCTATCTGACTCTGAATGCAGGGCACAGAAACACTTGGAACCTTCATTTGGGCCTCAGTTTCTTCGCTTGTAAAATGAGAGATTTGGACTAAATGACCTTTAAATGCCCGAATGAAGAAATGAAAAAAGCATCAACTATATTCTTCTAATTATCTGTGTTGGGGTCTTATCCCTCTACGAGGTAGTAAGTTCCATGAAATCAGGCACCCTGACTTATCTAAACCTTATATCTGGATCAGCTTTAATTTCAACCAGTCTTTCTCTCTTGAGAAAAAAAAAATCTATGTGATGCTTGGTCTACATAGGTAAATAGGCACCTGCTTCCAAAATTGGATGTGTTCCCAAATGTTGTCCTCAGCCTTGAATAACTTTGACTGGATCTACCGGCAAAGAATGAAGCCAAGTGGCTTGTAAGCCATGAGTGGCAAGCTTTAGCCCTGAGACTATCACTAGATGGCATGAAACATAATAACCTCATGTTCTCCATCTCTAGAAAGCAAGTAACAGTACAGCATGAAGTATATCATCACTGTAGAGTGGCATTCCTCAGACCTCATAGGTAATCGGGGTCAGAGCTAATGTTCAAACTCAGGTCATAAATTCAACACTCTTTGTACTACACAACAATGAATAGGCCTGCTTTGAGGTTCAAAATATTTAACAGCTCTGCATAAATACACCCTTCTCTTCTTTTTTTTGGCCAGTCTTCTTCTTTTTCCATTTCTTCTCCCAATTCCTTTCTTCTTTTTCTCTTTCAATACCACAAATCAAAAACACCTCTTCAGCCTAGGGATTTTCTAGGTCCCTCTTTGGGGGATGTTCTGCAGTAAGGGTTACTGATTCTTATCTAGAGGTCCCTGCTGTCCCCTAACATCAGTTGCCCTATTTCTAAAAAAAAGGAGAGATAAGAACATGAGAGATGCTTCAAAGACTCAGAAAGGCTTTTCAAAAGTCCCTAAACTTCTCCTGTTCCCTGTTTCCTAATTTGTAAAATGGGAATAATAATAATACCTACCCCATAGGAATATTGTGAGGGTCCAATAAGATAAAAGATAGAGTCAGTTCTAGATTCCTAATCAACGCTGGGGAAAGTGGTATACTAGCAAACTGAAAGAATGTTGCTCCGACCTTCTTTATAGCCAGTGGCTTTATCTTTCTCCTCCTGGCTTCGAAGTACTCTCTTCCTCCATCAATCTAAATGCAAAGTGCCACACTAGGGTTCAAATAGTTATCTGTACTACACAGCTACCCTAGAGTTTGTGTGAGAAATAATTGTGTGTTTGGATGATTATAAAGTGCAAAGTAAAAGGATCTATAAGCACAAGCATATTTATAGCAGGTTTTTTGTGGTGGCTTGCATTTGTCCTACGTCCTCAAAGAGGACCATGACATCAGGGAAATGATAACATGACTTGCAGTTGACTTTGATTTGAGTGAGAATGCTGTGCAAGGTCACCAGACTCACTTTCTCCTCCAGAGCCATCTGGGTCCAGTGGCCAGATATTCATCAGGATGACTGGAGAGGACCCAGGATGCAATGGGAGATCCTGGCCCTTTTAGGCTAAGGTCTTTTCAGGTTCTCACTTGGAGGGAGACTCACTATTCAGTGAATAGACCTCTCTAAGAGGTGAGTCAAGGGATGACCCCTTTAATAAAAAAAAAATAACTGGGAGGTGAAGACCCTCTGGGTTGCTGTCCAAAAGAAAAACAATTACTATTTACATTCACTCTGAGCCAGGAGGCTCCAAAAATAGCCATCAAGTGGTGCTTGGGCAAGGACCTATTGTCCAATCTATGACTTCCAAAGCGAAATGGGTTTAAGGCTTGATCTTTGAGAAGGAAATCTAGCCAGTAAACCCAAAGTTTACTAGGCAACTTTTGACCATCAAAATTTATCTTCCTTTGGAGAGGCAGAGGCAGAGGCAGAGGCAGAGGGAGAGGTGCCGAGCTGAGTTACTCAACTGGCTGAGTCCCCATTCAGGCATCTCGAGCGATTCACAGGTTGTGCTCATCCTTCATTCTTGAAGGGGACTATGACACCAGGTAAATAATGACATGACTTGCAGGTGACTTTGATTATAATGAGGGAGGGCTGTGTAAGATTAAAGAATTGGAACATTGAGGGGATGTCCATCAACTGGAAAACAGCTGAATGAGTTGTGGTGTATGATTGTGATGGAATACTATTGTACTATAAGAAATGATAAGCATGATGCTCTCAGAAAAACTTGTAAAGACTTACATGAACTGATGCAAAGTGGAATGAGCAGAACCAGGAGAACACTGTAAATAGTAACAGCAATATTGTATAATGATTAATTGTGAATGACTTAGCTACTCTGAGCAATACCATGATACAAGACAATCCCAAAGGACCCATGATAAAAAATTCTATCCACCTCCAGGGAAAGAACTGGTGAGCCCTGAGAGCAGATTGAAGTATATTTTTTTCACTTTCTTTATTTTCCTTTGGGGGGTGACTAATACAGAAATAAGTTTTGCACAATTTCACATGTAGAACTGATATATTGCTTGCCTTCTCAGTGGGTGGGGGTGGGACTAAAGAGAGAATTTGGAATTCAAAAAATTTTTTTAAATAAATGAATAATTTATTTTTTAAATTAAAATGACAACAACAACAAACAGTAGTCTGTATTAGCCTAAGAAAGGTCACAAAAATTTAAGATGAATGCAGAAAGTTTTTCTTTTTCTTTTTTCCTTTTCTTTGTATTCCCACTGCTTGGGGGCAGTTCATTTCAAACAGTAGGCACTTAACAAATGCCGTTTGACTGACTAATGGTTTCTAGAAAAGAGGATATGATGGTCCCTTTCTACACTGCCTTAGTCAGACCACTGTGTTCAGTTCTCAGTGCCATAATTTAGACTAATAGCTGATATATTACCCTTTTAGACTCCTAGAGGACCCTGGATACTTTTAACATATTTATGGTTGTTTGGTCATTTTTAAGTCATGTCTAACTCTCCAGGACTCCAGGACTCTTGGCAGATATACTGGAATGGTTTACCATTTCCTTCTTCAGCTCATTTTACAGATGAGGAAACTGAGGCAAACTGGGTTGAGTGACATGCCCAGGGTCACACAGCTAGTAAGTGAGGCCTGATTTGAATTCAGAAAGATGAGGCTTCCTGACTCTAGGCACTGTACTCTATCCACTGTGCCACCTAGATGACCCTTTTAAGATATTATCACAAGTGATATGGTCAGCTCTGTGAGTTTAAGTACTACCAGATATTATTATCCCCATTTTAGAGGTGATGAAATTGAGTTGCAAAGAGTTTTAGTCATTTAACAGTTGTCACAGTTAGTATGTGTTAGAAGTAGAATTCAAAGCCAGGACTCTCCTGATGGCAAGTTTTCATGCTTTCCATCAGCTCATGCTGTCCTTACAGTATGGACATTGGAAAGTTGAATGATGTCTCAAGGAGAAAAGAGATGGGAATGAAAAGGAAACTGAAGGCTATTCCAAATAAAGACCAGTTGGAGAACTTGGGAATATTTAATGTTGAAAAGAGTCTAGGGGGTGGGGAAGATGGGGAGTGTGATTGCTCACTTCAAGGTTTTGAAGAATTAAATAGAGGAGGCATTAAACTTGATATGTTTGTCCTCAGAAGGTAGAACTAGCAGCAACAAGAAGCTAGAAGAAAACAAACATTCTAAACAAGCCGTGCCCAAGTAGAAGGGTTGCCTTGGAAGGCACCAGGTTCTCACTCACCAGAGATCTCCAAGAAGAGCTTGGATGACCTTTATTGGAACCCCAGGGGAACACTGGTTTCTAGAGGGCTCTGGTTTCCTATGCTGCCCTCAGTGAGGAAAAGACTTAGAGTGGTTAACTCCCCATGACCATATACCCAGTGAGTCTCAGAAGTAGAAATGGAATGATGGGTAGATGCAATGGATTGAACATTAGCCCAGGAGTCAGAAGATCTGAGCTCAAATCTAGCATCAGATACTCACTACTTGTGTGATCCTGGATAAGTCACTTAACCCCTGTTTGCCTCAGTTTCTTTACCTGTAAAATAGAAATTATAATAGCACCTACCTCTCAGGGTTATTGGGAAGAACAGATGAGACAATAATTGGAAAGTGGCTGGCACATAATAGGTGGTATATAAGTCTTAGCCATCAGCATTACTAATTATTTCATATTCCAAGTCCAGCAGGCTATCCATTATGTCAAGTTGCCTCTCTGAAAATGTGCTCATTAGATCCAGAAATTTCATGGAAAATAAAAGTAATAAATTAACCACATTTTTTGGTTAAGTGTAATCAGCACTCTCTTATGTGACCCTGGGGCAACTTGTTCTCTTATTTGAGGAGGAAGAACCCCCAGATATGGAGGAAAAAATGATGAAAAGGTTCAGAGTGGGAGGTAACAGGCTGAGTTCAAAGAAAAGCAAACAGTCCAGTTTGACAGGAGTACAGTGTTTATTAAATAAATCTGGAAAAGTCAGTTGGGGTCAGACTGTGAAGGGATGAGCTAAAAAGATTTTATTTTACTCTAGGATCAATAGGGAGCTAGTGAATATTTCTGGATAGGGGAGCGACATTGTCTAACCTGTAATTTTGGTAATAGAGGGGAATATGGAATGGAGAGACTGGAAAATTACTTGTTAGGGTGGCTGTAGAACTGGATGAAAGTGGTAGGTAATAGATGATAAGACTGAGGACAACTAAGTGGCACAGTGAATAGAGCACCAGATTGGAGTCAGGAAGACCTGAGTCTGAATCTGACCTCAGACACTTACTAGCTGTATGACCTTGGGCAAGTCACTTAACCCCATTTCCCTCAGTTTCCTCATCTGTAAAATGAGCTGGAGAAGTAAATGACAAACTGCTTTAGTATCTTTGCAAAGAAAACCCCAAATGGGATCAAAGAGAATAAAATATTAATGAAGTGATTGAACAAGAAGACCTGGATGACCTCTAAGGTCCCTTCTAACCCTATAATTCTATAATTTATGTGAACCTATAGTAGCTTGAATAAACTGCTAGAATCGGGGCATTGCAGACCTAGCCTGAGAGCTCTGATTGTTTTCATGAGACAGAACGGAGGAATTGCTCCTGCTATCTTAAGCCCCTAGAGATTGTGGACATGTTTCAGAGTCAGGCAGAACATGTCTGTGCTAATAGGAGGGAGCTTGCATCATGCTGGGAGTTTTATATCCCATCCATTAGCTGACTACTTGCAAACATTCCAGATCAAACACCAAACCTTCTCCAAAGCTGTCAAACATCTGCTGCATCCATCTGGGAGTAGCAATAGGGGGATATGTGAGGAGGAAACAGCTCCAGTCCAGTATCCCCAGGGTCCATGTGGGACAGAGGGTGTCTTTGGAGGAGGCTTTGGAAATAGAGCTGGAGATCAGGAGAGTGAAGGTTCTTAAATCCATACCATATGAGAATCAGTTGAATGAACTTAGGATGTGTCCTGTCTTGCTGAGGCCTCATCTGTAGCACTGTGTTCTGCTCTGGGGACTTCAATTTAGGAAAGATGTGAATTAACTAGAGAGAGTACCTGTGACAGCAATCAAGTTAGAGAAGTTTTCTCAAGTTCATGTTCTATCAATCAATCGATCAATAATCATTTATGTACCAGGCACTGTGCTAGGCACTGGGGATATGGAAATGATCAATGACACCACAACTGTTGTTCAGTCATGTCTGACTCTTAGTGACCCCATGGACCTTAGCAAACCAGGTCCTTCTATTCTCCGCTCTCTCAAAGTCTGTCCAAGCTCATGTAAAGTTGTCTCCATGACACTATCCATCTCATCTTTAGCCATCACCTTTTCTTTTAGCCTTCGATCTTTCCTACTATCAGGGCCTTTTCCAATGAGTCCATTCTTCTCATTACATGACCAAAGTATTCGACCTTCAGCTTCAGTATTTGACCTTCCAGTGAATATCCTGAATTAAATTATCTTAACTATTAACTGATCACTTTGCTGTCCAAAGGACTCTCCAAAGTCTTCTCTAGAACCACAATTCAAAAACATGGACTTCAAGGCACTTGCCTTTTATCAAAGGAAATCACACATAGGAGAGAGAGAAAGGGAGTAAACATTTCTATAACACCTATTGTATGCTAGGCACTATGATTATTATATTATCTCATTTGATTCTTACAATGTAGGTGCTGCTCTTATTCCCAGTTTACAGTTGAGGAAACCAAGGCAAACAGAAGTTAAGTGACTTGCCCAGGGTCACACAGCTAGAAAATGTCTAAGACTGGATTTGAACTCAGCTCTTCCTAACTCCAGACCCAACACTCGATCTATCCACTAAAACACCTAGCTACTTCATACATATAAGTGTAATATAATTATTTCTTGTTTAATTTTATATTTAATGACCAAAAATTTACTTTCTCTCCCTTTGAACTCCTCCATGCATTAAAAACCTCTTGAAACAAATATACAGAGTAAGTAAAACAGATTATAGTACTGTCATTCTGCAGCTGGAATTAATCATCTCCTTCAGAGAGGTGGGTAGCATGCTCTATCTCACTCATCTTCTGGGATCTTGGCTGGTCACTGAGTTTGTGAGAGCTCTTAAGTCTTTCAAGGTTACACATATTTGTAAGGGGGGTGATCTGGGGAGTACCTGATCAATGTGGTGAGTACCCTGATCAACTTGATAAGATTCCAGCGTATAAGCCTTTATCTGAAGGGCACCTCCCACTGAAGGGGCACCATTGCTCCTTCCAAAGATAGCACAGGGAACTCCTCTGGTTGGTCCAGGGATTAGGGCTGCTTCCAAAGACTGCGGAAGGGTTGGAAGAACTGACCTTTCCCATTCTGCTCTCCTATAACAACAACAACAACAATGTATGAAGCTGTTACTCCTGACTTTCTCTCCCCAGTTTCCTCAGCTGTAAATGGGGATAATAATATCACCTGAGAATCAATTGACACATTTGCAAAGTGCTCAGCACTGTATCTGACACATAACAGATGCTTGCTTTCTTCTCCAATGTCACCAAGTATTCAATGGCAAAAATAAAATTGGAGTCCAGCTCTCCACTCCCTCAGAGATCACTAATCTTCCCACTGTTCTCTGATGCCTTTGAAGAGCTGTGACAAAAATCCCAGAGAAAATTCAGAGTTTTCATTGTGGCCCCCTCGCCAATGGAAGTCCTTGGTCCTCTCTTCTGCTGAATAAGTAACTAATCCCATCTTTGGGACTAAGATTATTCAGTGGAAAATTTCAGCCAAACTTAGCTAAGCTTGTAGTGAAGTTGTTGGAGATTTATGATAAAGACTGAGAGCTGGAGGGATGAGGATTGCTGCTCTAATTGAGAGAGAAGATAAGAATCTGGAGTCCTCTCCCAGGAGGACAGAGCCTCTCCCCTTTATGAAGAGCTCTCTAACTACATTTCTGCTTATCAAATGGGAACTCAAGAGGTGTCTGCCCTGCCAGACAGAGAAATCACCTATGGGGAAAAAGCCAATTTTCTCTCTTCACAGAAGGAGATCAAAGATTATCTATTTGAGGAATATGAAGCCCTATGTCGTTTCACCAAATTATTAGCAGGTGATTCCTAGGTCTCCATCCATTTGTGAAGTGGCAAAAGCTTTTTTGGTTTGGGATTTGGCTGTTGTTTTTTTTCTTTGTATGGAAAGGGGGTTTGAAAAGAAAAAAGAAATCTGAGAAACCATTTATATTTATCCTCTGAGAAAGGAAAACTGTTCTGGAGGAAACAGTCCCGGGAGTCTTTATTATTAGATACTGGTTATTTTTAGTTATTAATATTAAGGGAATAGGAATTGGATAGTATCTATTTTGTGCTAGGCACAACGTGCTAAGTGTTCTGACAAATATCTCATTTTATCTTCACAACAACTCTGAGACAGAAGTTCCAATGTTATACTCATTTTACAGTCTAAGGACCTGAAGCAAACAGAGGTTAAGTGACTTGACCAGGATCACACAACTAGTAAGTATCTGAGGGTGGATTTCCACTGAGGTCTTCCTGACTCCAGGTCCAGTGCCCTATTCATTGTTGCTTATTAGATACACCAAGGGTTAATTTATTCAAGGGTAATGGAAGTTAAGAGATTGTCTGTCCCAGAAATCTGAGGGAAGGAACTGTTCCCTGAACTTTTTTTCTCCCTGTAAATACTAGGAAAGGATTTAGTCTTCAGGTTCTAGTGACCAACAAAACAAAGATTCCTACCATACCAATACTTCAGGGTCTTTAGGAAGCCTTCTAGGAAGGTGGTTTGGTGCAAGGAACAGAATACCTGGATCAAGAGACCTGGATCAGCAAGAGTGGATGTATGACCTTAGTCAAGTCACTTCCTTCTCTGGGTATAAGTTCCCCCTGTTGGTAAAATGAAGTCAGACTAGATGCATCTTCAAGGTTGCTTTCATTTCCAACACTGAGTCTACACAGGAAAGGATGCGTTCTGTCAAATAACAAAGTAGAAATACTAGAAGAAGAGATTCCCAAGGGCTTCTGGGATGTCCCAAGATATCAGGGAACATATGACCTCCAAATGAGTCATCTACCTTCCCCCCCCTCCCCACCTGCCACTCACCCAAAGGAGTCCATTTAGCTTTGAAACTCTGCTCTAGGTCTCAGTTCCCTTGATTAGTGAATGAATGAGGGCAAACTCATCTAACCTACTATATTTTGTCAGTCCCAGACTGTGCTTAACATACTACACACAACCATCTACCCTGGATAATTTGATACCTCCCATACAATCATATAGGTGTCTCTCTCCTTTCCCCTACCTTGCTTCTACCTTTCCCTTTCCCCTTCCCCTTCCCCCTCCCCCACATTTACATTGCACTTCTTGCTCTTAGCACAGTAATCAAATCAATATTAGCATTGTTTCTGGAAGGGGCATGAGAATTAACTTCCCTGTAGTTCCAGTCACTGTCCCTGTGACTCTAGACTAAAATTCCCTTCTTTGGTTACTATTTTACTAGCAGAATGTAAACTCCTTGAGGGCAGAACCTGAACCACTTTTGTATTTGTATCTTTTTCCCCATATATATAAATGGTTTCTCAGATTTCTTTTTTCTTTTCAAACCCCCTTTCCATACAAAGAAAAAAAAACAACAGCCAAATCCCAAACCAAAAAAGCTTTTGCCGCTTCACAAATGGATGGAGACCTAGGAATCACCTGCTAATAATTTGGTGAAATGACATAGGGCTTCATATTCCTCAAATAGATAATCTTTGATCTCCTCCTGTGAAGAGAGAAAATTGGCTTTTTCCCCTAGGTGATTTCTCTGTCTGGCAGGGCAGACACCTCTTGAGAGTAGCATTGTGCTTGGCACATAGAAAGCACTTACTAAATGTGTTTCCATCCATCCATTCAATCAACAAA
Source organism: Pseudochirops corinnae (assembly GCA_028646515.1). Classification (NCBI taxonomy): domain Eukaryota; kingdom Metazoa; phylum Chordata; class Mammalia; order Diprotodontia; family Pseudocheiridae; genus Pseudochirops; species Pseudochirops corinnae. The sequence continues at coordinate 319,641,687 of CM053587.1, read as the reverse complement.
CATATATTCTCTCAAAACATACCATTTTTGTTCCCTGTCTTCCTGCTACCACCTAGAACACTGAACTCTTTCCACTCTCATGTATCTTTTCATTCTAGAATTACTCACTCAAAACAAGCATTCCTAATGGGCAGTTAATGTGATTACTTCATTAAGCATTGCTTTGGAAATTCAGAGGAATGACTCAGATTTATTTTTTTTTACCCTGCCCATAAAGTCTGTCCATTGAATTTTAGAGCTATATACTATAGAAGGGTCTCCTATAACAGATTCACAAAATCATGGAATTGCAATGATAGAAGAACCCCTAGTGAATATCTAATTCAAATGATACCTGAAAAATCTCTCTATCACACACCTGACAAGTGGTTAACCATTCATTGCTTGAGTAATTCCAGTGAAGAGGAATACACTCCATCTCGGAGCAGACCATTCCATTCTGGGACAGCTGTAAAAGTTAAGTTTTTCCTGATTACAGGCCAAGATTTATCTTTGTCTGCATCATACCTGTTGCTTCTAGTTCTATCCTTTGGTGCTAAGAGTACAAATCAAATTCTTCTTCCACTCAAGAACCCTTTAAATCTGGGGGAGTCTTTTCTTCTTCAGGATAAATGTGCCTATTTCCTTCAATTATTCCCATTCCTATTTCCTTCCATATTCCAATATGGCATGACTTCAAAGCCCTTGACCATCCCCTGTGGATTGTCTCTGGATATCAACGCCCTTCTTAAAATGTGGTACCCAACACTAAACCCAATATTGAAGATATGGTCTTGCCAGGGCCAGGGACAGCAGGATCTTTACTTCCTTATTCCTGAAATCTGTGATTCTCACGCAAACAAAGATTGTACAAACTTCCTTTTTGTCTTTTTTTTTTTGAAACAAAACAAGACTTGTCTAGATTCTTTTCTGTCATAACTTTGTTTGGTTCCATTTGCAAAGTGAAAGAAAGACAAGAGTCCTTGTCAATGAGGGGAAACGGGGAAGAGGGAAAGTCTTGCATCTTGTCTCCCAATATTTACTCCCAAGAGGCCATGAATCTTTGAGCAGATGCCCTTCTGACAAGCTTCACCCAATTAATTTGGATACTCAGAATGATGATCTTTCTTGTGTGAACATCAGTTAAGAAGAGCAGAAAACTGAGATAAGCACCTAATCTGTGTGAAGCACTATGCCAAGACAAGGAATTCCAAGATGAAAATGAAATGGACCTTGCCTTCAGAGAGCTTTCACTCTGATGTGAAGATCCAACTCATATATAAGAAAGTGAATACAAGGATTCTGAAGAGGAAGGAACCATTCATAACCAAGAGCAAGAAGATCAGGAAAATCTTCAGACAGAAGGTGATAGATACCTTGAGCTACACTTTGAAGGAAATTATGGAGTGGGTAAAAATAGGGGAGGGAAGAAGTTCCCTAAGAAAAGAATCTGTCTGATACATTAAAGAGGCAGCTAGGTAGTTCAGTGAACAGAGTTCAGGAAAACCTGAGTTCAAATCTGGTCTCAGATAGCAAATTAACCTCACTCAGTCTCTATTTCTTCATCTGTAAAATGGGGGTAAGAATAGCCTTCACTTTCCAAAGTTGTGAAGATCAAATGAAATAAAATATTTAAAGAGTTTTGCAAACCTTACAATGCTATACAAATGCTAGAAATTTTTATTAATTAAGATCAAATCTTCCTAGCACCTTAGGGATATAATATTTCTAGCATATTTTTCCCCACAATCATTCTATATCCATTGCCTTATTTAAGCCTCAGCCGATAAGCCAAATTGTCTTCATTTTATATGCAAGGAAAATAAAACTCAGAGAGGCAGTGAGGATAAGAGACTTGGCTATGGCTGCAGAGGTTGAACAAAACTAGAACACAGATCTCCTGACTCCTGATCTACTATTCTTAGCAGGCAAAAATTATTTCATTTTTGCCTTTTTGTCCCACAGTGCCTGGCACATAGTAGGCATGATTGAACTGAATTTTTTCTACTATATCACAAGATACTTTAGAAAAAAAGATTCACTTTTTTTTTTAGTGTAGGGGAAAGGGTTGAAGCAGAAGCCAGAAAAGGCAATATCTGAAGGTCTAGGAGACTTTGAGGACTAAATTTGTAAAGATAATTGCTCGGGTGGCTAGGTGGCACAGTGAATACAGCACTGGCCCTGGAGTCAGGAGGACATGAGTTCAAATCCAGCCTCAGATACTTGATACATTGAGTAGCCATGTGACCTTGGGCAAGTCATTTAATCCCAATTGCCCTGCCTTTTCCCCTCCATAAAGCAAAAAAATAATAATAATAAAAGATAATTGTTTAAGTTCACCCCGTTCCTCTATGTCAAGAACTGTGGTAGGCATAGAGAATACAAAGGAAGAAGTGAAACCCTTTTCCACAGAGCGCTTACATTCTGTTGGGAGAAAATAACATTTTCCCAGATAAAGAAATCCAAATATACAAAGCAAACACAAAATAATTTTTTTCTCGGGGGGAAGGTATTAACAATTGAGGGGAATCAGATAAATGTCTTGTTGGAGATGGTACCTAAGCCAGGCCTTGAACAGACCTAGAAACAGTTCTGGGATTTAAGCTCATTGAGGATGGAGAGCATTAGATCATTGTCTAACACGTAGCCCAGTGCCTTGCATGGAAGTAAATGTGAGAAGGATCTGTGATTTCTTCAGCATGGACTCCTTTCATCTATTTATGGCTTTAACAAATTTATCCTCACTTTCTACCTAAAGCACAGTGATTAAATGAACTGCTCAGGACCGTCCAGCTAGTAAATGCCATAGGAGAGATTTGAACCTGGGTCTTCCTGATTCCCAACTTGAAACTCTGTCCCATGTTTCCATTCTGTCCAGAGCAAGGTAGGCACCTGTAAATGTCTGTTGAATTGAATTGGAGAGATAACCTGTTGCAGCAGCCCATTTAGCCCCACAGATCTGAGGATGAGAATGTTTCAGGTTAGATTCATGTACTTGTCTGCTCCTCTCAAGCTCTTAAAGCTATCCTGAGTTTGCTTTAATATGCCTTGATTGAGTGCATCACTTCAGATGAATTATTTTCATTTGAAAATAATCAGAATTATTTTCCTTGGAATATTCTAAAAAAGGGTCTAAATTAACATAGTGAAAATTTAACTAGACCATAAATGCCCTCAATTTTAAAGAGGAAAAAGAAAAGGAGAGAGAGAGAGGGAAGGAAGGAAGGAAGGAAGGAGGACGGAAGGAAGGAAGGAAAGAAAGAAGGAAGGAAGGAGGGAAGGAGGAAGGAAAGAAGGAAGGAAGGAGGGAAGGAAGGAAGGAGGGAAGGAAAGAAGGAAGGAAGGAGAAAGGAAAGAAGGAAGGAAAGAAGGAGGAAGGAAGGAGAAAGGAAAGAAGGAAGGAAAGAAGGAGGAAGGAAGGAAGTAAGGGAGGGAGGGAGGAAGGAAGAAAAGAAGGAAGGAAGGAGGAAGAAAGGAAGGAGGGAAGGAAGATGGAAGGAAGGAAGGAAAGAAGAAAGGAAGGAGGGAAGGAGGAAGGAAAGAAGGAGGGAAGGAAAGAAGGAAGGAAGGAGAAAGGAAAGAAGGAAGGAAAGAAAGAGGAAGGAAGGAAGGAGAAAGGAAAGAAGGAAGGAAAGAAGAAGGAAGGAAGGAAGGGAGGGAGGGAGGGAAGAAGGAAGGAGAGAAGGAAGAAGGGAAGAAAGGAGGGAACAAAGGAAGGAAATAAAGAAGGAAGGAGGGAAGGAGGGAGTGAGGAAGGGAGGGAAGAAGGAAGAAAAGAAGGAAGGAAGGAAGGAAGGAAGGAAGGAAGGAAGGAAGGAAGGAAGGGAGGAAGGGAGGGAGGGAGTGAGGAAGGGAGGGAGGGAGGGAGGAAGGAAATGTATAAATAATTCTTGGTGCCTGCGTTAACAGTCTTGTTCAACAAATAACACACAGTGAACCCTATGGCTGGAAGAAAACAGGGACAGGGATGTTGCAGGTTGTTGTTGCTGTTTGTCCTTCGTTCTCAAAGAGGACCATGACATCAGGGAGGTGATGCCATGACATGCAAGTGAATTGGATTTAAGTGAGGGAGGACTGTGCACAGTCACCAATCTCATTTTCTCCTCTGGAGCCATCTGGGTCTAATGGTCAGATATAGATCAGGACAACTGGAGATGCCCTAGGATGTAGTGCGGAACCTTAGCCTTTTAAAACTAAAGTCTTTCCTAGGCCTCAGTCTGACTGAGGCAATTCAGTGATTAAGGCTAGGTAACAGCATCTCCTAGCATTGCAGTGATGCAAATGCATTTCCCCAGAGGCTTAAACATACTCAAGGATTGTTGGGGTCCCAGTACTTTAGACTATACTGGCTTCCTCTGTATTGTGACTCTGCAAGACTAAGGTCCTAGTGGATTATTATTTTTTCCCAGAGAGCTTTCCAGAAGTAGGACATGAAGAGAAATGAGTGAGACAGAGCATCCCAGGCATTGATAACCACTTTTGCAAAGATAGGAAACGGAATGTCAAGTGTGACAAACATGGAGTATGTCAGTTTGTCTGGATCCATGAAAAGAAAAGTAACATGAAAGAAGACCAAAAATATGGGTAGAAACTAGATTGTGGAGGGATTTAAATGCCAGGTTTATTTGCTAAGGGTATTTTTTGAATACTCAGGTATCATAGAATCGTAAATTCAGAAAAGGTTCTTAGAAGCCATCAAATCCAACATCTCATTTTATAGACGATGAAACTGAGGCACAGAGTTTGTGATTTTCCCAGGGTTACACAGCTTATACCTTAGGCAGGATTTGAACTCAGATCTTGCTAACTCCAAGTCCAAAGTCCTATCTAGGTACAAGAAAATAAAAAGACTCAATTGTTCTTCATGAGAAACCTCACCAAATCAACCATAAAACAGAACTCTGAGAAAATGTTATAGGAACACTTACCCAAGGTGAAGGGAAGTAGGGGTGACAATGGGGGTTCTTCAGCCAATGCCTCGAAAAATCAGTTCTCCAGGAAATACTTTTTAGTGAGTATCATTCTGCTCCCTCGGAAGCCTGTGATGGAGATGATGCTAAAGGGTCCAGGTCTGTTCAAGACGGGCCAAGACCATCACCAAATGATAAACCATCCATTGAAAACCATTGCTTTATAGAGGCTATTATGAGAACATCTTCCCCTGTAATCTTTCAACAAACAGAAGAGAATTCAAATTCTATTCTGGGGTTTCAAACCCAAGTCAACCTTGTATTTCGAATAATCGACAAATATTGAATAACAATTAGCTGTGGGACGAGCTACAGTACTGAGCCCTCACTGATTGGAATTCGAAACCAAGCCTTCTGACTCCAAATCTAGGGCTATCTTCTCTCAACCATCTGACAATGCCTCCCAGTGAACACAAATGATTTCTTTTTAAACTAAAATCTTGGTTATTTCCAACTAATTCCTTCCCCATCCCAGGGTCATTTTTGTTCACAAACATTCAATTCTGCTGATCCTGTACCTAAAATTAAACAGCCCAGGAAAGCAAACCTTTCAAACTCTCTCCATTCCAGTATAGGTTGCAACTTTCTCAAAAGCAAGTTTGCTGATTGAAGAGGTAAAGTTAATTTCTCTTCCCCAGCTTCACAGGAAGCCTAAAGGTGAAATTTACCAGCCTTGCTATATGCAAAATATATATATATATTTGCTCATCTTCAAGAAAGGTTAGTCCCTGCTGAGCCATTGGAACTTAACAACCTTGCCCAAAAATGATGATCATTTTCCAGTGACACAATGTTCATAAAGCCCCCAAATCCTCCTTGAAGCATCACATTTCTTGTTGAAACACATTTTTTGCCCAATTAAGGAGAGAGGAGTCAGCAGATTTTATCAGGTAAATTCTCTGGCAATTATGAAATGCCAGTCCCCTCTAGTATCCTCTAATGCTCTAAGCAGGCTTCCCTACAGACCCATCTTCTTCAGCAGCTGGAATGCCTGAAATATCCACTTCAGTTTATATAGGGCTTTTAAAAAAAGATAGAGCCTCTAAGCTGCTATAGTTCTAGTGATACTTTGAGAACCTTTGTTTTCATCAGTCCAGATTCTCCTTTCATCAGTACATATACCCCTCAACATCATGGATTCTTGACCTAGGATCCAGGAACCTCTAAAGCGATCCATGAATAGGTTTCAGGGTGAATTAGGATGGGAAAAAAATAATGACCTTTTTATTTTTACTAACCTCTAACCAAAATTTAGCATTTCCTTTCATTCTGAATACAGGTAGCAATCCCAAGGAGGCAGCTAGGTGGCTTAGTGGATAGAACACTGGACCTGAAGCTAGGAAGACCTGAGTTCAAATTCAGTGCTGAACATTGACTAGCGATGTGACCCTTGGCAAGTCACTTAACCTCTGTTTGCCTTAATCCACTAGATAAGGAAATGGAAAATCACTCCAATATCTTTGCCAAGAAAATCCCACAGAAAGTATCTCCAACAGGATCATGAAGAGTCTGCCATGACTGAACAACTGCTATTCCCAGTATTAGTAGTATCTGTGACTTTATCACCAATGGAAATTGCTAATGTTTTGCTATCACATCATATGTGTATATAAATATGTGTATATATACACATATGATGGGATATACACACATATATGTACATATGTGTATATATACACATACATGCATATGCATCTATACAAACATATATATGTATACGTATCATTTCAAGATATAGCTATCTCAAAATATCATTTGACCTAACCAATACTTTGAAATCATTGTAGTTATTATAAATTCTACTAACTTACATTTGGTCTCAGTCTTCCTATCTATGGACTATATTTCAATATAATTGATTTCTCTCTTTTATGCATTTAAAAACAAGATCCTGAGAAAGGGTCCATAGGCTTTTCCAGACTGCCAAAGGGTCCCAAACACACGAAAAAGGTTAAGAATCTGTGCTCTACCATATAATACAGGATGTCTGAGCTGACAGTTGAGTGGTACATGTTTCCAAAGTCAGCCAGGTCAGCCATCAAAAAATAGAGAAGCAGGCCATTACCATAGCTATTAGAGTTGGGACTGGAAAACACTTTAGAAGTATCTGAATCCAACCCCTTCATTTTATAGATGAGAAAATTGAGGCCCAAGGAGATTGTCATCAGCCCAAGGGTACACAGCCAGTAAGTGTCGGAGATGGAAATGGATCCAGGTTTTTCTGATTTCAAGTTCATTTCTCAATCAATCAGTCAACAAGCTTTTATTAAGCACCTACTATAAATTCTGGGAAGCAATCCTCACCAGGAAGAAGCTTAGGCTACTTTATCCTCTATATAAAGAGAGATACTCTGTGGCATAAATATGGCAGGCATGAATTCAAGACATGGGAGACAAACGGTGCAAAGGAACAGAGATGGGAGCTGATATTTAAGAAGCATCAAGAAAGGCATTTTGACCAGATTTCAGCATAAGGGAATTGGGGTTGTGTCCAGTGGGGTTAGGAAGATAGATTTAGGTCAGAATATGAAGGTCTTTAAAAATTAAGCAAAGAAATTTGTATACCATTCTAGAGGCAATAGGAATCCACCAGAAGCACCCTTCAAACATAGATTATCAAAGCAGGTAGCAATATTATAACATGGAATGTCAAAGCTGAGAGGCCCTTTAGAAGATGAAATGCCAGAGTTGGAAGGGCCCTAAGAAAATCGAATGTCAGAGCTAGGAGGGGCCTTAGAATATGGGATGTCAGATCTGGGAGTAGCTTTAGAACACAGAATGTTAGAACTGGGAGGAACCTTAGAAGAGAGAATGCAAGAATTGGGCAGAACCATAAAACTTACAATGTTAAAGCTATGAGAACCATTAGAAGATGGGATTCAAGACTGGAAGAACCCTTACATCCTTAAATATCAGAGCTGGAATTCACATTAAAGTGCAGAATGTCAAAGTAGAAGAAATCTGATAGGAAAAAACTCAGCGCTGGGAGGAACCTTAGCACTTAGAGTTCAGATGTCAGAGTTGGAAGAATTATTAAAAGATAAAAGTCAGAGTCAGGAGAATCTCTATTATGTGCCTCACACCAGCATTTCTACTAAGTACTTAAAGGTGTTCTTGTGCAAATCCTATATTTAAAAATGGAGATAGTGTCATCCGGAAAAGCAAAGTAAACGCACATTACTATTGGACTTGGGACCCAACCTTATCTTCTGCTCCCTGGTCCTGGTCCAGGGCTCTTTCCCTTGATTCATGAAATGAAGGAAATAACTTTTTTTTTTTTTTTACCAGAGCAGAAAGTTTCTCCTCTTCAAATTCCCCACCTCTTTAGGGCTCATAATATCAAATGATATCTGAACCCCTCAAAGCAACATTCCATCATTCAAGGGCCTTTCCATAAGGATTAGAAAGCCATAGGGAGAGCCCATGAAATGTTGCAAGGCTTTCCAAGAGTGGAGATAATGAAGGCAGCTTTGCCAAGAGAGATGTCTCTAAATCAGTACCCATGTGAAGCAACTAAGACCACAGGTGGCTCAAGCCAATTATACTGAGGAGCTGGTGGGAAGTCAAAGGAATGGAGAGTGAATTATTTCAGAGGCTTTCTAGTTTCCTGACCGGCTTTCTGAGGACCCCTGGAGGGCTGGGCCAATGTGGACTCTAGAGGGTGTATGGCTAATTCCTTTGTCTTTTGCAGTAGCGATGCATTTTTGCCCACAGGGGGCTGGGTTTATCTGAGTGGCACACGTGTTTATATGATATTGTTTTTTAGTTTCGAGAAAAGTCCTGAGTCTCAGAAGCAAACCTTGGACCTTCTGGAAATTGGCAACGTTTGAAGCCTCAGGGATGGAATTTTAGTTTCTAAATTATTTGATCATTTCTGGACCTGGCTTCCCAGTTCTTTTACAATACCTGGAGGGAAGCACCTATCCTTTGAGGGGGTGGGAAGAGGAAGGGATAGATTCTACTAGACTTCATGGTCCATTCCTCATCTAAATTTCAGTCTCACTTAGGGCCTGTCAAAGGACTTTCTCTGCACACAGTGGGAGCTTAATAGATATTAGGTGAATCATTCTCTCTGGGAATCAAAGTTCTTACCACAATGTGTGTTCTCCCCAAACTGGCTTTGCTATTTCTTACCCATGACAATCTACACCCTATCCTCACGACAGGTTGGCCGCCATGCTAGAAATACTTTCTCCCTTTACCTCCACATAGTAGAATACCTAGTTTCCAACAGAGCTCAGTTCCAACTCAATCTCCGAGATGAAACATTTCCTGAATAACCTCCCACCCCATACAAACTTGCCCCCAAGCCCCAAAATTACCTTGTATTTATTCATCAATTAGTGATGTCTGACAATAAGTGCCTTGAGGATCAATACTTTGGTTTCTGTGTTTGTAGCCCCAGAGTCTAGCATCCAGTAGGTGATTAAAATAAATGCTTGTGGACTGATTGGTTATTTGATCCAGCTTGGATCTTCTCTGATCCTGACTCTATCATCCAATCCATTGGCTGACCCAGGGCTCGAACTCAGGACTCCTGTTTCCCAGCTTGGGGCTTTATTAAAAAATATTTTCAAATGAGATAGTATTTGTAAAACACTTACAACATCTGACATGCAGTAGGCACTTAATAAATGCCCATTTCTTTCCTCCTTCCTTCCCAGCCCAATGTGCCAGGAATGCATCATAAATCCTAGTTAGTGCCTCTAATAACCTTCCTGACAAATGGAGCGATCCCCTCTCCCGTCAGTCTGTTGCATGTAAATAATCCTTTCTGCCTTTCTTTGGGAATTCATGTCATCATTTTATCGTATTAGTCTTGACATTTCTAGCATTGTATTACAAGCACAGGCTTTGGATGGGATAAATAGCTTGTCCTTCCCTCCTTGACAAGAAGAGCTTTAGTGAGTGATTAAAACATGGGCAGGGCTAGTAGGGCTTAACAAGGGGAGAAAGCAAAGGGAAGGCAGAAGGATCTCGAGAGATTTCTGTTACTTGGGCACTGGGGCATTATGGAACTCACTGATGGATTCCAGGTCCCAGCTAAATAGTGCTAGCATTCAGGCATCTGGTGACCTGGCCCAAGGCCAGGAATGTTCCAGATAAGCTCAATCAATGACTCTTTCAATAAGCATTTATTAAGCTCTTTCTATGTGCCCAGAACTGTGCTGAAACCACTGAAGAAAAATTAAAAACACCCTCTGCCCTAAAGAGCTTACATTCTCTCAGAAGAGACAGCAGACGATTAATCATTTTTCCAGTCATGTCTCTTTGTGATCCATTTTGGGGGAGTTTCTTGGCAAAGATACTGGGATGGTTTGTCATTTTCAGGTCATTCTGAAACTGGGGAAACTGAGGCAAACAAGTAACTTGCCCAGGGTCACATAGCTAGTGAGGGTCTGAGGCCAGAGGAGTCTTCCTGACTCCAGGTCTGGCACTCTACCCACTGCACACTGTGGCGTGTGTGTATATATACACACGCATAAACATCCATACATATATACGTGTATATATGTACATGCATTATATGTTATGGATGTATATGTATATATATATGCATATATATGTACGTGTATATATGTGTGTATATATGTGTGTATATATGTGTGTATATATGTGTGTATATATATATATATATATATATATATATATATATCACATTAATTAAGCACCAACTATGTGTCAGGTCCTGGGTTAAGTGCTAAGTGCTTTCATCATACAATGAAAAATAAAAAAAAATTCCTGCCTCTTGTCAGGGGAGATAATACATGCTTTTGTTTATCAACCAATAGGCATTAATTAAGAACTGATGTGCCAAGCACTGTGCTAGGTGGTGGAAAGGCAAAGAAAAATTTTAAAATTTGAAATTTTAAAATGGTTTCTGTCCTCAGAGAGCTTCCATACTATTACAGGAGACTACTTGTGCATAGACAGGTTTATATAAACCAATAAAAAGCCACCACTAAGTTACCTTATGGAGAAAGGCATGAGGAGATGGTGGAGAGGGGGGGAGCAGGAAAGGCCTCCTGGGGAAGATGATGAATCTTGTAGATAACCGGCAATTCCAAACCCAGATCTCTGGAAACTTTTCTTCCTCTTTCTTTTCCTCCTCTTCCTTCCAGACTCCCAGACTCCCAGACTAAAGGTCGCTGTCTACAGTGACAATGGGGCCCATCTCCACCCTCTTTCCTGCCCACACAAAAATGAGGAGCCCATATGTCATTTCCTCGGAGCTTAATGAGGGAGGCAGACTTTGCTTCACCCTTGGGTGACAGGTGTCTCAGCCCCTAACAACTATAGCCTATTAATTCCCTACTTGAGTTCTTGCAGGTTCCTCATTAATCAGGGGCCATTGTATTCAGAAAGGTCTATTGTACTTTGATGAAGAGCTAGTCCCTGCTACAGAGGCTGCTCTTATCAGCAAGTGTCCTTCCCCTCCCTGGCCCTCACCTCTCATCAGTTCACAAGATGAGGAGTGTAATTCCATCACTGAGAGATGAAGGCTCTCAAATTGATGGGTTTGGAGAATTGTATACAAAGCAAACGCAATTGAACTCTTTGGCTTTCTGAACCAGAGGGAAAAGAGGTCTGGGCTAGAACGAAGGAAGCCCAAATCTGGACCCCGGCAGAACCAAAATGCCAAACAGCCATAGAGCATTAACCCCTGGCCCTGGCTCTAATCTGGGCTCTGCTGCTCACTCCCTGGGGGACCTGGACTCAGTCTCCTCCCTAGTTCGGGCCCAAGTTTTCTCATCTATAAAATGAGGAACTTGAATGTTTCTCTCTCACAGCTCCAAAACCTTTGGATCTATACATTTACAAATGCATTTGGTGTCTCCTTGGAATAAACTATCCCTTGAAAGCAAGGAGTTTTTCTTTGTTTGGAAGGAAAGAAGGAAGGAAGGATGGAAGGAAGGAAGGAAGGAAGGAAGGAAGCAAAGATGGAGGGAGAGAGGGAAGGAAGGAATTGAGTGAAAGAAGTGAAAACTTCTCAGACTATACTCTAAAATCTAGTAAGGCTTTTCCTGGGAAATAGGCCCAAGTTCCCCTTTACCGGAAATCACATGATTTACAAGGATTGAAAACTCAGAACGGTAGGGAGTCACCCCTCTTCTCAGTGACAACTCAGTATAAGATATGCCAAATAAAGACAGAAGTGTTTTCTCAAATGGACGTTGGGTGGTCTACTGTTTCCTTGTTCTGTCACTTGGGGTAGATCGGTGGGTTTAGATTGTGCACCTAACTGGAAGAAAATGGTCAGAAGGGGGATGGGGGAGAATTCCATTAGGGATTTAGAACTTCACCATTTCCTTTTTTTAAAATTGCTTCTCCTCCCTGACTATTTGGGAGTTGGGGGGTGCAGATTGCCCTTTCTCGAGATCGTAATAAATCATTCTTTTCTGCTTCCTACCTTGAGAAGCCTCTGTGTATTATTTCGGTAAGGATCTCTGTTGCATACAGTTGCACACAGAAGGAAGGAAAGAGGAAATGAAGGAAGGAGGGAAGTGGAGAAGGAAGGAGGAAGGGAAGGGAGAAGCTAAGGAAGGAAAGAAGGAGGGAAGGGGGAAGAAAGCAAGCAGGAAATGAGGGAAGGAAGGAAGGAGGGAGGGAAGGGGGAAAGGGGAAGGGGAGGGAGAAGAGAAAGAAGGAAAGAAGGAGAGGAGGAAAGGAAGGAAAGAAAGAAAGAGGAAAGGAGGAAAAGAAGCAAGTATTTATTAAATGCCACAGGAACTGTGCTAAGCACTTTACAAATACTATCTCAGATATGATCTCTGTATTTCCAGAGACTAGTACAGGCAGAAGCACATAGTAAGTGTTTAATCAATTCATTTTGATCCACTGATTGATCCCTGAGCCTTTAGTTTCTCATATAAAATATAAATAATAGCATATGTCCTGAACACCTCATAGAAGGCTTATGAAAATTAAATGATCCTTTATCCTCCTCATGGTGGCTCACGGTCTTTAACTTTTGCAAAAGGGTCCTCATACCTCAAAGTCTGAGATTTCTACCCTCGATCTCTCCACCCCTTCCCAGTCTACTACCTGATGTCAATTTTATTTTGCCCTGAATGTGATTTTTGGTGCAAATTCCAGGTTGAAAAATGGCTAGTTATGCCTCTGGCTATGGGCAGCGCTAGAAAGTTTATAATCAATCATTTCAGAAGTCTTTTTTTTTTTTTCCCACCCCCAGTCTGTGGGACTAGAGCAGGAGCAGACCCAGTCCTTGAACTCAGAGAGCTCACTATCTGTCTGAGGGAACGAGAAAAGTACAAGCCGAGATACAAAAAAGATACAAGGCATTCCATAGCCAAGTATTAGATTCCTGGTTCCGATTGTAAATACCATAAAGGGGCAGAGAATGGAGAAATCAGATGTACACCACATGCTTGCCAACAGCCCCTAATGCATTCCATCCATATTTGAGAATCACAGCAGAATTTCTGTAACAAGTTGATTGTATGATTATCCCTCAAGGTCCAACTGAAATTCTGTCTCTACCAGGAAGCCTTCCTTGATTTCTCCAACTGAAAGTGAACTTATCCTTTGATAGTGAGTTCTAAGGTGGTGGGGGGAGGGGAGGAGAAGTCTGATGAGGTCATTTAAGGGGTGACTTACTAAGTGCCCCAGGGAGCACTGACTGAGCTAAGATTCAAACCCCTGTCCTCTGAGGTTAGAGGTGCCAGGGAGTAGATTTTTGTCCAGATAAAAGTTAGACTAAATGTCCCAAGGACATGATAGTAATAACAGCTAGCATTTATGTGGTAATTAAAGATTCATTCATACTTAACACATATTTCCTTCATTTGATTCTCACAATAACTCTGGAAGGTAGGTGCTATTATTACTACCCCCATTTACAGGTGGAGAAACTGAGGCTGAAAGCATTTAAGTGACTTTGCCAGTGTCTCATGGCTAACAAACGTCTGAGGCAAGTTTGAACTCAGCTCCTCTTGATTTCAGGACCAGTACTTTATCCACTACACCATGAATCTTGGCCAGTTATTACTAATTTTTTTTTTCAGGAATAATTTGGACTAGCTGAATATTGAGGTCCCTTCTAACTCTGAGATTCTGTGATTCTGAGGAGATTCTAAAAGTGCCTCAACAAAGCTCAGGGTACCTGTGAGGAGAGATGTCTCACCATCAGAACTGTTTAAAAGTGAAATGGATTGCCCCAGAGAGTAAAAAGCACCCCTATCATTGGCAGTATGTTGTAGAGGGGTGTTTGGGATGAAAAATATCCTTCATCCTTAATTTAATGAAAAGAAATAAACACAGAGATCTCTTAGGATAAGAACAGGACTTTATTCTCTTCCCCAGGAGAAGGGGGAGGTCTTCCCCATGACTCATCATGGAGAAGAGGCAAGTTACAAAGGATAGTGCTGAAATGTATAACTTAACCTAGTCAAGACCCCTCCCTGACTGTTTGCTCTCTCACTGGTGGAGAGACATACTTCACCAAATTCTTCCCCAACTGGGGCCGCAAGGAAAGAGGGGGGGAGGGTCCCAACAAGGCAAGAAAACTGACAAAGGAAGGTAAAATTGATTGACAGAAGCAATTTGAGAAAGGAAAAGTTAACCACCCCAAATTGAGATGTTTTCACTTATCCCATACAGGGGGGAAAATATAAGATTTGGAGTAGGGGAATCTAGATCTGAATCTCACCTTCAGTATTAATTAAGTGGCTGTGGACAAGTCATTACACCTTACTGAGCTTTGATTTACTGTTCTATAAAATGGGAGTATGATCCTACAGGTTGGCAATGAGAAAAACAAATTATATATAAGCCGGATGACCACCCAGAAAAGTCATAGAGAGGATTCCTGAACAGGTTGGACCAGATGGCTTCTGATATTCCTTCTAATTCTGACTAGAGTGAGTTACACAGCTCCTGTTAGAATGGCGGAATGTCCAATTTGACTACACTCTTATGCATGCTACTTTCCCCCTGATCCTTTAGCAAGTTCTGTCTGGAAAGCAGTTCCATTGTGATTTGTATGAACCCCAAACATATTAAAGAAATCATCTTAATCACCTTGGCCACAGCACACAATCTGCTTAAATCTTTACCTCCCACTCTCAGGGGCCTGACCTACAAGTGGAAGTCAGAGGAGGCATTTGACTATTTCCAATGGCATTTCTAAAATTAAAAGGCAATTTTTCACACCCCGTGGCCTTAGCACCTCTCATCAACAGGTTGTCACTGACAAAGAAAATCACCTTGGAAACCAAAATATTCATTGAGGGATGGGGTGGAAATTAGTGGGCTCGGTAACAGTCTTCAGGAAGAGGAGAGGGGACCTCTTTGCTTTCCTACCTGCCTTCTGGGCACTCAGGCATTAGATGAACACTAATCTTGAATGCTGCTATCAATTATGTCCTAACCTAAATTTTTTTCTTGACTAAATCAAAATGTGTCTGAATGATAAGTAAAGTTCTCCAATCTTCAATCATTACCAATGAGGAGAAACTGATTTCTAGGGATAGATGTGATGGGAAACTTTGGGAGGAGAAATTGCTCCATCATAGCATTTATGATCAAGGAAAACCAAGTATAATCAAAATGCACATTAACCTTGGAAAGAACTGATTTCAAAGACTTCAGAGGAAGGAAAGGTGAGAGAAGGATTACCCACTAAAATGCTACAGGAGATACTAGCCCCAAAGGAATGGAAAGCTTTAAAAAATGAAATTCTAAAGACAAAAAAAAGAGAAATAATTCTAATGAAGAGGAAAAGGTATGAACTGTCAAGAGAGTTGCTGTGGATGCACTGGGAAGTCTTCAACCAACTTAGATTTTAAACCATCATAGAAAGAAAATGGAAATAAAAGCAAGTAATTAGGGATTAATATCCAGGGTGTTATGGTTCTTTAAGAATAGAGTTAGGAGTATAAAATCGCTATATAAGCTGAAGTTGACTGTAAGAGCTAAATATAACAAAAGATGTGTGTGTGTGTGTGTGTGTGTGTGTGTGAGAGAGAGAGAGAGAGAGAGAGAGAGAGAGACAGAGAGAGACAGAGACAGAGACAGAGACAGAAACAGAGACAAAGAGACAGAGAAAGAGACAGAATATACAAACACAGAAACATACAGAGACAGAGACAAAAACAGAGAGATAGAAACAGAGATTGAGACAGACAGAGATGCAGAAACAAAAAGAAACAGACATTGAATAGTTGCATTGAGGAAACAAGGAAGACAGAAGAAAGGATAGGAACACTCTTTAGAATAGATGGGACAATGACAACCAACAGTCAACAAGCCAATTTTCTATGCGTTATAGGCTCTGTGCTAAGTTCCAACAATAGGGAGAAGGTAAAGATTTTCAAATCTTACTTGGTTTCTATTTTTCTCCACCAATGAAAACAATATTTTTACTAGAAAGGACATAACAAAATTATTAATAATTACAGAGTTGATAAATTAAGTAGTGTTAAAACACAAGTGAATAAAATGATTGATTTGGTCCATGGCTGTAAGCCAAGGCAAGGATAAGTACCAACAGGTACACAGAAAAGATTCATGGGGCAAGTGGGGTTCTGAATAAAAGTCATTTCACATAGAGCATAAGGAAAGAACATAGTGACACTGGATTCCCAACTGGTCAGCCACTGGCCTCAGGTTAAGGAACAGTCTTTCCCAATCTGCTAGTCTGTCTTTGGCCTCAAGAGTCTGAGAGGGAATAGCCTCTCTTTATTGATTGACCTTGCACAAGTGTGGGGATAAAAGAAGGCAAAATAAAGGTTGGACATGACTATTTATACTACAAAGTGGTTTATTCTAAACTGGCTTTATGTATTTTATACAGCCCCTTGCCCATCTGCCATCATATTTCTCCCTTTTGAAACTTTATTCAGCTGCATTCATTGGTGTCCATCCCTAATAGCTCTGTATACACCAAGTCAGTACTTGAGGTCCTTCAGGCAGGAATTATGGAGAGCTGCCAGGAGGAGTTATTTGGATTTAATGCAGTGAGGGACCCCAGAGGCAGTCTAGACCAACATCTTCATTTTACAGATGAGGAAACTGAGACCACAGCATTAAAGCTATTTGCCTAAGGTCACATAGATAATGAATGGAGAGACTTTGACTCCAAATCCAATGCTTTCTCCATTATAGGTCTTGCCCTGTGGGCACCTCCTACCCTCTACGTGGTATTTTGCCAGCATCAGCAATACACTTAAACTGTCTATCCATCAATCCACTCTTGGTGAAGGGAGATAGAAAGAGATCTGAAAACCCACGAGTAATTCAAAACCTCATTTTACCAACTAGAGTAGCAACAAGAAAATGAAATGAACTAATCCAAGTTTCATTTTCTCTGGATTGCTGACACCCAAGGTCCAAGATGCTGACAATGTGGCAATTTCCTTAAAGGGATAGATAATGCAGAACCCAGGGGACCTCATGTTATTCTAAAGCAAGGGCCCATAGACCCCCAAGAGGTCCTTGGATAGATTTAATGGAATTTGTGAATTTGGATGGGAAAAATTTATATTTTATTTCAATATAATTATTTTTGCTTGTAATCCTATATATTTTATATTATGCATTTAAAAATATTTATTCTGAGAAGAGAAACATAGGCATAAACAGATTGCCAGAGGGTCTTAGACCACAGCTCTAAAGTTATAAAAGGGATTGCATGGGATATTGCTTACCTGAACATAGACACCTTACCTTCCTTCCTTTACATCTTATCTATCTGGTTGTAGACTTATCTATTCAGTTATTTCAATCCTGTCTGGCTCTCCATGACCCTATTTGATGTGTTCTTGGCAAAGATGCTGGAGTGGTTTGCCATTTCCTTCTCCAGTTCATTTTACAGATGAGGAAACTGAGGCAGTCTGTAAAGAAAATACAAAAACAGTGATTTTCAAAAAGAGAAAGGCAGTAAAAACTGGGAAAATTAGGAAGGGTCTCTTGGTGGAGGTAGCAGATAAGGTGAGACTTTGAAGGGAGCTAGCTCTTTTTACAGGGGGAGGTCAAAGCCTAGGAATGTGCCCTTGAGTCCCACAGAGAATGTAAACTACCTTGAATAAGTGTAAACAGCAAAAGAAGCTCCAATTATCTCATGGAAACATCTGCATGTGACCCTGAGCCCTCCCTGGCACCATGCCTTCTTGCTTGTGTTTCTATAGAGTGCCTGACCTGGCTTGGTCTTGGTACAGGGATGCATCATACCATTATGTGTGCATCCTAGGACTGAGTCTCATGAGTAAACTCCTCCAAACAGCCTAATTAACCTAACAAACCCTAACAAATCTATTATACTCCCAAGATGGTATGGGACCTTCTTTAGTCAGTATCTCAGTATTCTCTTGAAAGTTCTGTGTCCCTACAGTTGGCACATGAGGGCAGAAGGAATCAGTCCCCTTACATCTGGCCTTACGATAGGCATAGGTAGCAGGATAGTCTTCCCCCCTACAAATCTTGTGTCTTTATGCTTTTTCACAGGTAGAGAGGAAAAGCAGACCATTTCAGGCATCAGAGGCAATGTGTACAAAGGTGTGGTGACCTGAGATGAAATGTTGTTTATGAGGAACAGCAAATCAGTCAGTTTGTCTAGAGCTAATAGTGCATGAGAGAGAATCACATATAATCAGCCTGGAAAGAGAGCGTAGAATCAGATTGTAAAGGACTCAAAATACCAGGGAGAGAAATTTATGTTTTATCTTTGAGGCAATGACAGCCACTGATGCTTCTTGAGCTGGAGAGAGACTTGGACAAGCTCCTGCTTCAGGAATATTAATATAGCAGCCGCTTTGTGAACAAATTGTGGAAGGCGTTAACTAGGTGCAGATAAACCAATCAGATGACTAATGCAATAATTCAGGTGAGAGATGATGAAGACTGGTGATACGAATAGAGAGAGGGGGACGAATTTGAGATTTGTTATGGAGGGAGAACGGACCCACTTAGAAAACTGGGAGCTTGAAGTAACAGACTGCTCTTGGGAGTTATCCTCAGTCAGGAAATCCTAAGATTGGAGGAGTTACACTTCAAATAGGCAGGCAAGTTCAAGTGGGAGTCCACAGTTTGATAGAAAGAACACTGGATTTGGAGTAAAAGGACCTAGGTTCAAATTCTCACTCCACTACTGACTATTTGGGCACCTTGGGGCAGATCACTTCCCACTCTGGGTCTCCATTTTCTCACCTGTAAAATGGGGTTGGATTATTGACCTCTAAGATGCCTGCTAGCTTTGGTACCCTGTGACTTAAGCCAGGAAGCTTAGCTCCTTGTCTAAAAACCTGCATATCCGACAAAGACTGAGTTATGTGTGTGAGAGCCTGAGATAATGGCAAGAGCCCTTCCCCCTCTCCCCCAGCCAAGTGCAGACTGATTCTAACAACATTTGCACATATGCTTTTAGGTTTTTGCAGAACTGCAAGGAGCCCTAATACAGTTGTTGGCATTAGTTCCTTCTGCAGTTGTTGGGAAAAGAAAATACAAATTTAACCTGTGCTGTCTAGCTCCTGATAGCTCCACTTTGCCTATGAACCTGTCACTCAAGTAAATGAAGCTGGAAGTAGGGGATAAACCCACTATGTATTTGAACCTAAGTGTTTGATTTGATAAAGTCATTCCCTTAATGGTAGAGGCAGTATGCAAAAGAAGAGAAGGGAAGGAGGAAGGAAGGAAGGAAGGAAGGAAGGAAGGAAGGAAGGAAGGGAGGGAGGAAGGGAGGGAAGGAGGAAGGAAGGAAGGAAAGAAGGAAGGAAGGAAAGAAGGAAGAAAGGAAGAAAGGAAGGAAGGAAAGAAGGAAGGAAGAAGGAAAAAAGGAAGGAAGGAAGGAAGGAAGAAAAGAATCAGGTGAAGGAGGGAGAAAGGCAGGGAGAAGGTAGGAAGGAAAGAAAGCTTCATGATTATCTCATTTGATCTTTAGAGCAACCTAGGAGGTAGGGAGCATTATTGTGCCTCATACTAAAACTGAGGAAACTGAGACAGACAGAGGTCAAGCGTCTTGCCCTGGGTCACAGATCTAGCGAGTATCTAAGATTGGATTTGAGAGCAGTTCCAGACCCAGCACTCCATCCGTGGTTCTACGTAGCAATGCTGTGCTTGGAAGCAGGCATGTTGGTCCAAATTTGTCCCGACACTTTATAGTTGTGGGATTTCATGAGCAAGTCACTTAGCCTTGCTGAGCCTGAGTTTCCCATGTGTAAAATAGGAACAGTAAGATTCGTACTACCTACTTCACAAGTTGATTGTGAGAAACAAATAGGGTTATCCACTCATCCTCCAGGAATTTATGAAGAACCAGGCCCTGGGGCTATAAAATGAAATAGTTTCTCCTTTCAATGAGCTTACATTTTAATCAGACAAATAGAATCCACAGACTATCTGTGCAGGCATTTGTAGGAGTGGAGGGGCAGAGAGGCCACTAGAAACTGGAGGAATCAGGACAGGTTTCTTGAAGAGACATTTAGAGGATTCCAAGGATTGTAGTAGACATAAGTGATACCTGAGAAACACAGTATGAATCTCCATCATCACCACCACCACCATCACCATAAAAAGAGCACCAAAGGTGGTCAGAGAACTGTGTTCATATCTTCCTCTGACATCTACTAACTGTGTGATCCAAAACATTTTCCTTATTTATTAAAAGTAGTATAATAGTATTTAAATTACCTTTAAAAAAATGAGGGACTTCCAGTGTCAAGATGGAAGAGTAAGGAAGGGACCCTCTGAAATCCTCCTAAATTCTCCTCCAAACAATGATAAAACCACTTCAGAATTGATCTAGGAACAGGGAGATCTGCTTACCAGCCCTGCAGGAAAGGTCTATCTGTCTGTCTGTCAAAGGGCAACAGCCAGCCTCACAGCAGGAAATCTGCAGCAAGGCTTCAAGACTGGAGCAATCCTCTAATGAAGAGTCACCCTCCTACAAATCAGCAGTCCCCTAGGCAAGTGAGCACTCTGTGCAGCACAGTAAGGCCCCAACCCAATTACAAGCCACCAATGAGGCCTTCACCACATTTCTGACTAGTAGTGAAACCCTTCCCTGGGGCTAGCTTACAGCAAGATCCCAAGCCTAGGGCCTACCAACAGAGAGACCCAAATTCCACAGCAACCCAGCAGCAGGACTGC
The DNA here is from genome assembly GCA_028646515.1 of Pseudochirops corinnae. Classification (NCBI taxonomy): domain Eukaryota; kingdom Metazoa; phylum Chordata; class Mammalia; order Diprotodontia; family Pseudocheiridae; genus Pseudochirops; species Pseudochirops corinnae. The sequence goes on along the minus strand of CM053587.1, from coordinate 319,620,634 downwards.
ACTCCTACAACAGAACAGCCACAAGACCACTTATCCTGGGTCAGTCACCAGAAAGACGCTGTTACAAGAGCAACCTAGCAGCAAGGCCCCACCCTACCCCCAGTACAATCCAGAATGGAAGCCTACCTCCAGGGAAAGCAAGCAGCTAAACCCCAAAACCCAGCAAAGACAGCAGAAAGACCCAGAGCCACAGAACAAAAAGCTGGGTTCAGTGCAGGATCACAGCCCAACTCTCACATAAAAACACCAAGTCACAAAAAAAGTAAACAAAACCAAAATAAAGAGCTTGTCTATAGAAAGTTACTGTGGTGATAGGGAGAATCAAGGCATAAACACAGAAGAGGGCAGTAGTGTAAAAATGGCTACATGTGAAGCCTCAAAGAAAAATATAATTTGGTCTCAGACCCAAAAAAAAATTCCTAGAACAGCTTAAAAAGGATTTTAAAAAGCATATTAGAGAAGCAGAAGAAAAACTGGGAAAAGAAATGAGAGTAATATAAAAAAAAATCATGAAAAAAAGAGTCAATAGCATGTAGAATAGCTACAAAAATTTACTGAGGAAAATACCTCCTGAAAAATAGAATTGGCCCAATGGAAAAAGAAGTACAGAAGGCCACAAAGAATATAATTCCTTAAAAATTAGAACTGAACAAGTGAAAACAAATGACTCTATTAAGACATTAAGATACAATAAAAAAAATTAAAAATTTTTAAAAATAAGAAAACTGTGAAATTCCTCATTGGGAAAACAATAGACCTAGAAAATAGATCCTGGAGAGATAATATAAGAATTATTGGACTACCTGAAAACCATGATAAAAAAAGCCTGTACAAAATCTTCCAAGAAATTATCCAAGCAAACTGCCATGACATATGAAAACCAGAGATTAAATAGAAATGAAAAGAATCCACCAATTACTGCCCAAAAGAGATCCCAAAGTGAACATTTCCAGGAACATCATAACCAAATTCCAGAATTCACAGAGCAAGGAGAAAATTTTGTAAGAAGCCAAAAAGAAACAATTCAAATATCATGGAGCTATAGTCAGGATTACATAGCTTCCACATTTAAAAACCAGAGGGTTTGGAACATGATATAACAGAAGGCAAAGGAGTTAGGATTACAACCAAGAATCACCTACCCAGCAAAACTGAATATAATCTTTCAAGGGGAAAATAGACATTTAACGAAATAGAGCACTTTCAAGTATTTCTAATTAAAAGACCAAAACTGAATTTAAAAATTGATCTTCAAATGCAAGACTCAAGGGAAACATAAAAAAGTTAAAAAAAAAGAAACAAGAAAGAGAACACATGAGAAATTCAATAAGATTGTTTATATTTCTATTTATGTTATATATTTATATATGCAAGATAATATTTGTAACTTAACAATTTTATTACTATAAAAGCAATTAGAAGGAATATATGTAGATAGAGGGTGTGGATATAAGATGACTTTGATGGGATGATACCCCCAAAACACAAAATAAAGGGGTGAGAAAGAAAACTTTATTGGAAGAAGAAGGAGGGATGTTGAGTGGGGTAACAGAGGCCTGAAAGAGCTATTAAAATGAAGAGGAAGATGGGGGAGGAGAATGACTAGCAAAGCTTAAACCATACTCTCATCAAAATTGGTTCAAAGAGAGAATAACATATAGACTTTGTTGGATATAGAAATCTGTCTTATCCTATAAAGAAGTAAAAAGGGATGGAAAAAATAGCAAGGGGAGGGGAGACTGATAAAAGGGAGGCATATTGGGGAAGACAGTGATCAGAAGTAAAACACTTGTGAGGAAGGAAAGGGTGGGAAGTAAGAAAGGGGGATAAACAAGGGAAAATAGTATGGAGGGAAATACACGGTTAGTTATCGTAACTATAACTATGAATGGGATGAGCTCACCCATAAAATGGAAGTAGATAGCAGAATGGATTAGAAACCAGAATCATAAAATATGTTGTTTACAAGAAACACATTTGAAGCAGAGAGATAAAGGCAAGGGGCTGGAGCAGAATCTATTATGCTTCAGCTGAAGCAATAAAAGCAGGGGTAGCAATCATGATCTCAGACAAAACAAAAGCAAAAAAAAATAGATTTAATTAAAAGGAATAAAGAAGGAAACTATATCTTGTCTTGCTGAAAGGTACCATAGAAAATGAAGTCATAATCAATACTAAACATATATGCACCAAATGGTATAACATTTAAATTATTGAAAAAGTTGTTGAATGAGTTACAAAAAGAAACAAATAATAAAACCATACTACTGAGGGACCTCAACTTTCCCTTCTCGGAATTAGGCAAATCCAAACAAAAAGTAAACAAGAAAAAAGTTAAGGAAGTGAATAAAATTCTGGAAAATTTAGATATGATAGATCTCTGGAGAAAATTGAATGGGAATAGAAAGGAATATACCTTTTTCTCAATGGTCCATGGGACCTACACAAAAATTGATCATATATTAGGACCAACAACCTCACAACCAAATGGAGACAAGCAGAGGTAATAAACACATCCTTTTTCAGATCATAAAGCAATAAAAATAGATTCAATAAAAGAGAGATTAAAAATAATCGGAAATTAAATAATCTAATCTTTAAAAATAAGTGAATAAAAGAACAAATCATAGAAACAATCAATATTTTCATTAAAGAAAATGACAACAATGAGACATCATACCAAAATTTATGGGATACGGCCAAAGCAGTATTTAGGGGAAAAATCTATATCTCTAATTGTTTACATCAGTTAAATGGAGAAAAAAAGAGATCAATGAATTGGATATACAACTACAAAAATTAGAAAAAGAACAATTTAAAAATGCCCAATTAAACAGCAAACTAAAAATCCTGAAAATCAAAGGAGAGATTAATAAAAATGAAAGTAAGAAAACCATTGAACTAATATATAAAACTAGAAACTGATTTTATGGGAAAAAAACAATAAAATAGATAAACCATTGGTTAATTTGATTAAAAAAAGAAAGAAGCAAAAAATTATGAGCATGAACAATGAAATGAGTGAATTCATCAACAAAGAAGAAGAAATTAAGACAACTGTTATGAGTCATTTTGCCCAATTTTATGCCAATAAATTTGACAATCTAAATGAAATGAATGAATATCTACAAAAATATAAATTACCTAAATTAACAGAAGAATAAAATACTTAAATATCCCAATCTTAGAAAAAGAAATTAAAGAAACCATTAATGAATGTCCTAAGAAAAGATCCCCAGGACCAGATGGATTCACGAGAAAATTCTACTGAGCATTTAAAGAAAAATTAATACCAATACTATACAAACTATTTGGGAAAATAAGTGAAAAGGGAGTCCTACCAAATTCCTTTTATGACACAATGTAAAGCAAGGCACTAGCAGCTTTCCAGAGGACTTTAAGGTTCTGATCACATAGTATAATGAACTTTCTTTTCGGCAACGAACTAAAGCAAAACATTCACGTAAACCAAACTTCAACACTCACATCTATATAACATAACAACTTATTACTAAAGTGGCCACATAGTTTTAAACAAAAAATATCATTCAGGATACAAAGTACAAAGGTCTCCCACCCCTAGGTCACATTGTCTTGATCTCATCAGTCAGAAAGTCTTCCTTCTTCTGGATTGGAGACTAGCTTCCAAGCTAGTCCTTAACTCAAGCTTCATTCTTAACTCAATCATCCTTAAGGGGTACAAAGTACAAAGTTCTCCCACCCCTAAGTCACAGTAAATCATGGTCTTGTCAGTCAGCACTAAGTACTCAAGGAAATATCCTTTCCTCTTGCCTCGAGGCTAGCTCTCAAATTCCATAGTTCCTTTTCCATGCTCCCAGTTCTCGCCTGAATTTACCCAACCATCACCTGGATTCACAGGTAGGCAGCTGTCAACTCCTCATCCAGCTCCTTGTTCAGTTCCATATCCAGCTCCACATGCATACTGAAGCTCATGGTGACCAGTTCACCTCAAGCCCTTCACAGTTTCTGTTTCTGAGAAGACAAAGCTTAACAGAGCCACAACAACAATCATACACATTGCCAGCACCATCATAAATTCATTTTCTGCCTGTAAAATCAACACAGACCCACAAACAGGTCTGAGAAATTAATGCAAATCATCAGTAAAGTCCCAGGACCTCTGACAACATCAGTAAAACCCTTCTCCAGGACTTATGTAAACAGGCAACCAAAAAGTTCTCTTTTAGGGCTTCTGAACCAGTAGTAAGATCCCAGTGTTTCTATTACAGCAGCAACATCCTCTGTCTTCAGACAGGTGTGCCAAAGTAACATCAACACAGACAGTGCCAGCACCACAGCCATGCTTCTTCCTAGTTCTGCTCTGCCCAGCTATGCCCAAATTTTATATGTTGTTAGCTCCCCCCTGTTCTGCTCACCTCTTAAATCCTTCCTCTTCTGTTCTTTGGCAAGCCCCTCCCACTGTGGGCTTCACAGGTTCTGTTTCTAGAAGACTTGATATAGTCACTGGGCAAGGCTCAAAGACACTTGAACTGAAACAAGGTGCTAAATACTCCTTTGCTTGCCATTGCACAGAAATATGGTGCTTATACCCAAACCAGGAAGAGCCAAAATAGAAAAAGAAAATTATAGACCAATTTTCCTGATGAATATTAATGAAAGAATTTTAAATAAAATATTAGCAAAGAGATTACAGCAATATATCACTAGGATGATACACTCGGACCAGGTGGGATTTATACTAAGAATGCAGGATTGGTTCACCATTAGGAAAATTACCAGCATAATTGACCATATCAATAACAAAACCAACAGAAATTATGTAATTATCTCGACAGATGCAGAAAACACCTTCTGATGAAATAAAATCCCCATTCTTATTAAAAACACTAGAGTGCTTTAAAATGATAAGGAATATTTTGCTAAAACCACCAACAGGCATTATCTGTAATGGAGATAAGCTAGAAGCCTCCCCAGTATAATCAGGGGTGAAGCAAGGATGCCTCTTATAACCTCTGTTATTTAACATTGTACTAAAAATTATAGCCATAACAATGAGAAGAAAATAAATTAAGGGAATTAAAATAGACTATGAGGAAATGAAACCATCACTCTTTGTAGATTATATAATGTTATACTTAGAAAATCCTAGAGAATCAACTAAAAAAATACTTGAAATTATTAACAACTTTAGCAAAGTTGTAGGATACTAAATTCATAAAAAGTCATCAGTATTTCTATCTATTATCAATGAAGTTCAGCCACAAGAGATAGAAAGAAAAATTCTATTTAAAACAACCGTAGACAATATAAAATACTTGGGACTCTACCTGCCAAGACAAACCCAGGAAGCTATATGAACACAACTATAAAATGTTTTTCATGTAAATAAAGTCAGATCTAAAAAATTGGAAAAATATCAATTGCTCATGGGTAGGTTGAGGCAATATAACAAAAATGGCAATTCAACCTAAACTAATCTATTTATTGAGTGCCATACTAATCAAACTATCAAAACTTATTGTATAGAGCTAGAAAAAATAATAACAAAATTCATCTGGATAAACAAAACATAAAGAATATCAAGATAATCCATGGGGAAAAAAAACATGAAAGAAGGTGGTCTAGCCATATGAAATCTCAAACAGTATTATGAAGTGATAATTATCCAAACAATCTGATACTGGCTAAGAAATGGAACAGTGGATCAAACAAATAGATTAAGTACAAATTACATTATATTAAATGGCCATAGTGATCTAGTATATGATTAACCCAAAGATCCAAGCTTTGGAGGTAAAAATTCATTACTTGACAAAAATTGCTGGAAAAACTAGACACAACATGGCAGAAATTAGGTATAGACCAAACATCTTACACTGCATACCAAATAAGGACAAAATGAGCACACAATTTATCCCTAAAGGGTGATACCATAAGCAAATTAAGAGAACATGGAATCATTTATCTGTAAGATTTATGGATAAGGGAAGAATTTAGGACCAAAGAAAATAGGGAGAGCATTACAAAATGTAAAACAGGTCATTTTGATTCTACAAAATTAAAAAAGTTTTGCACAAACAAAACTAATGCAACCAAAATCATAAGGGAAAAAAAAACAAGGGGGAAATTTTGCAGCAAATATATTTGATAAAGGTCTCATTTCTCAAATATATAGAGAATGATTCAAATTTATAAGAATACAAGTCATTCCCCAACTGATAAATGGTCAAAGGATGTGAACAGGCAGTTTTCAAAGAAATCAAAGTCATATGAAAAAAAATGCTTTAAATCACTCTTGACTAAAGAAATACGAATTAAAATAATTCTTGGGTATCACTTCTCACCTGTAAGAGTGGTTTGTATGACAACAAAGGAAAATGTTGGATGTTGAAGGGGATATTGTAAAGCTGGGATACTAATGAGCTGTTGTGGAGCTGTGAACTGATCCAATCATTCTGGAGATCAATTTGGAACTACACCCAAAAGTTATAAAACTGTGCATACCCTTTGATCCAGCAATACCACTGCTAAGTCTATATCCCAAAGACATAAAAAAAAAATGGAAAGGGACCTATTCGTACAAAAATATTTGTAATAGCTCTTTTTGTATTGGCTAAGAACTTTAAATCAAAGGGATATCCATTAATTGGGGATTGGCTAAACAAGCTTTGGGAGTGATTGTAATGGAATATTATTGTGCTAAAGTAAATGATATGCAGGGTGATTTCAGAAAAAATTGGAAAGACTTACATGTACTGATATATGGTGAAGTGAACAGAATTTAGAGAACATAGTACACAGTAACAGCAATATAGTTTGAGGAATGACTTAGCTATTCTCAGCAATACAGTGATCCAAGACAGTCTCAAAGGACTAATGATCAAGCATAGTATCTGCCTCCAGAGGAAGAACTGATTGACCAAATACAGACTGATGCATGCTATTTTTCAGTTACTTTCATCTTTTTCTGTTTGTCTTTTTGTAGAAAATGATTAATTTATAAGTGTTTTACATAATTTCACATGTATAACCTATATCTGATTGCTTACCATCTCAGGGAGGGGAGAAGAGAGGGAAGGAGAGAGGGAGAGAATTTGGAAATCAAAACTTTAAATAAAAATGTCTAAAAATTGGGGGAAAAAATGAGGAAAGAACTTTGTTTACTCTAAAGTGTTGTAGAAAGAATAGCTGCTATCGCTTCAAAATGAACATGAGAGAAGTCCAGGGTCCCATGAGCCCCTCTAGGGCTGCTCCTGTGCAGAGTCCAGTGATCTGCCCTGAGACATTCCCACCACCTTCGTCCCCAGGGCCTTCTCCTGCCAGGTCAGCCTCACACTGCTGCCTCTTGCTTCCTGACAAGACTCTCACAGCCCTCTGGCTAAAGCTCTGTGCCTGTAGTGAGGAAGGTCTCTGGGGGATCATGGGACATAATATCATCATCTGCTATGAAGTCAGTCCTGAGGAGAGGACCTCGAACAATCTAATATCCTACTTCTCCCAGAGGACCTCTGGCTAACTTCTCATGATACCCAGATTCTTTCCTAAATGGTTACCATAAATCTATCTTCACACTCTCATTCTATTACAGTGATTCTGAGCTTTTAACTGCCAATGTACAAACTATATTTCCCATTCCCAAATGCCTTTTCCCTTATTCCCAATAATCTCAATTGTACCTATCAATATCCCACTCCAGACCTGTCTGGTCCTTCACTTGTGCCCTCTGTAATGTCAGTTACAAAATTAACACTTTCATTTTAAATCTCTTCCTCTCCTCTCCTCTCCTCTTCTCTCCTCTCCTCTCTCTCTCCCCCTCTCCCTCTCTCTCTGTCTCTCTGTCTCTCTCTCTCTGTCTCCCTCTCCCTCTCTCTCTGTCTCTCTCTGTCTCTGTCTCTCTCTCTCTCTCCCTCTCTCTCTCTCTCACTTTCTTTCAGTCTCTCTATGTCTGTCTATCTCTCTCCCCCTCTGTCTCTGTCTCTCCATCTCTCTTGCTGTCTTTCTTTCTCTCTGTATCTCTTTGTATCTGTCTGTCTCTTCCCCCTCTCTCCCTTCTCTTGCTGTCTCTCTCTGCCTATCTCTCTCCTTAGAAACTGTCTATGTGACCCTGTGCAAATTACTTAAACCCCACCTGCCTCAGTTTCCTCAATTGTAAGTTGGAGAGAATAACAGCACTCGCCTTGGAGAGTTGTTGTAAGCAGCACAGTGGCTGTCATATAATAAGCACTATATAAATTCTAGTTGTCATTTTCTCTGAATTCTTCATATTTGTCATTCCTCACCATAGCATAATAATCTATTACACTCATATGCCACAGTTCTGCTTTTTAGTTTCGGTGATTTCCCAAGTGATAGACACCTCCTTTGTTTCCTGATCTTTGCTACCACAAAGAATGACACTACAAACATAGTTTTGTGTTTGACTTCCTGGGATGTGTGTCCAGAAGAGTTTAATCCATTTTCTTGAAAAAACAACAACAAAAAAAACCCCACTCCATTTTTCCCCACAATAGTTGGAGCACTTCCCAGCTTCACTATCAGGGTATATTAATGCGCCTGTCTTCCCGTAGTCCCTTCAACATTTACTGTTCAAATTTCTTTTTCATCTTTGCCAATTTTCAGGATCTAAAGCACAACTGCAGTTATTTTAATGTGCATTTATGTTATTATTAGTGATTTGGATCATATTTTCAAATGGTCATGTATAGTGTGCAATTCTCTTTTTTAAAGATTTTATTTTTATTAATTTATTTTTAACTTAAATACTACAACTTAAATGCAAAATAATAAAATGAAATAGCATTGCTGTGTACACAGCAAAAAGAGAGGCTTCAAAATATACAGCAATAAATTGCTATTTCAAGAAAGCTTATATAATAAATACTATGCATTGTGCTCAGAGCTGTCCGTTTTTTCTTTGCTTCCTTGTAAATATTGTTTTGTTTGCTTCTGTGAGCTTTTTACTTTGTTCTTTCTTCTCCTTTCTCCACTCCCCCCCACCTCTCCAAGAAGTTTACAATTAAGTGTGTACACCTACACCCACCCACTCATATATGTGTGTGTATTTATACACACAGCACTATGCAAACATATATGTGCATACATATACATTTACATACACATACATATACTTAGATATCTATAATCATACTCATAGATAGACATATATATTCATATGCATTTATGTAAGGCATTACTATACTAGTTTGTTCTTTGTCTCACTGAGGTTGGAAAACATCTTCCTGTATAAGTCCAAGTCTTTCCATATTTTTCTAAGTCCACCAACTCATCATTTCCTACACCACTGCAACATTCCAACCTCATACTGTCTAGTTATTTAAATAGCCTAAATCAATATTGATTAATATGACTGAAATATAGTGTTTCCCTATTTTTCTCTTTTGATTAAATCGATTTTAGCTTTAACTTTGTCTGAGATCATGATTACTACCACTGTCTTTTCCCTAATAAATTCTATTCCTGATCTTTATTTTATATCTCTTATCTCCTATCCCTCTTTACTCCTCTACTTTGCTACCCAATACTTTGCCATCCTGTTACTTAACCTACCTGTCCTCCAGAGATCCCTCACTTATCCTTTCTCTTCCACCTTTTCCCCTTACCCTCTTGTTTCTATATGAATTTAGAATACTTTTATAGCCTTCTAAACATATATTATTCCCTCTTTATCTCATTCCCATTAAACCAGGAATGTATAAACCATACATATATATATATATATATACATATACATATACATATCCTCTTTTATTATTCCCTCACCCTCTTTTTTCTTTATAAATTTAAAAGACTTTTACTCCTTTCTAAGTATATATATTGTTTTCTCTTTAACCTCGATCTCATGGAAGTAGGGTTCCCTCTAAAAATCTTTCCCTTGTCCTCTCCTCCCTCTCTATCTCTTTAGCTTTTTATTTCTTTCTGCATTTAGAAGACTTTTATATCCTGCTAGATGTATAAGTATTGTTCTTTCTTTAACCCATTCCCAATGAAAGCAGGGCTCCAGAACTACCAGCCTTTTCTCCACATCTACTTCTGTGTCAGTTCTTCCTTTTGCACCTCATCTGTATAAGATAATTATTTGCACAAACAAAGCTAAGCAACCAATATCAGGAGGGAAAGAGAATTGGGAAAGAATTTTTACAACCAGTAAAGGCATTTATTTCTAAAATATACAGGGAACTGAGTCAAATTTTTAAGAAAACAAGTCATTCCCCAATTGATAACTGGTCAAAGGATACGAACAGGTAGTTTTCAGAGGAAGAAATGAAAACTATATATAGTCATATGAAAAAATGCTCTAAATCACTATTGCTTAGAGAAATGCAAACCAAAACAGCTCTTAGATACCATATAACACCTATTAGATTGGTTGACACGACAAAACAGGAAAAATAAGTGCTGGAGAAGATGTGGGAAAACACTGATTCATTGTTGTTGGAGTTGTGAATTGATCCAACCATTCTGGATAGTGTTTTGGAACTACACCCAAAGGACTATAAAAATGTGTATACCCTTTGACCCAGAAATACTACTTCTAGCACTGTATCCCAAAGAGATCACAAAAATAGGAAAAGGGCCTATGCATACATAAATATTTATAGCAGCTTTTTTGGTGGTGTCCAAGAACTGGAAATTGAGGAGATATCCATAAATTGGAGAATGACTGAACAAGTTGTGGTATATGAATGTATTGCAATACTATTGTGCTAGAAGAAATGATGAACATTACTTGAACTGATGCTGAGTGAAGTGAGCAGAACCAGGAGAATATTATACATAGTAACAGTCACATTGTGTGATGATGCACTTTGATAGACTTAGCTCTTCCAAGTAACGCAAGGACCTACAACAACTCCAAAAGACTCATAATGGAAAATTCCATCCACATTTAGAGAAATATGGAATCTAAATGCAGATCAATGCACGATATTTGCTCTCTTTATTTTTTTTTCTTTCCCATGGTTCCTCCCATTCATTCTTATTCTTTTATACATGACTAATGTGAAAATATGTTTAATAAGAATGTGTATTTAGAGCCTATATATATGTAGAGCATGCTTTCAAAAAGTCCTAGAAATTATTATGTATAAAAAGGGTCTTTTGCCCAGTATTCCACTAACCCCTTTTTAAATTAAGAGGCTAATGCTGAGAGGAATAAAACGACTTGCCTGAGTTCACACAGGTAGCAAAGGATGGTCAGGATTTGGATGCAGACTTCAATAGCATCATGGAATATCAACGTTGAAAGAAACCTCAGTGATCACCTGGTCCAATCAATTTCTGAACAAGAATCTACTCTACAAGATACCTGCCCAACAAGTATTTCTACAACCTACAAGAGAAGAAGTCTAGTAAAGGGTAAGCTACTGTTTACCAAGGCAACTCATTTCACTTTGGGATAACTCCAATTATTAGGGCATTTTCCCACACATTGAGCTGATATCATCCTCTATGCAACTTTTATTCATTATTCTTTGTCCTGCTCTCCAGGGTCAGTCAGGACAAATTTTATATCTTTCCAAAATGACACCCTTTTCAAATATTTGAACACAATGATCGTGTCACTCCTAAGCCTTCTTTTCTCTGGAATAAACATTCCTAGTTTCTTCAACCAATCATCTGAAGCCCTAGGCCTGGGATCAGGAAAAGCTGAGTTCAAATTTCTCTTCAGATATTGAGTAACTGGGTGACCCTGGGCAAGTCACTTGATGTGTTTGCCTCAGTTTTCTCATCTTTAAAATGGGATAATAATAGTACTTCTTGAGATTGTTATGAGGATAAAATGAAATAATAATCATAAAGAGCTTAGTATGGTGTTTGGCACATAGAAAGCATTACATAAAATGTTGGCTATTACTCCTACTATTATTATTGCTCCAACTTTTCATAATGGATTTAGAGTTAGAGGACCTACATTCAAATCCTGGCTAGGCATTTAAGATCTCAGTTTCTCATCTGACTCTGAGATCCCTTCCAGCTCTAAATGTATGATGCTATGATTCTCCAGAGGTGGTCTAACCAAAGTAGAGGGCCCTATATCCTCTCACCATTCTGGACACTTTTTTTTTTTTTTTTTTGCTTTTTGGAGGGAGGAAGGCAGGGCAATTGGGGTTAAGTGACTTGCCCAAGGTCACACGGCTAGTAAGTGTTAAGTGTCTGAGGCTGTATTTGAACTCAGATCCTTCTGACTTCAGGGCCTGTGCTCTATTCACTGTACCACCTAGTCACCCCATTTTTCTTAACATAGCCCAAGACAGAGTAACATTTTCTTTGTCTTATCACACAATTGACTTGGAGCAGTCTCTTGACTTTCTTAATTGGGACCTTTTCCACTACAAAGCCCTGCTTTCCTAGCTCATTTTCTCAGAACATTTCCCCGCAGGTAGACCAATGCAAAAGGTATCAGAGATTTCCTGAAGGCTTGGTAAGGCTTGAATCAGTAACTCTGCCTCTCTACCTTAAAGACTTCTATGGAAAACTAATGAGACTCTTGCATTTTCCCTATGATCTGTCTGCCAGGGACAAGTACTATTTCTCCAGTGTCCTCAGGAGGAATTAGTGCACATTTTGTTTGCTTACTGAGTGATCCTGCCTGAGGTGGTGGTGTTTGGAGGTGTATAGATAGAGCTCCTTCTTCTTTCTCTGTCAGAATAATAACAATAAAGCCTTTTGAGATTTGTAAACACTCTGAGACTAGAAAAGCTCCTCTTCAAAAGGCCAGTGTCCACCCTGCCTCTGATTACATACATACTCATCTTTCCTACTCTTAGACTGAGAACTGCAATTGGGAGTGAATTATTGTTCCATTTACTTACCATCTTAGGGATTTTCCAGACTATAACCCATTCTCTGACCTCCCCTCTGTTACATGTTGTCTCTCCCATTACAATGTAAACTACTAGATGTTAGAGGCTTTTGTATTTGTATCCCTAGCATGATACTAAGCCCATAGTAAACCTTAATACATGATTTCATCCATTCCTTCAAGAATCAAGAGTTACGCTAACCTTGTGAGTTGGGGCTACAAGTCCCATTTTACAGATGAGAAGACTGAGAAAGAAATTAAGTGACTTACCCAATATCTAAAACCAGTTCTGCTTGAACTCAGGTCTTCCTTGTTCTAAATCCAGCACCCTATCTGTGTTCAGAGACCTTTTTCATGCCTATGCCTTCGGTGAGTCACTCTCCCCATGCACCATACCTGCTAAATCACCTAAGTGACATAATGATGCAATTTGATTTTTCAAGTTTTGCCTCTGGAGCAAAGAAAATGAACCATACTTTTCTTACATTTTTATTTCTCTTGCACTGAGGTCGGGAGGAGGGCATCTGAGCCTAAGGCAGACTTCTGAGTTATAGCTGCTCCTGTACCTCACTGGACAGGAAATTCCCAGAAGTATCATCTGTGTTACCATTTCTGTGGTATTTTCTTGAAGGCAGTGAGTGAGGAGTTTGCTCCTCTGTTATGAAGCCTGATGTCACTGATTTCAAGGTTTGGAAGGAAGGAAAGATTCACTACATGTTTTCTTTGATACAATATGAAGAGAAACCCCAGACCATCCCCATCCCAAGCCTAGGTGACAGAACCACATATTACAAAATCACATAATGGCAAAACTGAAAGAGTAATTAGAAACCATTAAGGGCAACTCCTGCATTTTACAGAAAAACCAGAGCTCCAGAGAAAGCTAGGGATGTGCCTAAGGTCACATGGTTAGTGAGACCTACCAGGGTTTAATGAAAAGACAGAAGGCCTTAGAGCAGTAGTTCTCAACCTTCCTAATGCTGCGACCCTTTAATACCCGTATGTGGGCATATCTGCATGTGGGCGGACTCGCCTGTAGACAGATAGAGGAGCAGTGTCTCAGTTCCTAAGACCATCGGAAATATGTGTTTTCCGATGGTCTTAGGTAACCCCTGCGAAAGGGTTGTTCGACCCCCAAAGGGGTCACAACCCACAGGTCGAGAACTGCTGCTATGGAGACCTGAGTTCAAATCCCACCTCTAACATTTTAAATTCTTATCTATATCTTCCTTCCTTCTTTCCTTCCTTCTTTCCCTCCTTTTTTCCTTCTTTCCCTCCCTCCTTCCTTCCTTCCTTCCTCCCTCTTTCCTTTGATCCATCTATCCATCTTTTCCTCCTTCCCTCCCTCCTTTACTTCCTTCCTCATTCTATTCCTTTCTTCCTTCTTTTGCTCCTCCCTTCCTCCCTCCCTCCCTTGCTCTCTCCCTCTCTTCCTTCTTTCTTTCCTCCTTCCTTCCTTCCTTCCTTCTTTCCTTTCCTTCCCATCCCTTCCTTGTGAGTCATCATCTACTCTGCAATTTCTAGTCTTAGAGAGTTTCCTGTAGCCCTGACTTGCCTGGGAACACACAGTCATTATTTGTCACAGGCATGACTTGAACTCTAGTCTTCCTAGCTTTGAAGACAACTTTATGTCTGCAATGACACGCTGTCTCTCTAACCCACTCTTAGGCCAGAAATAATTAGGAAAACCCCTTTAAATGACTTCAAAAGAATACATAAGATGAAGTCATTCTTCTTAACCTGAAAAAGCAACTATTAGCCACAGAAATATAAAATTTTTATTTATGGAGACCCAAAATAATTTTATGATGGTCCAAAACTTTGGGGAGCCAGTCTCTGATTTCTTCTTTTTCCTCTCGGTGCATATAGGAAAAAAAAAACACTTTTAAAATAAATTTATTCTAGTCCCTGAAAAAAAAGGGGGGGAGAAAAAAAAACCCAGTTTATACCATAACAAACAAATTCGATAGATAGTGGTGAGCACGGTCCCTTGGCAGACACAAATCTCTCCCGAAGGAGGGAGCGTGATCAGTATCACTCATTAAGGTGCTGGGCCTGCGTGTACATTTTCCGGCACATCCACTTTTAATTTTAGACGCTCCAACAGTGTGACCAGCACATTAGTTTCAGGGACATTGTGCTTTCTTTTCCAAGGCAAATAAAATAATAAAATGAGTATATTCATTATTCCTGGCTCGCTGGTCTGTGTTGAGATCAGGCCTTTCTTATATATTAAAAAGGAAGCACTGAAAGTCGTAGGGGGACGACAACACATGAGCTATTGCCCAGCGATCATTTTCTGATGTTGGGATGGCTTGGCATTCATCTTTATCAAAAACAAACTTTCATTTTAATCCCTCCAAGTGAAAATGTCAGGATTGTGTATGAGCCCAGAGAGTGGGGGCCTTTCAAAATAATCATAAAAAATGTGACTTATTTCTTGGGTTGCTTTTGAAACACCCAAAGGCTACAAGTTCCTGGGATGTCGCTGCAAGATAATAGATTCACAACCCCGTAAAATTTAGGATGCTCAGAGCTTGAAGAGTCCTTAGAGACCTTCCAGCCCAATGCCTTTATTCTGCAAGGAAGATGACTGAAACCTAAGAGTATAAGGGACTCACCCAAGGTTTCGCAGATCAATGAGGAGTTATTCATTGACTGGACTTGAAATATTTCTTTCCCCTCCTTAAAGACAGCTTCATATAGACATCAGAGGATGAAATCAGAAGTAAAGAATCCTACCTCACTTCAAATATTTAGTCTTAGACTCAGAAGGAATGATTATCAGTACCTTCCCATATTTGAAGAAAGATTGGGAGGGGAGAAGGAAACAAGAATTTATTAAGCTGGCTGTGTGCCAGGCAATGTGCTAAGGGCTTTACAAATATTTTCTCATTTGATCTTTGCAACAGCCCTGTGGTTAGCTTTCTTTTTCTTGGCCCCAGAGAGTAGAACTAGGAGCAATCGGCTGGGGTGGGTGGGTGGGTGAGGTTCTAAAAATCAATTAATTAATTAATTAATACATTGATTAAGAGCTTTTTCAGTGCTAAGAACTATGCTTGGAGATATAAAGGAAATACAAAAACACTCCCCACCCTTGAGAAGCTCACATTCTAATGTAGGAGACATTTTTACATGTATGTGTATGTATCTGCATATATGTATTTGTATGTGCATGCGTGTATATGTGTGTGTATGTGTATTGTTACACACATGTATGTTTGTATGCTGTGTGGAGTTCCTTATGTGTATAACATATATATGTGTATATACATATTGATACAGTTAATTCTCAACGTTTGCTCATTCAAATTTTCATGACTTCAAGCATCCTGTGATTTTATTAGTAAGCTCATTTTCACTTTCATGTCGTCAACTGCACAAATTCACTATTAGATGCTTGAAAGTTTGTGGAACTACTGGTATCCTTTTAGGGTGGCTTGGCACAATTAACCAGCTGACTGGAGACCCCCAGGTTACCTATAACATCATCAATCACAGCCTCAAGGATAAGTGTCATCTTACCTCTGCTAAGCTCCCATTCTCTGAAACCCTTAAGGACCTCAAATGGCACACAAAACAGATGTCACTGATGGATTATTTCAGGCTGGTGCATCCTTCATGATCCCCAAAGCCACCCACCATCTGTGAAGGCCAGGGTGTTGGAGGTTATGTCAAAACCTTGCTCTGCTGAGAAAACCCCCAAAACGGGTCCTGAAGAGTTAGACATGACTGAAATGATTAAACAACAAACAGACACACCACAGAGACTTCGGGTGTGTAGAAGTGACCACTAATCAGCTATGTGATGATGAATGAAAGTGAGGAGTTGAAGACAGCATCAAGGTTGTGAGCCTAGGTGACTAGAAGGCTAGTGGTGTCCTTGATAGCAATAAGAAAGTTTTTGAAAAGGTGGTGGAGGCAGATAATGTGCTGCTCTGCTTTGGATATGTTCAATAAAAGATGTCTATGCAATATGTAGTTTATAATGTGCAGTATGCAGCTGGTGATGAGAGACAAGAGCTCAAAACAGACATCATAACTGGATATATGGATCTGAGGATTATCTGCTTAGAGAGGATAATTGAAATCATGGATTGGTGGGATTTCCAAATGAGAGAGGGTTAAGAAAAAAGAGTCGTAGGAGATAGTTACAACAGGATAAAGATCCATCAAGAGATACTGAGAAGGAGGGATACAGATAGGAGGAGAAGCAAGAGAAAACAGGGTCATGAAACCCCAAAGAGGAGAGAATACCTAGGATAAGGTGAGATAATTTAGGGTTAATGTCAGGAAAAATGTCCTACACAAATGAGAGCTATCCTAAAGCAGAATGGTATGTCTCGGGATCTATATAATTGAGGGGAAGGGGAAGAAAATTAGCCCATGAAAACCGAGGCCCTAGAATATACACTATACCACCTGCCTGATTCCAATCCCTGGGGAGGTTTGTTGAAATGACTTTTAGGCATGTGTATTAGAGGAGTCTTTCTTCATTCCAAGATGTGTTCAGATATGCCCTGAATGTTTCCTGTCGGCTTACCACATGATAACAAAAAGTTTTTTAGCTGGCTGCATACAAAATGACCTTGATTATCTCTTGTCCTCTTCTCTGAAAGCTTTTGAAGGAGGAGAACCTAATGTAAGCACAGGGATATGGAAGATAGGGGCGGAACAACTTTGGCTTCCTTTTCTCCCCGCTGGGCCACCATGCATCCATGAACTCATGATGCCTCAGTTCCTGATGAGTTTCTTCTTTCTTGATCTTAGCTTAATGAGTTTCCTGAAACAGAAAGACTCAGGCAGACAATGAGACCAGCCTACTCAGCAAAGCCACCTGAGGACCCATCAACAGCCAGGATCCTGGAACCAGTAGCTGCAGCAACCCAGTCCAGTGAGGAGATAATACACAGTAGCCCTGAGGAGTGACCTGCTTAATACAGCAGAGCAAGATGCTAGTCAGATGAGAGTGTTAACTTATTCATTGGCTACCCCCTAGGTAGAAGTAAACTTAGTGAGGTTTCCAGAAAAGGGGGGGGCCCCCCAAACAACAACAACAAAACTCCTGTCACCGGGAAGCACCCTTCCACAAGGTTTGATGGAATTTTAAGTTTGATTCCACCCCAAATGAGGTCACAAAGAGTCAGACATGGAGCTCAGTTCCATGCATATGCATGCCACCCACTTTGAAAGAAATAAAATGATGAACACAGCAGCAGCAACAAAAAAAGAGTCAGACATGACTGAAGTAACAAAAAACAAACAAACTGTCTCTAGGATAAAACCCAAATTCCTCAGCCTGATACAGTAAGCCTCCTATAATCTGGTGTCAACTTACCTCTCCAGTCTTACTTTTCACTACATACTTCGTGTCCTAGCCAAATGGAATCATTAATTTATCTTTGAATGCAATGTGTCATCTCCTGCCTCAATGAATTTACACAAGTTCCCCTTTCTCCATGTCTGGAATACTTTCCCTCTTTCTCTCCATGTCTTAGAATCTCCAGGATTTAGCTCATAGGGCATAATCTTCATGAAGCCTTCCACTGAGATTCAAGGAAGGGAAATGGTGCAATTAAAAGGTCATTGAATTTAGAGTCAGAAGATTTGGGCTTGAAATTTCTAATCTATTATTAACTAGATATGTAATCCCTTCTCTGGAATGGAAAAATGGGAGAGATAATCTCTAATTTCCCTTCTAACTTCAAATTTTATGATTCTAAGAGGAGACTTTTCCCAAGAGAATAATAGTGGAGCCAGGACTAGTAGCTGGGTTCCTGACTCCCAGACCCTTTGTATCTCCTGGCTCACTGTCTGTAACAGTGGTTCTCAACCTTCCTAATGCCATGACCCCATAATATTGGTATATGGGCATATCTGCATGTGGGTGGACCCGCCGGGAGATGGATAGAGGAGCGGTGTCTCGGTTCCTAAGACCATCGGAAATATGTGTTTTCCCATGGTCTTAGGTGACCCCTGTGAAAGGGTCGTTCGACCCCTAAAGGGGTCACAAGAACCACAAGTTGGAGATTTGCTGCTCACAACAACCCTGGGAAACACATACTTTTATAATCTTTGTCGTACTGATGACAGAACTGAGATACAATGAGGTTAAGTGATTTGACCAGGATCACACAGCAAGAAAGTATCTGGTACTGAATTCTAACTCGGTATTTCCTGATTCCAAGTCCACTGCTCTATCCACTGTAATATCACCCACCATAATTTGAGTATTATTTTCATTCCAGTCATTTACTCATTCAACAAAGAGTATGATGGGCCAAATACAAAGGGAGAGGACCTATACTAGGTCATGACAGAGGAAGACTGACATAGCAGACAAGAAGCAATTTGGGAATAAGAAAAGCCTCACAATCTTAGCTCAACTCTGAGCCTCACTATCAGTGTGAGTGTAAGTCATTTAACTTTCATCAGTCTGACTTTACTCATATTTAAAAATGGGAGAAATTTTGTTTGTAGTAGAGAAGTCATTCTTTACCTCATTTCTTACCTAACCTTAATCACTGAATGGGTGTTGCCTCAGACAAACTGACACCTGGGAAAGACCCTAGCTTAAAAAGGCCAAGGTCTCCCACGGCATCTAGGGCCATCTCCAGTCATCCTGCTCTATATCTTGACACTGGATCCAGGTGGTTCTGGAGGAGAAAATGAGGCTGGTAACTTTGTACACCCCTTCCTTGCTTAAATCCAGTGTCATGGAATCATCCCCCTGATGTCATGGTCCTCTTTGAGAACAAAGAATAAATAACAACCTGTCTTCTAGGGTTATTATGAGACTTGAATGAGATAATGTATATAAAATATTGTTCCAGATTTGAAAGGCTATATATCAGCTATGAGGAAGAAGAGGAGAATGAGGAGGAGGAGGAAGAGGAAGAAGGAGAAGTAGATTGTTCTGTGCATATATATCCCAAAGGATCATGGGAGCAAAAGAAATCACTGAGTTTGGATGTCCTTTGTCCTTGTGTCTTTAATAAAAACTATGCTACTTGGGTTTTAGTTTGCTACAGATATAGTATTTAATTAATATACAGATTACAAGTTTAATTAACTTCAGTTAACCTAATAAATGAGCAATTTGAGCAGAGGAATGTCACATTTAAAAATCCTGAAGCTAAACTACAAAGCCAGGAGCTTATTTTTTGAAGGATATTAGGAATTTTCAAAGCATTGTTCATGGATCTCATTACAAAGGAGTTCTCCAAATCCTTGGTGCTGGCTGGACCCCTGGGAGATCAGAGAATAGAGATATCCAGGTAGAAACAACTCATGTTATCAGAGTCATAAAAGAAAGGGATAGAAGTAGAAAGGGATAGAAGATAGTTTTACACACATTCACACACACACACACACACACACACACACACTGTATTATCATATAGATCCCTAACATTTATCAATTAAACAATTCTTTTCCTATCTTTTTTCATTTTTAATATTTTATTGATTTTTTTTTTGCTTTTTTACAGTACGATCCCTTCCTAATAAACTATTCCCCACAATCCTTCCTTGTGGATCATTTACTGTACCTCCTTAATCTGGCTCCCAATTAATTGCCTTTGCCCTCATTTCCCATCACTCTCCACTCTAGTCAAACTGGCCTTGTAGCTATTCCTCATTTTGGACATTCCATCTTCTCCCACATGCTTTGTACCAGTGAACCCCTAGGTCTGGAATGCACTCCCTCTTCACTTCTACCTTATAGAATCCCAAGCTTCCTTCAAAATATCGTTTAATTGCCACTGACTCCAGGAGGCTTTTCCTGGCTGCTATCAGTTTTTAGGACCATCTCCAGAGGTGAATCAGTCAAGAAACACATCATAAGCATTTACTATGCTCCAAGTACTATGCTAAACACTAGGCATAAAAAAGAGGCAAAAGATAGTTCATGCCTTTAAGGAACTTGCAATATAAAAGAGGAGACACCAAGCAAGCTTCATACAAAGTACATGAGAAATAATTAACAATGGGAAGGCACTCAAGAAATAATTAACAATGGGAAGGCACTCAAGCTGGCAAAAGTTTCCAGTAGATTCTAGTTGGAACTTAAAGAAATCCATGAAAGTCGGTGGGCAGAGATGGAGGGAGAGCATTTGAGGCATGGGGGCAGCCAGAGAAAATGTCCGAAGCCAAGAGATGGAGTGTCTTGCTCTTGAACACCCAAGAGGCCAGTGTCACTGAATAGAAGAGTATGTGTCAAGGAGTAAAGCATAAGAAAATTGGAAAGGTAGGAGGGGGCTAGGTTATGAAAGGCTTTAAATGACAAGCAGAACATTTTGTATTTGATCCTAGAGGTGATAGGAATCCACAGGAGTTTATTGCGTGGCAGGGGGTGGTGGGAGTGGTGGGTAACATAATCAGACTTCTGCTTTAGGAAAATCATTTTGGTGGGTTAATGGAAGATGGATTGGAGTGGGGAGAGACCTCAGGTAGGCACACCCACCAGCAGCTATTGCAATAGTCTAGGTGTGAATGATGAGGGTCTGCACTAGAGGGATGGTAGTGTCAGAGGAGGCAAAGGGTTATATTCAAGAGATATTGCAGAGATAGAATCAATAGACCTTGACAATAGCTTGGATACAGGGAGAGAGCAGAGAGGGACAAGAGATAGTAAGAAATCCAGGATGACTTCTAGATTGTGAACCTGAGGAATGGGGAAGATGGTGTTGTCCACTACAGCAATTGGAGGGGGGCGTGTTAGTTTAGGGAGATAAATAACAGGTTCTGTTTTGGACATGCTGAGTTTGAAATGTCTGAAAGGCAGTTTGAAATGAAAGACTGGATATCAGCAGAAATGTTGAGACATGAAAGGTAAATTTGAGAATCATCATTGTGGAAATGGTAATTAAATCCAGAAGAATTGATGAGACCACCAAGAGAAGTAGGATAGAGGGAAAAGAGAAGAAGACCCAGAACAGAAACCCTGAGAGACAGCTGTGGTTAGAAGGTGTGATCTGGAGGAGGATACAACAAAGGATATTGAGAAGAAGAACCAGGAGAGAGTAGCGTCCCAAAAAAGCCCACAGAGAAGAGAGTATCAAGGAAGAGAGAGTGATCAACAGTGTCAAAAGCTGTACAGAAGTTTAGGAGAATGAGAATTGAGACAAAGTCATTGGATTTGGCAACTAAGAGACCATTGGTAACTTTGAAGTGGTGGAATGACAACATTGGAAAATGGAGACACCTACTGAAGACACCTTTTTAAGGAGTTTAACTACAAAGAGAAAAAGAGACAGGATGATCATTAATGGGGATGGAAGGATTAAATGAGAGTGTTGAGAGTTTTTTGGTACTTTTTTATTTTAAACTTAAATACAAAATGAGAAAAGAAAAAAAAAACATTGCCAAGTACACAGAAGACCGTAAAAGAAGATTCAATATAAAACAATAAATTTCCATTTCAAGAAAACCTATATAATAAATACCACACATTGTTTTCAGAGCTGCCCAGCTTTGCTTTGCTTCCTTGTTGGTTTTCTTTTGTTCTCAGCTGTGCGCTTTTTTACTTTATTTTTTTTCCCTCCCAAGTGAGGATTTTTTCAGGATGAGAAAGACATGAGCATATTTATAGGCAGTAGGAAATGAGCCAGTAGACAGGGAGAGATTGAAGATAAGTGAGAGAGTGAGGGTGCCAGAGGGGGCATTCTGTTGGAGGAGATGGGATGGAATGGGACGGGGAATTATTGTATCATCACATACTGTGTACATTTTATACTTATTCACTAGTACACTTGTATCCCTGGAGTATAATGTAACTTTTTTGAGAACAGAGATGATTTCATTTCATTTTTGTATCCCCTGAACCTAACATAATGCCTTATATACAATAGATATTTAATAAATGCTTTTTAGAATTGAATTAGAATAAAGAACAAGTTGAATAAAACCAACTGACCTAGTTGCTACATATGAGAGTATATTACCATTCTACATTCATAGGACATCACCTCTCTACTTCAGAGGAGGGAAGTGTATTTTCTTATCAGTTCTACTCTCCCACAGCTGCTTATAGTGTCCCTCCAAAAAATTATCTTGTATTTAATTTATATGTACTTTGTACTTAAATAGAACCTGCTCTTTGTCCACTTCCCAACTCCAAATCAACTTTACAGGCAGGTTGCCCAGAGAAGTCATCAGTATTGTACTTCAGTTTCGTGACAGCATGCTTGCATGGGTTCTGGACAATGAATGATGCTCTTATGTTTTCCCAGTCACCAATGGAATGAAGCAGGGCTCCCATGCTTTTTAGCATGATGTTTTCAGTGATGTTGTCAGACACCTTCAACAAATGAAAATGACATCTAGGTCAACTACCACAATGATGGTAAATTAATTAATTTTAAAAGGTTACAAGCCAAGACTAAAGTGGAGGGAGAATTGGTGCATGATTCTTTTGTTCACGGATGATTGTACAGTTAATGCAGCCTCTGAAGCTGAGGTGCAACGAAGTATGAATCAGTTCTCTGCTGCTTGTATTAATTTTGACCTAATAATTAACACAAAAAATAGAGGTTCTCCAAAATCCAGAAGCACACTATCCATACTTGGAACCATCAGTTACAGCAAATGGAGAAATTTTGAATGTTGTGGATAAGTTCACTAATCTTGGCAGTACACTTTCCAAGGCTATCCACATAGATAACCCATGCATTGCCAGAGCTAGCTCAGTGTTTTGGAGACTCCAAAGGAAAGTGTGGGAAAGAAGAGGTATTAGGCTGCCTACCAAACTGAAGGTCTACAGAACCATTGTGAAGACCTCATTGTTGTATGCCTGTGAAGCCTGGGTAGTATAACAGCACCATGCCAGGAAACTGAATTGCTTCTATTTGACTTTTCTTAGGAAAAGTCTGAAGATCACCTGGTAAGAAAAGGTATTAGACATTCTCAAGGTAAACTGCCAAGCATTTAAACTCTACTACAGAGAGTCCAACTCCAATGGACTGGCCACATTCTTTGAATATCAAATGTACATTTGTGTAAAAGACTGTTTTATGGAAAATTCACAGAAGGCAAGCACTCACACTGTGTTCAGAAGAAGCAATACAAGGTCTCTGTGAAGAACTTTGGAATCAATTGTGTGATGTGGGAGACACTGGCAAAGGACCACCAAGCATATCATGACTGCATCAAAGAAGACACTGTGCTCTGAGTGAAGCAGAATCATAGTAGCTAAAAAGAAATATGAGATTTAGAGGCAGCTCCATTCTAAATATTCACATGGACTATTTGTGCCTGAGCCTTCCAAGCTCATATTCATCTGATCAGCCAGTCACACATACATAGTGACGCCATTTTGGTCCTCTTAGAGAATAAAGAACAACAACTGGGGCAGCTAGATGGTGAAGTTGAAAGAATGCCAACCTTAGTGCCAGGAAGACTTGAATTCAAATCTGGACTCAGAAGCTTACTAATTGTATGACCCTAGGCAAGTCACTTCCCCCTTTTTCCCTTAGTTTCCTCACCTGTAAAATAAGCTGGAGAAGGAAATGGCAAGCCACTCCAGTATTTTGCCAAGAAACCCCCAAGTGGGGTCACAAAGAGATGGACATGACTGAAATGGCTGAACAGCAAAAGGCACCTACTAAATGCCAGGCACCTGCTAAAGTATTTACAGATTTTATCTCATTTAATCTTCACAATAAACCTGGGAGGTAGGTTCTTTTATCATCCCCATTTTATAGTTGAAGAAACTGAAACAGACAGAATTTAAGTGACTTGCCCAAGTTTACAAAGCTAGTCAATGTGTGAGACCAAATTTGAACTCAGGTCTTCATGACTCTAGGTCAGAACTCCAGTGTTCTAACCACTATACAGCCTAATTGTCTATCTTGTCACCAGTTGCCTGTACTAGTTGTTAGGTCATCAAAAGGTCATTACTAGATTGTGGGGTCCTTGAAGGAAGGGATTGTAGAGTTTTGGGGTTTTTCCCCTCCTTTCTTTGAATCTCCAGTGCTTAATACAATGCTGGCATTTAATAAACTCTTGTTGACTGACCATTCCCTCAAGGGTGTATGGATAACCTCGAGGACCACTGGGAGATTCTAGTACTGTCAATCATGAGCCCCCATCCAGTGTGTCCATTGATTATCAGTCAGACATTCAGCATTTAAGGCAGATATTTCTATAATAGGTCAAACAAGGACTGTTATTACACAAACATTCCCCCAAACCAGAGTGTATACACTAGATTCCTAGAGAGAGTGAGCTCAAACCTGGAAATATGTACAAAGTGCAAGCTCACAGTTCCTGGTTACCTGGTGAACTTTTCTCCTTTCATGGAGCCCTTATGAAGCTCCCCTAATCAGATATAGCTCTCTACCTAGGGTCAGTGATCTCACTGAGTCCTGATGATGCATTTCCTCGGTGTGTCTACTCTATCCTCAATGTGTCCCTCAGTTCTTAGTACTGCATTGGCGCGCAGGATACACTGCAACAGACACTGGTCTTCTAACAATTGCACCTACCTCCTAGGGTTATTTGAGGATCAAATGAGATCTTTGTAAAGCTCTTAGCACAGTGCTGGGCACATAAGTAAGTGCTTATAAAATGCTTTCTTTCTTCTGTGCTGTTGTCTGAATTCTAATTCCCTCCTGAGATTGACTCATCACAGAATTCTTCACTATATTGGTCTGCTACTGCAATTTGTGAGTCCACAATGGCTTTCTAGGCTAAACAGGTCCAGAGGTGTGCCAATCAATCACAAGATATTTCCTGCATGGCTCATCTGTCCTTATGAATGATCCAAACCCTTAAGTGTCTCCCCCACACCTTATTGAATAAAATATTGTTCCCAACTTTAATTGATTGATTTAATCAATCTAGAAATACAGGCTTTCTACATTTATATTAAGGGGAGAAGAACAAGACTACCTTGCTGTTACACTTGTATGACCTAGGTCGGGGTAGATAACCTGCATCTTCAATGCCATGTATGGCCTCCTAGGTCACTGGGTGAGGCCTTTAGACTGAGTCCAGGTTTTACAGAACAAATCCTTTGATTAAGAGGATTTGTTCTGCCAAGTTTGGATTCAATCAAAGAGTGGCACTTGAGGACCTAGAGGTCCACATGTGGCCTCAAGGCCATAGGTTCCCCACCTCTGAGCTAGGTAGTCTACTTAATAGAATGTAAGCCCCCTGACAGCAGCAAATGTTTCTTTTTTTTTTACTTTGTATCTCTGATCATCTAGTACACTGACTAACAGTAATAGATGTTTAATAAATGCTTATTGGTTGTTGATTGATGTGATGGGACCCAGAATGATCATTGCATTTCATTTGAATTCTAATGTCTAGATTTATTTACATCTTCTTATAGTCGTCCTTTTCTCCCTCATCCTTTTCTTGTGTATGCAAGAAAACAGAACTGAATCATGGGTCCCTATTACAAACCAGGCTTGCATCATTATTTCTACCAAACAAGTTGATGAGTGACTGTTTACAAGCCTGCATTTGTCCTAGCCATGTTCAACCCGGGATTATGACAAAAGACCCATGGAGAAATCTCTTCTTGACTGTTTAAAAACCCTTGCCACGTTCTTTTTTAGTGTGTTCTAAAAGTCGTGTTTGGGTAGGCGTGGATCATGATAAAAGTGCTTTGGTTAGAGCAGATTTGTGTCAGAAATGGAGTGTGAAATTTGCAAGCCTAGCAATTTTATGTAACGCATGCACTGTTCAGACCAGTTAAGGGAGCTTGTAGAATTATTTCTTTCAATTCAACAAGCATGGCACAGTAGAAAGAGTAAGGAATATGGAGACAAAGGGCCTGGATTCCAACCAACTCAGTTACTTACTACTCATGTGAATTTGGGGATGTCACTCACGTGCTTGTGCCTCAGCCTCCCTATCTGTAAAATGAGATTAACAACAGCAGCCACCTTCCAAGGTTATTGTGAAGATCACATGAGTAAAAATGCTTAGTACATAGCAGATGCTTAAGGCATGTTGTCTTCCCATTCCAAGGACCCTTAGGAGTCATATTGTCCAATCTCCTCATGAAAGAATAAAGAAAAAGGAGGCTCAGTGAGATCAAGTAACTTACCCAAAAATCATGAAAGCAGAAGTTGGCAAAGCTGGGATCTTAACTCAGTCTTCTGACTCCAAACCAAGCACTCTTTCCTCTTAACTACCCAGAGAGCAGCACCATTATGTCACTTTCAGATGGAGCAATCAGGAAAGGCTTCATGGAAGAGATGACACCTGAGCTGAGCCTTGAAAGCTTTAAAGGATTCTGAAAGATGGAGATGATGAAACAGTACATTACAAGAATGGAGTGATAGGTGTGGGTGGGAGGTAGCTAGGACAATAACATGGGGGTAGAAGACAGAGCACTGAGTTAGATTCTCTAGTTGTCCAAATTTGTTGTGAAGGGGAAAAAAGTTGGATAGGATTGAAAATACAGGTTGGAGGACTTTATATGCTAGGACAAGGAGTTTATATTTTAACCAATAAGCAATAGCGGAAAATGACTACTACAGTCCGCCTGCATAGTTTCAAGGTTTCTTGGTACCTCTCTTTAAAGCAAAAATTCTTAAGCTTTTCAAAAAGTTTCTCAAAGTGTTCTTTGTCAGTCTAATGAAGAATATGAACCCACTTTCAGAATACTGTTTTTTAAAGCAAAATATAAAATACATGGGATTACAAAGAAAAACACATATTAAATACAATTTTTGAATATACAGACCCTAACTTAAGGATTTCTGATGCAGAGTCATTCTATTCAGCTAACTGATATTTATTAAATACTACATTAATGCAAGAAATTGCTAGATACCACAGCTCACACCTGAGATTCAATTGTGTTCCAGAACCCTAGGACAGATAGGCCCTGTTCCATAAAAATCTCTCACTGAAAAGAGTTATTTACTATTGGGTAAGTGATGAAATTCCCCAAGGTATCCCTGGTCTCCTTTAACACTAAAGTTGTATCTTCTACTAAAGACCTTTCTTCATCTACCAGTTGCTAGTGCCTTCCCTTCTAAGATTATTCTTCTAATCTGTATACACATGTATATGTATATATGTGTGTGTGTGTATGCATATCTAGCTAGCTAGCTATCCATCTATCTATCTGTCTATCTGTCTATCTATCTATCTGTCTGTCTATCTATCTATTTACCTATCCAATCTCTCTCTCTAGCCATTCGTCCATCCCTGTCTGTCTGTCTATCTATCCAATCTCTCTCTACTCATTCATCCATCCATCCATCTGCCTATCTAATCCATCTTTCTTGTTATCCATCTATCTATCTAATCTATCTATCCATCTGTCTGTCTATCTACCTATTCAGTCTTTCTCTAGTCATCCATCCATCCATCCATCCATCCATCCATCCATCCATCCTTCCATCTGTCTATCTGCCTATCTAATCTATCTATCTATCTATCTATCTATCTATCCATCTATCTACCTATCCAATCTCTCTCTAATCATTCACCCATCCATCCATCTATCTGCCTATCTAATCTATCTCTCCATCTATCTCTCCATCTATCTATCTATCTATCTATCTATCTATCT
>CM053587.1:319558827-319591791 GCA_028646515.1 Pseudochirops corinnae | reverse complement strand
ATCTATCTATCTATCTATCTATCTATCTATCTGTCTGTCTGTCTATCTATCCTTCTGACTATCTATTTATCTACCTATCCAATCTTTCTCTAGTCATTCATCCATCCATCATCCATCCATCCATCCATCCATCCATCTATCCATCCATCCATCCATCCATATGTCTCTCTCTCTCTCTCTCTCTCTATCTATCTATCTATCTATCTATCTAATGTCTGGACCACAGTGTGCTTAATAAATGTTTATTGACTGACTGACTTGTTGACTACCGTGTTAACAGAGTTCTTTGCCTCCAGGGATGGAGTTTCCCAGTTTAATAATTGGATGATTGGTTGCAAGTACAGCTTCAGCTTCCACTGGATGGGAGCCATGAGGGAAAAGAAGAAAAGAGCAAAGAAATATCACTGAAGTAAAAGATAAACCTTTTATTATGCTCAATTATAGTCCCCATTGGGCATGTAATGATGGACATATTTTAGCCTGGGTGAGAACTGACTTTAATGGTGCCAACCAAGGCTCTGATTTAGTCCCTCTCCTGCAACAAACTCTCTGGATGTCTAGATCAAACAATCCCAGAATAATAAAAGGAGTTAATTGGCATAAGAATATGAGTTTACCCGGGGAGGGGGGAAACACTTCAGAAGAGAATGCAACTCAAGATGTCTATTAGCAGAAATGTTGGGAAAAGAGAAAGTCACTTTACTGCCTGGGTGCCATGTCTAGAGATGTGATCCATGCAGCCTCATGTGCATAGATCAGAGTGAAACCACCCAATTAACAGCAATGAGTAACTCTTGGACATTCAGGATGTCAATTTTTCACTCAGTAATATTGATCTGGTCTGACAAAAAAATAAGAGGGGAGGAACAGTAACCTTGTTATTTAGTATTGATCAGACTGTCACAACTTTTCTCTTTTTATAAAACAGGGTGGGATGGACCCTCGTTGTCTCCAAAATATCTGAGGTGGGCGGGGGGGCAGCGCCACTAGCCTTTCTCTGACAGGCTTCCTCTACTACTCCTACTAAGTGCTCCCATTCTGCAACTCCCTATGGGTAGAATTGCCTTTGCTGAAAATTTCCATTCTGCCATCTGTGACTTCAGGAATGGGAAAAAAAAACATAAAATCATAGATTGAGAGCTGGAAGGAACCTCAGAGGTCACCTCCAGCAACTCTCTCATTTTGCAGATGAGAAAACTGAGGCTAAGAAAAGTGAGAAGTGAAGTGACCTAGTATCCATCAGACCATAGAATTAAACCTGGTAGCAACCTCAGAAGCTACCTAGTCAAACCCTCTCAGTTTATGGATGAAAAGACTGAGACCTTGAAAGGTAGTATCTTGGCCAAGGTCAAATTGGCAGCAGAGATCAGAGATGGAATTTAAACCCAGGTCCTCTGATTCCAGAAACAGGGCTCTTTCCATTGTATATCTCTGTATAATGGAGGGATTTCTCACACCAGGAGTTCCCTAAATTGATTTTTAAAAATCATAACTCTGGACACCTAACCTACAAAAAAAAACAATTAATAATAATTCCTTCTCAGATTATTGACTGCTTTGTTTCTTCTGAGGGTATCTTCAAGTCTCCCAACAAACAGCTGTAGTGGGGACAATTGACCCTACTGTATACTGATTAAAAATGGTGGCATAGTAGAAAACATGCTGGATTTGGAGTAAAGGGACTTTGGTTTTGAATCCAAACTGGAGCACTTATTTCCTGGGCATCCTTGGGCAAATCACTTCTCTCTGTACCTTCCTTGTATGTAAAATGCAAAAGATTCCTTCTAATCAATCAATCAATCCATTAATATTTAGTAACTTCCTACTATGTCACACACTGTGCTAAACACCAGGGATAGAAAAAAGAAGCAAAAGACAGTCCCTACCCTTGAAGAGCTTACTTTCTTACTTACTGTCTAGCTTTTTCACTTCTATCCCGATGTTGTTGTTCAGTCATGTCTGACCCCTTTTGGGGTTTTCTTGGCAAAGATACTGGAGCGGTTTGCCATTTCCTTCTCCAGCTCATTTTACAGATGAGGAAACTGAGGCCAATATGGCTAAGTGACTTTCCCAGAGTAACCCAGCTAGTACATGTTTGAGGACAGATTTTAATTCAGGAAGATGAGTCTTCCTGACTCCAGGCCCAGTGCTCTATCCACTGCACCACCTGATTACCTTTCTGTAAATGTGTTTTATTCATCTGGGGCGTGAACTTTATTTCCCAAAAGCCTGAAATTCCTATCATGTGACTGTAGCTTCCCCTCTCTGGGTCATTTTTCCATTATCCGACCTCCAAAACAGCCCTTCATGAAGGCAACATTTTATTTATAACCAGAAAGTCAATCCTTTGCAAATGCTGCTTTGCATAAACCAAAAGTGACAGCCAAAGGTGCTCTTAGGATTGAGAGCTGGGAAGACCCTCGGGTGTTGTCTAATCTACCCTCTCTAAATACTTTATAGAAGATGCTGAGGCCCAGATAAATGGCCTGCTGGAGTCTTGTAACTAGTATGGCAGCTGAGCCAAGATTAGACTCAGGTCTTCCAACTCATGAGCTCATAAGCGATTTAGGGCTGTTAGGGCTGGAAGGGACCTCAGGGGACCCCTAGTTCAACCTCCTTATTTTAAAGATGAAAAGCTGAAGCCTAGAGAGGTTAAGTGATTTGATTAACATTTCAATAACT
Source organism: Pseudochirops corinnae (assembly GCA_028646515.1). NCBI lineage: Eukaryota > Metazoa > Chordata > Mammalia > Diprotodontia > Pseudocheiridae > Pseudochirops > Pseudochirops corinnae. The sequence continues at coordinate 319,589,109 of CM053587.1, read as the reverse complement.
CTTTAAGGCATGCTAAGAATTGCCAGTGGATAGAGTACTGGGCTTGAAGTATGGAAGACTCATATGCCTGAGTTCAAATCTGTCCTTATACACCTGCTATCTGTGTGACCATTGGTTGGCAAGTCACGTAACCCTGTTTGCCTCAGTTTCCTTATCTGTCAGAGCTGAAGAAGGAAATGGCAAGCCACTCTAGTATCTTTGCCAAGAAAACAGCAGAGTCACAAAGAACAGGACATGACTGAAAAACTATTGAACCACAACAAATTTTTAAAAAAAACTTTAAAATCTCAATTTATCCTCACAACAATCCTAAAAGGCAGATGCTTTTCTTATATCTATTTTACATATGAAGAAACTGAGGCAAAAATCAGTTAAAAGATTAGCCCACGGTCACATAGCTAGCAAATGTCTGAGGCTGGATTTAAACCCAGAGCTCTACCCATAGCTCCTCCTAGCTGTCGCTGTCCAAGGTTATACAGGTGGTCCGTGATTATAGATTCAGAATTGAAAGGGATCCCAAAGACCATATTTAGTACAATCATCTCTCTTCACTTCATTCTATAGATGAAGACATCAGTGCCCAAGTATGGGAAGTAACTTATCCAAGGCCTTATAGGTAATAAATGGTTGTTGTCCAGTCACTTTTCAGTCTGACACTTCATGACCATATTTGGGGGGTTTCTTGGCAAGAGATACTAGAGCAATTCTCCACTTTCTTCTCCAGTTCATTTGACATATGAGGAAACTGAGGCAAACAGAGTGATGTGACTTCCTCAGGGCCATACAATTAGAAAGAGTCTGAAGCCATATGACTCCAGGTCTAGCACTCTACCCACTGGGCCCTAGAAATCTATCCACCTAGAGCCCAGGTTCTGTGATTTCAAAGTCAAGGCTCTTTCCCCACTATACCACATGAGAGAGCTTGGTTAATTATCCTTGGCAATATCATTGACAATACCTCAATCAATCGATGAGCATTTTATAGTTCCTACTATGTGCTGAGAACCAAATCACACCTAGAAATACAAAGACAAAACTGAAACAGTCCCTGCTCTCACATATGTTAAATTCTATCAAGGTAAAAAGCTTGTACAGAGAAGGGGAGAGGAGGGAGGGAGGGAGGGAGAGAGAGAGGGAGGGAGAGAGAGAGAGAGAGATACAGAATAATTGGAGAGACAAGGACCTAAGGTTAAGGGGGACCAGGAAAGGCTCCACAAAGATGAAGCTTAGGCTCAATATTGAAGGAAATCAGGGATTCCAATTGCAGGTAAACAACCATATGTGATGTATCTTTTTTTCTAACAACCAATACTCAAGTTATCTATCAGTGTTGTCCCTGTTCCTGATCCCATCAATGACGGCACTAAAATGGGCAACTTTCTTTTCTGGGTTTTCAGCTAGCTGACTTCTGGCTGACCCATCAGTGGATATCAAGGGGACGAGCCCACTTCTAAGACTTCACGCTTGGGTACAGAAATTAGGTTGAATTTTCTTGCCAGGAAAGGCTCATTAAGACAGGTCACGCAGTCCTCTATGTGAGGGCAAAGACTCCTATTATACCCAATTGATGTGCAAAACCAGACTGAATACATTTCTCAGCCAAATGCAGAATTCCAAAGAATGTCATTAAAGGCCAGGTTGGGGGGAGGGGGTGCAAAATGAGCTCCTTTCTTTGTAGTTCAAAACATGAAATTTTCTTACTGGGCACCCTGATGGAGAAGCCCAGATTGTGAAATGTTTGATTACAACTTCATGTCCAGAACAGCCCCTAACTCCATCCCCACCACACACAAGCATGATGACCTGACCCTCTGAAGCATTGGCTGGCTGGGCAGGCTGCTTCTCTCTCACAGTGCAAAGAAACCTTTGTTTATAAATTCATCAGAGGCACCTCTGTCTGCCAAGGAAGGGAACAAAGCATCTCTGGGAGCCTTGATTCCTGAAGAGAGGGAGGACATGCTAGAGAAACCAGGACTTTATTTAATTACCCAACCTGTGCCTTTAACTGAACTGAATTTAGCACCTTGGCTGGGAATTCTAGAAGCATTTGCCATGTGAGGTAGGTAATTGACTTAAACAGACATTAAAATGTGTTTCTTCAACTTCTGAAATGTCACCAGACAACATTCAGGGCAAGGTTCTGTACAGGTCCATTATATTTTCTTTGCGGACAAGTTACCTTATATTTAATGAGGTAATATTTGTAAAGTGCTTAGCATGGTGTTTGGCACATAGTAGGTGCTTAATAAATGCACTTTCTTCTCTCCCTTCCTCCCTCCCTTTCTTCTTCCTTCATCCCTCCCTTCCTTCTCTTCTCCCTCCCTCCTTCCTCTTCCTTTTTTCCTTCCTTTCTCCCTTCTTTCTGCCCTCTCTTCCTTCTTCTCTTCCTTCTTCCCTCCCTTTTCCCCTCCTTCCTCCTTCCTTCCCTTCTCCCTCTTTTTCTCTTTCCTTCTTCCTTGCTCCCTTCCTCCTTTCCTTCCTTATTCTACAATAACTGATGCTTCAATCGCGCTTTTATCAACGTGCTTGTTTTCTTCCAAGTCCAACTCAGATCTGCCCCCTACAGAAGGTCTTCCCTGATATTAGCCCTCCATCTCTCCCTCTTGAAATTATTTTTAGTAGGTACATCTCTGTGTGTTTCTGATACCTTGCCACTTCTTCCTTTCACCAATAGAATGCAAGCTCTTTAAAGGCAGAATTTTTTTTTACCCTTATATACTCAGCCACTAACATACTACCTGTCACATAGTACATGTTTCATAAGTTTTGTTGAGTTGAATTGTGTTATTTCTCTCCATAGAATGCATACTCTTAGAGAGCAAGGTCTGATTCACTGGTTCCTGGCACATAGTAGGCACTTAAGAGTTCTTACTAGTTGATGGATTGATCCCATTTTAGCCTTAAAACAATCATCTTATGAAACAAGTAATGCAAGTATTATTATAAGATGAAGAAACCAACAATGAGAGAAGTAGCATATGCTCTTGGTCAGTAAATATCAGGTTTTTTTTTTTATTACTACTCTAAGAGTAGTACTCTATCCATTACACCACATTCAATCCAAAAACACCATTCTGCCTCTCAATTATATTTTGTATCTTCAGCCATGTTGCATTTCTTCAGTGTGGGGTAGTGGATAGAGCTCTGCACTTGGAGTCAGGAAGACCTGAATTTAAACTTCCCCTTAGATACTTCCTAGTTGTGTGATACTGAATAGTTACTAAAGTTCTCTCTACCTCTAATTCCTTATTTGTAATATTAAAAAGTTCAAACCTAACAGGTTCTAAGGTCCCTTCTAAGGCTAAATCTGCAATTCCCCTACCTTCCACTAGTTAGTAAAGGGTAAGCTTCCTGAGGGCAAGTAATGTTTTTGTTTCATTTTGTTTTTGTTTTGTTTTTGCTTTTTGGAGGGCAATTGGGGTTAAGTGACTTGCCCAAGGTCACATGGCTAGTAAGTGTTAAGTGTCTGAGGCTGGATTTGAACTCAGGCTATCCTGACTCCAGGGCAGGTGCTCTGTTCACTGCTCTACCTAGCCTACAAGTAATGTTTTCATTTTTCTGTCAGAATACCTGGAGCTAACATGTAGAGAAACTTTCATGTGATAAGATCTTATAAAATATTTCTTCAGTATTTGTAGAACCTATATAAGAATGCATGCCACCATTGGGGGAAGGGGAGAGGAGAGAGAGGGGGAGAAAATTTGGAACTCAAAAGTTTGTGGAACTGAATGTTGTAAACTAAAAGTAAATAAACAAATATTTTTTAAAAAATAAAATAAAATATTTCTTCAATTTTTAGTTCAATGATCTATCTGGCTCTTTGTGACCCAATTTGGGATTTTCTTGGCAAAGACATTGGAGTGATTTTCCATTTCCTTCTCCAGCCCTTACAAGTGAGGAAACTGAGGTAAACATGGTTAAATTGGGTTACAGGGTCAGTAAGTGCCTGAGGCTAAATTTGAACTCAAGAAAAGGAGTCTTCCTAACTCCGGGACCATCATTCTTGAGTCTAGACAGTATTACCACCTAGCTGCTGGTGAATAGAATTCCTCCCTGCTGACTCCTTATTGCTAAGCAACCCCAGAGTCCAACTGTCCCCAGAATCCTCCAAGGGTCAGTCTATTCAAATTCACTCAATTCTAGTACCCCTCCCCGCTCCCACACTCCCAAACCCACAAGGAGGAATTGTTTTATCCATTACATTAATTAGACTTGTGTTCAACTAGGTTGTCTCCATTGTAATGTGCCCTGCAGCAGTAGCTGAAATTTGCGGATGCCTCAGAAAATATTTCAAGAGTAACTCCCCTTCTTTACATTAGTTACAAAATGGATAACTTTCTACTTCCAGGCATGGAGAGAAGACCTGATATACACACCCCTCAAAACCATCAATCTAAGGACAAATTGAGTGATGTTTTTGTCTACAAAGAAAGAATCATAATAATGACGATCCTGTAAATCCTACAACACAAAGCTTTGCTGTTTTGTTCTATTCATTATCTTCTCACAATTTGTATTGTAAGTGAAGATGAGTATTCTGATCCTCATTTGACATATAGGTAAACTGAGATCACAGTAAAGGGGCTTGCTTACGATAATATGGCAAGTTTATGGCAAAGTTAGGAGGAAGATCATAGGATTTTGAGAAGGAAGGGACCTTAATGGTCATCTAGGCCAATTCCCTCATTTTACAGATAAACTAAGGTGGAGAGAAGGAATGTGATTCTACCACTCAGCAGGTCCATAGAAGAGTTAGGATTAGAACTCAAGTCTCCTAGTTCACTGCTATACCTGTTAGGTTTTTTTTCCCATTCTCTAGCATTCCTGAAGAATGCTAATGTCACTTTTTCCATAACAATGCTGTTTCTAGCCTAAGGCACCATGGGGAAGATGGTGCCCTTTAGAATTAATAGCAGCCCCTTAGTATGAGGATGCAGTGTTCATTTCTTACCGCAAATGATGCAGTATCTCAAAAGCCAGGGAATATTTCTGCTCAGCTCAGCCCTTGAAAGGAAACTCCAAGCTGCCCAATGTCACAGACTGTGGAGAGCTCCCCTGGGAAATCGGGGTATGAAGATGTGCCCCTATCAGACACACGTGTCGTATTTATAGCATATATGTGTCCCCAACAATCATTTACACTAATTTTTTATGTGATTCCAACCTGGGGAATTTACAGGTCACAGCGATGGTTTAATTTCTCAGGTGATTTTCCTACCACCATTGTATGAGCTCCAGGCACTAAATAGCCTTGTAAAAATGATCATTATTTTAATGAATCATGCCGTCCTCCTCCCTAGATGTACATTAGAAGTCAAAGCAGACGATGATCTACTAGTTTAAGACCTTTATTTTTTCTTTCCCCTCCCTACTGTTACTAAATTACTTGGCTTGTCAGTGAGTCAAGGGGCTGAATTATGGAAATGCAGAGATGCTTGAGAGAAGGCTGACTTAGTAAAAATGGAATGCCTGTAATCTCACTCTTAATGGAAAGGTCAGTATTATAACTTGATTCAGAGGAATGAGAGGAAAACATATGTAGAGTAGGGATGTCAAAAGGCTAAAGTGTGAGGGCTCTTCTCCCTCACAACCAAAGCAGGATGCTGGGGAGTCCACAGGATATTCTCACATGCCCCAGGCTGGCACAGGGATATCTTCCAGAATAAGGGGAGTCTATATAGAAATCATTGTAGAGGAACCTTAATGATTATTTAGTCTGACACTTAATTCATCCTTAATTTTACCCTTGATTAATTTTATTCTTAATTTTAACCTTTAATTCTGAAGCTCAGAAAAGCTGAGTGACCTGCCAAGGTCATATAAACAGCACCAGACCTGAGATTTGCAAAGCACTTTACAAACATTATCTCATTTTACCCTCACAACAATTCTAGGAAGTCTTTTACAGTTGGAGGACAATGCAGTAAATAGAGATTATATGACTTACCCATGGTCACATGGTTAGTAAGTGTTTGAGACTGGATTTGAACTCAGATCTTCCTGACTCCAGGTCCAGAGTTCTATCCACTGTGCCATCTGGTTGCCTCTCATATGCTATGACAAAAAGCTACTCTGAATCTAATAACACTTCTAAAAGGATTTGTACTTTATCCATTACGAGGGCATCTACAAATATTTGAAAACAGTAGGGCATAGATATGAAAGACATCTCCTCTTCATGTCTTCCTTCTGGTTTCCCTGATATCCTTCAGATCTCAGCTAAAATACCACCTTCTAATTAAGATATACAGGCACTGGGGTAGGGAGAACCATCTTGCCCTACCAGAAAGTCAGAGGGGTGATGGGGGCAGGGTACCCCAAGGTACAGAGAGATCATTGTTTTGGGGGGGTGGGTAGGGGAAAGATGGGGAGAAAATTTATAACTCAAAATCTCATGGAAATGAATTATGTAAACTAAAAATAAACAAAAGTTAATTTTTTAAAAAGGAAAAAAAGAATAAATAAAAATAAAATCCCACCTTCTGCAAAAAGTTTTTTTTTCCTGATCTCTCCATTGTTAGTTTCCTCTGTTGATTATCGACAATTTTTCCTGTCTATATCTTGTTTGTACATGGTTGTTTGCATGTTGTCTCATGCATTAGACACTGAGCTCCCTGAGGACAGGGGCCATCTTTTATCTTTCTTTGTATTCCTATTATTTGGTACTGGGTCTGACATACAGTAGGTGCTTAATAAAAGCTTGTTGACTGGACTTGAGTTGATGAGGCAGAAGAAAGAGCATGGAATTTGGAGTCAGAGGGCCTGAGTTCAAATTTCAATTTTTGATGCTCTCTATGGTACTGGGTGACCTTGGGCAAGTTACAAATCATATGTTTCTGGGATTCATCTCCCTCATCTAAAAAATTAGAGGCTTAGACAAGATGAACTCAAAGTTCCTCCCACTTCTGAATCTGTGATCCTAATAGCCATTTAGTAGGATTTGTGGCCTAGTACAAGAGAGGTGTTGGAGCCAAGCCCAATTTGTTTTATGAAAGTCAATTGTTAAATTCATAGGATGAGCATTTATACCTTGAAAATCCATTAAGTCTAGTTTTGTTGATCATGTAGACTTAAGAAATTATTAATAATGCAGATTAAATTTTAAAGTGTATCCTGCCTTCATTTTTGTTCCCCAGAGAGATGGTTGTTAAACATTTACCAGCATACCCTTGCCTAGGAACAATTTCTAGGCTGTCACTGAGAGCCCTTCAATCACTGAAGCTACTAAAAAGTTAATAAAAAAGTTCCATTACAAAACACTTTCATGCGTACATACACATATACATATTATATATCTATACATATAGGTATGTATATAGGGACTATACATATGTGTGTGTATATCTATATACACACACACCCACATTATCTGTGTGTATAGTCTGTATAAGCTTATTACTAGTAAGAGATGGGCTAACAAGGCTCATCATAAATTCATAGATTCATTCATGGTTTCTGGAGAGCAGGGATTAATGAAAGGCTACAGATCAATGAAAAGTGTTCTACATGCAGAAGTCAGTGGTATAAATTCAGGTCTCTTTAGTCAACTTTCTTGAATGAGTGAATATTGCTGTCATCACCACCCACACGGAGAACTTTTATAAATATCTACCATAAGAGCAGGCAGCTAGGTGATACCATAGTGCAAAGAGTGCCAGGTCTAGGGTCAGGAAGATCATCTTCCTGAGTTCAAATCTGGCCTCAGATGTGTCCTCCTTGTTCCCACTTACCTAAGTACTCTGCACATGGTAAATGCTAGATAATTATTGTTAATTAGTAAATACTTCGTTTACTGTCATAATTAGGGGTTCTTTACACACCAAAGGGGCAGTGATATTTATTGCTTGAAGTGTAGAGTAAACAGCAAATAAAAGAGAGAGGGTAGACTTGAAAGGGCCCAGAAACAGAGTTTTTAATCCTGGGTTTCCTGCTAATTATTCATCATCTTTGGCAATCTCCAGGCCTCAGTTCCAATGCCTGCCCCTCCAGGCCCAATGAAAGGACTGGACTGAGTGATGTCAAGGTTTTGCTTTGGGATTTTTGTGGGGGCCCCTCTGACATGCTTGGGACTACTTTGTCAGGCTTAACAAATTTCACTCTGTAGGCTGACAGTCGCTAATGAAGACAGCAACCTTCAACTAAACAAGAAAACTTCAGAGTGAGAATAAAATGGCCAACTCAGAAACAATCTACTAATCTGATGAAAGTCGACAGGGTTTGCCTCTGAAAACCTAAGTTAAATGTTCAGCAGACACTCAGGTTCTTTGTCCTGTGGAATTAGCTCTGTGACCTTGGTCTAATCACTTAACCTCCTGGCCTCAATTTCCTTTTCTGTCAAATGAGGGGATTATACTGGATGGCTTAGCTCTCGATCTAGGAGCCTGTGATTAAGAAATGAAGATCACTATTACTATTCTCAGTCTAAATCCAACAATGGAAGACAGCCAGGTTAACTCTAGCTCACCAGCAAAAGCTCATCCACAAAGCTGGTAGGTCAAGGTAAACCGTTCCACTCTCCCCAAGATGCTAAGGCATGGCAAAAGATCACAGATCCTTCACATTGCAAGGCATCTCAAATCAACTACATCCCAGGCACAGCTCTCCCCCAGATGCACTGCAGGGCAGAATGATCCAGTCTCTGCAAGAAGTTTTGCTGAACTCCAAAGGACTTTCCATGCCTGGGAAATGCAAGGCTGACTGTGTATCATGCAGGCTGACACTTCCTTTGGCCATAGCCTTTCTTCCAGTGAGGACCGCTGTTTTATGAGAATGAATCAATACTTTTCTCCAGCGACAGCAGCTGGGATGTTTTGTCTGAATGATTGAGAGCAAGCAAGAATTCTTTTGTTCTAGAAAGGCTTGTATATTTTGGTGAAAGCCCCGGAACAGAGAAAGTCACAGTGGACAAAGATGGTGAGTTTTCAGGCCCTGCCTCCTTCTGCATCACTCATACATACCCTATGGGAATCGTTTGCACAATGCATATGCAATAACACCAAATGGAAGGCCTCTAAAGCACTATTATTACATGGTGCTCCTGACTTTGAGCAGAGGTTTAAAAAGAAATGTTTGCTTCCAATTATACTGTTACAATGATCTTGGATTTTAGCTGTTGGAAAACAAGAAGTTTGAACATAAGGGAGGAATAATTGGGCTTCTTTGGAGATGCAAGCGGGATGTGCTCGGAATGCCAAGCAGCCCTCTTCCCTACATCAGGCTGTGAGACAAGAATAGCCCAATAATGGAATCTGTGAATGCCAGGCTCTGGGGGTGGGGGAGCACAGGAACAGGATGCAGTCGGAGCACAAGGAAGAAGAGCTTCCCAGCTTCAGGGCAGTAATTTTCACCCTGTGTATCAAATGCAACAATTACTACCACTTGTTATTCAAAAAGGAATAATATGTTTTAAGAAATTTTAGGCTCCTGGTGGTCCTTCTTATCAGAATCAGAACAAGTGAATGAAATACCAGATATGAATCAATAATTAGAGATAGGTGCCAATGAATTGTCATGATCCTAGGACACATTTAGAAAAGCATAGACTCTAGGACTAGGGAATTTAATGTCCTGTTTGAGTCTGTCCTGGTCATACCACCTCTGGAGAATTAGTTCACTCTGAATGTTTTTAGGAAGGACATTGATAAGCCTACGTCCAAGGAAAGGCAACCAGGATGGCTGAAAGATCTAGATCATGTCACTTGAGGCTTAATTGAAGAAACTGGGTATATTTCCCCTGAAGAAGAGGTACATGCCTTATATTCCCCCTCGCCATCACCATGCCCTCTGATCCAGTGACCTTGGCTTCTTTGTTCTTTCTCATATTAAAAAACTCCATTCTGAGTCTGGGAATTTTCCTGGCTATCCCCAATGCCTGGAATACCCTGCTTTTTCACCTCTACCTTCAAGTCTGAACCCAAATTCTGCCATCTACAGGATGCCTTTCAGAATGCCTTCAATTCTAGTACTTTTCTTCTGTTGATTATCCCCAATTTATCCTGTAATTTAGATCATATTTGTACATAGTTGTTTGCAGAATATTAACTCTGTGAGAGCAGGGATCATCTTTTGCCTTTTGTGTGTGTGTGTGTGTTCTCAGTCCTTAGCACAGTGCCTAGCACAGAGCAGGTAATGAATAAATGCTTGTTGACTAACTGAAGAAAAGACAAGAACAAGATGATAGATGTCTTCAAATATATGAGGTCTTTGATGCGGGAGAGGGAATAGGATGGCTGGAGCGAAGATAGTCAATTTTGAACTCCTCATCTACTGTCAAATGAGTAAGCAATAATGTCCTTCTGACTAACTCCCTTTACCTTTTTTACCTCATGCTCTGAGCATTGTAATCAAATCAGCATCATCAGTGCCCCTGGAAAAGGCTCCATCATTCTCATGATCTCTCAAACCAAAACATTCCATCCCACCACCATTCCCCTGTAACATTGTCTCCTGTGTTAAGAATTTAAGTTCCTCGAAGGCAAGGACTATCTAGCTTCTGCATTTGTATGCCAGTGTTTGGTACATGTTAAGTCTTTAATAAATGGTGTGGTTTTTTTTTTTTGTTTGTTATTCATTCATTCAAGTTAAGTGAAGGTCAATTACAAATCATATACAGCTAACATGTGCATAGTGCTTACTATGGGCTGCTGTGCTAATCACTTCACAATTAGGATCTCATTTGATCCTTACAACAACCTGGGAGGTGAATATTGTTAATATCCTCATATTACAAATGAGGAAACTGAGACAAAGGTTAAGTGACTCACCTAGGGTCACATATCTAGTAAATGTCTGAGATCAGATCTGAACTCAGATCTTCCTGACTCCATAGCCAGCACTTAATCCATTGCACCAGCTAATTGCACAAAGATGGAAAACTTCACTACCAATTAGAGCTGTCCAACAATGAAATGGCCTGTAGTCAATAGTGAGTTCCCTGTCACAAGAAATGTCTAAAAGGAAATATACTGAAAGGCAATTTAGAACTATGCACAAAAAGTTATTAAGTTGTGCATACTTTGGACCTACTCATTCCACTACTAAATCAATGCCCCAAAGAGATCTAAGAGAGAAGAAAAAGAATCCATAAGTACAAAAATATTTGTAGCAACTTTTTTTGTTGATGGCAAAGAACTACAAACCAACAGAGCTCCCATCAACTTGGGATAATCAAACAATATGATGTATGAATCCAATAAAACCCTCACTTGATCTTTCTATCCCCATTTAACCATAGTACTGTATCTCCTCAGCCCATTGTGGCTAAACGCCGCAAAAAGGTCATCTACAATAGGTGCCTCAAGACTTTATCTCTTCTCATTCTCTTGCCCTAACAATCTTCTGATTTCCAATATTATCATTGCCCTGAAACCACTCTCTCCAAAGTTACCAAGGCTGCAAATTTTGTAGATGGTTCTTTCTCCTCATTCTCCTTGACCCCTCTACAGCCTCTGACACTATTGATCACTCTCTCCTCTTTGATACTGTTCTCTCTAGGCTTTCAGGATACCTTTCTCCTCCTTTTCTTCCTGTTAGACTACTCATTTTCAGTCTCCTTTCTTGATTCCTTATCTAGATCATGCCTTCTAATTGTACATAGTCCTCATGACTCTATCCTGGGCCCTTTTCTCTTCACTATCTATACTACTTCATTTGATAATCTCATCAGCTCCCATGGATTTAACTGCCATCTCTATGCTGACAAATTTCAAATCTATTCATCTTGCTCTAACCTCACCAATAACCTCCAATCTCACTACTACAAATGCCTTTCAGACATCCTGCCTTGGATGTCCAGTAGATATCTTAAACTCAACATATCTCAAACTGAACTCATTCTTTCCCCCAACCCCTTTCTCCATTATCAGGCTCACAATCTAGGAGTCTTCCTGTACTCATTACTATGTTTCACTTCCATATCAAAGCTGCTGCCACAGGTCTGATAATTTCACCTTTGAAACATCTCTTTCATATGTCCCCTTTTCTCCTCCGACACAGCCACATCTCTAGGACAAGCCTTTATCACCTCAAGATTGGATTGTTGCAGCAACCAGGTCTGCCTGACTCAAGGCTGTCCTCACTCCAATCCATCCACCATTCAGTTAGTAAAGTGTTTTTCCTAAAGCATATGTCTGATCATATCAACTCCTACTCATTAAACTCCAATGACTCCCTATCACTTCTTGGATCAAAACCAAAATATCCTATTTGTATTCTAAGCTCTTCATAACCAGCCTCTCCCCATGCACTTTTGGGGTTTTCTTACATCTTTTCCCCCTTCCCACTCCCATGTATTCTTCAATCCAGTGACATAATATCCTCATATTACAAGTGAGGAAACTGAGGCAAACAAAGGTTAAGTTGTTGTTCTATGAGCAAAACACTCCATCTTCTGATTCTGGCCATTTTCTTTTTTTTTCTCTTCTTTGTAATTCAATAATGTTTTCATTTGCCAATTCATAAAATATTTATTTCCTTCTCTTCCTACCTCCATCTATTCTTCAGGAGAAAACAAAGAAAAAGAAAACCCTTGAATTAAATATTCTTAGTCACACCAATAAGTTCCAGCACTAGTTATTTTAACATTAATTTTTCTTAAACGAGTTCTGAATTCTCTTCCTCCTTTCCACCCCTCCCCTACCCATTGTGAAAGCAAGAAATGTGATATCAATTATACACGTGCAATCATGCAAAACATATTTCCATATTAGCCATGTGGCAAAAAAGCAAGAAAAATAAAGGAAAAAAGTATGATTTAAATTACATTTAAACTCCATCAGCTCTTTCTCTAGAGGTGGATAGCATTTTTTCATCATAAAAACTTCAGAACTGTCTTGGATCATTGTATTTCTCAGAATAGCTAAGTCCTTCATGGTTGATCATCATACGATATTGCTATTACCATGTACCATGTTCTCCTGGTTCTGCTCACTTCACTTTGCATCAGTTCATGTAAGTCTATTCAGGCTTTTCTGAAATCATCCTCTCCATAATTTCTAATGACACAATAGTATTCCATCACAATCACAACTCATTTAGTCATTCCCCAATTGATAGGTGTCCCTTCAATTTCTAATTCTTTGCCACCACAAAAAGAGCTGCTATAAATATTCTTGTACGTATAGGTCCTTTTCCTTTTCCCTTTATCTCTTTAGGATACAGATTTAGTAGTGCTATTGATGGGTCAAAGGGTTTTATAGTTTTATAGCCCTTTGGACATAGTTCCAAATTGTTCTCCAGAATTGTTGGATTAGTTCACAACTCCACCAACAATGCATTAGTGTCCCAATTTTTACACATCCCCTCCAACATTTGTCATTTTCATTCCCTGTCATGTGAGCCAATCTGATAGGTATGAGGTGGTACCTCAGAGTTATTTTAATTTGTGTTTCTCTAATCAATGGTTATTTAGAGCATTTTTAATATATCTATAGATAGCTTTGATTTCTTCTTCTGAAAACTGTCTTTTCACATCCTTTGACCATTTTTCATTTGGAAAATGATTCGTATTTTTATACATTTCACTCCATTCTCTATATTTGAGAAATGAGGCTATTAACAGAGAAAGTTGTTATTTTTTTATTTCCTGCTTTTGTTCTAATTTTGGTGGCATTGGTTTTGTTTGTGCAAAATCTTTTTTGTTTAATGTATTCAAAAATATCCATTTTAGATCCTGTAATGCTCTCTATCACTTGCTTGGTCATAAATTTTTCCCTTACTCATAGATCTGACAGGTAAAGGATTCCATACTCCCCTAATTTGCTTTCATTCACAAACTGCAGGAGGTGAGCAGTAGGTTCTTTCCATTTCTATTACACCCTCTGCTTCTATGAATGCAGGGCAGTTTTCCTTGATAATTTCTTTAAATATAATGTCTGGGTTCTTTTTCTGATCATGGCTTTCAGTTCGATGATTCTTAACGATTTAGTCCAATGATTCTTAAATCATTTCTCCTTGATCTATTTTTTAGGTTAGTTGGGTTCTTTTTCTGATGAGATATTTCACATTTTCTTCTACTTTTTCATTCTTTTGATTGTGTTTTATTGTTTCTTGATGTCTTGGGAGGTGTTAGTTTTCAGCTGTCCAATTCTAATTTTTAAGAAAAATTTTTTTTTCTAGTGAGCTTTTGCACCTCTTTTTCCAGTTGTCCAATTCTGTTTTTTTTTTTAAATTAGTTCTTTCCTTCAGTGGGCTTTTTGTACATCTTTTTCCAGTTGACCAGTTTGACTTTTTAATGAGTTCTTCTCTTCAATTGATTTTTGTGCCTCTTTACCATTTGGCCAATGCTATTTTTAAGGCATTATTTTCTTCAATATTTTGTGCTTCTTTTACCAAGTTGTTGACTTTCTTTTCACAATTTTCTAGCATCACTCTCACTTATTTTACCAAATTTTCCTCTAACTCTCTTATTTGAGTTTTAAAATCCTTTTTGAGCTCTTCTAGGAATTTTTATTGGACTTGTTGTCCAATGGACATTCTTTTTCTGAGGCTTTGCTTTTAGCTATTTTGACACTGATGTCTTCTAAGTTTGTGTCTTGGTCTTCACTGTCACCATAGTAGACTTTTATGGTTAGGTTCTTTTTTTCCCATTTGCTCTTTTATCCAGATGATTTCTTGCCATTTATGGTAAAGTTGAGTTATGCTCCTGATGTGGAGGAGGCACTGTCCCAAGCTTTAGGTTTTTTTCATGCTGCTCTTTTCAGAGCTCATTCTAAAGTAAGTTTTTGGTTTTCCAAGATGCTATAATTCAAGGAAAGGTGTAGTCACCATTTTCCTGCCTTATGCTCTGGTCCTTATTCAAGAGGGGACCTTACTTCCATGAAGATGCAAGTGCTAATTCTCCTATTGGCCCTGGAATTATGCTCATAATCTTCTTCTGACCAGTTGTCAGCTACTTTACTACCTCTAGGATGAGAGGTCCCAAAGTTGCTGTTACCACTGTCATAGCTGTGTCTAAGGCCTACTGCTGGTTCTGGCTGCCCCTCCACCTGGTGTCATAGACTTCTCTTGCCAACTTCCTAAGCTGTCTTATGCAAGAAAACTGTCTCACTCCAACCTTACGCTGGTTCTGCCTCTCCAGAATTCAATTTGAAGTATTATTTTAAAGTTGTTTGGAGGGAAATGTTGGGAGGGTTCAGCTGAATTGCTGCCTGTACTCCTGGATCTTTTTCTTAATAATCAGTTCTGGACATTTTCTATGGCTATCCCAAATGTTTCTTCCTCCTCATCTCTGTCTTCTGGCTTCCCAGATTTCCTTTAATTTCCAAGTAAAATCCCACCTGAAGGCATCCTTTCCTAACCCCTCTTAATTCTGGTGCCTTTACTCTCTTAATTATTTCCAATTTATCCTGTATATAGCTTGTCTGTATACATATTTGTTTGCTTGTTGTCTCTCCCATTAGATTGCAAGCTCCTTGGGGGAAAGGACTATATTTTGCCTCTTTTTGTATCCTCATTCTTAGAGCAGTACCTAGAACATTATAGGTACTTGTTCTGTCAATTGTGTTCCACTCTTCATGGTCCCATTTGGGATTTTCTAGTCAAAGATACTGGAGTGGATTGCCATTTTTTTCTCCAACCTATTTTACAGATGAGGAAACTGAGGCAAACAGAGTTAAGTGACTTGCCCAGTGTTACACTATTAGTAAGTGTTCAAGGCTAGATTCCTAATTCTAGGTCCAACACTCTATCTATTATATTACCCAGTAGCTCCATAATAGGTACTTAATAAATGTTTGGTGACTAAATGATTGACCAGAATATTAATGTGCCATAATAAGTATTTAATAAATATTTGGTGGCATGTGGACTTGAAACAATGATTCCAGAGAAACCTGGGAAGACTTATATGAAACAAAGTGAACTGAGCAGCACCAAGGGAACAATTTATACTAAATATACTAAAAAAATACTAAAAATAAAACCATAAAGACAACTTGTATGATGTAAGAATTCTAAGCAATGTGATGACCAACCATGATTCTGTAGGACAGATGAAGAAATGTGCTACCCACCTCTTAATAGAGTGGTTAGGGACTGAGAGTGGAGAATGAGATATACATTTTTGATACAACCAATTAGAGTTATTTTGCTTAGCTACGCATATTTCTTATAGGGGTTTTGTTTTTCTTTTTTCTTTTTCCCCCTGTGAGGGAGGGAAGGAGTTGGGAAAGCTAGAAAATTGATCTTTGTTAACAGAAAAATTAAATTGACAAAAACAGAGCATATTACCAAGACACACTGCTCAAAATATTCAGACTCGTCTAAGCTTTGATATCAGTTCATCCTATAAATCATCATTCTTTCCTTCTCCATACCCCCTGTCAAATTTGTGGCATTTCCTACCCTAATGTGAACATAAGGTTGTGGGAGGGAGGAGGATTGTGAACAGTGGGGGAGGAGGGCAGTAAAATATTTTTCCTAGTCATCGCCTTTTAAATCCTCCCCTTTGGAGCTTACATCACTGCTACTCTTTAAAGGGCCAAAATGAAGAATCCCAGCAAGACCCACCTGTAGCAAGACTGACAGCAAACGAGCAATGATTTGACAGGCATCTGTTCCTTCTCACCCACCCAGCAGGGACAGAGAAGGCGCACACAAGGAAATGAGGTTTTCTGAGCAGTATTTACGGTCTCCAACAGCGTTGCCCACACTCTAAAGAACCCATGTTGTTTTGCAAACACATTTCTCCCTCTAGCCTCTCTGAAAGAGAGTGTAACTGTAGCCATGCTGTCTCTGTATCATTTGGCAGGTGGCGTCTTGTTAAGGGAGGCAGCAGCATTTCACCCGGAGACCGGATGCTAGCAGGTGGGCAGTTTGGCCTCAGCACGCATCACAACCTAGAAGAAAAGGGAGAGGATTGGGGCTAGAAGCCCTCGGTCTATCCATCTCCTGAAAGCAGCACTGTCATCTGCCCAGAAGGAAGAGCGAAAAGAGGTGGGGGGGTATATCTCAAAACAAACAAAGAAATAATTCAGGCCCATTACTGCTTTCTTCAGACGATCCACTGGAATTGTGGAACTTTCAGGAATCACGGGGTCTCAGATGGGGAGTCAAATGCTGCCCCTCCTCCTGGAGGAGATCCTAGGATTAGGCTATGAATCTGGGTAGAGATGGAAGGGACCACAGAGACCTTCTATGTCCTCCAAATTCTGAAATTTGGGAGGAAGGCTAGATGATCTACCCAAGGTCACACAGGTAGTCAGGTGTCCAAGGGAAGATAGGAAACTTGATCCTTGACTTCCCTTCCAAAGCCAACATTCTTTCCACTTCCACTACACTCCACTGGCCTTAATGACAGCAGAACAGGGCTGGTATGAGTCTGAATTCCCTCTGGCCTTAGATGATTAGATTCTTCTGATATCTAAGCCATGTAGCTGACCAAAGTCCGTTTTCACTTTCACCTGCCATCTCTGTCAAATGACACAACATTTAAAGTGCTTTTCAAACTATAAATCACTATATAAATGCTACAATAGCAATAATAATATCATCAATATGGAATAGAATTACTATTATTATTATTATTGTCAACTCTATTCTTAAAAAACAATGTGTTAGAAAAGGCTTGGGATTTAGAGTCAAAGGACTGGAGTTCAAATCCCAGTCTCAATTATTTACTACCTACGTCATCTTGGGCAAGTAACTTAACCATAGCTCTTCAATTTCCTGACCTGGAAAATGAGGTGGTTGGCCTTGGTGGCTTCCAAGGTTCTTTCCAGTTCTAAATCTTTGAGTCTACATGTACTGGGGGCACCAAACCAGGGAATCTGATGCCATTCTCAGTTACAGACACAGAGTTTGACCTGGAAGGGACCAAAGAAGTCATCTCGTCCAACCCCATCATTTTACAGATAAAGAAACAGAGGTTTAGGGAAGTAAAGGCCTTGAACAAAGCCACACAGTTAGCAAATGACAGAACTAGGATTTGAACTTGGGTATATTTGGTGATTCAGTGCATAGGGTGCTGGGCCTGAAGTCAGAGTCATCTTCCTGAGTTCACATCTGGCCTCAAACACTATATGAAGGAGAAGGAAATGGCAAACCACTCCAACATCTTTGCCAAGAAAACCCCAAATGGGGTCACAAAGAATCAGACGTGACTAGAAAGACTGAACAACAAGAACATTTGAGTCCAATGTCGCTACACCACCATATAGCCTCTGTGACATAATAGGTCCTTAGAGGGTGAGAGCCCTGACCAACTGGTACACTCCCTCACCTCTTGTCCTCATCTTCTGACCAGAAACCTCTCACCTCCTCCCCTTAACCTTGTGACACAGAGTCATTGACTCTTAGACAAAAGAAATCATAGGAACCTAGGTCATAAATCCTTCGATGTTTCTGCCTGTTCTCATACTTTCATTCTTTTCCCAGGTGTCCATTTCCACCATATTCAAACCCTATTTTGACCTCTGGAATCCCTTCTGTATTCAGACGAGGCCATTTGATAGAACATGCTCAAAACTACCCTTCCTGGTTCCAGTCAACTCTGTGAGTGCTTTGGGAACTGCTTCTTTTTTGAAAAAATGTATTTATTTATTTGGGAATTGCTTCTTACCAAGCATGAGTCATCACTGAGGGGCTTAAAATTGTGAGATGATTGACTCCTCTAATTGACTAATGAGACAGAAGAGTCGATGATTCAGTAAGTTAGGTAAGTAAGTTCAGTAAGTAAGGAAGCAAACTGCCCACTCACCTCTCTCTCTTACTCTCAGCATAATGTGACTCTTGTGAGCAGAGGATAAAGGTGGGTTCTTTTCTACCCCAGAATCATGGGGTAGAAATGATGCTCCCCATGAGGAATATGAACTCAACCAGGCAAGCTTACCTGGGGTCCCAAGAGCCTGTAACATCTTGTGTGTTTCCTTTACTGAGTAGTAACCCCTAGATGAATGTATTTAGTTTGCAATCAAATCTGCGAGCTTGAAATGTCCGGAGGCCTACTAGGGTGACTGTGGTGGTCACTGTTGTAATTAGTTGCCTAAGGTGGTTGACTGTGGATATGACTGAACATGAAATTCAGAGAAAGTTCAAATTTGGAGAAATGTGATAATGCAGAGCCAAAGTGAAATGAAGACACCTGATTAGAAAGCTGTTTAACATATTGATATGATTTGAATTGTCCTGGAATGGCCTGCCACCTTTGATCACTATAAGTATTGGAATATCCTTCCACCAGGCCTTTCACTTTCTCCCATTAATGAGTTCCTCCCAGAAGAGTCTCCATTTTGTGGAAAGACTTGGGCTAAACCCACCTTCATTCTGACTTTCTAGACTTCAAAATCATCCAGTGTTGGATCTCCATCATCCTCAAACCTCATCTCCCCCAACCTTTCAGCTCAGTTTATCAACTCTATTTTGTATGTCTTTTCCCTTAACAATGAAAGCTCATTGAGGCCAAGGGCTATCTTTCATTTGGCTTGCATTTGTTTCTATAACACTTAACATGGTACCCACCACATAGTAAACATTTTTAAAATGTTTATTTCCTTCTTCCTTCTTCCTTCTTTCCTTCTCTGTACCCAAGAGCCCTGAGGCTGCTGTATGAAGAAAACAACCATCCTGCTTCTAGTCCTGGCCCCACAGTCACTATTGAGGGAAAGAACTCTTTTGGAGAAGGAACCAACCATCCCCACCAATTAATGACCAACTGTTATCTATGGGGCAAGCACAGGAGAAAGCATGTGCCAGACAAGTCAAACCATCACCACCACCTGCCCCTCAGACTCCAAAGGAAATATCCCATGATTCTGAACCCAAGAACTTTGGAACGACAATGCCCTCCAAACTACCAGTTCCATTTCTAGCCAGGGATGCACACCCCTTATTGAGGGTAGAAATAATTCTGGAGAAGAGGCTAACAACTCTAACACCAATTTCTGTCTGCCACCAAGAGGCAGATGAACCCAAGAGTCCTAGGACTGACAGTACCTCCTAAAGCTGGGGTCCTGCTTCCAGCCCATCCAGGGAAGCAATCCTTCCTCCCCCTCCCCACCTCAGAGGTGAGACCAGACTACTTCTTCCCATAGGTGCTATATGCATAGCTCCTAAAGACCCAGAAAAAAAGCTCTTAACATTGTCAAATGGTTCATCATCAGAAACCCATGTGATCTTATCAGTAGGAATGGCATTAAAGTAGATCCATTGCCATCTGCTTTGCTAATGCATCCTCAGAATCATGCAACCTTTGCCTCTGACTTGCAGCTGAAATCTCTTATATACCTTGCTTCCCCCATTTGAATGTGTGCTCCTTGAAAACAGGGACTATTTTCTTTTCCTATTGCATCCCTAGGACTTAACACAGTGCTTTGTCTGTAATATACATCAAAAGTGTTTTCCATTTCTTCATTCATATGGGACATTCACCATTCAAGACAGTGGAAGAGTTCCAGAGCTGAAAGAGTTAACTACCAAGGGAATGGTCTCTGGTCTGGTGACAGTGACAAGGTAGCTTTCAAGCAGATGACAAAGGAAGCTTGACTGGAAGTGACCCAACCATATTAAGCTATGTGAAAAATTCAGCAAATTGAGGCCATCCAGCTCAAATCCCCTGTATGGTCTTTATTTCTCTCCTCTTTTAGCTTTAGTCTCTTAGAAAGAGTTGGCTCTTCTCCTTTCTGAAACCAAACCTTCTACTTACGTCCTTGAGCCCATATATTTCTTTCTCTTCTGGGAGAATTCTTACTCTCTTTTCACTTTGAATCTTTCCTTTTATACTGACATTTCCAAGCTACTTACAAAGATTCCCATGTCTTGCCCTTTCCTTAAAAAAACTTTCACTTGACCCTGCCATCATGTGGAGTAATTATCATTGATCTTCTCTCCCTTTCATTCTCACACCCTTGGAAAGTGTTTTCTACTTTCCATGATTCCAATTCTTCACTGTCCACACATTGCCCATACCCATCAAATAAGGCTTCTGATAACACTATTCTGCAGAATCTGCTCTCTGAGTTTCTTAATGATGACTTAAGAGTTTCTTAATGATGACTTAGCTGCTAAAACTAATGGACTTTTTTTCAGTTTTTATCCCCCTTCACCACCCTGCATCTTTCTGGCTGCTCACCTCTTCTCCTGGATTTTCTCTCTTCCTTGGTTTCTATGATACTGCTCCTCCTAATCTCCCTCTCATATCTCTAACCTTTCCTCTTAGCTTCCTCTGTGGCACCATCTTCCATATCCCACCTCTTGAAAGTCAGTGTCGAACAAAGCTCTGTCCTGAGCCTTCTCCTCTTTTCTCTCTACATGCTCTTCCTTAGTAATCTTATTACTGCTCCTAGATTCAAATATCACGTCCATAAAAATGACTCTCAGAAGTATATATCCAGTCATCAATCCTCTCTGGAACTCCAGTCATGCATTATAACCTACCTGATGAATATCTCCTCATAGATATCCTGGAGGCATATCCAATTCCAGCTGGCTAATGAATATCCAACAGATGTATAGAATCTCAGAAATACCAGACACTTCAATAGCCATCTAGTCCAAATCATATTTTAAAAAGAATCCCTACGACAAGATACCCAATAAGCAATCAGTGAGGGGGAAACCACTACTTTTGGAAGTAGATTAATCCAATTTTAGATAGCTCCATTTTGAAAGAATTTTTTCTTTGCAGTAAGTCCAAGTCTGCCTCTGTGTAACCTCCATCTACTGTATCTAGCTTTTGCCTTCTGGTACTAAAAATCTTGTGGCATATGAAATTCTGAGAGACAAAGTTCTGGGTATGATTTATTGATTTATTAATTAGGCTAATAAATAATCAATAACCAAGGGCTGTGATCTCCCTCAGTAATCAAAGTCACCTTAAATTTGGTCTGCCTTCCCGACAGAACATTATTGGGACCTCCCTGAGAAGCAAAAGGCAACCCTGATTGATGGATACTTAATGAGGAGGTAGACTTTTTGTTTTGTTTTGTTCAGACTCTCCTTGAACCCATTTGGGGTTTTCTTGGTAAAGATACTGGAATAGTTTGCCATGTCCTTCTCCAGTCCATTATATTGATTGGGAACTGAGGCAAAAAGGTTAAGTGATTTTCCCAGGGTCACCACACAGCTAGTGTTTCAGGCTCTGTTTGAACTCAGGAAGATGAGTCTCCATGATTCCAAGCCCTAGAGTGATATCCACCACGTCACCTAGCTGCCCCTGTCCAAGAAGGCAGATTAAAAGCTCTCAGATCTTCTGGATTGCTTCATTGTTGGGGGCAAGAGGGGAGAGTTCAGCTTAGGATGAATGCCTACTCATGAAATTTAGCAGCCTCCAGCAATCTGGGCAAGGAAAACCAACCCACTCGGGCTCTCTGTGGTTTAGTTTCTCCTTTGTAGGACTTTCAACCGTCTGTACCCCAACTTTGATTAGAAATGGATGACACAAGAATCACTTCTTAAACTAGCTCAACTTGACTTCTGTTTGTGGGATAAACAAATCTAGGGTCCCTGCCTAGGAAAATGTTTTGGGGGCTGGGAGATAGTGTACCCTCAGAAAGAATGGGAGCGATCTCTTCTGAGTTAAGGATGGCAGTTCTAACAGAAAAGGGAATGGTACAGGTTAATATTAATCAAATGTTACAGCATTAAAATGAATGTTCCTCAAAGTCTCATCATTCCTAGATGAACCCCTTTCAAATACTTGAAGAAAGTTACCATGTCCAGCCTGGTGACTCTTCTCTTCCCTGGGCCAAATATCCCCAGCTTTGTCTACCAATCTTTATAGTTCATGAATTCGGGATCCTTTGTCATTCTGGTTGTTATCCTCTGGACATTCTCTACCTTATTAATGTCTTTCTTAAATTATGGATACCCACTCCTTAAAACAATACTCCAAATATGGTCTAACCAGGGCAGAATTCATTGGGATTTTGAACTTCTAAAGCTATTCCTCTCAGTGAAAGACAACATTAGCTTTCGAGACTGCCATGTTATATCATATCTATCCATGACTCATTCATTCACAATCTACTTTATAAGCATGATTCTTTCATTGCCCTCTCTTCAAAACTTCCTATTTCTTTTGAAGATACCATCATCCACCCAATAATCCATGTTTATCATGCTCAGTCATCCTGAATTTTTCTTTCTCCCTGACACTTGATCATGTGATCACACGCCATATTTTATCCCATTTCAACAAACTTGCTAAACCCAGTTGAGGATAACTAACACACCTCAAACCCATCAGCAAAGTAAGGAGCATGCAAAGACTTTCTCCAGCAGAATGGGTAGGTGAGAACAATTTGTTCCCATGATCATGAAGTCAGCCAAAGAAGGCACCGTGAAGTGCTTAGAGCTCAGTCAGACACAGAAGACACCAAGGTCATCCACTGCATCTCAAGCCATCTCCAGTCATCCTGATTTTTGTCTTGCCACTGGACTTTGATGACTTTGAAGACAGAGTGAGGCTGAAGACTTTTGAACTCTGCTTCACTTAAATCCAATTCATACACAATTCATTAGCTATGATGACAGTCTATTTAAAAAATGAAGGATAAACAACATCCTACCCATTCTGCACTCTCTTCTCCTGCACTTATCCCTTCCTCTCCAGTCGTGTAGGCACCACATTGGTTCAGAATCTCATCGCTTCTTTTCCTTGTCTTCCATTTCCTCCCCTTGCTTTCAGTCTCCTC
Source organism: Pseudochirops corinnae (assembly GCA_028646515.1). Lineage (NCBI taxonomy): Eukaryota > Metazoa > Chordata > Mammalia > Diprotodontia > Pseudocheiridae > Pseudochirops > Pseudochirops corinnae. The sequence goes on along the minus strand of CM053587.1, from coordinate 319,565,482 downwards.
ACCAATTCATTTTCCACATTGCTGCTTAAATAATCTTGCGGTGACATGTGTCTGACCTTGTCACTACCCTGCTTAAATGGCCTGTAGGAGAACTTGCTGACTACTTAAGCTGATATTTTATGCCCTGCACAATCTGGATCCTACCTACCTTTCCATCTTATTTCCCAGTACTCTCCTTCATATATCAATAGCCTGAACTCCTTGTTGATTGCTGAACTTGACATTCTATCCCCTACTCCCAGGCATTCACAATAGTCATCTCCCTAATCAATGTTTGTTGAACTGAGCATTACTCATTTAGAAAAGGACCACAGGGAAACAGGATTTAGAGGTAAAAGGGATCTTAGAACAAATAAGTTAGAATTTCAGACCTGAAAGAGACCTTAGAACATAGAATATTAGAACTGAACACAGATTCACAGAGTTGCAGGGACTTAATTGAAAAAAAAAAACAGCCCTTTCCTCAGAGGATCTGAGTTCATATATCACCTTGAATACCTACTTACTATAGGGTTTTAGGAAAGTCAATGAACCTTGATAGGATGCATTTTCCTTACCTATAAAATGAAGGAGACTGGACTAAGTGATATTTGAGTTCTCTTAGCGATCCAGACATACCAACCTAGGATGACCTTAGAGGAGTCTTAAAATATAAGATATAAAAAAGGACTTTAAAAACATAGAATGGTCTATCAAAAAGGGATCTTAGAAAATAGACCATAGTATGTCAGAGCTGAGAGGGTTCATGGAATAGAAAATATCACAGCATTTGGGGTTCTTCTTAGAACACAAGATGTCAGAGCTTGGAGGGTCCTTAGGGTACAGAATGTCAGAGTTGAGAGGAGCCTTCAAACATGGAATATAAGAGCAAGGAGTGACCCTTGGAGTACAGAATGTCATAGCTGGGAGGGCCCTTAGAGTACAGGACATTTGGGATGGCTAGGGGCACAGTAAATGGAGCATGGACACTGGAGTCAGGAGGACCTGAGTTCAGATTTGACCTCAGACACTTAACACTTATTAGCCATGTGACCTTGAACAAGTCACTTAACCTCAATTTTACCTGCCTTCCCCCCTTCAAAAAGCAAAAAAAGAATACAGAACATTAGAGCTGCAGGAAAGGTGTGCATGTGTATGTGTGTGTATGTGTGTTTATGTATATATACACATATGTGTATGTGTGTTTTATATGTATATGTTTATATATGGCTTCATACATATATTTATATTTATTTATATGTATATTTATATGTATATTTATATTTATTTATATGTATATTCATAGGGAGAGAATCTCTTTCTATATACACACATTTACATATACATGAATACATATTCATATCACCTAGTTCAGTTCTCTTAATTTCTAGACTAGGAAACTGACATCCAAGAAGAGAAAATGCCTTGTCCATATTCCATAGCTAGTAAGGAGAAGAGCACAGATGACCATCAAGCTCTGAATGGGTTGGTTTCCAAAAACTTGTTTAGAAATCAGTGAATGGCAGGATGCATACCACTCTAATGCTGCAAGGATCTCCATAGCAATAATTCCATGCCTGGCAACAAGGCAGTTAGAGAAAGCAGAAATCTTCAGAATAAGCGGCATAGGCAGTTTCTCATTATTTCATAAGGTATCTTTTTGTTGTTGTTAACTGATGATAGACTAATTGATTCACTCCTGACTCTGAGTAATTAGCAGATGTTCAGGATTTTAAAACAAAATTAAAACTGGGACCAACTGCCAGAACACTGAACACTCTATTCCACATTTTTACTTGGCCCTGGATACACTAATCCATCAATGTTGGGAAGTTCTTCCCATGGCTCTCTGCACATCCCTCACCCTTGCACCCAGCAGACACCAGACACCCCTAGTAAGGCTGAGACCTCTGGGAGAGATACAGACCTCAAACATGATACTCTGTCTCCCAACCTTTGCATTGGCTGTCCCTCATGCCTGGAAGGTTCTCCCTCGTCACTTCTATCTCATAGTTTCCTTTAAGGCTCAACTCAAATCTCTCCCTATCCCCACTGCTAGTTCCTTCTGTCAGAGATTGTTGCTGTTGTTCAGTCATTTCAGTCATGTCTGATTCTCTGTGACCCCATTTGGGGTTTTCTTGGTAGAGATACTGGAGTGGTTTCCCATTTCCTTCTCCAGCTCATTTTACACATGAGGAAACTGAGGCCAACAGGGCTAACTGACTCATCTAGGATCATATAACTAGTAAGTATCTAAGGATGGATTTGAACTCAAGTATTCCCAACTCCAGGTCCTGTACTCTATCTACTGTGCCACCTAGCTGCCCTTCTCTCAGAGATTGCCTCGCATTTATACTCAATAGCTGAGTCTAGATTAGTATGGATAATAAATCCTGTGAAGTGGTCACATGTATTGAAATTAACACTATTTAAAGTTATAATTATGTAAAACTTGGTCATTTGTTCCAACTCAACAGAACTAGGGGAGTGCAAATTCTAATAAAGAAAACTACTTTACCTGATTCATAATCCACCCTAATCAGGACCTCGTTGTGTATAGCCCCTAAGTACAAAGTTGTTTCCATTTTGTCTCTCTCATTAGAATATAAGCTCCTTGAGGGCAGGGACTGCTTTTGCCTTTCTTTGTATCCCCAACACTTGGTACAATCCGTGGCACCTAGGAAAGGGAATAAGCATTTATTAAGCACCTACTATGTGCCAGGCACTGCAATGAGCACTTTTTACAAATATTATCTCATTTGATCTTTGCAACAACCTAGGAAGAAGGGTGCTATTATTATCACTATTTTATAGTTAAGGAGACTGAGGCACAGGGGTTAAGTGACTTGGTCACACTACTAGTGAAGGTCTGAGACTGGATTTGAACTCAAATCTTTCTGACTCGTAGAGGCCCAGCACTCTATCCACTGTATCACCTAGTAGGTACTTTAGCCAACACTTCTGAAACATGCTAGTTATGATAATGTCTTCTGAGTTCACTAAGGGAGCATTACTTATGTGACTTTGATAGATTAGCAAATTCAATGATCTGGGTAAAATGAACTGGAGAAGGAAAAGGCAAACCTGTACTATCTTTGTGAAGAAAACCCTAAATGGGGTCATGAAGAGTCAGACATGGCTGAGAATGACAAACAAAAAAAATTTCTTCAGAGGATGCACATCACAAGTTACCTTTATCCTCTCACTCTGGAAGGCTCTCACCAATGTCCTCTAGTAAATCCTCTACAATGGGTTGACCTGCAGGGCTAAGAGCCTTCATCTCCCTTGTTGACATTTCATGGAAACCAATGAAGCTCTTGATCCATGACCAGCCCACCTCTTTTTTCCAGTTATGAGTCTTTATTATGATTCTCTTTATCTCACTTCTCTTGCTCAATTCTTGGTTGACAATATTTCCCCCTATTTACTCCCACCATCCATCTGTCAACTGTCTTTTGTATGAGACATGTCTTTAGTTCTTTGGAGTCTGTAGCATTCCATGACCCATTGCCACAAATCCTCACTGAGAGAATGCTGGTGTTAAAAAAACAGACTGTTTGCCTCCACCACTTCTTTTCAGAAATAGAGAATCATGGGTGGAACACTGTGTATACTATCAAGTTTTGTTGATGTGTGAGTTAGTTTTAATGAGAGTTTCTTTTTTTGTTTACTTTTTGTTCTTTATTACAAGGCAACAATTCTTAAAGTATAGCCTGGGAACTCCAAAGGATCTCTCAGATCTTTCTAGGGGGTCTACTAGGTCAAAACTATTTTAGTAATAATACTAAGATGCTTTCACTTCTAATATGGAAAATACTGTTACACAAATCTATCAGCTTTACTGCTTGGTTTCAATTCCACCATCATCATGACCCCTTCCCCTGCCCTCAGCCCAGAAAAGCTCATCACCACTTTGTGATCTGTGATTTCAGTTATAGCTTACTGAAAATGTGATGTGATTTTCGTACTCAAGTTAAAGGACCTTTCTAGATACCAGATTAAAAAGAACTAAGGGAAAGGAGTTCAAAAAAGTCATCCAGGAAGCCTTTGGTAGTTTAGTAGAACAAGAAGGAAGATATCCAAAAATTATTTCTCATTCATTCACCAATTCAATGGACATTTATTAGACACCAACCATATACAAAGAACTATACCGTTGTTGTTGATGTTTAATGATTTAGCCTATGCTACTCTTCATGACCATCTTTTTCTAATTAAAGGAGCCATCCTTTCACTCACTTCTTAAAGAGGTCTATTCACTGGATGGGCATTACCTCACTCTAAGTGAATACCCAAAAAGGCCTTAGCCTAAAAGGGCCAAGGCTTCCCATTGCATCCTGAGCAATCTCCAGTCATCCTGATGAATATCTGGTCACTGAATCCAAATGGCTCTGGAGGAGAAAGTGAGGCTGGTGAGCTTGGCCAACCGTCCTGCACTCAAATCAAAGTCAACTGCAAGTCATGTCATCATTTTCCTGATGCCATGGTCCTCTTCAAAAATGAAGGACAGACTCAACCTATTTGGGGTTGTGCCTGAATGGGGACTCAGCTGGTTGGGTAACTCAGCTCATCCTATCCCTCTCCTTCTTCTTCTCCTTTCCAAAGTAAAGTAAAATTTGATGGTCAGGATCTGCCAGCTTAACCTGGGTTCACAGGTTAGATTCCTTCCTTCCTTCCTTCCTTTCTTCTTTAAACCTTAAGTCCAGTTCACTCTGAAGCTCACAGATTGGACCACAATCGATGCCTGCCCAAGCTCCACTTAATGTCTGTATTTTGGACCTTCCTGGTTTAGGGTAAAAGTCAGTGGTAATTGTTTCTCTTTGGAACAGCAAGCCTGAAGGTCTTCTACTTCCAGCTTGATTTTTTTTCTTTTTCTAATTAAAAGGGCCACTCCTTCACTAATTTCTTAAAGAGACCTATTCAATGAATGGGAGTTATCTCACTCTAAGTGAGTTCTGGAAAAGACAGCCTAAAAGGACCAGGGTATCCCATTGCATCCTGGGTCATGTCCAGTCATCCTGATAAATATCTGGTCACTGGATCCAGATGGCTCTGGAGGAGAAAGTGAGGTTGGTGACCTTGCACAGCCCTCCCTCACTCAAATCAAAGTCAACTGCAAGTCATGTCACCATTTTCCTGATGCCATCATCCTTTTCAAAAATGAAGGACAAACACAACAATAACAACAACAACAACAACAACAACAACAACAACAACAGCTCTTTATGATCATGTAGACCAGTGGTTCTCAACCACCCTAATGTGGTGACCCATTAATACTCATGTGTGGGCGTATCTGCATGTGGGCGGATCCACCTGGAGATGGACAAAGGAGCAGTGTCTCAGTTCCTAAGACCACTGAAAATATGTGTTTTCCAATGGTCTTAGGTGACCCCTGTGAAAAGGCCATTCGACCCCCAAAGGGGTCGTGACCCACAGGTTGAGAACCACTGATGTAGATCACTGTCCCTGGGGTTTTCTTGGAAAAGAAACTGTTATAGCTTGCTGTTTTCTTCTCCAGTGGATCACTTTTTGTCAGAACTCTCCACTATGATCTGTAGCCCTCCACAGCATAGCTCATACTTTCCTGGAGCTATGAAAGGTCCTTAACTAGGACAAGACAGTGATGCAAAAGGGGAGGCACTATATTATGTATTAAGAATACAAAGACAAAAAAACAGCCTACTCTAAGGAAGCTTCAATTCTATTCTGAAACAATTTGTATGCAGATAAATAAATATAAATTAAAGTCATGTGGGGAGGAGGGATTCTAAGGACCACAGAGAACCAGAATAGGAATTAGCACTTGAAGGGTTAACAATCTCTGTAGGGCTATAGATCCTAAATCAGGACAGTCCCTATCCCTGGTTGGCTGACTGCATAAGTGGCTCTCCCTCTTTCCCTCTTCTTTATGAAAGAACCATAGGGGACTTCCTGTACCAAGATTGCAGAATGAGGAAGGAACTTTCTGAAGCTCTCCCAAATTCCCCTCCAAACAATTAGAAAATCACTTTACAATTGGTCTAGGAGCAGGGATGCAGCTAACCAGTCCAGCAGGAAAAGTCTGTCTCACTGGGGTGGGAGGTGAACAAGGTTCTAGAGCAGCTGCAGCAGCAGCCATCCTCATATCAGGGGGTCTTCATCAAGGTTTCAAGCCTGGGACAATCCACCAGTCCCCACCCTCCTACAAACCAGCAGTTCCCAAGACAAGGGAGCATTCTGTGTAGAACAGCAACGTCCCACACTAGCATAATTGCTAACCAGTAGTGAAATCCTGACCTGGAACTGGCCAACAGTAAAACCATGCCCCTGGGGTCTACCAACAGAGAGATCCTGTCTCAATGGCAACTCAACAGCAGGCCCCACAGCTCCTCCAGGGCAAGTCACCAGAAAGACACTTTTACCATAGCCACCCAGCAGTGAGACCCCAACCCTGGAGCAGGCCAGTAGCTGAACCCCACACCCAGGAGAGGTCAATAGGGAGGCTCTATTCCCCAATACAAAGCAAAATGGAAGCCTGCCTTCCAAGAGAGCAAGCAGCTAAGGCCTGAAGACCAGCAAAAAGCAACAGTAAGATCCAGATCCCCAGCATAATAAGCTTAGGACAGTCCAGGACTCTGGCATAAAAACACTAAGTCACAAACAAGGGCAAAAAAATGAGGCGAAAAAAAAAAAA
>CM053587.1:319538816-319558327 GCA_028646515.1 Pseudochirops corinnae | reverse complement strand
AAAATAATTTCTCAATTGAGTCTTTCCTATGCACCAAACATTGTGCAGGTCTTCCTGACTCCCAGCCTAGCACTCTATCTACTGTGCCACATAACTGCCTTGAGCATTTGTTGAATGCTACTATGTGCCAGGCAACTAACTGGATGAACTGAGGCAGCCTGATGGTCCAGCACATATCATGCTAGACCTAGAGTCAAGAACAAATCCTGCCTCAGACACTACTAGCTGTGTGACCTGGGACAAGTCACTTAATGTGATTGTGCCTCAGTTGCTTCATCTGTAAAGTCGGGCTAATAATTGGACCTCTCTCATAAGGTTGCCATGAGGATCAAATGAGATTATATTTGTAAAGTTCTCTGCAAACCTCAAAGCACTATATAAATGATAGATATTATTATTAATTTTATTATTAGCTTGGGATACAAAGGCAAATGTATTCTCTTTGACCCTGGGCAAATCATTTAAATATCTTACGGTTCTAGACAGATCTTTAAGACTCTTAAGTTGCAGAGAAGGTACCAACATATATTGGTATAGGGAATTTTCTCATCCAATTGTTTCCTATACCAATGGAATCACTGGTCTATTTGCTATCCCCATCCTTTGCAGAGGAGTGCAGAGACCCTAGAGTCCTGGTTCCTAATATCCTACATAGTTATACCCCATTCATAACTGGCCACCATGGACAGATCCTTCTAAGCACAGAAAATAAGTTGCAGCTAATACAAAATCAAATACCCCTCTTTTCCTCCTCTTGTTCTGTCTTTCACATGTACATGGTATCTGTTTACCATTGTACCAAAGCTTCCAAGCAGAGTCTGTAGGTAATCTCCTTTGATGTTTGCAGAAGGGACCCCATCAGTATCTAAGGATCTGGTTTTGTGTGTTTTGATTGGTGTTTCACAACCTTTAGAATGCCCTCTCACCATTACCAACCCTGTGCTTTACAGTGAGGAAATTGAAGGTATACATTTTATTTTATAAATTAACATCCACAAAAATAGCTTTATAAAAAATGCATGACTGCATTTTAGAGGAAATTAAGATAATAAATAATCTATAACTTGGTAAATCAGCACCATCCTTAAGTGAAGACATTTCAACTTGTTTCCCCACCCCTCCCCTGCTATTTGGCTTTATTATTTAAATAGACTCTATTTCTTTATTAAGAAATTCAGCAAGTGAGCACAGTTATCAGAATTTTGTTTATTACCATTAAATGTTTTATGTATAACAAACCAACTAACTGACGGTTCTGCTTAAAAGAGGTTTTGAGTAAATTTTACAAATGACATTGTTACAGAACTTTCAAAGTGCTCACATAAGGAGGCAATATGGTGTAGCGGAGAGAGTGAATGAATAAATGAATGAATGAATGAATGAATGAATGAATGAAAGAAAGAAAAATAATTTATTGCTTGAGTCCTTCCTGTGTGCCAGGCATTATGCTTGGTGATGAGAGTGCAATTACAAAAGTCATGCAGTCCTAGCCTTCAAGAATCTTCTGTTCCTTCTAGGGATGTATCCCAAAGAGATTTTAAAAAAATGGAAAAAAGGACTCACATGTACAAAAATATTTTATAGCAGCTCTTTTTGTGGTGGCCAAGAACTGGAAATTGAGGGGATGCCCATCGATTGGTGAATGACTGAACAAGTTGTAGTATATGAATATAATGGAATATTATTGTGCTATAAGAAATGATGAACAGGTGGACTTCAGAAAAACCTGGAAAGACATGTGAATTGATGCTGAATGAAGTGATCAGAACCAGGAGAACATTGTACACAGTAACAGCCACAGTGTGTGATGACTGACTTTGATGGACTTAACCCTTCTCAGCAATGCAAGGACCTAAAACAATTTCAAAAGACTCATGATGGGAAATGCCATCCACATTCAGAGAAAGAACTATGGAGTCTGAATGCAGAGTGAAGCAGACTATTTTTTTTGTTTTGTTTTGTTTGTTCTTTCTCGCGGTTTCTCCCATTCATTCTAATTCTTCCATACAACATAACTAATGTGAAAATATGTTTAGTAGAAATGTATATGTAGAGCCTATATCTGATTTCATGCCATCTTGGGGAAGGAGAAGAGGAGGGAGGGGGAGAAAATGTAAAGCTTATGGAAGTGAATGTTGAAAACTAAAACCAGATAAATTAACTTATAAAAAAGAAGCCTGTGTTCTAACGAAGAAGATAACACATAATAGGGAGTGCTGGTCAGGGAAAGGTGTTTTTTGGGGGGAGGAAATAGAGCCATAGGACAATAAATTGTGACTCTGGAGGGAACTGGAGGGCAAGAGTTAAAAGGAATTCTGGCATTGGCATTAGGAAGTATTGGCTTTAAACCCTTCCTCTGATCTTTACTAGCTTTGTGACCATGGGGAAGTCATGGTCTGCCTGAGCTCCTGTTTCCTCACATGCAGAATTAGATGATTAAAGTCGTTATTTCTCCAAAGACTCAAATGAGATAACACATGTAAAATGGTGTGCAAACTCAAAAGCACTGGGTAAAAGTCAGCTATTGCTATTTAGCACACACATACACGTACACACATACATGTACATGCACACACACACACACGCACAAATGGAAATAACTGAAAGTGGATCAACTTCTACCAACAATTTTTCCTCATTTCCCCCCCTCTTTCCTTTTTATTTAAATATGTTTGAACAGATTGGGAGCAGTGCAGCATCTTGGAGGCTGGGCAAATATGTGTGTGTGTGTGTGTGTGTGTGTATGTGTGTGCGTGGTGTGTGTGTGTGTGTGTGTGTGTGTGTGTGTGTTGGGGGATGATACTTTGTCTTTGATTTTCTGATTTCTCAATATTTGGGAAATTTAAAGCTATCAGTTGGACTTCTTCAGTTTTTAAGGAATGCTCTTAATGAATTCCAAACTGCTGCCCCCTGCATTTCTCTGCAAAGCCAGAGATGTTGATCCTTTATCTGGTGTCTTCCCTTCAGGCCCAGTTGCATTTTCTAGAGACTTGTCCCTTAATGTATTTAACTGCAGAGGCTGGAAGGAGGGACGGAGCAGCTGGCCTTGTGCCTAACTGGACACGTGGGGATTCCTGAAGGCTAAGGAAGAGGGTCCTGTTTAGTGCAGATACTTCAGGAAACTATGAAACACTCTCTAGTAGAACCGGACCAACCTCCCAAGACCTCTTGCCTGGAGGCCATCTCAACCATCCTCCTGCTTTAGCAGCAGCAAATCTGGACTGGTGGAAAATCTCTGTCATTCTATCATCTTAGATTTTCTCTCCATGGTAGGGTCTCATTCCTTTATGAACCCCTCTTTTGCACTATTCATATATTGAAACATACCCAGAAAAGGATAATCAGGATGGTAAAGATCGTAAGATCGTGTCTTATGAAAAGCAGTTGAAATGAGAATGGTTAACATGGAGAAGAGCTGTCCCAAGGGGAATATGTATTAGCTTGTATTTGTATAACCCTTTAAATTATGAATTTTTTTTTATCAATTGCTTCATTTGGAGCTCACAGCTATTCTATATTTGGAGCCTACATACAGTGCTGAAATTAGTATAGGGATTGCCCCAGGGTGCCCACACTTGGGGGTGGGCATGCTTCTTTTCAACAGTAACCAGGGCTCCCCTCTGACCTCACAAGGTTTGTTTCCAGCCTATAGTGCCCATGATACAATGGTTCTCAAGCCAGTCCTTCATCCTAGAGTCTGATGGGAGTGGTGCCTCTTTCCCAGAGCTTTCCTTCTCTTCCAAAATTATGCATCGGTTATGTTGTGGCTCTTCTATGCAGGACTTATGGAAAGAATCACTCAGGATGTGGAGGCGTTCAGGTTCATGATTCCTTCTGTTAGCAAGAGCAGCTGTACTAACAAGATCATGAGTCTATCTCAACATTAAAATGTCAGTAGAGTAAATGACAAAGGGGTCTAAGTAGACATTGAGTGAGAGTGCTGTAGAAATGTAGATTTTTGTGAGGGTGATTGATGATGATGAGGAAGAAGATTTGAGCAATAACTGTCCCTGTTCCTTTAACAAATCAGCTCACATTAGGCAAATGTTTGTAACTGACCTCTCAGCCTCAGTCTCCCAATTCTAGGACCTTTCATCTCCCATTCTAGCCAAGAAAAGAGTTCCAAGAGATGTGTTTGTCTGGTGACACTCCTCCCTATACCAAACCCTGAAGAAAGATCATCCAATTTAAAGTCAGGACACATTTTGAGGGCCATTTCATCCTACCCCTTCATTTGACAGGGGAGGAAACCGACAGACAAATAAAATGACTTGCCCAAGGTCACACAAGTGCCAAGTAGGAAAGCTTGCTATTCTACTTGCAGATTGTAAATGCTCTTTCTACATCATCTTATTATCTTTCTTTGAGATCTGGCTCCTCTTTTCAGTAGCAGAACAACACAGTTGCAGAGACTGGCTCCCTTGTGCAAAAAGCCTGTGAAACCTCACGATTTGGTAAAGGGGTTCTTACCCTGGGGTCCATAGACCAGTGTGTGTGTGTGGGGGGGGGGGGATAGGTTACAAAGAGTTGTGACCTTGGATAGGAAAAAAGAAATGACATCTTTTTTTAACCTTTTGTTTCTTTTGAAATATTGTGTATTTTTCTTTGATGGATGGAAAAACATTCTAAGAAGGGGTTAATAGGTTTCACTAGAAATCTGGAGGGGTCCATGATCCAAAAAAAAAAAAGGTTCCTTGGGGAACTTGACAGAACAGTGCATTTGGAGTGAGGACACCTGGGCTTGCATTAGAATCTGCCACTTACTAACTGGGCAGATCTCTCCTGGCCTCAGTTTACTTCTCTATTAAAAGAAGGGCATTGGACTTGGTTATTTTCTAAAGGTCCCTTCTAGTCCTAGTTCTGCAATCCAATGATCTGTGGAGGCAGATCCACAATACTGATTGTATATAGGAAATCTGAACTTTTAAAAATCAACATTCATTCTAAATTGACAAACAAACATATTGCTGGTTCTCTGGTTCCTGCTGCAAAGTGAGATAAACACATTGACATCCAGTTAGGCCAGGCAAGAAGAGCAAATATCATGCCTGGCAAGGCTAATCAGAGCCATGTGGAGCTTCTCCAGCTGTTTAATAGATGACAGCAGGGAGAAGCAAGTAGGAAGAGGTAAAAGAAGGGGGAGAAGGAGAGAAAGAGGAAGGGGAAGAGAGACAAACACTGACTTCTCTATTTGGGTAAATAGGTCCTCCCAGGTTTCACATCATCAAAAAAGGTTAATACCTAGATGCCCCCAACTGCTGGTGTCCATGGATGGAAGGGAGGGGGAAACATGGAGGATTCTGGGAGTATGACACATAAAAAAGCACGTTGGTGTGTAAGGGAAGGCCCCTGCTCCCCAATTTGGAGCATGCACATGCACTCTACAACTGGTTCTGGTCAGTTACCTATGTGATGCAGAGATGCACTTTTGAGGGGATGCCCATACCGGGTAGCCACAATGTGACCTGTGAGTACACAGCCATGTTGTTATTTGTCTCGGTTTGTCTAATCTTTCTACTTCTCATAAAAGTAATAATATCTAGCATTTCTATAGTGCTTAAGGTTTGCAAAATACTTAACATATAAATCATTTCCTTTGATACTCAGTGGCCCACCTGTGGGGGAGGTGCATCGGTATTCCCATTTCACAAGTGAGAGGAATAAGGGTAGATAAGGTCAATTGACTTCAAGTTTTGTGCAGCTAATAAGAGTCTGAGCTTAGGTCTTCCTGCCTCCAAGTTAAGGAGATTGGAGTTGGGAGCTTCAGAAGGTGAGAATAGCAAGCCACTGGAGGTCTTGGAGGAAAGTCCATGCCTTGAGTTGCCAGAAGCCAGATTCTTGATCCAGCCAGTGACAGCTGAGAAATGACTCATCCAAGATTCAGCACCCCATTTATAAGTGATCTTAGTATGCTGAATGCTATGGAGTAAGTGCATTGAATTTGATCCTGTTCATGCCAGAGATTGAGGCAGTACAGGGGAGAGTATGCCCCAAGCATTGAAGAGAATGTGTTTTTGTTCTTATAGAGCTTCTCTTTCTTTTGAGGCAATCAGCATTAGGTGATTTGCCCAGAATCAAACAACTAGTGTCTGAGACCAGATTTGAACTGAGGTCCTCTTGACTCCGGGCTGGGTACTCTATCTACTACACCACATAGCTGCCGCTTGTTAATTGGATAACTGGAACTGGAGAGCTAGTCACTGGTGACGGGGAGGGTGGGTCACAGCACAACAGGAGCATGAGCCAGTAACATTACAGAAAGACATCTCAGTCTCTCAGAGATATCCTATTGAAACAGTAGGGGGAGATTTAGCTAGCTCATCACTCCAGAATAATTTTTATATTTCAAAAGAAGCTGAGGGTCATAGGGGTTGTAGCTTGTTCAGGATGACATAGGAATTAGGAAACATATTCAGGATTAAAACTTAGATCTCTGGACTCCTTATTCACTTCTCTTAATCAAAAGATATTTAGAAATATATTTATTATTTCAATTCTCAGCTGAAACCCCATATTAGGCAAGAAGCCTTTCCCAGCCCCCCTTAATGTTACTGCCTTTCCTTGAAGATTATTTCTAATTTACCCTGAAAATATTTTGTTTGCACATAGTTGTTGGCATGTTGTCTCCCCCATTAGATGTGAACTCTTTGAAAGCAGGAGCTGTTTTTGTCTTTCTTTGTATTCCCCACTGCTTAACACAGTGCCTGACATATAGTAGGCACTTGTTGATTAAGCACCCACTATGTGTGAGGGATACAAAACCAGAGGCAATATAGGATCTTCTCTCAAGGAACCTATAATATAGGCATAAGGACAAATCCCATTATATCACCTAATACAAGTCCCTAATTTTAGCAAGAAATCAAGCCCTTATTTGTGATGTTTACTGATTTTGAGGTATAAATGTTCAAACTGAAAATTTTCCAATTAACTCCTACCAGGCAGTCTGAGGAGGCTCCAACACACCCATGGGTACATTCTCTCACAAATACATACAGTATCATTTGGAAGTGTAGGCACATACATAATGCAAAAAGAGGTTTGGAGTCATAGCATTCAGATTCAAATCTAGACTCTGCCACTTGCTACCAATATAGTCTATACCAAATCAGTATCTCTTTCTGGCAAAGCGGATATTAAGGGGCACATGTAGGGAACACATATGGTCAAGGCAATCCATTATTGAATTATTGTAGGACCCCAATAATTTCTCTTCTTGTGGTATCCTCATACTCCCTTGAGTACCTCTATGCTTCATAGATCACTCAAGACCTATTTCCATCCATTTCTCCACTTACTTCTGCAGCTGTACTCCCAAAACATGCTCTCTTCTGGGTGTAGAGTCTCCTTCCTCTGAATAAACTGATGCTTGGAGAGAAGTGACTTGTTCAAGGTCTTGGAGGTAGAAAGAAATAGAAATGGGATTTGAATCAAAGTGTTTTTATTCCAAATTCAGTGTACTTTCCATTGCCTTTCAATTCGCAGTGAGAGATTGGAACGAGAATCCAAACCTTCAGGAAGGAGAGAGAATATCATGACATTACTGAATCATACTTAGCACTAAATGTCTGATAACAGACATTTCCAGAAAACAAATTTCCTTAAGAGAGAAGGAAGAGAGTCCATGAGATTACATAGAAAAACCTGACCTCACTAAATGGAAAGAGGAGAAGCTAGGGACAAAAAAGATGAATTCTATCAATTTCCAATTTTGTTGATGGTAGAATAATAGCAATTCTAATGACAATTTATATTATATTAGCCCTTTAGGTCTTACAAAGCATTTTTTTCTTGACAATCCTGAGAACTATGTCATGGAAGTGAAGTATCTCCTGATTATTCTCTGTATCCTCTCCACTTAACCTCACAAGCTGGGTCCCCTGTAGAAAGATTATTTTAAAGTTCAAGGTACTTTGTGAGTCTTGACTCCTAAAACTATAGCTTATGAGCCCCCACCAATGTATTTAACTTTGATATTCAGCCAGAGGATACAATTAACTCACAGCAAAAGCACCAAATGAAATGATAGTTTCTGAAAATAGTTACACAAAATATTCCCCATACATTTGGGATACACTTAGGGTGTGCTAGTATATGCTCAATAACAAACTCTTCCAAAATGAATGTACATACTTTAAGTATAATCTGCATTTATTATTAGCATTCCCCCCTATCTTAAGGAGAAAGCAATAAATCAAGCCCTCATTTGCAGTGTTTATTAATTTTGAGGTACAAATGTTCAAACAGTAAATTTTCCAATTAATTCCTGCAAGGCAGTCTGAGGAGACTCTAGCACATCCATGAACACATCTCCCACAAATACACATAGTATCACTTGGAAGAGTAGACACACACACACATAATGTACAGTAGTATTAAGAGGCACATGTAAGGAACACATATGGTCATACCAATCCATACCTCCATTATTACAGGACCCCAATGATTTCTCATCTTATGGTATCCTCATGATGCTCCTCTGAGCACATCTCTGTTGAATAGATTACTTAAGAACTGTTCCCATTAATTTCTCCACTCACTTCTGTAGTCATATTCTTAAAATGTGTACTCTTCTGGGTGTGGAGTCTCCTTCTACTTTGTTGCAAGATGCCATTGCCAAGGTGAAGTGGGGAGAAATTCCCCTGCACTTAAACTATTGAAGAGGACTAAAGGAATAGGCAAAGGGTGATTTTTCTCAAGACCTGAGTTCTTCCTTTATTGACTCTCTTCTGAACTGGAGAGATAATTCCCTTAAAGTAAATGTGCAGAGCTAGCTTGTTGGTTGTTAAAAGTCACCAAAGACATGGCTGACCATTCAAGCCATCAAACAGATATAAGAAGGAGTTTGTACTTCCCAAAGTAAAAAATGAAGTTCATGCTTTCCTTTATACTTCCTTTAGAAGCAGGGAATGAACTACTCTCAGTCTTGCTCCCTTTGGAATCGGTGAATAGAACATTCACTGTATGAGCCACTAAGGGTTTCGAACCCATGGAAAGTACAAAAGATCCACTACATATCTGAAAAGGACTCACCCTTTAAGAGATACAGACACCATTACTTCAAAGTTTGAGAGCTTTAACACCAAATTGCCTGTTACCTGACTCTTCCATTCCCCAGTCCATCAAATGGGCTTTATTAATCAGAATTCTCTGATTTACCCCTGACTGCACAATTATTATTATCCCCATTTTATAGATGGAGAAACTTGCATAGCAGTTAAGTGACCATGAGATATAAGGGAAAGAGGCCTACATTGGAAATTAAAAAAAAAAGCAAACGACTTCTCTTCATTTCCTATATGACCTTAGACAAATCACTTTCTCTCTTGACATCATTTCTCCAGACTATCCTATGGATTTCTTGGACTAGATGATCACTAAGGTCTCATCCATATCTAAATTTTACGAGATATTAAATCAACTATACAGTTAGTGTCTGAACCAGAATTCAAACGGAGGTCTCAACTCAAACCACATTTCTCCAGAGATGAGAAAAACATTGGCTTCTGGGCTTGTGTCCACGTTCTCTCTTGGCATGGCACAGTAAAAAAGAAACCTAGGTTTGGAGTCACGGCATTTGGATTCAAATCTAGACTCTTCCACTTGCTACCTATATAGCCTTTGCCAAATCAGTATCTCTTTCTGGCAAAGCAGATATCCATCATCAACATGGTGTGGTAAAGGGGAGGGTAGGTGGTGCAGTGAATAGAGCACCAGCCCAGGAGTCAGGAGGACCTGAGTTCAATTCTGACCTCAGACTCTTAACACAAAAACTATCTGTATGACTTTGGACAAGTCACTTAACCCCAGTTGCCCTACCTTCCCCCCCCCCCAAAAAAAAGAAAAAAAAACCCAACAAAACATGGTGTGGTAGCAATGAAAAAGCAAACAAAATAAAATGAATAAAATGAAGAATAAAGAAACAAAATAAAAAATAAAATGAATAAAAATTTTAAAAGCCTTGGTATAATTAAAGTTTTTAGGTTCAAGTCCTCTGATCTCAAGTCTATCTGTCAAACAGGTTGCTTACCCTCTCAGAGCCTCAGTTTGCTTATCTGCACAATAAGAAGGATTGAACCGGATGGATTATGAGATACTGCATTCTTAAGTCTTAGTTTCCTTATCTGTACAAATGAGGTACATGAGCCCTTCCCTTTTTGCTTTGCTAGTACTAGTGGGCTAGTATGCTTGGGTCACAGGAAGGTAGATTTAGAAATAGGAAGGATCCCACAGTCTCTCTAGTTCAATATTTCTCCTTTTAAAGATGAGTAAACTGAGGCTTAGAGAGGGTATGGAACCTGCTCAACATCACATGGCTAGTGACCACCACAGACAGTTTTTGAACCTAGGAACTCCAGTTATACCAGTGATGATCATGGTCATCTGTTTTATTAGAAAAAAAAATTCTAGGAAGGAGTCACTCCCTGTGGGCAAAGGACCTCCTGGAGTAACTTTGAAAGTCAGATCTGGAGCCCATGGAGTCCATGTAGTCGTACCCCTCTTGTCTTGGTCCACCCAGTAGGGAGGAGAGGTTTGAAGCTCTCTTTATGTGTATGTGTGAGAGAGATGGCAAGGGAAGGAGAATCCCACTATGTTTCCCCAATTCCTCAGTCCTCTTCCTCAGCACAGATATGATTGGCTCCATTCCCAGAGAGGCTCAGCAGGGCCCTCAGAGACAGATCCCCTCCCTTCAGGTACAGCTCAAGGAAACAAAGAACAGTTAACCCTAAACAATCAGGATTTATCAGGATTTAGGGGGGTTTAATACCTTATCTCACAAAAGTCTGTCCTAGTCACAAATAGGAGGAGAGTGAATGGAAGCTTCCTGCCTTATTTGGCCTAATCAGGAACAATGAAAAGTCCTGCTTTCCTCCCCATCTGTGCCAGAATGAGCAGCAGATATGAGGCTGCTTAACAGTAGGAGGGCAAAATTAAATACAGGCTGTGAAGAAAGAAAGAGTCTATTTCTGAAGAATGGATATTTTCTCATTCAGGAAAACCTAGAAAATGTAACCCACAAAGCCTGAGAATTTGAATGAAACACTGGCTCTATTAGCTTGAGCAAATACCTTGTGCAAATACCTTCCCCTCTTTGGGCACCAAGGGACTGGAGATAGTAGCATAGTAATAATTCGCTTAACTAGAGACCATGTGTTTGGCAACCTCATTTACCTAAACCTAGCTAAGAAGCAGAAAGAAAAAAAGGCCCTTGATCAGTCAAAGCCATTAAGTCCCTATATTAAATTTTTACTCATAGAAAAGCTTTGTTTCATCACTCAGAGCCTATTGATTTTTACTTTGCATATACTTTTAACAAGTCTTTAAAAACAAACTTCTACACCTTCAGGTTTTAAATCAGCAAATTTGAAAAGCAGTACAATATAAGGGAAAATTTACATGCTCACCCTATTAGCTAGATGTCCCACTAGGACAGCATGTGTTCCAATATAAGATAATAGCTATTTCCTATAATTATGGTCTTATTTTGTGATACTAAACTTTAGAGAAAGGTGTTCTGGTGTAGTGAATGGATTCTTTAAGGAGTTACAGAAAGATATGAAAATAATTGCACAAAATGAGAATAATAGAATAATGAATTTAGAATGAGAAGATATCTTATAGGTCATTTGGTCCAAACTGCTCTTTTTTACAGAGAAGGAACATGAGGCTCAGAGAGCTTAAGCAATTTGACCAAAGGCCTAAGTAGCATAGCTTGGATTTGAGTCTAGATCTACTAATTTCAAAGTTATCCACTGTATCTTTTGACTCCCTCAATCATAGAGCGGAAAAATACTCTAGGGGTCATTTAATCCCAAACATGACTAACCAGGAATCTCTTTCACAACACCCCACATGAATAGTTTTCCAGCCTCTGGAGACAGAGTGAGACAGTGGAAAGAATGCTGGATTCTGAATTAGAGTATCTGAATTCAGATCCAAGTTTTGTCACTTACTCTTTATGTGATTCTGGGCAAAGTGCTTCCTTTTCCTCAGTTATAAAGTAAGAGAATTAGATTAGATCAATGGTTCTTCCCTTTGAGGTTTATGATGATAGTCCAAGGAGTTGGTGATAAAAATTCTTTACTGGCACCTTAATCAGCAAATAATTGCTCAATAATTTATAAATAAGTTTTTTCTCTGTGACACTATGTGCATGTTTGAAACAAGTTTCTTTCTGAGATGATCCAAAATCACTATGTTCATGTGTGCTAATTTTGGTGTTTGTTAATCAATTATATCAAACTCTGACCCATTCTGACTAAGCATGGTGTGTTCTTGCAGTTTCTCAATATGTCATCAAATTGTTTCCAAACCACCACAAGGGATTGACAATTGAGTACAAATCTATTCCCAAGGGATGGTCAGATACATGTGGATACACTCATTTGTGTTGTGTACACTGCAGAAGAACAGTTCTCTCTATACCTCATCATCTACACATCACATGATAAAAATTTTTTTAATGTTTCCATTCTTGTAGCACAAATGCCAGGCTATATGAAAACCATCACTAGGCATGTGTATTACCTGCCATCCTGAAACCATCACAGGTTATCACAAAGGTTCTGCAGAAACAAGCTTTATATTAACTCTTACCTGTTTTCCTATTTAAACTTTTTCTGCACTTATGTTATTTTTCTTCTATCCAAAAGATTTTCAAGTGAAGTGGTCAGCAACACTGATCAGTCAGTCAGTAGTTTCTGTGAGAGTGTAGCTGTTGGTATATCAGTGGTAGCAGAGAAAAAAAGTCATGTCTAAAAAGATTCTTAGCTACACACATATAGTTAAAATAAAGCAATACATGCAATTGAAATTTAAGTATATTTATCATTTAAGATAGCACTTGTCATTAGCTAATAAAAATATTTTATATAACAGCTAACTATCCATTTTTGTTAATTAATCAAGTAGTTGAGAATAAAAAAATTGAATTAGAGAAGAGAGCTTGTAAAATTCTGCTGCAATTTTTACCACATATTTGTGTGAACTGGTATTTTAATTTTACTCTTGTTTTAAATTAAAATGCAGAAAGAAACTTGAAGAGGAATCAGATTTAGGGTTGTGTTGTATGATATTGAGTCAAATATTGCAAATCTATATTAAAATATAAGCATCAAACATAAATTAATAAATAATTGAACAAAAATTAAACTCATATATTATTATATTATAGTAAACAACGTCCAAGTTGTAATTTGTTTCATTAAAATTGTTATTTATATTCAACAAGATTTGTAAAATAAAAGAAATTTTGTGAAGTCTTGCAGATAATAGTAAGCATATAAGGTCTCGTTGGATTGCTTCTTTTAATTCTTACAGAATGTTCCACATAAAATATTCATTATTTTATAGTTTCTGCTTTTATATTTATAGTTTTTATAATTATAGTAGAATAACATTTTATATTTTATAATTATAACTATATAATATAAATGTAAATTTGGAGCTTTGAGGGGGCAAGAGTTATCATTGTAGCTCTGGCAAACATTTAATGAATGAATCTAATGGAATCTTATAAGTAGTATATTAAGTTGTCCTGGGCTTCATAACATCTGTTGATGATGATGATGTTGAAAAGGGTCTATTGAACAAAACTATTGAGAATCAATGAACTTGACAATGTCAAAGGTCTCTTCTCACTCCAAATCTTTAAACTATGAGCCCCTTGGGAACAAATATTATATTTTTACCTTTCTTTCACAGTGCCTGGCATGTAGTAGCTTAATAAGTGCCAGTTGACTGATTGACAGGCTCTCTGCTCTTATGAATTCCTGTAGTACTGATTGTTAGGATTTTTTTCTTTCTTTCCAACTTCAAACTCAAATCTAGCTTTCTTCAAATTCCATTCTCTGAACCTCAATTTCCACAATAACACTGAAACTGGATCTCACAGAACCGTTGAGGCGAAAGCACTTTATACACCCCAAGTACCACAGGAAAAATAAGTTAATACATTGGTGGGTCATACATGATCTTTTCTAGACTTGCCATAGTTTGGTTCATTGGAAAGAACAATGGGCTTGGAATCAGAAGACCTGGGTTTAAATCCCAGATCTCCCACTTAATTAGCTAGTTGACCTGGGGCAAGACACATCTTCTCTGGACTTGAGTCTTCATCTGTAAAATGAAAAGGATAACTAGATGACTATTAGGTACTTTTGAACTCTAAATCTGTGATCCCATGATTACTGTCTTGAAAATTAAGTAGATTTTTGCAGAATTACCATGTGGTTTACACTGGCATGGATAAAGTGGAAATCTTATCACTTAGAAGAACTGCAGAAAAATAGATAGATGGCTGGACTTGAAGCCAAACACACATGGATTCAAATCCAATCTCAGAGAGTTATTAGCTGTGTGACCCTTGGTAAGTTACCTGACCTCTCTCTATCTCAGTGTCTTCATATGTAAAATAAGGGGTCTGGACTTGATGGCCTCTAAGGACCCTTACAGCTTGAAATCTATGATCCTATGACCTACTTCCATTGCAAGCGAATAATAATAATAGGTAGCATTTATAGAGAGATTTAAGGTTTACAAAATACTTTGCTTATATTAGCTCATTTGACTCTCACAACCCTGGGACTTAGGTGCTATTATTAAACTCATCTTACAGATGAGGAAATTGGCTAATAGAGATTAAATGATTTGCCTAAGGTCAATACAACTAAGTAAGTGTCTGAGACAGGATTTGTATATTTGTACTCAGGTCCTCTTGAATCCAGGTCCCACATTCTTTCCCTGTGCTACCTAGGTAAGGGGAACTTTATGATATTTAAAATGTGGCATGCCCACTTCTTGTGTATACTTTCCCCCTTTGCTGTTGGTCTTGGACAGCTGCCAAGTATGTTAGAAACAAAGAACCAACCTCTGAGGGACTTTATGAAATGTAAAGTAGCTTGGGCAACATTAGTGAACCTCATGAGATATCCCCACTGGTCTTTCCATTCAATTGTAGGCTCTCTTAGAGTCAGGAGTTGATTTCTGAGGGAGATAGAGAGGGGATGCTTTTCCCTAACAGAGCAGTCTATACCTGAAATTCCAGTTTTTCTTTCTTGGTGCTCAGAACTTTCTTATAAGTTTTGCCTGGGGGAAAAGACTCTTGCAGAGTCAATCAGATGAGCTCAAAAGCGAATGAGAGGTAACGTTCTGTAACGGAGAGGTCTTAAAGCCAGGAAGACATGGACTCAAATCCCATCTCAAACTTGGTTGAGTCACTTAACATCTCTTTCCCTAGTTTCCCTGTATATAAAATGAAGGGGTTGGATTTGATGGCCTCTAAAATTCCTTCCAGCTTTTCAGAAATATCTGGAAAGATTTAAATGAACTGATGCTAGGTGAAGTGAGCAGAACCAGGAGAAGATTGTACACAGCAACAGCAACAGCAACATTGTGTGATGACTAACTTTGATAGACTTAGCTCTTCTCCGCAACACAATGATCCAAGACAATCCAAAAGACTCACAATGGAAAATGTTAACTGCATCCAGAGAAGGAATTGAAGTCTGAATGCAGTTTGAAGCATACTATTTTCACTTTTTCTTTTGTTTTTTCTTTTTCATGGTTTCCCCCTTTTGCTCTGATTCTTCTTTCACAACATGACTAACGTGGACATATGTTTACCATGATTGCACCTGTGTAACCCAGATCAGATTTTTTTGCTGTTTTAGGGAGAAGGGAAGAAAGGGAAGGAGGGAGAAAAATTTGGAACTCAAAATTTTACAAAAATAAATGTTGGAAACTGTCTTTACATGTAATTGGAAAAAATACTGTTAAGGTAAAAAAAATTTTAAATTCCTCATAGCTCTAAATTTATGATCTGTGATGTCTTTGGGGTATAAGCAAGTAATTGTGTGAATATAGTACAAGGGTAGGTATATAGTGTGAATATAGTACAAGCTAGACCGAGTCCAGCTTGAGTCCATTTATTGGGAACATGTTAACACGACACATTCAGAAAGCTGTGAGAAACAATCCTCTAAGAGCAAAGCACAGTGAAATGGGCCCTGGATTTTATGTCAGAGGAATTGGATTTTAATTCTACCTCTGAATCTTATGTGACCTTGGGCAATCTCTGGGCCTCAGTTTCTTCATATGTAAAATGAAGGGGCTCTGTTTGATGATCTGTAAGGACTCTTCCAGCTCAAATTCTATGATCCTAAAATCTTCCACAGCATTATATCCTATTTGTGTAAGAAAACTTTTCGGCTTTGACCAACAATATTTGCTTTGGAAGGAGGAAAGTGTGTTATGTCAAATAGATTTGCATATAGATTAAAAGAGGGAAGTCAACCACTTAGTGCAAGTAACAGAAGCCTATTGTAAAGATATGTGTGAAATGGTTAGCATGGACATTATTCATATTGCTGTCTTTTAGATTGCTCATTAATGTAGGACAGAGAGGTTCTCCTTTGAAGCTGTTATCGTTGTTTGTCCTTCATTTTCAAAGGGGACCAATCACATCACAATGTGATGTCTTCACTTAGAAGTGAGTAGGATTTAAATGAGGCAGAGTTGTACAGCCTTACTCTCTCTTCCAGAGTCATGGAGGTCCAGTGGCTAGACAAAAGTCTTGGAACTACAAAGTTATCTTGGGAGTCAGAGTTCACAGTAATGATTCATTTTGCAAATGATTCCAGGTCTATTTATTTGACCTAGTCTCTTTCCCATCTTACTAATTATCTTTTAGATATCACCAACTGGCTGTCCTATGGACTTCTCAAACTCAAGGTGTCCAAAGCAAGAATGCTTTATATTCTCCCTTAAATCCATGTCTCCTCCAAATTTCCTCATTTCCTCAGTGGTCAGTTAGTCTAATCCATTCCCAAAAGGAATGCCTAAACTAGCATAACTGAAAAGCAGCCT
The DNA here is from genome assembly GCA_028646515.1 of Pseudochirops corinnae. NCBI lineage: Eukaryota > Metazoa > Chordata > Mammalia > Diprotodontia > Pseudocheiridae > Pseudochirops > Pseudochirops corinnae. The sequence continues at coordinate 319,541,461 of CM053587.1, read as the reverse complement.
TTGTTTGAAGCCTTACAATGAGAAGGCAGCCACTTCATCCTATGGCAGCCTATGCCACTTTTGGACAGCTCCCATTTTTAGGGAGCTTTCCTGAAATTGAACATAAATTGAAGTCTTTGTAATTTCCACCTATCACTCCTTGTTTTGCCCTTTGAAGGCCAAGCTAAACAAGTCTAATCTCACCCCCATGTGACAGTGCTTTAAGCACTTGAAGGTAGCTACTAAGTCCCCTGGGAGTCTTCTTTTCTCCAGACCAAACATCCCTACTTCCTTCAGCTGTTCTTCCCATGGCATTAACCATGATGGTAAATTTTTCTAAGTTCATGTCTTAAGGCCATTCACAATCCTGGTTGTCTGCCCTCCTCTGGCACTCTTCTGCTTATCAATATCCTTCTTAAATCATAGTGCCCATAACTGAGCCCTAACTCTAGAAGAGTTCTCATGAGCGCAGAGCACACTGGAACCATCACTTCCTAAATCTTGGAAGCCACACTTTTCAATGAAGCACAAAGCTGCATTATTTTTATTTCGGGAAGGATGTCATATCATAATAGAGAAATTAGAAGATGGTGGCATAGAAGCAGGAAAACTCTGCAGCTTCCCCCATAACCATCTCAAATACTTAGAAAATATGACTCTAAACAAATTTTAGAGCTCCAGAACTCATAAAATGGCAGAGAAACAAGGTTCCCACTGAAGGCAGCCTGGCAGGTGGACAGAAAGGGCTCATTGCTGCACGCTGGGAACAGAACCCAACCCCATGTGCTTTTTAGCCCCAGGCCATCTGGGAGAAGCCCCAGCTGGAGCTTTCAGGAGAGTGGATCACCAGAAGCTGTGTCATTTTCCAGAATTACCAGCCCATAAAAGCCAATGACAAAGGGAAAAGGTCAGTGGAACTTGGCTAAATTTGGGGGAGAGGGTCTGGCCAATTGCCTCCAGAGCTAGAAGCAATCTGAAACAGCAGCCCTGCAGCCACCTTCACATGGCTGCTTCAGAGCTCCCGGCTTGCAGATTGCAGGGGGACCAAGCGATCATTCAGAGGCTAAGTGCTCTTGCCTTGAGCTGTATGGATCGGGATCACAGTCTTGGGTGGTGGTCCTGAGGTGTGTGACCAGTGAGCCAAAACTTGTAGGAGCTGTAGAGACAGCCTCCTAATAGCTCCAGCAGCTGTGAAAACCCCAGAGATTTGGGACAGAGCTCTCCCTTCTGAAAGGAGAGTTCTACTGAGCCCAAAAGTCAAGTAACTGACTAGCAACATGAGCAGGCAAAGGAAGCAAAGAAAGCTCAGGAATTCACCTTTAGATTCCTTTTTTGGAGACAAAAAGGATCAAAGCATGGAATGGGAGGAAGACAATACAGTCAAAACTTCTGCACCAAAAGCTTCCAAGAAAAATGCAAATCTGTTAGAAGACATAGAGGAGCTTAACAAGGATTTTAAAAACCAAATAAGAGAAGTGGAGGAAAAATTGGGGAGAGAAATGAGAATGATGCAAGAAAATCATGATAAGAGAGTCAATAAACTGACTGAAGAAAATGACGCCTTAAAAAATAGACTAAGTCAAATGGCAAAAGAGGCCCAAAAAGCCAATAAGGAGAAGAATGTCTTAAGAAGTCAAATTTGCCAGATGGAAAAAGAATCTCAAAAACTCACTGAAGAGAATAATTCCTTCAGAATTAGAGTGGAGCAAGTGGAAGCAAATGACTTTATGAGAAATCAAGATACAATTAAACAGATCCAAACAAATAAAAAATAGAAGGCAATGTGAAATATCTCATTGAAAAAAATCACTGACCTGGAAAATTGATCCAGGAGAGACAATTTAAAAATTATTGGACCACCAGAAAGCCATGATCAAAAAAAGAAACTAGAAATCATCCTTCAAGAAATTCTCAAGGAAAATTGCCCTGATATTATAGAACCAGAGGGCAAAATAGAACTTGAGAGAATTCACCGATTACCTCTTGAAAAAGGTCCCAAAAAGAAAACTCCTAGGAATGTTACAGCCAGGTTCTGGAATTTCCAGATCAAGGAGCAAATATTACAATTTTCCAAGAAGAAACAATTTGAATACTGTGGAGACACAATCAGGACAACCCAGGATCTAGCAGCTTCTACATTAAGGGATTGAAGGGCCTGGAATATGATATTCCTGAGATCAAGGGAGCTAGGATTAAAACCAAGAATCACTACTCAGCAAAATTGAGTATAATGTTCCAGGGGAAAATATGGTCATTCAATGAGGTGAAGGACTTCCAAGCATTCTTGAGGAAAAAACCAGAGCTGAACAGAAAATTTGACATTCAAACACAAGGAGCATGAGAAGATAAATATGGAAAAGAATCATGAGGAATTTATCAAAGTTGAACTATGTACATGCCAACATGGAAAAATGATAATTGTAACTTATGAAACTTTTCTCAGTATGAGGATAGGTGAAGGGAATATAAATGTGCATATATATATATATATATACACACACACACACTTATATACATATGTACATATAGAAGGATATATATGCATATGAATACATATGGGAATGTGTGTATATATGTGTACTTAGACAGAAGGCACAGGATCAATTGAATAGGAAGGGATGATATTTTAACAGGTGAAATTAAGAGGTGAGAGAGGAATAGAATGA
>CM053587.1:319483990-319538316 GCA_028646515.1 Pseudochirops corinnae | reverse complement strand
TGGGGGAGGGGGGGAAGGGAGGGGAGAAAATCTGAAACTCAAGTGATTGTGGAACTGAATCTTGTAAATTAAAAGTAAATGAGTAAATAAAAAAAATTTAAAAAATTAAAAAAAAAAGATTTACCTTCCTTTGGAGAAGAGAAGGAGAGGGAGAGGATGAGCTGAGGTACTCAACTAGCTAGGTCCCCATTCATGCACAACCCCAAACAGGTTGTATCTGTCCTTTGTTTTTGAAGAGGACCATGGCTTCAGTGAAAGATGATTGTCCTCTTCCCTGATCCCCTAAACCCAGACCATGAGGAACTGAAGTCACATTATATTTTTCTTACAGAGTTTTTGCTTCTACTCCATTCTCTTGGGCTTCACTAGTTTCCACCTGTGTGTGTGTTGTAGGTCCTGTTTCCCAAGAGACCACATAAAGACCAGAACTGGACTCAGGATTTGGGCAACGGGGTTCTTCTGACTCCTCTATTCTAAATGAGATGCTCATTCCTACTTGTTGCTCTGTGAGAACTAAAAGTGCTAATGAGGTAACTCAACTTGAGTGTTCCCTTCTATAAAAGGTCATTCCTAGACCCCCAGCTGGGTACCTCCCCTTCTCAGGTTACCTTCATCTTGATTGGTTGGTTGTTTTGTTGTCCTTCATTCTCAAAAGGGACCAATATGGCATCACTATTACTTTCATCTATTCTGTATGGATCCTGTGCCTACTTATCTATGTAAGAGTCCTCTACTAAGATGTAATCTCCTTGAGGGCAGGGAGTTGTTTGGTTTTTGGATTTGTTGTTTGCTTTTTGCTTTTACTTTATATCCCCAGCAGTTATTACAGTGTTTGGCACAGTAAGCACTTGATCAATGGTTATCAATTATTAATTTAAAAAGGTACACCGCTACAAAAATACATGATGGACTGGCTATAGTCCACTCCAGAGAGGCCATTGTGAAAACATTGTGTTCTGTTCTGGGCACCACGGTTTAGGAAGTACATTGATAGAGAGTGTTCAGAATAGGGCAACCAGGATGGGGAAGATCCTTGAGTTCTTGCCATTTAAAGATCTGTGGAAGGATCAAGCAGCAAATATTTAACCTTGAAAAGACTCAGTAGGGGTATTGAAGCTATCTTAAGATTTAGAAAGATTAGGCTTGTTCCACTTTGCCCCAGTGGTCAGAATTAGGAGAAATGAGTAGGAGTTCCAAAGAAGAAATATTGTTGCTCAGTTGTTTCAGTCATGTCCAACTCTTCATGACCCCATTTGGGGTTTTCTTAGCAAAGATACTGGAGTGGTTTGCCATTTCCTTGTCCAGTTCATTTTCAGATGAGGTTAAAGCAGATAGAGATTAAGTGATTTGTTTAGGATCACACAGCTGTGTGTCTGAGGTTGGATTTGAACTCATGTCTTCCTGATTCTAGACCCATTGCTCTATCTACTGAGCCACCTACGTGCCTCCAAACTTAGGCTTCATATCAGGAAAACCTTTTTAACAATTAGAGCTTACCCAAAGTATAAAGAGCTACCTCGGGGAGAGGTGAGTTGCTCCCTATTTGGGGGTCTTCAGGTAAAGGGTGGATGATTATATATGACATTATATGTAGTAGAAGAAATTCTTTAGGAGCATACAAAGTGGACTAGATGACCTCTAAGTTCCCTTCTGACTCTGAGAGGCTGTGACTCTCTGAGATAAGACTTGAATTCATGATTTCTTATCTTTCCCAAAAACATGCCAGAATTATAACTCCTGCTCATTTTTCTTGAATAGCTGAAAGCTACTATCACCTCTTGATGGTTATTTCCTGAGTCTGGTTGGGATCTCATATACATATTGTTCTCAGTCATTTGTGAAAGACGATGATGATAATGATACTGCTGCTGATTGTGCAGTAGAGGAACTGTTCTGTTCCAAATTACCCTTCTGTTCAATCTCATCTGGATACTGGAAGACTAGGTCACCCTTGATTGGATAGGGAGCTACCTGCTTCCATTAATGATGGTGATGGTGTTATGTGGAAATCAAGATCTGAGATCTTTGGATCTGTGACCTGTGGCATCCAGAGCATTGTGTTCAGTCCTGGGCATTGCCTCGTTTTAAGTAGGACACTAAGCTGGAGATGGTCCAGAAGAGGACAAGCAAGATGGTGAAAAATTTTAAGTCCATGTCATATGAAGGTCTGGTGAAGAACATGGCAATATTTATCCTGGAAAAGAAAAATGTACAGAGAGGATATATTAGCTGCCTTCAGGTATGAAAAGTACAAAAGGATAGACTCTCTCTGCTTGGCTCCAGAGGGCAGAAGTCAAAATAGTGTGTGAAGTTTCAGGGAGGCAAATGTTGGATTGATATGAGGAAAAAATTGCTAATGTTTATAATTATAAAAAAGTGGTATGGGCTGTCTGGTGAGTCAATGAGTTCCCCTATCAATGGAGATCTTCAAGCAAAGGCTAGATGGCCAGTTACCAAGTGTATTGTACAAGTAAGTCCTGTTTAGGTACAGGTTGAACTAAACACTTTCTAGAGCCTCTTCCAGCTCTTGGATTCTATGATCTTATAATGGAGAAAAGAGCATATGCTCAAATGCCTATAGTACAAGGAACTTAGATTAAGTACAATGAAGAGCTCTAGGCAAAGCATCTTTAGAAATTTGAAAATGGAGAATAGTTTTGCCTGGTAAGTGGGATGGGTCAGAGAAGGCTTCATGTGGGATCTTGGCATGGAGGTTTGAATTGAGCATGAAATGAAGGGTTTTTGATAGGTGGAGATGAGGTAAATGGGAGAGATAATTATATGCATGAACAAGACAACAGAGAAATAAAAACAAAGAACAAGAATGAGTGGAAAGGATTCTGGAAAGATGATGGAGTAGGTCAGAAAATTCCAAGCTCTCAAGATTTTCCCCCACAAAAGAGTGAAAATAGCACCTTCAGGTGAACAAAGTGTGGGTGCAGATAAATAAGAACAGGGGCATAATTGAAGTCTGCCTGGGACAATTTGCAAAGATCAGAATAAAAATCCCAGGACGAGGGTTGGTCCCTGTGAAGAGTAAACTTCTCCAGCATAGGTTCGATTTTAACAGCAAGTGGCTAGCCTCTTAAACAAGCATCAAGCCTTGGGGTTAGTTGGTTTGAGAGACTGTCTTGGCCCCAACCATCAGAACTTTTAACCCTGGCATAGTGAGGGGAGTTGACTATCTGAGTCTGGGAAGATCAAGGGAACCTCTGCTGACCAGGAACACCAGAACCAGTTGTACTGCTAAGAGTGGCAGGGGCTAGAAGGAACCAGTATATTCCTGGTGATGGCAGAAGGAGTGGGGCAGAAAGCCTCTGATTGTGAGCACACATAGAAGATTGGAAGTTTGGCTTTGGTTTCAGGCTACAGGGAAGAACTGAAGATCTGAAGCAAGAGGCACCATTTCCCATACTCCAGGGCTAGAGGGTATTAGAAATAATTTAGGTATTACTGCAAAAAATATTCACAGGTAAAGGAGAAAGAATCCAACCATAGAAAACAATTTGGGGAATAAAGATGACCAAGGTACATCTTCAGAGAAGGATATTGAAGTAAAGAAACCCCCAATGAGTAATGTCAAATGGTCATCTGCTCATAAAGAATTCATAGAAGATCTTTAAAAAGACATCAAAAATCAAATGACAGAGATGAAGGAAAAACTAAAAAAGAAAATAAGAATCCAAGAAAAACAAGAAAGGTATGAAAGGAAAGTTAACCAACTAGAAAAAAAGATCCAGAATCTTAAGAGAATGACACCTTGAAAATTAAAATTGTGCAAAGTGAAGCCAGTGAAATTATAAATCAAGAAATGATTAAACAAAATATGACTAATGAAAAAATAGAAGAGAAAGTAAAGCATCTTATAAGAAAACCAACATATTTGGAGACTAGATCAAGAAGAGAAAATCTAAAAATAATTGGACTAACTAGAAGTTACAATCAAAAAAAGAATCTTCATGCAATAATAATACAAGAAATAAAGAAAGTTGTCCTGAAGCATTAGAACATGGGGGGGAAAGTAGAAATAGAAAAAATTCATTGATCACCACTTAAAAGAGATCCTATGAGGAAAACTCATAGGAATATCATAGTTAAATTCTAAAACACCCAGCTCAAGGAAAAAATATTAAAAGCATTAAGATTAAAGCAACTTAAATATGATAGTGCCACAATTAGAATTACACAAGACCTAGCAGCAGAGACATTAAAAGACTGCAGGTCTTGGAACCCAACATATCAAAGAGCAGAAGAACTGGGGCTCTAGTCAAAAATATCGTATCCTGCAAAGTTAAGTATCATCCTGAATGAAAAAAAATGGACATTTGATAAACCCTCAGACTTTCAAGACTTTGCTTAAAAAATCCTGAACTTAATAGAAGATTCAACATGTAAGAACCAAGAGAAATATAAGGTATATTACAAAGACTGATCATAAGGGATCCATAAGGACAGACTGTTTACTTTTCATATATGAAAAATATAAAATGGATGTCTAAGATTCTTATCAATAATTGGGTAGTTTATAAGAAAGATTGGGACAAACCTGAGAATGATATGGATTTAAAAAGTAAAATCATTTAGGAACAGCTTAAAAGAGTAACTATTTGAGGTGTAAAAGGAAGAATTGCTACAGAGAAATCAGATGGGGGAAGAGGACTGGTAGTTCTGATAACCTACTTTCATGGGGAATGGATTTATGAGGGAACAATACATATCTATTTAGAAGAGTATAAAAGTCTTTGAAATTCTGAAGAAATAGAATGGTAGGGGCATAGGGAGGGGGGAGAGGACAAGGAGGGATCTTTAGAGGGGAGGGTGAGGGAATAGGTAAAATAGGGGTATAGAAGGGTGTTTAGATTTATGGGAAAGGGAGGATAGGGGAGGAATCCTTGGAAGGGGAAAGGCATGTTATAGGAGGGCAAAGTAGTGGGTAGAAGTTAAGTAGAGGAAGCAGGAGGGATAGGAAATAAGAGATATAATCATACATAAAAACAAAGATCAGGAGTAGAATAGGTTTGGGAAAGTATATGTCCATATATGTACATATACATATGTAAATATCTACAGCTATAAAGAAACATATCTAAACTTTATTGTAGCCTTCTGGGGGGAGGTTGGGGAGAGGGAACAAAAAAAAAAAGAACAAAGTTAAAAAGCGTACAGCACAGAAAAAAACAAAACTCACAAGGAAGCAAAGAAAAGATGAATAATTTTCAACATGAGTTATTTATCATATAGGCTTTCTTGAAATGAAAATCTATTGTTATGTATTTTGAATCCTCTATTATGTTCTGTGATGCATACTACATGCTTTTTTTTCTTTCTAACTTTGTGTTTAAGCTCTGATATTTAAGTTTATGATGTGTTTTTGTTTCTTTTCTCTAGTTTGCATTTGTGTTCTGACATTTGAGTCTAAAATAAAATTTTGAAGAAAAAAAAAAGAATGTGTCAGTTTAGCTGGAACTGAAAACATTTGAAACTACCACGTCATTCTCAAGTTCAAGAAGTTTTAGCTCCCTAATATCTCCAGCATAAAGTTCCAACCCCTCTATTGGGCATCTCAAGCATTTCACAATCTGGATTCAACCTTTCTATATTGATTTCACCTTAATTCCCCTCACATGCTTTTAGGTTCCAACAAAATTCCCCTACTTAATCTTCCCTGTACACCACGACACATATCCTATTTCTGCACCTTTGCACAAGCTGTGCCCCGTTCCTGGAATCTTCTCCCTACTTGCTTTCACCTCCAATAACCTAAGGGCTCCATTCCAGACTCAGCCCATTCAATATTCAACATTCTTGACACACTATTTGCTATTGCCCTTCCCTTTAAAAAAAAAAAAAAGACTTAAAGTTTATTTTGCATAAATCCCATTGACTTGGTTTATACATGTTGTTTTCCTTTTGGAGAATGTAAGCTCTCTTAGGACAGGACTATTTCATGTTTGTGTTTATTATCACCAGCACCTAAGACACTGCCTGGCACATAATGGTTGCTTTATTGTCGTCCTTTGTTCTCAAAGACAACCAAAATGGCGTCACTGTGCTAAAGTCAAGTTACAGTGTGTCCTACTGTGTCTGATCAGATCAATACAAACTCGGAATGACCTACCACAGGTCGAGCACAAAGAGTCCATGTGAACATTTGGGATGGAGGCTCTAAATTTCACATCTCATGTTTCTTTTGGCACATTGTAGATTCTTAATAAAATACTATGGTATGAATGAAAGAGCTAAGAGGGGAAATGAGGTTGAGTACCAAAAGGAAAAGGCAATATTAGACACATGAAGAATGTTGAGAGATCACTTTTTACCTGGGAAGATTAAACCCAGAAGAATTCATGGAGGACGTAGCATTCAAGTTGGGCCTTGAAGAAAGGAAGTGGGCGAGGAGGATTTTATCAGACATAAGGAATAGCATAAGCAAAGACATAGAGAAGGAACAAGACCAGAGGGCAAAGAGTCGGCCTGTCTAGCTGGAGCTTAGAATACTTGCAGAGGGATAGTATGAGATAAAGCTAGACAAGCACTTATTAAAGGCCTACTCTGTGCCAAGTACTGTGCTAAAGCTTTATAAATATTATCTCATTTTATCCTCGCAACAACCCTGGGAAGTACCGCTATTAACCTTACCATTTTGTAGTTGAGGAGAGCAGTGAGGTGACGCTAGAGTGCTGGGCCTGGAGTCAGGAAAACTCATCTTCCTGAACTCAATTCTGACCTCAGACACTTACTTACTAGCTGTGTGACCCTGAGTGAGTCACTTAACTCTTTTTGCCTCAGTTTCTTCATCTGTAAATTGAGCCAGAGAAGGAAATGGCAAATCACTCCAGTATCTTCACCAAGAAAACCCCAAATGGGATCATGAAGAGTTAAACAACAGAACAAACACAATGCAAGGGGTGGTGAAAGCCTGGTCTAGAGAGAGAGGCTATCTGAGTGGCGAGAAGGGGCTCAATGAAGAGCCCTTAGGAACATAGTAGGAGCTTAATAAATGTTGATTGATTAATTGATTGGAATACTTGCTTTGTCCTCTTGGGATTGAAGCACTGAGAACATTAAGTGTAGTCTTCAATTGGTATATATGAGACTTGTAGACCCCGCTCTCTTTCATTAACCAGTAATCAGGAAAAACCATGGGAGGGCTCTGTCATTGTCCGGGAAATTTAATTTGGAGAAAGGTTTTCTGCTTCGTTGATTAAGATCCAGGTACTCTCCCTTCAACCCATCCCTTATTAGAATGCTTATTCCCACAGATGCAGCCAAAAGGGAGCCCTTTGATAGCAAAAAGCTATGGTGCAGGTGGGACAGAGTGATTCTGAAGAGCCCTATCCCCAAATGCCAAGCATTCTGTAGCTGCCCTGCAATACCTGTAAAATGGCTCAGAGTTGAATACTTCCTGGGCCGTGTATGTGTAAAGCAATAAAGCTATATTGGTCCAAATCCCCTGCTACATTAAACAACCTGTTACAATCACAGCAGGAACCATGGATTACGTGGCAGGCAATCACGGTCCTATTTTAATTCTCATCTCCCCGGCCCGGCGTGAAGTTCTTTGCTCTTTAGCATGAGCAACACATCCTCCCTGCCCCCTCCTTTCTCTAATGTCTCTGGGCCCACTCAACAGAGACTTGGCCTCTTCACTCTGATTAGGCTGGTCTTCCTGATGAGCAAGGGGCTGAGGCTGCTTCTGAGATGAGAAGATGGAAATTTGTGTTTACAAAATACGGAGAGAAATGTGGGAGGTCAAGAAAGAAAGCTGGAATCCACTCCGAGCTGTGTTGATGATAATTTATGTGCTCACTGTTGACTCCTCTGGAGTTGGACAACCTAGGTTCAAATCTTGTCTCTGATGTTTAATATCTGCATGACCTCATTTAATCTCCCTGGATCTCAGTTTCCTCATCTGTAAAATGAAGGCACTAGAATGGATGACCTGGGGCGGGTAGGTGGCACAGTGAATAGAACACTGACCCTGGAGTCAAGAGAGCCTGAGTTCAAATCTGACCTCAGACACTTAATGCTTATTAGCCATGTGACCTTGGGCGAGTCACTCAACCCCAATTGCCCTGTCTTCCCCCTTCCAAAAAGAAAAAAAAAAAAGAATAGATGACCAGTTTGAGACTGGATTTGAACTCAGGAAGATGAGTCCTCCTGCCTCCAGACCTGGCACTCTAACCACTTCACCATCTAGCTGACCTAGGAAGTACTACATGAGGGTTAACTATGAAGAGAATGATGATGAGGATGATGAGGATAGCAAAAATGAAACAGTCCCCACTCTCATGATGCTTGTATTCTAAGAGAAGATGACCTACACACATGTAAGTATATATAAAATACATACAAGATAACGGCGATGGGGAAGCATTTGCAGCTGAAATTGTTGGGAAAAGCGTCCTGTAGAAAGTGGCCCTAAAGTTTAACTTTAAGGAAGACTAGGGAATTCTGAAAGCTCAGTCACTGACCACCTGGAAAATCACTCGCCCATGATCCCTCCCCAGGCTGCACTCCCCAACTTCCTCTGCCAGGCTCCAGAAATCTCTTCATCCTGAAGCTCATTCCAGATTCATCCACTGAAAGCACCTTCGTCCCTCTCAGTCTCCCTCTCTGATTGGACTGTCCCTCCCAGCACATCCATTTAATGAGGGCACCCAGGACTGCCATATCTCCATACTGCTCTCCACTGACTTCCTCTATTGTGCCTTTTCTCCAGATACCTTTGTCCCATCCCCATCTACACTTTCCCTTTTACGTATTACCTTCCCTTTCTAGAATGTAAGCTCCTTGAGGGCAGTCACTGTCTTCCTGCTTGTAATTTATATCCCCAGCACTCAGTACAGTGCCTGGCACATAACAGCACTCAATAAATACTTATTATTGTTGTTGTTGACTATCGGCCCCAACCAAACCTGTTTCCCAATCTGGAAAATGGGTTGGAGATGCTTGCACTTCTGATCTCACTGAGTGGTTGTGAGGAAAGTGCTTTGCAAGTCTAAACCAACTTACCTCACAAAAAATGGGATGATGCGTTCAGGGCTCCCAGTCAAGTCTGAGCTGGACAAAATGTCCCTGAGATTCCTTCTCCTGTCCCCAAGGTTCTATAATCCTCCTAGAGAAATATGACCTATTATTATCTCTTGATTCATGTAACAAATATTTTGAGAGGCACCTTGCAGTAATGGGTAACTAACTGGTCTTAGTGTCAGTAAAACCTGGGTTTGAATCCTCCTTCTGACACTTCTGGGCTATGTAATCTTGAGACAATTATTTAGCCTTTCACCTTTCTAATAATGTAAGTTGAAGAGCAAATATTACTCTATATTGGAAAAGGGAGTTTCTTCATCAGGTGCAGGTGTTCCCTACATCAGTAAAATCAAGGGGCACTTCAGCCCTCCCTGCCTCCCTAAGTATGGATTATCTGTTGCCTATGAGAAAGCACAGGCTAGTTGGCAGGCAAGGAGTGGTAATTGATAGACTGAACATGGGAAGTATATTCCTGAATGCAGGTAGAGCAGTTGGTGGCCCACCACACCATTAGTGTGATCTGCCAGGAAGATCCAAAATGCTTTCCCCACCTACTTGCCTGAAATGAGTCCTTAGGGCCCTGAGTTTCCTTCTGCACAGAAGCCCCAATAAAAAGGCTGTTTCTTTGTCCTTTGTTCTCAAAGAGGATCATGACATCAGGGAGGTGATGCCATAACATGCAAGTGAATTGGATTTAAGTGAGGGAGGGCTGTGCAAAGTCACCAGCCTCACTCTCACCTCTGGAGCCCTGAACTTAAAAGGCAGTGCTATTTAGGATGGACCATTCACCAGCTCCTGGGATCCCCTTAATAGGGGTTTGTGTTAGATCCTTCTGCTGTCTCCTAACATAGACCAGGGCCTCTGAAGGGATAGGATAAGACCAATATGTTGGGATGACTAGGAAGAAGGAGAAGTCCAGTAGACCTAGTCAAAGGCCTCAGGCCCCCAAGGAAACAGGGGGAAAGGAACAAGTATTTATTAAGTCTCTACCAGGTATTAGGCACAATGCTAAGCCATTTACAAATATCTCACATGATCTTCACAAAAAACACTGGGCTGTAGGTGACATTATTTTAAATTTATCTTTATTATCCCCATTTGACAGTTGAGGAAACTAAGGCAGACAGAGGGTTAATGACTAGCCTAGGGTCACAGAGTAAGTGTTTGAGTCTGGATTTGAACTCAGGTCTTCCCTGATGGTAGGCCCTGTTCTCTATCTACTCTGCCTATTTAGCTAGTCATGGGGCAGGTAGTTCTAGGGTCTCTAGGGCCAGTCTGGAGAAGAGGTAAACACTGAAACAGAAAATTTTGGCCTGGAGCCCAGAGGTCAAGATTTTGCTGAGGACCAGCCATGAGTGTGCCTAAGATTCCTTCTCCGTCACTAGGTTATCAGCCCCAGGACTGGGAATACAGCAGAAGAAGTCCTCCTATCTAGTAAAGAGCTCTCCACACACACATACCCAAAGGTCAGATCTTTGAAGATTGGGACTCCTTTTTTTTGCTTTTCATTTTTGTCTTTATATCCACAGCACCCAATATAGGTCCTTGCACACGGAAGACTATTGCTGAATTGATTAAACCCTACTCAGTGACAGTGATTCTCACCAAAACTAGGAGCCAGGAAATCTCAACTCCTATCCTCACTCCAATCTGCCATTGCTGACTTTGCACCATTGGATCAATCACTTCACCCCTGTCTCGCCTTCAATTTCCTCTTCAAAACAGAAGGACTGGGGATAAATTCATTCAGTTAAGATCCTTTCATGTATAAAAGACTTGCTATATATATATTTGTGTTTGTGTGTGTGTGTGTATAAACACTTAGACATGTTAATGTAAATATCAAAATATTCAACAGATACAATGGGGAAATATATATGCATATGTATATATGAGAGAGAAAGAGAAATGATTCTTAATAACCAATTTGGGGGGGATCCGAGCTTTTTCCCCATCCCATTTCCTTGTTCAAAGCCCAGCCTTTGAAGAACATTACTGACCTCTGCCAAACATTTACCCCACCTAGACCACCCTGTCTAAAGTGAATTCCTGCCCATCGCGTTCCACTGAGGCAAGTTTGAGTGGAGATTGATCCTTTGCCTTCTCTGCCCAAAGCTGGGGGTATTGTGGGTGTAGAGATAGTCTCTTTATGGTGTCACTCTCCCAGCCCCTCATTGGAGTGAGCCCACTTGTCATTGTAATATTCATTTTCTCATTAACTGCTAATCAATCAGAGCTGATTGCCATTCCCTGGAACACCCACTTTTCCCAGGGCATATAAGCCATGAGTTCGCTGCCATGATGTTCTTTGGTATTCAAAATTGCCACTGACCTCTTTTATTGATAAAATATTAGCATTATTAATAAAATGATGAATTACCCAGAAATGATGCAAATTGAACTTTTTAAATGTCACACTATGTAGCCCCCTCCCCTTTGTGGTGCCACAGAGAGAGCACTGGACTTGTAATCAGGAAGACCTGAGTTCAAATCCAGCTTCAGAAACTTACTAGTTGTGTGACCCTGGGCAAGTTGCTAACTCCCTGTCTGACTCAGTTTCCCCAATTATAAAATGAGAATAATAAAAACACCTACCTTAGAGGGTTATTTTGAGAATGAAATGAGATCACATATGCAAAGCTCTTTGTAAATCTTTAAGATTTAAATCATAAAATTTTTAATCTTTAAGCTATATAAATGCAAGTGTTAATGCTAGCAATTATTCTCCATTTGTCAAAAGCACTGGGAAGTTGGGTCTTTGGAGGACAGATGAATACTATTCCTTTCATAATCCTTTGGACCAGGGCTTTCTAATACTATTGCTTATGAGCCCCAACAAACGTGTTCTCATTCTTTATCAACTAAATTTAGTGATCTTTTACAAAAGATATTTACTAAGCAGGTACAGAAAAATCTGTTGTTACAAAAACAACACACACACATACAAAAGGCATACTCTCCCCTTGCACACACAAGATCTCTTGGGAGAATGGGCTCAAGGTAAAGGCCTCAAGTAATGAATAAAGAGAAGATATGTCCCAAAAGTGGTGTCTCCTAAGTCCTGGTTAGTGGAATTCTTTTTTTTTTTTAGATTTTGTAGATTTTTTTGTAGATTTTGTAGATTTTGTAGATTCCTCAGGAAATTTTCCTTAAGTGAAACTCTCCATTGGATTCCAAGGGGTTAGCACATCCATCGAATCCATGGCCAGCACTTCTTTCTGCCATGAGGGATCTTATTCCCTGAAGCTGTCATCATCTTCTGGTGGTTCTGGTGGCTGGTAGGACTTCTGATGAGACCATGGGATCTTCAAAGGTCGACCATGACCTGTGAGAGGGAGCAGAGGCGAGGGGAGAGGAAGAGAGATGAGGGGAAGGGAGGAGAGAGAAGGGGAAGGGAGGAGAAAGGAGGCGAAGGGAGGAGAGAGGAGTGGAAGAGAAGGGAGAGGAGGGGAGAGGAGGGGAAGGGAAGGGAGAGGAGGGGAGGGGAAGGGAGAGGAGGGGAGGGGAAGGGAGAGGAGAGGAGGGGAAAGGCATCATTCTTCAAGAAATTTCCTCTCAGAAGCTTAGCTGGAGCCCCTCCAACTCTAGCCTAGTCTACCATTGAACTTGGCAATTCTGAATTGATTTGTTAGTTTAAACATAGGTTCAGGGTTGTGTCTGATGCTTTTAATCAATCACCAGCTATTTCCTGGACAGGAGTTGTCTCTCTGTCTACATCCTAAGATCAAAACTCTGTATTCCTCTCAAATTGATTAAAAACTTGTGCCCAACTAGTTTACAGCATCGATTGAATCAATCAGGCTGCATCTTCCAAGATTGCATTAATTGCGGTGGGATGGAAGTCCCTAGCCTTACATACATTTACAATAGCATGTTAACCTGAAATGTAAGCAAAGAAGATTCCGTTATTGACTTCAAGAAGCCAGACATCGTCCAACAATTCCACCCAATTATTTCTGCCAGGGAAATGCAGACCAAGTTAAAGTGAAGAAACCCAACCCTTATTAGTAGTTTTAGAAGGTTTTTTTCTTTTTCTTCTCCAAGCCAGATGGTAGACTTAATTGGCACTAAGATTAAGCTTTAATCCAGATTTCCATTTTGCATTCTTACTCATTATTTACTATATTCTCTTCCTCTTGTTTTAATAATAATAACAACAAGGACAACAATTATAAGGGGTCCTACACCAGTGATTGTGTGAGAAGAATAATGTTTCTCATGAAGAAGGGCATGTGACTACAAGGATCCATTCTCTCTGTCACCAAAAAAAATTTCATTTATACCAACCAAAGGTTTGTCTGGATCACTTGGAATTAAATTGAGTGAGATTTTTTGCTCCTTGGTTACTTGGTGATAGGCAGTGTGGTGTAGTAGGTGGAGAGCTGGCTTTGGAGCCAGGCAGTCCTGAGTTCAAGTCTTACCTCTGAAATCTACTGACTGTGTGACTGGGCAAGTCAATTAATCTCTCCATGCTCTGGGAAAATCTCTGCAATTATGAATCGTAGAGAGTGTGGAGGGACTTTCCACATTTGGAAGGAAGGAAACAAGCAATTATTAAGTACCCGGTATGTACCAGGCACTGTGCTAAGCTCTTTACAAGTATTGTATCTTTTAATCCTCAAAACAATCTTTCAAGGTATGTGCTATTATTATCCCATCAAAGTTGTTGAAACTGAACAGTCAGAGATTAATTGACTTGCCCAAGGTCACACAGCTAGTAAGTGTCTGAAACTGGATTTGAAACTAAGTTTTCTGACTATAGGCCCAGCCCTCTGTTTAACTAGCAATAGTGTGTATGTGTGTGTTTACGTATACAATGTGTGTTTTTATGTGTGTTGTTGTTGTTCAGTCATCTCCCACCTTCCATGACCCCATTTGGAACATTGGATCAATCACTTCACTTGGGGTTTTCTTGGCAGAGATATTAGAGTGGTTTGCCATTTCTTTCTCCAGCTCATCTTACAAATGAGGAAACTGAGGCAAACACGGTGAAGTGACTTGCCCAGGGTCACACAGCTAGTAAGTGTCTAAGGCCAGATTTGAACTCGGGCAGATGAGTCTCCCTGACTCCAAGCCCATCATTTATCCACGGCACCGCCTAGCTGCCCTTATATGTATGTAATATATAAAATAGTTTGTCTACACAGACACACACTGGCAAACAGCATGGAGTAGTAAAGAGGTGTTTAAAACAGAGCTCATTTTGGACTATTGCCTGAATGAAATTAAAATATAATTAGAAAATATTTAGCAAATAAAACTATGATCCAACATAATGATAATTTGTAGTTTTCTAAGTCAATATGCAGCAGTGATCAATTTCTATTTGAAATTCACATAGTAGATAGAACTCTGACCTCACAGTCAGTACAATTCTTGACTTCCAGTTCCGCCCTGGACCCATCCTAGTAATGTGACCCAGGGCAAGTCACTTTTGGTGTCCAGAGGCCAGCCTTCATTTTCCTGTTCCTAACTTCCGGACTTCAAAACTTTTCTCCTCTTCCCTACTTTCAGCTCCCTTTTATGGTTCATATAACCCCATTAGAATTCAAGCTTCTTGAGGATAGTACCATCTTTCTATTTGCTTATTCCATGTCCCCCAGCTTGGCAGAGCACCTGATACAGAGCATTTCATAAATGCATGTTTCATTCTTTGTTCCTACCAAACTATTTCTCATAATATTCCTGCCCCTAAACCACAAATCATCAAGGTATGAATCAAAAAGGTTCAAAGGCAGGTAAATGTCAGACTTGCAAGATAATAGAATTTAGACCTGGAAAGAACTTTAAACGGCATCTAGGCCAAACCCCTCTCATTTTACAGATGGAGAAACTGAGGCTCAAAGAGTTTGTGACATATTTGAAACCAAAGAGGCAGCAAGGCCTATATGACAGCCAGGATTTAAAACCACGTCTCTGTATCCTGAACCCAGTGCTCTTCCTACTAACAAATCAGCATTTCTTAAGAGTGCACTTTGTGCCCAGCACCATGCTAAACATTTTACAAAAATTATTTGCCCAGGGTCACCACGTTCCTTTTGGGGGGAGGGGGAGACATCAGATGTTGTCATTTAGCCAAAGCATCAGAGAGGGAAAAGGAATGGCAGAATCCAAGTCTGGAGAGGTAAGCTGAGGTCAGAGTAGGGAATGGCCTCAAATGCCAAACAGCCTATTCCCTACCATCTCACTGCCTATTAGCACATTGAGGGTTACCATGTATGTTTTGGAGTGGGGAGATCACAGAAATTAGAGCTAAGAAGCCTCATGGAGATTACCTCATTTATCCATCTCACTTATTTTACATCAGAAGAAACTGAGGCCTGGAGAAATCAAGTAATTAACCCAAGGTCACACAATAGTAACTAACAGAGCCAGGATCTGAGTCTATGTTGCTAATTCCAGAGCTAATATTCTTCTTTTTGATTTTTTTTTTTGAGGGGGAAAGGCAAGACAGTTGGAGTTAAGTGACTTGCCCAAGGTCACAAAGCTAGTTAAGTGTCAAGTGTCTGAGGCCAGATTTGAGCTCAGGTACTCCTGACTCCACGGCTAGTGCTCTACTCATTGTGCACCTAACTGCCCCAATATTCTTTTTTTTTAAATAATGCTAATATTCTTTTTAAAGAATCATTTTAATTGATAACTTTTTGGTTTTTTATATCACCAAACTTTCTCCCAGTATCCTTCCCCTTCCCCCTTACTGAGAGTCATTCCTTATAACAAAGAACACCCATTGCCCATTTTACTGGGCTACACTGCCTCTGCAAGCTTGCTCCAGCCCAGCAACATTTGCAATCAAGGGTCTGGGGCATTCTGATCTAAGTCCTACTTTACATTTCCCATCATGCCTGCTGGGGTGAGTCCTCACAAGGCTGGTAGGTGTCTGGCAGTAATAAACAATGATATTCCCTGCTACCAGAGCAGGACCTGGGATATCTTTATCTCTGTGGAACTCTGCCCTGCAGTAATCATACATACCGTCTCCCCTGGAAACAGGAAATTAAAGAGTGAAGCCTCTTACTAATACCTGAAATGTATAATCAGCTTCCCTCTAGATAATGCTTGGCACCATGTACCTCTCCTTCTTCTCTCTGTCATATTTTAATCTCTGCAAAGCCAGCCAGAGCCAGGTCAGAAGGTTGAAAAAAATGCAAGTAACTTCTAATGGCCAGTTCAACATCAGCTACCAGGCTCGTAGACCTCAGCTGTTGTGATCATAAACAATGATATACATGAAGACAAAAATGGTGGTTGTGGTTCTTAAAGCAGTGAGTTGAATATTGAACTCAGAATCAGCTTTGAATCTTATCTCCTAACACTTACTAATCATGTGATCCTGGGAAATTCATTTTAGCTCTTTGAGATCTTGTGTCTTCATTTGTAAATAAGGAAATAGCAATATTTGTAGAGCATGGCATAGTAGACAGAGCACTGGGCCTTAGGTTCAAGTCACACCGTGACCCAGAGCAAGGCACTTTACTCTCTGATTATCTTCCCTCATCCACAACAGGAGGCAGGATGGGAGCTGTTGTGAGGATCAAATGAGGTAAGGTAATGAAAGAGCTCTGAAAATTTTAACACTTCATCTCTATGTGAGATATTGCTTTAACTATTAACCATTTGGCTGTCTATTGGTATCAAAGGGCCTTGTATACAGCAGCTACTCAATAAATGAGGGTGGAGTCAGGAGAACTGATTCTCACATAACTCTGTGACTGGCTCTATGACCAGCATCCTCATGTCTCTCCTCTGGATCTTGGGGCTCTACCTCTGGTTCCCTGGGCTCTGATGGGTGAGCTCTTGCTTTCTCTTGCCATGCTCAGCTCATCTATACCAAATCTACATAGCAGGAGGTGGTGAGTGTATCCTGCCCTTTCTACCAGTCATTTATGTGTTAGGTATTTTTTCCTACTAGAGTGTAAACTCTTTGAGGACAAGGACGAGGACTTCCTTGTATTTGCATCCCCAGTGTCTAGCACAGTGCTTAATGCATAGTAAGTGCTTAATTTTATACTCTACAAATTATCGATCTATTTATATATCTACCTATCATCTATCAATTAATCATCTACCTTTCTCTTTATCCCATCATCTATCAGTCAATCATCTACCTGTCAGTTTGTCTTTCTACCTATTTATCTATCTCATCTATTTACTATCTACCAATCTGTCTTATCAACTATTAATCTATCATCTATCTACATGTCCATCAACTGTCAATTAATCTATCTATTCATCTCATCTATCTATCATATATCAATACATCATCTATCTGTCCTGTCTGTATGACTAACAACTATCAATTCATCTACCTATCTTATCTATCTCTCATCTATCAATCCATCATCTACCCATCTCTGTATCTACATATCTATTAACTATCAATTTATAAACCTATTTTACCTATCATCTACCAATCTGTCTTTCTATCTATATGCATGTCCATTTGTCTATCAACTATCAATCTATCTTACCATCATCTCTCAATTAATCAGTCATGTGCCTGTCTATCTAGCATGTATCAACCAATCACTTACCTGTCTATCTACCATCTCTTTTTCCTTAATGGTATTTTATTTTTTCCAAGTACACAGAAATATAGTTTTCAACATCATTTCTGTAAAATTTTGAAATCCAGATTTTTCTCTCTTCCTCCCCTTTCCCCTCCCCAAGACAATCTGATATAGATTATATATGTACAATCATATTAAATAGATTTCCACGTTAGTAATGCTGTGAAAGAAGAATCAGAACAAAAAGGAAAAACCAAGAGAAAGGGAAAAAAGTTAAAATACTGTGTTTCAATCTGCATTCAGACTCCGTAGTTCTTTCTCTGGATGTGGTTAGCATTTTCCGTCATGAGTATTTTGTAGTTGTCTTGAATCATTGCATTTCTGAGAAGAGCTAAGTCTATCATAGTTAATCATCACTCAGTGTTGCTATGTACAATATCCTCCTGGTTCTGCTCACTTCACTGAGCATCAGTTCATGTTAAGTCTTTCCAGGTTTCTCTGAAATCAGCCTGCTCATCATTTCTTATAACACAATAGTGTTCCATTACATTCATATACCACAATTTGTTCAGTCATTCCCCAAATGATGGACATTCCTTCAATTTCCAATTCTTTGCCACCACAAAAAGATAAGTTATAAATATTTTTGTACATGTGGGTCCTTTTCCCTTTTCTGAATGTCTTTGGAATACAGATCTAGGAGTGGTATTGCACTTTGTGGGTATTGTGGGTAAACACAGTTTTTATAGCCTTTTGGGCATAATTCCAAATAGTTCTCTAGAATGGTTGGATCAGTTCACAACTCCACTAACAATGCATTCATTTTCCAATTTTCCCACATCTTCTCCAATATTTATCATTTTCCTCTTCTGTAATATTAGTCAATCTAATAAGCATGAGATGTTACCTCTCTATCTACCATATATCAATTAATCATTTACCTGTCTTTCTATCTCTACCTATTTGACCACATCACTTCCTTGTTCAATAAACTCTCATGTTTCCCTATTACCTTTAGCATAAAATACAAACTTTTCCATTTGATATTTAAAACAGTTCATAATCTGAGTCCCATATGCCTTTCCAGGTTTATTACATATCTCTTGTCTTGACATACTTTCCTATCTAATCAAACAATTTTACTTGTTTTTTCCCTTAGAGGACATTTTTCATTCTATCTTTATATTTTTATCCAGTATCCCAAGGCTGGAACATTGCCTCTCCTCACCTCCACCTCTTAAAATCCCTAATTTTGTTCAAAATTCATATCCCTATATAAGGTCTTCATTAATCTCCCCCCCAAGCATGTGCCTCCACCCATTTATCTTGAATAGATAGATAGACAGATAGATTGATAGCTCTAGATATAGATATAGTTCACTCATAAGTACCTAACAAGGTAGTAACAAGGAAGTTGACATTTATATTGCATTTCAAAGTTACAAACATTTTTACATTCACTATTTCATTTGATCTTATGCAAGGTTCTTTATTTGGTACTGGTGGGTGGTGAAGAGATAGTTATGACAGAGGCTCTGTTCTTTGATAGTTTATGACCTGATATGGGAAAGACATGGAATATGATATAATGGAAAGACACCTAGCCCTTGAATAACAGGACATAAGTTCAAATTCTACCTCTGACTTTTATTGCCTTGTGACCTTGGCCAAGTCATTTAGATTCTCTATGCCTTGTTTTCCCCATATGTAAAATGGATGGTTTGATTAGCTGGCTTCTGAGCGCCCTTCTAGCTCTACATCTATAGTTCCATGAAATGAAGTATATATGATACAAGAGAATTTAGCTCAACAACTTTCTAAAGCTTCTGCTGTATGCAAGACTGAGTGCAAGATATAAAGACAAAAATGATCCACCTCCAGAGTTTGCAACCATCTGAGCTCTATAACACACAAAAATACATAAGTTTTTTTAAAAGAGATTTTAATGAGGGAGAAAGCATTAGCAATTGCAGGGTGGGGAGAGATCTGGATTGACTTCAAAGAGGAGGTAGCCCTTGAGCTGAGCAGGCACCAAGGGAAATTTGAAGAGAGGGTCAAACACTTTCAGCTTAGAGGTATAGGCTTCATGACCTGGGAGTTGAGCCTTTAAATAATCAGGGGGACTTCAAATGATAGAGACATTGAGAGAAAGAAGTCACTCCAAGCAGGAAAAAAAAGTGTAAGCAAAGACATGGAGATGGGAAGACAAGAAGAGAGGACGGCAAGTCACCCAATCAGAATGTAGAATGTAGAATGCATAAGGAGAACTCAAGGCTGGACAGCTCTAGCTCATAAAAAGAGTTAAGAAGTCTTTCTCTGGACCTTCTTTCCATTACTTATAGCAGTTTTGTCTTCTGGGACCAAGCAGACAGGTTGAATTCCTTTTACCCTTGACAGCTCATTAAATACCTAAAGACAGACATTATATCCCCTCTAATTCTTCTTTTCTAAGGGCTTACTATATATATGTAGATATGTGTTCCCTTTATCCAAATTTCTGCCTTTCCTAAGTGACACAGCAGACCATGTTTTCCCTCACTAAGATGAATAGGGTCATTGTGATCAGTTTCTGCAAAAATGAAGCTATTTAGCTTTTCTCAGTACCAATTTCAAGACTGTGTCAATGAGTGAGAGCTGAAAGGGACTTTAAGCACCTTCTTTGAATGCATTAAGACATAGTACATCCAGGACTAAATATATGACCGTCCCACCAAGTTCTACCCTGGTCAGTCCATATCTAAAGTATTTGGCTCAGTTCTGGGCAACACATTTCAGGAAAGACAGATTAATTGGAGAAAATCCAGATAAGGCCACCAGGATTTTCCATGCTATATAGGGGTGATTTGAAGGAAGTGGGAATGTTTAGTCTGGAGCACAGGTTATAATGTATCTGTTGTCTCCAAGAATTTGAAGGGTTATACTTGGAAAAGGGAATAGAATTATTTTACTTGACCCCACAGGGAAGAATTAAGGGCAGAGAGTAGAAGCAACAAAGGGACAAATTTAGGCTTAATGTAAAGAAAACTTCCAAAAAATTAGAGCTGTCAAAAATGAAAAATGCTGGCGTAGTGAGTTACCCCTCCCTGGAGGTCTTCAAGAAAAGGTTGGATAACCAATTGTTGGCTATACAAAGAAGAGAGTTCTGCTAAAGTCAGGTTGAATTAGATGACCTCTGAGATCCCTTCCACTTCAACAATTTGGCTCAACCCCTCATTTTGTAGATGAGGAGACTAAGCTCTAGAGAAGTAGAGATATTTTTCCAAGACTAAACTCTCTCTAATAACCCCTCAAATACCTCTCAGACTAAAATCTACTCTTCAAAGCTGGATTGCATTTTGATAAAGGTTTCCACTGCTCAAAGCACCTTTGCGAGTCTTTGATCAGTTGAATCTCACCATAGCCCTATCAGTTCTGTCCATCTTAGAGATTAGAAAACTGAGGCTCGAAGAACTGCTCAATTGCTCAAAACACTCAATTGCTGAATCACAAGTCAATGATAGATTTAGGCACTGCATTGAGATTTCTTGAGTCCTAGAATCACCAAATGTCAGAGCTGGGAAGGAACTTCTAGGTTATCTGGTCTAACTCCATCATTTTACAGATGTCAAAACTGAAGCCCAGAGCAAAGGCATGGTTTGCCAAAGGTCACACAACAAGTATATGCAAAGTTAACAATTAATCTTCTGTCTTTTAAGTCCCAGGAAAAGGTGTTTGGTGGCAGTTTTCTCTGTCCTTGACTCTAAAGGTATTTTGCATAGAACTTCCTAATCAAGTGATTGGGCGATTTTTTTTTTCATTACCACAAAAGAAAAAAAAAATCAAAGAACACTTTCGTAGTGGATCCATTTCTTCCTTCCTACTTCCTCAGTCCTTATCCATCCTTCATGACTCAACTAAAAAAGTCGCAAAATCATGGGACCTCTGAGTTGGAAGGGATCACAAAGATCATCTGATCCTATACCTACATAACAATTCCCTCTACAACAATTCCTGACAATAGGTCATCCAATCTTTGCTCAAGGATTTGAACCGAGGGAGGACTCACTACACTGAAGGCATCCCCATATTAAACTTGGACAATCTTAACCTTTCCTTATAGGGCCACGTTTTGCTTTTCTTCAGCTTCTAATCACTGCTCTTCAAAGGTGGCATGGTTTAATGGTTACAGCACAGAACTTGAAGTCAGAAGAACCTGGGTTCAAAAGCCACCTCTGACATTTACTATCTATGTGACCTCAGCTAAGTAATTTAGCATTTCTATGCCTCAGTTTCCAAATCTGTAAAATGACATTCGATTCACTGGTCCACATCCCTTCCACCTCTAAATCTATGATAGTACGAGCAACGCCAATCGCTCCTCTCCACGTCAGAACTTCAAATACTTGAAGACAGCTATCATGAACCATCTCAGCCTTCCCCAGGCTACTTATCTCCAGTTCCTTTAAATAGCATACTACATTCCAACCCCACATTCACTGCCAAACATTTCCTGATTAGTACAAGTCAGGTGGATCCTCCTCTGACCACCCAGCACTTCTGGTCGATTTAATTTTACTTTGCCTTCTGTGAATTCTGGGCATGTTTGAAAGAAACCAGGTTTCTAGCATTTGCAATTATCTCACAGTGTGAAGAGAGAAGCTTGAAGAAAACCCACAAGACTTAGGGGGAAATCCCCAAAAATAGGAGGAATAGCTTTAGGAGGAAAGGGAGTGATGGATAGAGCACTGGTCCTGGGGTCAAGAAGACTTGGGGTCAAATCTGGCTTCACACACTAACTAGTCAGGTGACCCTGGGCAAGTCATTTAACCTCTGCCACAGTTGTGTCAAGTGTAAAATGGGGATAAAAATAGCACCTACCTCTGAGGGTTGTGAAGATCCAACAAGAGAATAACTGCAAAGCACTTAGCACAGTGCCTGGCACATAATAAGTGCTATATAAACGTTAGATATTATTACTGTTGTTGTTGTTGTTGATAACACCTTAGGAAAGCTAAGTGGTTCCGTGGATAGAGCATTCAGAAACGTACTGGCTGTGTGACCCTGGGCAAGTCACCTAACCCTGTTTGACTCAGTTTCCTCATCTGTAAAGTGAGCTGAAAAAGGAATGGCAAAGGAAATGAGTGAAAAAGGAAATGATATCTTTGTCAAGAAAACTCCAAATTGGGTCATGAAGAGTCAGACACAAGTGAACAACAGCAAATGCCTGCTAGGGTATTTGCAAGGATAAAATCAGATAGTATTTGTGAAGTGTTTTGCAATCCTTAAAGCACTGTATAAATGCTAGCTACATATTAAGATATGCATCCACACCCACTATCTTACCAGCCCAAATCTACCAGGCATAGACAGAGTAAAAAGCTGAGCCCCCTCCATCCAAAGCTCCTGAATTATGACCTTTCCAAAGCATGGTGAATGATTGATTTCCATCAAAGCATTTGCAAAGGACGAGGTACACTTTGGTGACGTTGGCCACTAAATGTTATTTATGAAAGGCATCTCTACCATCTTCCCTCCCCAGACTGTTTCAGTATAACTGTCAGAATTGTGAAGCCATCTGAGGTTTCTTTGCACAGGAACATGTCTAGGAGAGCACAGAGGGCATGTACTTGTGTATAGTGTATGTCCTGAGCACCTAGCAGTTAATAGAAAAGGAGAGATGGCACATTCAGGCAGCAACCATAAGAACAGTTCTTCTCATTGAGCTAAAAAGAATTCAATTAAACTAACAGCCCCTTCCAGAAGACAGGATATTATCAGCCCATTATGCAATTACCTTCTCTCAATTAGGCAACCAAAATGAAAACACGATTAACAGGCATGACTGTAGCCAGCTCAACTGCGCCTATGAACTCAAGGCTGAAGATGGAGTATAAGAATGAGAGGGTCTCCTTCTCAGTCCCTAAACCCTAAGCCTCAGCCCAGATACCAGTTCTGACATGTATAGAGACTCTCTCTCTACCTTTCACCCAACCCCACTTCATACAAACCTCCCACTCGGATATGTAATAGCATTATAACATTGTAGAGACTTCCCTCCCTTTGAGATATACAGACAGAATCTCAAGGTTGAAAAGAATCTCAGAAGGTGCCAACCCATTCCACTCTGCTGGATGCTGAACGAAAATCTCCCTCTAGACAGACAGTGCCTAGCAAGGAGTCTTCCAGCCTTTGCTTGAAGGACTCCAGTGAAAGGAGAACACACTATTTTTGCTGTGGATGAAAGAATAAATGAATGAATGAATGAATGAATGGTAATGCATTTATCAAGTTCTTACTATGTCAAGTCAACAATCATTAATTAAGCACTTATGTGTTGAGCACTATACTAAGTGCTGGAGATACAGAGAGGAGCAAAAAGATAGTACCTGCCCTTGAGGAGCTTACACTCTAGTGTGCCAAGCACTACACTATATGCTAGAGATATTCATTTATTGTTTTGGAGGGGGGAAGGCAAAGCAATTGGAGTTGTCACTTGCCCTAGGTCTCACAGCTAGGTAAGTGTCAAATGTCTGAGACCGGATTTGAACTCAGGTCCTTCTGATTCCAGGGCCAGTGTTCTATTCACTGTGCCACCTAACTGCTCCGGGATGTTCATTTAAAAGCCTCTAAGTCCATGCCCTCGAGGAAGGGGAAATTTCCATCTGGAGTTTACATTTTAATAGAGGGGGATGACATATAAAGAGGAGTGGTGGCCAGGGAAGTATATTTTGGTTTAGGGAGCCACAGGAGTGCTAAGTAGAACCATAGGGTAGTTGACTGAAAAGTCCTTGCAAGTCATAATGGCAGTACTCATATGATTATCGTTTCAGATCTGAAAAGCAGCTGGGAGAGGGGAGGGGAGGGAAGAGAAAGGGCTGCTAGGGAGATGGCAAAGTCTGATAGTCTGCAGAATAGAGCAGAAGGCAGAGTGGGTCACACGCTTGCACACACACAAATGCACAACACACACATGATACACACAAATGTGTGTGCAGACATATGTACATACACACCAGCATGACACACATGTGTGCACACACAAACACACATGACTGGAGTGAAAATTGGGTTTCAGCCATTCCACTCCTGGACAACTTAAATCATTTGGAGGATTTTCCTTAAATGAAAACAAGATAGTCCTTCTCAAATTCTTCCTTATTCTGTAGTGCTTTTCTCTCCATCCTCTATTACTTGCTGCTGCATCTTTGAAACATAATTTGGTTGATGAAGTGCTTGTTAATACATTGTTCTCTTAAAAATCATTCTCTGTTTTTCTTTCATTTTTCTTTGTTTCAGTTTGGTGGGGGGGGGGTTGCCATTAAAATTTCATTCTTATGAGAGCTTTATAATCACTAAAAATGCTTTCTAGGTTCCTCCTAGTAGCATCATCTGTCCCCATGTGAGTCACTGGGACAGAGTTTTATAAAGCATGGGATAATCTCTGTCCTATCCCCAAATACATAGCGCAAGTATGACTTGAACTCTACTATTTCTGACAGGTTCACAAATACCCAGAGATACATATTGGGTATTCTTCAGTTGGAGTCATCAGCCATGACTTCTCTTCATCCTTTGACCATTAGTGGTAGCGAAGGAGCTATAAAGAATGGTATCTACAAGTCAATGCAAAATTTCCTTTGTCCTTCATACTTAGAGGAAGTGAAATCACTGGTTGTATGTCATTCTTTTTATTGCTTTTGCAGCTAATTCTTGAAGTGAACTGTCATAGCAAACTGCTTTTTAGTCTGCTAAAGGTGTCTGCTCCCTTCTACCCTCACACTCACACTCCAGACCTCCTGAGAAAGGCTATTTATAGCAGAATCCAAGCTTTCCTTGTGATATGAATCTATTTTATGAAGCCATCGAGTGTTTATTTGATAGTACTGCTCAAGTTCCAATCAATGTAAAAAAGTATTTGTCAGTCAGTCAACAAGCATGTATTAAGCACTCAGTATGTCCCAGGAATATTAGCTGTGTAACTCCCTTTGCCTCATTTTTCTCTTGTGTGAAATGGGTATAATAATATCACCTGTCTAGGGTTATGGTGAATAAAAAATGAGATGGTATTTATAAAGTTCAAAGTGCTACACAAACATTGACTAAAAGTATCCCAAGCAGTTATCCTCTCTGTGGTATTAATAATACACTCTGTCTTCCCATTCCCCAACATATACAAATCATCCTTTCTAACATACATAGACTTTCCTATATGATATATGCAAGTCTCTACTCTGATATCTACAGTAACTACTCCCTACATAAATACCCTCACTAAAATAAAACAAGGAGAGTCTTCTCTGCCATACTGCGTGGTCAAAGGTAAGCACCTTTACTTTTCTGGTTCCCAGTTTCCTCTTACGCAAAATGAAAGGGTTGGAAAAGATGCACTCTAGAGCCCTTTCCAGCTCTCAGTCCTACCTCTGATTTTATACTTCCCCTCCCATCCTTCCCACTTCCAACATGAACAGATCTTGTTCCAACATAGGCAGGCTCCTTCTCTGACATACAGATATCACCTAACATATGCAGAAGATACATGCACACACACACACACACACACAATACACAAGAACATCTTTTAATGCACACTCAACTTTCCCCTGACATATGTAGGCAACTCTGGGACTCTGATGATATAGTTTTCTTCTCTGATTAGACTAGGCAATGAATTGCAGGAATCAAGACAATTTTAGGTGAAGATTTAAAATATCAAGATCATTACTCAAATCCTCTGACTCTCGTTTAAAAAGATGAATAATTAAGCAAGGACAAGGAGGCAAGAGGTACAAGGTGTCTTTCCTGTCAGATATATTTGTGTAAAATAGTGGAGTTTCACTTGGGAAACATCACTGTCTGTTTCAAAGCCTAGATGAACAGATGATTGCTGCAAGGTTCAAAGAAACAGGAATAATTTTTTACAACAAAAGCATACATGGTTTTTACTCATTCATGAGATTACAGAGAGCATTGTGGTCCAATCTACTATTTTATATAAATTGCTACGTCCGCCCAAAGAATCATATGATGCCTCCTTTACAGACCAAGGCTCACAGAGGTTATGTCTCGACCCAAGGAGGTGGCAAAGCTACGGTAAGAACCCAGGTCCTCTGGCTTCAAATCCAGTAGTGTTTCCACTGTCCCACACTGCTTTCACTTGGTCTCCAATCAGAGGTAAAACTCATCAATGATAGAGGCTAGGAAAATTTGGTTAGCTTGTCTGCGTCCAGATATTCCCCCTGTAGAGCCAGAGTACATACCCAGTTGTGTTCTTTTTTCTATTACCCCTCTTATAATGAGCTATTTAGAAGAACCATTTCCAAACAACCAGAATCTCATTCTTGAAAATGAACCAGGCTGGCAAGTCCTACTGAATGTGTGGTCCTTGTCCTTTTGGATACAGCTTTCATTTAAAATACCAAACTGATACATTTGCAGAGCAGGTATTAACATCAGAATCATTCGTTGTATCCCTAATGATTCCAAAGGTGTAAGGGATCATCCTCCCTATGCAGGCACAGATGATAGCTGGCCAGATGTGTGTTTGTGAGCTGCTATGGCCAGAAAGCACACAATACAAAAACATGATCAATCACCAGATGTGTGACCAGCCTTCTGGACATGAGCCACCACTTAGAACTCCATGAGGCTGGTCCTTAGAGGACTGAGGGATAGCGACCAAGATCAGGGCCAGGGAACCGCTGGAACTCTTGCTCCAAACTAGAATCAACACCACATCACAATGACCTACTTTAAGACTTTATACTGATTAAAAACTAGACTTATTGGCATGATTGCTCAGGAACAAAATTTTTCCTGAAAGATAAAGAGAATGTGATATTTGAATGACCAATGACCCAAATAGCAACTTCAAAAAAAAAGTTGCAGGAGGAAAAAAAGCCTGAGACTTTCTTTATAAGTAAACTAGCCTACTTCAATTTAAAATGTGAATATAAAAGAATACGAATTTACAAAATACTTGAGTTTATTCAAAATTACATGCATAAGTATTTAATCTCTAATAAGCAGGGAATAGCAACAGAAACTTAAATATGGTAAAAAAAAAAAAAAAAGCTTTATCAACAATAAATACAGAGGACTTTTTAATACAAAGAGTGCAGAAGGATTTGTCAAACAAGGATAATGAAAGGCATCCTAATTTGTACAGAAGCAGGGCCAGGTCTGTGCAATGGATACAGTTAATCTCCACTACATGATACAACCATTAGGTTAAAATGCCTGCTTGCAAATCATGTCTATTTAAAAATGGGTTTAATTGGGATTGTTCACTCTTCTCTTGGCAGCTCCATGTGTTCAGGAAAATTTAAAGGGCATCCTGGACCAGGGTGTGTGTGGCTATTGGATGCTTAAGCATCTTTTCTTTAATTCTTTGACACTGGCAAATTGTTCTCTTTTCCATGAAATTACTGAGAAAATTATCTACTTCCATTTTCCTCTAGAGGAAATCTTCTGTGAGGTGTCAGACTCCTCCTGGCCGCCTGAGCCTCCACCTTCACCCTTGCCTGGAGGGCATTCAGTGCAGCTCTCACTGAATTCATGCTGCCTTTGCATTTCCTTTTCAAAGCCAGGTTAGAATAAGCAGTTGATACTTCTCTAGGACCACGTGCTTTTTGGCTTCCAGGCTGGACTCGAGATGGAATTTTGGAGGAGCAAGATCTCCACTGCTCATTACCAAGTCCTAATGACTTGTCAGTAATGACATGCTTCAGCTGGGGCAAAGTCAAAACTTGCTTTGGGGATGCTCCTTCTTCCTTCATACTACTTCATTGCAATGTACTGAATTCTGAGAGTTGACATCAGGCATCTTATAACCAAACTTGTTTTGACCTATCAGAATTGGAGCATCCATTATGGGAACAGGTGATGACAGATTTGAGAGGAAACCATGGGAGAGAACAGCAAATTTGGCTGTGGAATAGCTCCAGTCTGAAGAAATGTTGTCAGCACCTGGGACAGTGACCATAGGTCTGTTAACCTCTAAGGACATGAAGAAGGAAATGGAAAACTGAGCAGTTTAAGAAGGCATTTCCACTGATTTACTGTAGAGGTATGAAAATGCTGAATTGGGAGCCTAAACTGGAGCATCCTTCCAAAATCATCCAAAAGATTTTGCATAATTTGTCCAAGGTGTGAGTACATTGTAAAATTGTTTACTAACGAACAGGTAATGTACACTCCGCATTTATCTATTAAATTATGTTGTATCAGTCAACATTGATCACTGGTTTGTTTGGTTTTTTTTTCCTGAGAAAACTGAGGAGGAAGAAAAATATTAATGTTGATTATAAGGTTGTTTATTGTGAATGGTAAATCTATACTCCATGTCTTTCTCTCTCTCAGATATGCTAGTGTACATCATGCTAGAACTTGATGTGACACTACTTCTGATGCTGGAGGCTGGTGAGACGCCCTCACTCTGCCCCCACTGTCACCCCTGGCCACAGACAACATTCAGCTTTTGCTCAGTGGAAAAAGTCAGGTCATTCCTTGGCCAAGGACAAGGCATGTCAGGTTGGTGGGCTCACTCACTTATTTGTGAGCCATAGACCCTTCAGTCAGTCAGGGAGGGAACTATAGGGATTAATTTATGAGGAATCACTTTCCATGAGTTATTGATGCTGGGAAATAGCTAGCAGTGGCCATTCTGTGAAATGGTCTTTGGTACCCACACAGATGAGGAAACCTTGAATTAAATAAATTAAATGTGGGTAAGAAGTCATCAGGAACAGGACATGAAAACACAGAATAAACTGGGAGTTTGGCACCATTATGCCTAACTCTCACTTCACAAGTCTAAGATGGGGGAAGTATGGCTAGATAACAGGTCATGTAAAAAAGATTTGTGGGTTTTAATTGGCTTCAAGGTCAGTATGAATCAACAGTGTAATATGGCATCCAAAAAAGCTAATATCATCTTGGACTGCTTTGAGAGGCCTCTCTGATAGATATGAGCTACATGATTGCTTTGCTATATTTTGACCCAGTCAGATCACTCCTGGAGTATTGTATTTAGTTGTAGGCACATACTATAGGAATGACATTGATAAACTGGAGGATATCCAGAAGACATCATCCAGGAAGGACCTAAAAATCATGAATCAGAAATTTGGTAGAAAAAAACCTGGCTTTTTCTAGCTTAGAAAATAATTCTCATGGGATCATACTAGCTGTCTTCAGCTTACCAAAGACTCTGAAGGAGAAAAGGAATTCAATTTTATTCTATTCTATTCTCTGAAGGTCTGAATTCAGGAGGACCTGAGTTCAAATCCAGCCTCTGAATTTGGTCTCAAGTACCCTAAGCTAGTCCCTTAATGCTGATTGCTCCCAAAAGAGAAAGAGGGGAGGGAAGGAGACAGAATAGAGTCAGAACTTGAAGGAATGTTACTGAAATTTTAGTCCAACACCACCATCCTCCATTTACAAATGGGGTCCAAAGAGATCACATGAATTGTCCAAGGTCACATGGTCACAGAAGTATTAATGGCAAAGTCAGAATCCAAACCCAAATCCTCTGAGTTCAAATCTAGTGTTCCAGTATTCTTTCCATTAACATATGATGCTTCTTTTTCTGTAGATTCTACCCCCAGTGCCAGGGGTCAGAACTAGGAACAAGGGGGCAAATTTTACAGAGACAAATATAGTCTTAAAATAAGAGAAGTCCCAATTAGAGCTCCCTTATTAGAGAATGGGCCGCCTGAGGATGTAGGAATGCCCCCTCACTGAAAGACTCCAAACAAAAGCTAAATGGCAATTTGCTGGGCATTTTCTAGAGGGAACCCTTTCCAAGTAAGAGTCTGATTAGATGACCTCTGAAGCCAATTCTAACTGTTCCTACTGTTCTTCAGTCATTTCAGTCATGTCTGATTCTTTGTGATCCCATTTTCAGCGGGGAGGACAGTTCTTGGCAAAGATACTGGAATGGTTTGCCATTTCCTTCTCTAGCTCATTTTACAGAGAAAGAAACTGGGGTAAACAGGGTTAAATGACTTGCCCAGGGTCCATGAATTATGTTCTTCATCATCATCATCACCATCACAGCTGGCATTTATATGGTGCCTTCTAAGTGGCAGGCAGTATGCCAAGCACTTTACAGCTATTTAAGCCTTACAGTCCTGGGAGATAGGTGTTATTATTATCTCCATTTTACAGATAAGGAAACTGAGGCAGACAAAAATCAGCTCTTGTTCAGGGTCCCACAGCTAACAAATGTCTGAAAGACGTAGGATCCTAGATTTAGAACCATCGACAAACATTGACTCCAACTCTTTCCATTTGAAGATTAGAAAGCTGAGGCCCAGAGAGATTAAGGACTTTGTTCAAGGTCATTCAGGTAGTAAGTGACAGAGCCTGGTCCTCTGAGTTCAGATTCTACCCTTTTGCCATTGGATTGTGCTTTCTGGAGCATTTTCTCCATGTTGAGCCTCCTTTGTCTCTCTCTTCCCTTTTGTCACCTGTCCCCCTCATCTGGATGGAAATCAGAAAAGGCTGCCCAAAATATTGATTGCATATTTCACTAGGAAACATACATTGGCATTTACTTCTGAAGGACTTTTGCTTGAAGGCAGCATTCTGCAAGTTTTTGCTTAATGAACAATTAACACATATGGTGTTAGAGAATATGTTTTATAAGTCCTTAAGTTCTAGTGGTAGACAAGCATGATGCCACAATCAACACTTCCTCCCACATGGCCCCCATAAAGCCTTCCGGCTGATGATTGACAAAGGCTTTGTAATGGAGCCTATCAGCACTAGCCTGAGGGGGTGAGGCAGCACCAGTGAGACAGACGGTCTCTCCAGGACCTGAAGAATGTATTCAGGCAGGGGGCAATTCCTAAAATTCAAACCCTTCGGGTTTCTACTCAGCAATCCCTAGGATTGGGGTAGGTTGTCTGAAAATGAGAATGCCCTAGAGAGGCAGGATATTGTAATGGAAAGAGCAGGGACTTCAAATTTGGATGACCAGGTTATTATATGAACCACCTGGCTGATGGTGGGCATGAATTTACCTTCCTCAATCTAGGAAATGAAGTGGTTGGACTGGGTGGTTCCTAGGGTTTCTTGTAGCTCTGAAGCTATGATGCTATGACAAGAAAAAACAGTACGTATAAGATATTTCTTCCCTTGCTTTCTTTCTACTTGGAAGGAAAGAAATCTTTATTAAATACCTGCTAAGTGCCAAGTGCTATGCTAAAAGCACTGCAAATATCATCTTATTTGATCTTTAAAATAACCCTGGGAGGGAGGTACTATAATTATCCCCACTTTATAATTGAGGTGGGCAGAGGTGAAACGACTTGCCCAGGGTCACACAGCTAATTAAGAGTCTGAGGCAGAATTTGAACTCAGGTCTTCCTGACTATCCCAGGGCCATCTCCAGTCATCCTGGTCTATATCTGGCCATTGGATCCAGACAGCCCCAGAGGAGAGAGTGAGGCTGGTGACTTTGCACAGCCCTGCCTCACTTAAGTCCAATTCACTTGCAAGTCACGGCATCACCTCACTGATGTCATGGTCCTCTTAAAAAAATGAAGGTCAAGCCACAATGCTCACTATCCAGGCAGGCCCTGTTCTCTGTGTACTATGGTGCCCCCTAGCAGCCTTTAGCAATTCATATTCATCTGGGGAGTTGGGATTAGGGAAAGAAATCCGTTCAAAAGCATTTTCCATGTTTAAAGGTTAGACTTACTGAGACATGAAATGGGACCTCAGTCACCTTCCTACTTAAAGAGCCCCAGTGGCTTCCTATTGCCTCTAAGATCAAATACAAAGATCTCTGGGCAGCATTCCAAACCCTTCACAGTCTGACTCCGCCCACTTTCCCACACTGGTGCTGCCTGTAAAATGAGGGGCTTTTGCTGGACAGTCCCTGAGGTTCCCCCATGTCTGGGCCTGTGATTGGATTATTCCATTCCAAAGAACCTGCAGAATTCTTAATATTGCAAGCAATTTCAGGACATAGATGTGGTCTAATACCATGCCCTGCTGTCAATCCCAGCATTGTCCCTGTGGCTTTGAACTAGGACTGATGCATCTCACTTCTCCAGGGTTACCTACGTTAGCCTTTAACTCAAAAGAAAAAAAATGGTACTTCAAAGGAGGATGTAATAGAGAACAGATTATCGTACTATTTTCTGAGTCATTTGAGGCAACATCACACTCCAGCCCCACTAAGCTTCTCCTAATAAATCAGATGCCTCTCTGGGTCCCTTAAACAGTCTCCAAAGCATAACCTGCACCCTGACATTCAGAAGCTCCCAGAGCTCGTGGGATTGAAAATGTCTTCCAGGGTCATGATAAAATAGATACATAGATGATTTTTAAAATGAATGAATAGATAAACAAGCAAATAAATGGATGGGTGAGTGGATCAAAGGGTGATGAATGAATAAATGAATGAATGACCTATGCTATTGTGCCCTCAGAGACAGAGGCAATGTACTCAACCTCTCAGTGCCCCCAAGATTAAAAATTGTAAAGGGGTTGCAGATCTGAATTAGTGAAGAAAGTTTCTTTACTGGATGTTACCTATACTAATGAACCCATAGGAGAAGTCCTAAATTTTAAAAAAATCACATGCACACACTCCTCTCTCTCTCTCTCTCTCTCTCTCTCTCTCTCTCTCTCTCTCTCTCTCTCTCTCTCTCTCTCTCTCTCTCTCTCTCTCTCTCTCTCTCTCTCTCTCCCCCCCCCCGTGTGTGTGTGTGTGTGTGTGTCTTTCTCTGTGTGTCTGTCTCTTTCTTTGTCTCTCTGTCTGTCTCTATTTCTGTGTCTGTTTCTCTGTCTGTATCTGTCTCTCTGTGTCTTTTTCTGTCTTTGCCTGTCTCTGTGTTTTTCCCTGTATCTGTCTCTCTCTTCCTGTCTGTATCTGTATCTGTCTCTGCCTCTATCTCTCTGTCTCTGTCTGCCTATCTCTTTCTTTCTCTGTCTCTCTGTTTCTGTTTGTCTCTGTCGATTTCTCTCTGTCTCTGCCTCTGTGTCTATGTCTGTCCCCCTCATATCTCTCTCTCCTCCCTCCCTCCCCCTCTCTTTCTCTCTCTCTCTCTTCCTCTCTCCCTTGCCCTCTCTGAGTCATCCTTGATTATTCCCTCTCCCTCACTTCACCCTAATACAATTACCTGTCAAGTCTTATCAGTTCCATCCCTGCAGCACCTTTCCCATCCATCCTCCTGCCTCCACTCACAATACCATAGTTCTTGTTCAGGAACTCGTCACCTCTGCCTGAACTATCATGATGCTCTCCCTGCTTCCCATCTTCCTACTCCTCTATCCATCTTCCTCACAGCTGCCAAAAATAAACTTCCTATTGAACAGATCTGATTGTGTGACTTTCCAGCTCAGGGGCTTCTCATTGCCAATCAGATAAAATTCAAACTCCTTAGCCTGGCATTTAAGACCTTCCACAGACTGGCCTCAGCCTGCCATTAAAGCCTTATTTCAATACTACTCACCTTTGTGAGCTCTCCATTCCAACCAGCCAGAAGCTCTCCTTCTAACTGCTCATTCCATCTCCCTCCCCTATGCCTTTACCTAGACTGCCCCCCCTGCCTAGAATGCCCTCCCTCATCGTCACATCTTAGGATCATTATCTTCCTTTAAGGTTCAACTCAGGTCAAAGAAATGATGGAAACAAAAACAGAAAATACATATGGATGTGGATTCATTTTGCTTGACTTTGTTTTTTGTTACAAGGAGTTTCCCCCCTTTCTTTTTCTTGGTCTTAAATGGAAGGGGAGAATGTGAAAAGTGGATAGGGATAAGAGGTTAGTGGAAACAATGCCCTTTCCCAAAAAAGGGCCCTTAT
Source organism: Pseudochirops corinnae (assembly GCA_028646515.1). Taxonomy (NCBI): domain Eukaryota; kingdom Metazoa; phylum Chordata; class Mammalia; order Diprotodontia; family Pseudocheiridae; genus Pseudochirops; species Pseudochirops corinnae. Next base: position 319,503,975 of record CM053587.1, on the reverse strand, counting down.
AACATTTCTTTTGGATGCACAGAAGAGAAGAGAAGGAAAGCAAGAAAGAGATACAGACAAGCAGGATAGTTTTGAAAGTAAGGTATGGAATTAATATCAACTGTCTTTCATAAAGCAAGCTGGGTGCAATGAATATTCACAATTTCATATAGAATCTTCTTTTGTGATTCTGCTGTATGTGATAAAAAGATTCTTTTATTTATTTCAGACTAAAAACATTTTTAAAATATCTAACTCAGGCGCCACCTACTCCATGAAATCTTTCTTGACCTCTATGACACCCCTAATAGAGCTAGGGATGGCTGCCTCTTGAGATTATCTAATATTTCTTTCCCAGGGTTTATCTTACTTCCAAATAGAATGCAAGGTCTTTGGGGCCAAGGACTTGTTTTGTTTATTTTTCTTTGCTTCTATCATGGTGTCTTATACGTGGAGATGTTTGAAAGGTATTTGTTTAGCTGGCAAATGGCAGAGGTGAATTCCCCTAGAGAGACATGGCTGGGTTGAGGCATGGGCATGATTTGGAAAAGTTGCCTCTTAACAGCATAGAGGTTCCTCATGGCATTACTCTACTTTGCTTCTTGGAATAGGGGTAAGAGAAGATGTGTGGCCGTCTCCCAATTCCCCACCTTCCTTGAAATCCCTCCCACAATGATTCTATGAACCACTCTGCCATCATCACCTTGTCGCAAGTACCTCACGCAACTGAAAGTAAGAGGCTTCTGTCTGGTGAAAATGAAGTGAGATGATCTGGAACACTTTTTTCCAGTCTAATGAACCTGTTCCACTACTCTGTTTATCCTTTCTTCCTTCTTTGTTCCTATTCTTCTTTCCCTCCCAACTTTCCTTTTTCATTCACTACTTTCTTGCTTCTTTCCTTCTTCCTTCCTTCCTTTTTAAATTCTTTTTGCTCACCATTCTTCCCTTCTTCATTCCCTTGTTCCCTTTATCTTTCTTTCATCCCTTTCTCCTTTCCCTCTGCTTTCCCTGGCCCCTCTTCCATTCCTTCATCTGTTTTTTTCTTTATTCCTTTGTTTCCTTATTCCTTCTTACCCTCCTTTCTTTTTCATTCTTTCTTCCTTCCTTCCTCTGACCTTCTTTTCTCTGAATTTCTTCATTTCTTCTTCCGTCCTTCTTTGATTTTTTTCATTCATTCTTCTCTCCCTCCTTCATTTTTTCCTCTCTCCTTTGTTTTTTATCCTCCTTTTCTGTCTGGCCTTCTTTCTTTGCTTATTTCCCTTCTTTCATCTCTTTTTCATTCTTTTTTCCTTCTATCTCCCTCTCTCCTCTCCCTACCTCTCTCCCTTCTTTCCTTCCTTCTATCTCTCCTACTTTCCTATCATTTTTTCATTCCTCACCTTCATTTTCTTTTTCTTATCTCTCCCTTATTTCTTCTTCTTTCCCTTCCTTTCTTTCTCCTTCCTTTCCCCTTCTTCTTTCCTTTCTTTTTTCCTCCTCTATGTTCATCTTTCCTTCCTTATCCTTATCCTCTTTTTCCTTCTTCCCTTCCTTCTTTTCTTCTTGCTTTTCTTTTCCTTTCTTCTGTCCTCCATATCTTTCCTATTCAACAAACTCCCATAGTCACTTCTGATCCCCAAAATCAAATTTAAAGTCTTCTAGCAACCTGGCCCTTTTCTACCTTTTCTCTTCTTATACACTAGACTCCTCTTTACTCACTCTACATTGCAGCTAAACTGGACTATTTTTTATGCCCTGTATCTAATATTCCATTTCCCACATTTGTACTTTTGCTCTGGTTGTTGTTCATGCCTAGAATACTCTGCTCCCTGACTTCTCCTTCTTCCCTGGCCTCCTTCAAGTCAGTTCAAATTCCATCTCTGGCAGGAAACAATTCTTGTTCTCCTCCCACCCTGCATCCACTGCTAATGCCCTCCCCTCTAAGGTTACTGTCCTTCTACTTTAAATACACTATGGATGCATTTATTTATGTCTTTTGTATGCCATTTTAAGTGATATTCATAAGACATTTAGCTATATGTTTTTTTCCTCATTGGAATGTAAGCTCCTTGAAGATAGGAATTGTTTTGCCCTTTTTTGTATGCTTAGTATTAATTACACCATAACTCTTTTTTAAATAAAACTATTTATTTTTTAATTTTCAACATTCACTTCTATAAGTTTTAAATTGTCTCCCCCTCCCTCCCTAAGTCAGCTTATAACGAATGGGGAAGACCATGAGAAAGAAAACAAAACAAAACAAAAAAGAAAATAGTCTGCTTCACTCTGCATTCTGACTCCATAGCTCTTTCTCTGGATGTGACTGGCATTTTCCGTCATGTCTCCCTTGGAATTGTTTTAGTCCTTGCATTGGTGGGAAGAGCTAAGTCTATCAAAATCAATCCTCCTACACTGTGGCTGTTACTGTGCACAATGTTCTCCTGGTTCTGCTTCCCTCACTCAGCATCGGTTCATGTAAGTCTTTCCAGGTTTCTCTGAAGTCCACCTGTTCATCATTTCTTATACCACAATAGTATTCCATTGCATTCATGTACCACGACTTGTTTAGCCATTCTCCAATTTATGGGCATCCCCTCAATTTCCAGCTCTTTGACACCACATAAAGAGCTGCTGTGAATATTTTTGTATGTGTGGGTCCTTTTCCCATTTTTATGATCTCTTTGGGATACAGCCCGAGAAGTGGTATTGCTGGGTACATACCACAACTCTTAATAAATCCTTACTGACTAATTTCCTTGTTTTTTTTCTTTCCCTTTCCCTTCCTCCCTCTATTTACCCATAATCATTCCTTAGATCATTGTTGTTCATCCTTCATTCTCAAAGAGTACAAACAACATCACAGGAGTGATGTCTTGGATTTAAATGAAGCAAAGATGTGCAGTCACCAGCCTCAGTCTCTTCTCCAGAATCAACAAACTCTAATGGCAAGAAAATTAGGGATGGCCTGGGATGCAGTGGATGACCTTGGCCTTTCTAAATGAAAAGCACATTGTGTCTCACCTTTCTATCCTTGCTTTTTGTTAAATATGTTGAGGTGACTTGAGAACCAACTGGTTCTTAGCTACAGCACTAGGCTCTCTCCTTCAATGAATGGAGGATTTGTGGGGGCAGGGAGGGGCGAGAGAGAGAGAGAGAGAGAGAGAGAGAGAGAGAGAGAGAGAGAGTGTGTGTGTGTGTGTGTGTGTGTGTGTTTGCTCGCACATGTTTGTGGAATGTGTATTTGTGTGAATATAGTTATGCATTCACCTGCATCTCAGAAAATATGTTTGCCCCAATGCCAAGCCAATGGAATAAAATTCTCTGTCAGCCCTGGCAGAAGAGTACATGGAACGTTGCTAATGGCCCAGGAAGGTTGATGACTTTTCACAGCTGAAGACAATGCTGAAAGCCTTTTTTTGGAGAAACATTTATAATGCCACAAGCTATAAGAACACAAATACTCTGAGACCAGCTCCAGTTTCTAGCCAGGGCTTTAGCCACCAAAGAAATCTGTGATTTGATCATGTTAGCCCTTCTAAGATAAAGGGATATGCATTCTTTTGGAGGAAAACAGGAAGGCACATCCTAGTGTTGTGGAAAGCATAGGACTTTGAGGCAAATTAACATGCTGCTTCTAAAAATTGTGACCTTTGATAGTTATATAACCATATGAAGGTACTTTCTGAGCCTCAGTATCCCCAAATGTAAAATGGAAATAATACTATCCTTTCTACTAGCCTCACGGGGTTATTGAAAGGCTCAGATAAAAGACAGCACTTTACAAAGTTTAAATCGTTATATATGAAATGTCAGCAGACATTATGTAAGAAGAATACTGCATGTCCCAAAATCTGAGTGTACTTTTAAGCTTTAAAAATTTCACAAGTATAAATGCTACAAACTTACCAAAAAACACCTCACCTGAAAACTTACTTAAGCTTATTTAGTTTTGTGGATTTTGAGTCATAAACTTTTGAATTTTAGCAGAACTGAGTACCCTATCATAATGCATTATGTGCTTACAGTTTTTGCTTACACCTCCTCATACCAGTGCATCAGTAGAGGAGGTCTTGGCCACCTCAGTCACCTGATCTAGCTCCATTAGGTTTTGTCTTGTGAGGACATGTTAAAACTGTTATGTCTGCATCAAAACCTCATTCTTTGGAAGACCTTAAGGCTAAGATTACATAGGTAAGCCTTTCAGTCACTGAGCAGTAGCTAATAGAAGTGTGTACAAAATTCAAAAACTGACTAGAGAGATTTGCAGCACAAGATGGTAGTTACATCAACTTTTTTTTTTTTTTTTGCTTTTTGGAGGGGGGACAGCAGGGCAATTGGGGTTAAGTGACTTGCCCAAGGTCACATTGCTAGTAAGTGTGTCAAGTGTCTGAGGCCCTATTTGAACTTAGGTGCTTCTGACTCCAGGGCTGGTGCTCCATTCACTGCCTAACTGCCCCTATGTCCACTTTTAATAAGAAACATACCAATATAGTAAAATGTTCAATAATTAGCCCATCAGATACTATATTTTATACATTTGTAACACTTATGCTTGTGAAATTATTCAAGCTTAAACCTGCACTGAGATTTTAAAGAGATCCTGTTAGTGTTTTAAACATTCTTCATTTTTGAAGAGGACCAATGATAACATAGGGTGATGTCTCAACTTGATCCTGAATTGGATTTAAGTAGACAGAACTGCACAGAGTTATTAATTTCACTCTCTCTTCCAGAGTCATTTAAGTTCAATGGTAAGACAAAGGTCAGGACGACTAGTGATGACCCAGGATGCAGTGTCTTACTGTCTTCAATGTCTGACCAAGCTCTAAGCACTCCACAGTGACTGCTTTAGCCACCTTCATGGCCATTGGGATGAATTGTTCTCGTCCACCCATTCTATAGAGGGAAGTCTCATACTTGGAGTAGACATCCCCCTAACTCACAAACAGGTTTGAGGCCCTGTTTGAATCTGTTTGCTGAGATGGTTTTACTGGGATGTTGCTGCTACACATGCCACAGCTTCTTGGAGCCACAGGTAAGAGTGGGGAGAGAGATGAGCACCAAAGATAGATGAGCAGCCCCAAAAAGAGTTTGGCAAACATTCAGACCAGAGGCACTCATCCTCCCTGAATTAGCATTCACTGTCTGACCATGGACCAGTCACTTTACCTCTCTGAGGTTTCATTTCCTCCTCTGTCATCAAAAAGTAAATGTTAATCCTTCCAGTGCTGATCTTAAGGATTTATAAAGAAAGTGCTCTGTCAATCCTCGAGTGTCCAAGAAATGTGCATCATACCTAGTATTACAAAATTGTCACAATGGGAATGATACTCATTAATGAGTAATGGGGCAGCTGTGTGACTATGGTGGCCTTCTAGAGACATGAACAACAATCAGCAGCTTGTATTGCAGGTTTGGTCCTTCAGAAGTGGCTATCTCTTGTTCGGGCCTCAAGAAAAGAACTGGATACAATGAGTAGACACAACAAGGTAGATTTATATTTGATAGAAAAACAGACTATAAAATAATTTGATTTGTTCAAAAGTGGAATGAGCTGCCTTGGGAGGTTACAGATTCCCCTTCACTAGAAATCTTCTAGTGAAAACTACATGCCCATTTATTTGGTTTGTTGCAGAGGTGATTGCTTTTGAATGTAAGTTAGACGAAATGGGCATTGAAGTCCCTTCCAGCTCTGAAATTCTCCTCGGTTGATTGAACAGGAGGATGGCATCGTCAGACCTGTGCTTTAGGGATACCACTTTGGCAATTATGTAGGGAATGGATTAGAGAAAGGAGAGACTGGAGGCAAAGAGATTAATTAGGAGGTAGGGAGATAAATTTGGAGGCAGGGAGACCAATTAGGTAAGTGCCAGCTCTAACATTCACATGTTATATCACTCTTTGAGTCTTATCTTTAAAATAGAATCAAAGGGAATCAAAGGTTGACAATTGGAAGGGACCCTAGGAATCATCCAATTCAACCCGTTATTTTACAAATGAGGAAACTGAGGCCTCAGGAAATCAAATGAATACAATGATATGCTTCCACTTCTGACCTCGTGTGATTCTTTTTAAGATGGTTATTTGTGAACTTTAAAGCTCCATAAAAAGGTAGGTTGTTAGAATTATTTCTTTCTTTTTTCCCTGGGAAATCCAAGATTTTCTTTAAGTCTCTCTTTTTTATGGACTCTGGGGTCTTCTCAGCTGGAAGGTTTAACACACTATCACTTACAGTGATCAAAGGCATTGAGAACAGTTATGTTTACTTTTAATGTCTCAAGAATGCAAAGGAAACCTGCATAGAAAATGATGACTTGGTTTTCATAGGATCTAAAACTTAAAAGGGGCCTTGGAGACCTTTCAATGCAACCTATACCTCTCCCATCATCCCTAACAAATGATCATTTATTGTTCATTGCAAAAATTGTATCAAAGGAAAAAGTCACTACACACTGAGGCAGCCCATGGCACTTTTGAAAAGTTCCAATTGTCAAGATTTTTTTTCTTTCTTTCATTGGACCAAACTGTACCTCTCTGATGTTTCCACTCATTATTTATAGTTCTATCCACTGGGATCAAGCAGAACTTGCAATGCCCTTTGCTGAGTGATTACATTTCCAATATTTGAAGATGGTTATCATGCTTCCTTTAAGTCTTCCCTTCTCCAGGCTAAACATCCGGAATTCCTTCATGTGATCTTGATCTCAAGTCAAGGCAACAAGTATCTATTAAGTATCTACTATGTACTGGGCACTGTGTTATGAAAGAGAGAAAGAGAGAGAGAGGGAGGGAGGAAGGGAGGGATAGAGAGACCGAGACAGAGAGACAGAGAGACAGAGATACAGAGACAGAGAGACAGAGAGAGAGAGAAGAGGAGGAGGAGGAAGAAGAGGAAGAGGAGGAGGAAGAAGAGAAGGAGGAGAAGGAAAAGGAAGGAAAAGGAAGATCCTGCCCTTAAGGAGTTCACAGTCCAATGGAAGAGAAAACGTGCAAACATCATACATAAACAAGATTAATTGGAGATAATCAACAAAGGGAAGGCACTAGCCTTAAGGGAGATCAGAAAAGGTTTTCTGTAGGTTTTTTGTTCTTCTTTAGTCCTTTTTAGTCATGCCCAACTCTTCGTGACCCTTCTTGGGGTTTCTTGGCAAAGGTACTGGAGCGGATTATCATTTCTTTCTCCAACTCATTTGACAGATGAGGAAACTGAGACAATTAGGGTTAAGTGATTTGGCCAGAGTCACAAAGCTAGTAAGTGTCTGAGACTGGATTTGAACTCAGGTCTTCCTGACTCTAGGCCTACTACTCTATCCACTGCACCACCTAGCTGGCCCTGAGATTTTAGTTGAGTCTAATTGCTTCTTCTGGACATTCCAAACTATCAATGTGCTCTCTAAAATGTGGCCATAGAAATGAAAACAATTGTCTGGGTGTGGTATGACCAGGTCAGAGGAGAATAGGACTATCACCTAACTTGTTCTGCAATCATGCTTCTCTTAATGCAGCCCTGATATATTGCCCGTATGACTCATATTGAAAGTCCAATAAAACCTCCAGATCTTTAGTATCTGCTGTTTTCTAGCTATGATTTCTTCATTCTTTACTTGTAATGTTGCTTTTTTTTAACTCAGCTATAGGATTATACATGCATTTCCTTCCTTCTCTAGACCCTCAGGTTCCTAGCCTCGGTGTTACCTTGTTTACCCACCCTCCTTCACCTCTCATGTCCCATCAGTCAACAAATCATGTTTTTCTACCTCCGTAATATCTCTTGAACTCATCCTCTGTCTATATTCACACAACCACCACTCAACTCAGGTCTTCATCATCTCTTGTTGGACTACTGCAACAGTCTCTTAGTTGTTACATCATCATCATCACAACAACACATATTTATATGACACCTTATGTTTGCAACGTGTTTACAAATTATTTTATTCTCATACCTAATTATCAAATTCTGAAGCCAATCTTCCTGGTTCCAAGTTCATTCTATATATTACTAATAATGCTGATGATTAACAATTATTATTATAACTAGCATTTATGTAATGCTTTGTGGTTTGCAAAGGATCTTGTAAATATCTTCTCATTTGGTCCTCACAACAACCCTGGGAAGTAGGTGCTATTATTTTGCATTTTACAGTTGAAGAAACTGAGGCAAGCTAGTCTAGTGGCTTGCCTAGGTTCAATCAGCTAATAAGTATCAGTGACCACATTGGAACTCAATTCTTCATCACAGTGGTCTGGAGATGGATTAGGTTTTGGGGAATGTTCTGAGGTAAAACAGGCAAACTAATACATTGTTAGTGGAGCTGTGACTTACTTCATGCTTTCTGGAAGGCAATTTGGAATTGTTCAAGAAAAGTGACTAAGATGCTCACCCTTTGACCAATGTTAACACTACTGGGTATGTAGACCAAAGACAGAAAGGAGGGATCCATATATACCAAAATGTTTATAGCGACATTTTATTATAGAAGCAACGAATTGGGAGAGAAAATCGGGATGAAAAATGTAAAATATTCCCATTAGTCTGGGAATAACTGAACAAACTGTGCCAAATGAATATAATAGCATATTATCATATGGTCCAAAATAATGAATATGTAGAATTCAAAGAAATGTGGAAAGATTTATATGAACTAATAAGAGCAGAGAAAAGGAAACCAGAAGACAATATTCACAACAACCATAATAATGTAAAGGAACACCAAAAGACATCAGAACAGCAGAATGATCAACCTTAATTCTAGAGGCTGGATGATTAAACAGAGTTACCTCCTCTCAATAGACATGTAATAGACCACAGTTGCAGAAGGCAGTACATATTGCCAAGCTTGATGAATAATTTGTCAGTTTGTTTTGTTTATATATTTTTTTCTTTGTTAAAAGGGAAGATTCTATGAAGGATGAGAATCTTATTGACAAGTGACAATTATGAGAATTTTTTAAAAATACCAAAAAATCTTTTTTTTCCCAAAAGCATTGGGATGAGATAATGTGGCATAATGGATGGAAACCAATTGAAGATGAAAAGGCACAATTGTACACAGAGCACTGGAACCAGACTCAGAGGACCTGAGTTCAGATCCAGCCTGCCACACTTACTAGCTGTGTGACCCTGGGAAAGTCACTTAACCCTGTTTGCCTCAGTTTCCTCATCTGTAAAATGGGATATTGATCATATATACTTCCCAAGGGTGTCGAGGATCAGATGAGATAATGTTTGTAAAATGCTTTGTAAACCTTAAATCCTGATATAATTATCAGTTGTTGGTATTATTATGGAAAGACTTCCCTTCAAGACATACCTCTAACACATATTGGCTGTGTCACCCTGGGCAAGTCATCTAAACTATCAATGCCACATTAAATTTATATGTTAGTTGCAGAACAGGTCGAGAACTGCATTAGTAGGCAATGTTTCTTCATGGAGAGTTCCTGACACCAGTGAAATCACTGGCTGCCTTCCCTCCATGCCTACACACACACACACACACACACACACACACACACACACACACACACATACACACACACACACACACACACACACACACACAGAGGGAGCATCAGCCTTGATGTCCCAAAATCACAAAAGGTTAGAGGTGAAAAAAACCTTGGAAAACATCTAGTACCGATTCCTTATTTTATAGATGAGGAAACTGAGGCTTGTTTATCATCATTCAGTCATTCATTCTGGTAGCAAATCTCAGTCAGGTAATATAAATATAAATTCCAGAGACCCTACTTACCAACACAGAGTTTCCTAGAAAAATTCCTTTATGTCTCTGAGCCTCAGTTTCCTCATCTGACAGATGGAGATGAAACGTTTGAACTAGGGGAAGAAGAAAGGGACTTAGAATTTTTATAGTGCCTACTATGTGCTAGGTCTCACAAGGATCTCCTTTGAACTACCTACTTCACAGAGTTATGAGGGAATGTGCTTTGGAAATCTTAAAATGTTATATAAATAATTCAGCATTGTTCTCTTTTATAGAACTTCAGTGTCCTTTAATGTCAAAAGGGAAAAAAATCTTCCTTTTGACAGGAAAACAAAAGCCACTTGGTTCTGAAAGCAGGAAACACCAAACTGGGTGGGTATCTTCTGTCTGTAAGATAGAGGTGAGTCAGTCACTGGAACTATCAAAGGACCCTCTGTCATTGTTTTAAATGAACTCTCTCCCATTGAATGACCAGGGAAGAATCCTCACCAACAACTTTCTTCTTGTGTTGATAAACCCTAGAGGTAGTCTGTTTGTAGGAGCGGGAGGAGAAGACGGGTAGGCTGTCTTCACCAGGCAAGAGAAATCTACAAGTACTAATCAAGTATCATGCTCCATAGAGGTAAGTGATTAAACCACTATTACCTATCAACACTCCAGTTTGAATGTGTGTCACATCAATTGTAACGGGAAAGCCCCCGTCAGAGAGCACCCTGCAAGAAAGGGACATTCATAGGTTTTAACAGTCATCGGAATGGGCCTAAGAGACTGAAGAAATAAGTTAAAGCCTTATTTTATAAGTCAGGAAACTGAGGCCCAGGGAGAAAAAAGTGACTTGCCACAGACTATTCAGGTGGCAGACGCAAGATTCAAACACAATTCTGATCTACTAGCATGTCCTCTATAGCACATGTTCATTCATTCAGAGAACATTTATTAAGCATCTAATTTATTAAACTCTTATTTGGTACTTTTCTCTATTCCAAGGAGACAAAAATGGGGGGAGGGGGGTGAAATGGCACAATCCTCAAGGAATTTGTAATCTGTTAGGGAAATGAGACACATACATGAGCTGATATTGGCAGGAAGAATAGCTACCACAGAGGAACAGCGTGTTCTCTTGAGGAACTATATTCCCCAGGAGTCTGTGTGAGATTAATAAAGGAAGACAAGTATACAGGCATTCCCTCTCTAGCTGTATGAGAGCCCTGTGAGCATACCCAGTGTAAGATCAGGATGAAGTTCTTATAACTCAATTAAACAAGACGTATTAAGGACATACTATGTTCAAGATAATATGTTAAGTAAAATGCTCAGTAACTGTGTGACCTTGGGTAGGTCACTTACATTCCTTGGGCCTTAGTCTCCTTAATTATAAAATTAAAAGATTGAGCCCAAGAAACTTAAGTTCCTTGGTAGGAAGTAGGTAAAATACTTAACATATGTTGTTGTTATCATTGTTTCTCACTTACTACCTATGTAGTCTTGGTATTGGAAGGGTTTTAGAAGGGAATTAGAAACAATGGCTCCTGAGCTCCCTTCCAGTTTCAAATCTATGGCCTTTTAAAAGTCCCTTTCTTTGCTACAGTGGCACATGTTTTATTCTGGTTTGCTTGGAGGTTCCAGTAGAAACAGACAGTAATGAGTTATATATTGAGATACACAAATGAGATATACAATTACTCCCTTGAGTGCCATGGACCTGGGAAAAACTAACAGGGATTAATGTAATAAGGACCACAGTTGCCACTTGATAACATGGAATAGAATAAACAAAGTATATTAAAAAAAAAGGTCAAAGAGAGAGGCTTCAGAGAATGGGCAGAGAATGTATCATGATACATGCCCCTCCACATGCACACACACACACACACACACACACACACACATACATACACATACACAGCAGATGAATTTTGACTGAGGGCAGGAGACTCCTGCTGGTATCTTCTAATCTAAGTGACTTATATCCCTAGAACAAAAAGACCCTGAGAAAAAACTGCAGGGACCATAATGCCAGGCACAGTTTGCCTTATATTTACTCTCTTGGTCCTAATGATGCATAGCCTGTAAGACAGGATGGGGCAATAATAGCCTGGGGCTATGATTGACACATTCTATAGATAAGAAACCAGTACAGGAGAGATAGGACATTTCCTCCCTCCCCCTCCATTCCCCACCCCATGGCTCTCATATTATTTTTTTCTCAGTCATCAGGACAAAAGATGAGTTTCTCTGAGTGAATGCCCACAGCACTTTCCATTTCGGCATATTCAAAGAGCAAGCCATGAGAAGGTGGTCTATGGGAAAGATTTTTGAGACAAATTTAGCCAAGGAAGGTGATACAGTGGGACACCGAATCCATCTGATGTCCCTGAAGAGCATTAGCACTTTGGGATCAAGGATATTGGATCAAAGATTTTAAAGAGGCATCAATTATCCATCAGGGAGCAATTATTAAACACCTGCTGTGTGCCAAGCACTTTGATAAGCGTGGGGAGATCAGATAACTGCAAGGGAAAATAAAGATCTCTGAATTCAATCCCTTTAGGAAAGTAAGGGACATAAAGATGATGTGGTATGCTCAGAGGGCACAGGTAGGTAATGACACACCTCGGATTTGAACCAGGTCCTCTGACTCTTTCCACCATACCACACCATGATCCTTGCTAATGAAACTACCATCCATAGGAAAGATTGAGAAAGAAACTCCTTTTCTGATAGCAGAAAAAAACTGACTCTAGAGTCAGAGGAACTAAATTCAAACCCTACTTCTGATGCTTAACCCCTGAAGTTTAGGTAAGTCATTTACCCAACTGTGACTTATTTTTCTTATCTGTAAAATGAGGAGGTTGGGTCAGCTCATCTCTATGGTTCCCTTTCAGCTCTATATTTTTTTCCTTTTGTGTTTGTTTCCAGATCCACAGGAACCACTTACCGATTTCAAGAAGGAATAAATTACTAATCCATCTTTCAGTTTCCAACAGTGTCTAATCCTGAGTTTGTTCAAACAAATGTGTAATGTAGACAAGGTGATATTTAATGCATAGAGTCTCATTTGCCCAGATTTCATTTTGGCCATTTCCTTGACAAAGGTTTATGCAGGTATGGGAAGAACATTAGACTCTAGAAAGCTTATACAAGCATACTAGCATTCTGCAAATGAACCTCCCTGGGTTTGCCCAATTGGGCTCCCTAGCCTGGGCAAACACACAGTCAGGCATTAGTGCAGGGAGATAACATTTCTACTTCTTTTTCCTTCTTTTTATTTGTCAAGGGGATGGGGTAGCTTTTGCTTTCATGGGGAACCTGGGAGAGGAAAGACTATAGAAAACTGGCTATGAATCTTTCCTTTCACGCTGATAGCCTAATGTCCAAGTCAAGGATGATCAACTTGAGCTTGCCATTGGCTAAACCACACTTCTCAAGCTCCTTCCCCATCTCTTCTCCATTTTGAATGAAGACTCAATGTGAAATAATGGAAGTCAGAGTTTCTCTTTTTCTTAATCTTCTAGTGCTCCAGGGGGTAATCAGCTTTCCATCACTATCACCATTTAAAGCTGAAGAGAAAGTTGGGGAGGCAGGGTGCTATAGCCATAAGTTGCCAGAAGGAAATAGACCAAAAGGTCAATGACTGTAACTGGGAGCTTCCATGGAGGCCAACTTATAGCTGCCAGGCACCTAGGCTAAGCTGGTGGCTCTGGAATATAAGTTAAGACACTGTGTTCTCAATTTGCCATGACATGAGAGAAAGATTGTCAAGCTCATAATTTTCCTTTTTGTCCTCAAGGAAATTAAGGGACCACTGAATATTCTTGAATAGTGAAGTTACATTTTTGTGCTTTAGGAAGATTTTTTTTTTTTTTTGCAACAGTGTGGAAGATGAGTTAGCGAGGGAAGAGACAACAAGCAAGGGGGTCCAATTGGAAGACTGTGGCAATGATCCAGTTGAGAGATGATAGGAGCCTGAACTTTGTTAGTGATTGTGTGAATGGAGATAAGCAGGTTCATGTAAGATAGGCTATAGATGTTAGAGATGTAGCATTGATAAGACTTGAAAACTGAGTGGACATTGAGAGGGAGGATTGGTCAAGGACTTCAACTTAAGCCAAGTCAAGAATCTGGGTGACCAAAAGGACAGTGGTACCTCAACAGGAATAGAGGGGATTGTAGGAAGAGTAAGTTTTTTTTTTTTATTTTGTACATTTTGAGTCACATCAACAAGCATTTTTAAGTTCCTAATATGTACTAGCACAGGTAGATAATGATACATTTCAGATTTGAGCCAGGTCCTCTGACACTTTGTACCATACCACACCATGATCCTTGCTAATGAAACTACCATGCATAGGAGAGACTTGAGAAAGAACTGCCCTTCCTGATGGTGATAGAACCACCCTCTCTGTACTAAGTACCAGAGATATAAAGAAAGAGAAAAAATAGCCTCTTCACTCCCAGTCTAATGGAAAAGACAACATGCAAACAACTATGTACAAACAAGATTTGTACAGGATTATTTGGAGATAAACAACAAAGAAAGGCGTGAAAGTTAAGGGGGATTGGAAAAAGATTCTTGTAGAAGGTAGAATTTTGGCTGAGATTTGAAGAAAGCCAGGGAAGCATGGAGGCAGATGAAGAGGAAGAGCATTCTAGACATGGGAGAGAGCCAATGAAAATGCATGGAGATGGGAAATGGAGTATCTCATTCAAGGAATAGCTAGGAGACTAGAGTGACCAGATCTCAAAGTATGTGGAAAAGAGTAAGGTGTGAGAACACTGGAACTAAAGGAAGAATGCAAGTTATATATGGATTTAAAAAGCCAAACAGGAGGCAACAAGGTGGCACAATGAATAGAGTACCAGCCCTGAGTCATATTCCGACCTCAGACACTTAACACTCAGTAGCCGTGCAACCTTGGGCAAGTCATTTAACCCCAATTGCCCTGCCTTCCCTCCTCCAAAAAGAAATAAAAGCCAAATAGGATTTTATTTTTGATCCTGGAAGTAATATGAAGCCACTAGAGTTTCTTAAATGGGAGTGATGGTAGTGAAATGGACAGGTGGTTACTTTAGGAAGATCAATTTGACAACTGAGTGGAAGATAGACTTGAGTAGAGAGAGACTCAAGGCAGGGAGAGTAACCATCAGGCTATTGCAATAGTCAAAGTGTAAGGTGATGAGGACCTGAACCAGAGTGGTGACAGTGTCAGAGGAAAGAAAAAGATATATACAAGAAATGCTATGAAGGAAAGATAAAATCAAAAGCAACAGACTGGATATGTAAAGGGAGGATGAGAAAAGAGTCAAGAATAACACCTAGGTTGTAAGCCTGGGTGACTTAGAAGATGGTGGGGACCTCACCAGTAATAGGAAGTTTGGAAGAAGGGATGGGGAGTGGGTGGAATAATGAGCTCAGTTTGGTACATATTGAGTTTAAGATGTCTATGAGACATTTAATTTGACATGTCCAATAGGTAGTTGAAGATGTGAGGCTAGAGGTCCTCAAAGAGGTTAGGGCTAATTTTTCAAAATCTGAGGGTCATCTGCATGGAGATGGTAATTAAATCTTTGGGTGTTTACGAGATCATCAAGTGAAATAGTAGAGAAGGAAAAAAGACTAGGGTCCAGGACAAAGTGTTGTTAGATACCCGCAACTAGATAGTATGACCTTAATTAAGATCCAGAAAAGGATACTGAGGAGTGGTCACACAGGTAGGAGAAGGACTAGGAGGTAGTAGCTTCATCAAAAAATAGAGAAAAGAAACTATTCAGAAGATAGGTTAATCCATGGTGTCAATGGTTGAGAAGGGGTCAAGAATAATGAGAATAGAGAAAAAATAAATAGATTTGGTAATTAAGAGATCATTGGTAACTTTGGAGAGAGAAATTTCAATTGAGCAACGAGCTTGGAAGACAGACTGAAGAGGGTGAAAAAGAAACTGACAGAAAAAGAAGTCAAGGTACTAATTGTACATGGTCTTCTCAAGGTTTTTAACTATGAAAGGAAGGAAAGATATGGGACAGTAGCTACCTGGGATGGATGTATCAACTGAGGGATTTTTGAGGATGAAGGAAACATGAGTATGTATGTAGGTAGTAGGGAACAAGCCAGTAGATAGGGAGAGATTGAAAATAAGTGATAGAGTGGAGATGACAGAGGGAGAAATCTATCAAACAAGTTGAGATGGAATGGGATCATTTGTGCATTTAGAGAAGTTTGCCTTGGCAAGCAGAAGAGTCACATCTTCATGTGAAGACAGAGATGAAGAAGAAGAAAATGGCAGAAAGCATCTGAATGACATGAGGAAGCTCTTTGTGAATAGTTTCAACATTTTTTCACTGAAATAATAGGCAAGGTTCTGTTGAATTTCAGATGTCTATGGGAACTCTAGGTGAAAATATGCAGCAGCCACCTGGTGAAGTGTGTCTGAAGCTCGAGAGAGAGAGAGAGAGAGAGAGAGAGAGAGAGAGAGAGAGAAATCAGTATACTACATACAGACCTAGGAGCCATTTGCCTAGAGATAATAATTATTACTATGAGAACTGATAAGATCAAAGGGTATAGAGAAGGGAAGAAGGGGTAGGGAACAAATATTTATGAAGGGTCTGGTGCGTTAGCACTTTACAGATGTAGTCTCCTTCAATAGAGGGGAAAAAAGGGGATCCAGAACAGAACCTTGGAGAACACTCATACTTACAAGATTGAAAAGGAACAATTGGGAAGGTAGGAGATGTAAAAGAGAATAGTCATACAAGCTCATATAGAAGAAAGTATCCTGGAAGAGAGGGTAGCTACCAGGGTCAAAAGTCTCAGAAAGCTCAAGGAGGAAACAGACTGAGAAGAAGCCATCGTCTTTAATAATCAATTAGCAACCTGAGAGAGAACAATTTCAGTTAAGTGGTGAGGTTGGAAGTCAGATTACAAGAGGTAGGAAAGTAAGTGGGAGGAGAGGAAGTGATGGCTACAAGATTAGATGAATTTTCTTAGTTTTGTTGTGAAAGAATGGGGAAGTATAGGGTGCTACTTTAAGGAGATGGTAGAGTCAATTTAAGGTTTTGTGCATATTTTATCTTTGGTGGTGGTGGTGTTGGTGGTGTTTAGAATTTATATAGTTCTTGTTTGTCCTTCATTCATGAAGAAGACCATGATATCAGGAAGGTCATGCCATGACTTGCAAATGGATTGGATTTAAGTGAGGGAGGACTGGGCAAAGCCACCAGCCTCACTCTCCTCCAGAGTTATCTGGGTCCAGTGGCAAGATATAGGTCAGGATGACTAGAGATGGCCCCAGATGAAATGGGAGATCTTGACCTTTTTAAGCTAAAATCTTTTTCCCATGTCTCAGTTTGACTGAGGCAATGTTCATTCAGTGATTTAGGTTAGGTAAGAAATGAGGCAAAGAATGATCTCTTTCACCTAATCAAAAGAAAATCAATGTGGGAAGGTAAGACCTTCAGGGTTTCTAGCCAGAACAGAAAGAACCAGAATTTATTTAGATAACAAAGAAGAAACTATTTCATTGAGAAAGACTAAAAATTAAAAAGAAGGGCAATCTTGGACTCCCCTTGAAGGCTGGATGGGATTGAAAACATAAGTTGAGAAAATGGCTTGGTGAGGAGAAGGGCCACATATTCATTAGAAATGAGAGCAAAAACCAGAGCTGAACAGAAAATTTGACTTTCAAATACAAGGAGCAAGAGAGGCATGAGAAGGTAAAGAGGAAAAAGAAATCATAAAGAACTTATTAAAACTGAACTATTTACATTCCTACATGGAAAAATGACCATTGTAACTCATAAGACTTTTCTCAGTATGAGGATAGTTGAAGGGAATATATATGTGTGTGTGTGTATATATATATATATATACATATATATATGTATACACGCACATATATATATGTATGCATAGGAGGGTGTATGTGTGTATAAATATATATATATATGAGTGTGGGCATATGTATGTACATGTATACATAGACAGAGGGCCCAGGATGAGTTGAATATGAAGGGATGATATCTAAATAAAATTAAGAGGTGAGAAAGGAGTATATTGGGAGAAGGAGAAAGAGAGAGATACATTAGGGTAAATTATCTCATATAAAAGAGGCAAGAAAAAAGTATTACAGTGGAGGGCAAGATCAGGAAAGTGAAAGGGAATGGGTCAACCTTATTCTCATTGAATTTGGCTTAAGGAGGGAATATTATACACGCTCAATTGGATATCTTACTCTATAGGAAAATAGGGGGGAAGGGGATAAGAAGGGAAATGATAGAAGGAAGGGCAGATTGGGGGAGAGGGTGGTTAGAAGAAAAGGGACAGGGTCAAAGAAGAAGACAGAATAAGTGGGGGCAGGATAGGAGGAAGGGAATTATAGTTAGTCTTTCACAATACAACTACTATGGAAATGTTTGGCATAACTACACATGTCCAACCTATATTGAATTGCTTATCTTCCCAGTGATGGGAAGATGGTGGGTGAGGAGGGAAGAAGGGGAAAAAATCTGGAACTCAAAGTTTAAAAAACAAATGTCTTTAAAAATTCCTTTTTTTACATGCAACTGGGAAATAAGATATACAGGCACTGGAGTATAATCCATCTTGCCCTACTAGAAAGTTGAGGGGGGAGGGGATGAGGGAGGATATAAGAGGGAACAAACTGGGGGAACGGGTATTCAGTAGGCTAGCTATTTCAGGGTGGGGGTAAATGCAACCCAAAATCTTGTGCAAATGCATGTTGAAAACTAAAAATAAATAAATAAATTGGAGAAATACATGAAAAAAAAGAAATGAGAGCAAAGGAGGAGAGAACTGGGGAGGGGAGTGACATTGAACATATTTAAGGCATAGAATTCGAGAAAAGGAGATCATAGCAGATGACTTTTATTTTCTCAGTAAAGTAGGAAGAAAATAATTCTGTGGAAAGGATAGGCTTGGTGTTTGTGACTTGAGGAGAGAACAGATTTGGAATAGCTGTTGTAGAGAGTAAAATAGTTCATTCTGGAAGAATAAAAGAATTGCAGTGAGGGCTCAGTTGATATTAGATAACGAATTAGTAGTGGACTCAATTGGAATTGTTATGTGACTTCCTCTCACACCATCCAGCAGCAATAGAATAGAGCAGAGAAAGTAAATGATGGTGATAGCCTGTGAGTTCCTTGAGGTCAAGAACGGTCTTTTGTCTCTTTTTTGCACAGTGTCTGGCACATAGTAGGCACTTAATAAACATTTATTGATTGACTGGTAGGGCATGAGGAGAAACTGGACAAGAGGATAAGGCATTTGCGATTAGGGGACAGGATAGAGTTGAACTAGTTAACTACAGGGTTAAGATTGAAGAAGAAGCAAAGTGAAACGTACGAAATGGTGATAGCCTAGGAAAGGAAGAAGGGATAGAGAGATTGAAGATCATAGAGAAGAAGCAATAGATTTAAGAGGAAGTGACAACCTGTGGGATCCCACAACCTAGATCTAGATAAATGGTCACAAGGTATAAACAGGCAGTTTTCAAAGAAAGGAATCCAAATTATCAACATTCCTATGGGGAAAAAAAAAATTGTTCTAAATCAATTGTGTCAAACTCAAATAAAAAGGGGCGCCACTAAATTTTGCATAAGAATTCCTGTGAGCTACACATTGACTTAGTTTTGAAAAGTAATATTATCTATTTTTATTGTATTTCATTTATTTTGTTAACTATTTCCCAATGACATTTTAATCTGGTGCAGCCAGTACTCAAAAGTGTTCTGTACCATATGCCAACTGCAGACTGTGTGTTTGACACTTCTGCTTGAAATTACTAATATTTAGAGAAATGCAAATTAAAACAACTGTGAGGTCCCACCTCACACCTATCAGACTGTCAAAGAAGGCAAAAAAAACAAGATGACAAATGGAGGGGCCACGGAAAAACAAGTATATTAGTGGATCTGAAAATTGGTCCAGTCATTCTGGAAAACAATTTGGAACTATGCCCAGAAAGTTTCCAAACTGTGTATACCCTTTGATTGACCTATACTAGACTTATGCCCAAAGAAATCAGAGAAAGAGGAAAGAGACTTATATGTACAAAAATATTTATAGCAGCTCTATTAGTGGTACTAAATTGGAAATTAAGAGGATCTCCTGTTGAGGAATAGCTAAACAAGTTGTGGCATATGGATGTAACTGAATATTATTGTGAAATAAAAAATGATGAAATGGACAATTTCAGTAGAAACTGACCTTTATGAAATTATACAGAGTGAAGGAAGCAAAGACAGGAGAATAATTTATATACTGATGACATGATAGAGGAA
>CM053587.1:319318639-319454818 GCA_028646515.1 Pseudochirops corinnae | reverse complement strand
AAAATATCTTTTTAAAAAAGACTATTGTAATAATCCAGTTACAAGAGAACCTGCAACTGAGAAAATGGAAGTCCAGGGAAGAGAAGACTCACAAAGGGAATTTGTAGTGGAGAGCTTTTAGTACTATACTCGGAGATAGAAAGATAAAGAGATAGATAGAAGAAATATAGATAGATATAATGGATAAATAGTTGAATAAACAGATGAATAGGTAGATGATAGATAGGTAGGTAGATAGATAGATAGATAGATAGATAGATAGATAGATAGATAGATAGACAGACTAATCAATGGGTAAATAGCCAAACTGATAGACTGGCAGGCAGGCAAATAGCTATATAAACAGACAGACAGATGGACAGACTGACAGACATGTAGACAGATACGTAATTTATTAAGCACTTACCATGTGCAATGATTGACAAGTACAGTCAAAAAGACAGGTCCTGGGTGGCTAGGTGGCGCACTGAATAGAGCACCAGCCCTGAAGTCAGGAGGATCTGAGTTCAAATCTAGACTCAGACACTTAACTTACTAGCCATGTGACCTTGGGCAAGTCATTTAATCCCAATTTCCCTGCCTTCCCCCCTTCAAAAAGTGAAAGAAAGAAAGAAAGAAAGAAAGAAAGAAAGAAAGAAAGAAAGAAAGAAAGAAAGAAAGAAAGGAAGGAAGGAAGGAAGGAAGGACGAAAGAAAGAAAGAAAGAAAGAAAGAAAGAAAGAAAGAAAGAAATGTACTAGCTGTGTGACCCTGGGTAAGTCACTTAACTTACAGGGTCACACAGTTAGTAAGTATCTGAAGAAAGACAGGTCCTGACCTTAAGGAGCTTACATTCTAATGGAGGAAGAAGACAGCACATTAAAAAAAAAGTTAACACTTGGGGGATGGGAGCAGAGACAGAATGACAGGGAAATACCATGGAAATGTGGAGAACTAGATCCAGGTGAGGTAAATCCAAAGCTGGTTTATCAGAGTCCAGGGGTAGAAATTAGGTTTCTGGTGGGGAGGAAAAGGAAATAATGATCTAAGTGGAGACTCCATGGTGTTAGGATTTAGGCTTATATCTTAGCTCTGCCATTTATTTCTGGTGTGACCTCAGACAAGTCATTTAACCTTTTATGACTTTTATGATCTTAACCTGTTTCCTAGTCTCTGAAATGAGAGAAGTAAATTACATAACCCCTAAGGTCCCTAGTATCTCTAAATCTGAGCCTCTTTAGAAGAGCTAATAGGAATATGTTCTATTATGGAAAGAATATGTGTCTGAATAACAAAAGGACTGAATTCCAGTCCCAAAGCTTCCTCTAATTCTCTGCATCTATGGGTATAATGGTAATGGGAATTTGAAGATCTTTTCTGCCCCTTAATAGTCTGAATTAATCACATGGAGCCTGTGGTAGGAGTTTTCTGAAAGGGTGGAGTAGTGTCCAGAGGAAAGCAGGAGTCAGGGCAGTTAGAGCTGGAGGAAGAGAGGATGCAGGCAAGGTGACAGCTAGGCTTGTGAGTATTTTTTTGTGGGAAGGCTAACGGATGGTGTGACTCTCTACTATGTAATGGTGTATTAATTTCTTTGTTGCTATGATGGATTTGACTTTCTGGTGTTGGGATGTGGCTTTCTGGTGTCTGAATAAATGCTTTGTTTCTGTCTTCTATATGGAGAGTTATATTTTGAGATTCAGAATTATGCCAGCATATTCATGGCTGCTGTTCGTATTGTGAATATTGCAAGACAGTTCACTTCTCTGGGATGTATAGGCTCATAGAACTAGGTCTAGAAAGAACCACTAACACCATCTAATCTAGCCCCCTCCTTTTACAGATGAGGAAACTGAGAACCAGAGAGGTTAAGTGGTTTTCCCAATATTACATAGGTAGGAAGTAAACAGATATAGGATTTGAATCTAGGACCCTTGACTCCAAAACCAGTGGTCTTTCCAGTACATCACATCTCAGATTTTATTTCCTTCCTTATAATTGACTTTGGACCAGAATATTTCTAAGATCCTTTACAGTTCCAACATTCTGTGGTTCTAGAACCCAGGGCTCCCTCCTCTCAGTCCTGTATTCTTTCCTCTACCCCAACCTGTTTCATGTTAGTTTTCTACATTCTTCAATAGTGACTATTAATCAGGTAGTAAGTTCCCCATCGCTGAAACTGTATAAGCCCAGAATGATGAGAACTGCCAAGGATGCAGCAGAGGGGATTACTGCTCTCTATTTCTCCCAGTTTCATTAAAGAACAACTGATGTTGAGGCCAGTATTCAGATTTTGTGCTTCTGTTATTCTATATCTATATTTTTTAAAGGTAGCAAATTCTAGCCTGCATCCCTTAAATACAAGTTGATGGGTCAATAGGTGCCTGTAGAGTAGACAGTAACTTTTCAAACAGACCATGTTTATGAATGGGAAGCCCCAGGGAGATAAAAACAGAGACAGGAGAGAAAAATGGTCTCTCCCCCTCCCTTTACATGACAAAGCCTCCTAAATGCCAAAAATGGAAACAAATTTTTAGACATCAGTGATAACAGAGCCTGACAGATAAAATTCTCCAGACAAGGGCAAGAAAGAGAGGAAGCTAGCCTGGGAAAATCCCATTATTAATGATGGATTCCTTTATATTAAGCCTTAGAGCCAGAGGCTCATAGGTTCCTAGATGTTGAACTGGGATGGACTTCAGAGGCCAATGAATACAACCCCTTCATTTTACAGATGAAGAAACTGAGACTCTAGGAAGCCAAATGACCTTGATTTCTCCTTGGGTTCCTGAAATAGAGAAAACTGCAAGCCCTTAAGACAGTGGTGTGAAGAAGTTTCTCAGAAGCCTTTTCTCCCAACGTAACAGCCCTCAGTCCTGGGATGATGAAGTGGGAGTAAGAGTATGCTATAATTGGGGGACAGGAATCAGAGTGGAGAAACAAGGAAAAAAACACAAATTTCCCAATTTGAAATGTATTAGCCTTGCCTATGCAAGCTGGTGAAGGAGTTACCCAGGGGCACTTACCATTGATTAATCCAAGAAATATCTACTATTCTGCCAAGCACTGTTCTACGGAGAAAAAAATAAAGCTGCCCTCAGGGATATTATATTCTACTGGGGTAGAGTGCATGTATCCATATAAGTATATACAAAATTACATAAGCTAATGTTGGGGTGGGGGAGGACGGAAGGAATGGAAAGACACTGATAGGTGAGGGCATGAAGAAAGGTTCCAAGTAACAATTGGTGCTTGAACTGAGCTTTGATGGGAACTAGAGATTCTAAGAGTCAGAGATGAGGAGAAAGAGCAAAAGTTATTTGAACAGGTCATGGAGTATATGAGGAATAGCAACAAGTCTAATTTAGTGGGGTTATAGGGTGTGTGAGGAGAAGTAATATATAATAAACCTGAAAAGGTAGTGTGAAACCACATTTTGAAGGTCTTTAAATGCCAAGCAAAAGAGCTTGTATTTTATTCTAGATGTAATAGGAAGTTTATTGGGCAAGAGAATGATAGTCACTCTCTGGTCACCCAAATTCCACAACTGTCTGTGCCTGCTTGAAAGGGCTTCCCAGTATCCCAAAACAGTCTTTAGATTCTAGTATTGCCTAGTACTGTCTAGCTGCATACTGCTGCCTGACACCCTGGAATAACTCTACCCTATGGCTAAATCTCTAGAAATAATGATAGTCTACCTGAACTCATTTCTCAAATGATTAGCATACTTCCACTCCATCATTCCCTACCCATCCCAGTAAATCTGAATCCTTGGCTATAATTGTTTAAACCTCATTCTTGGCCACCCAAAGAGCATTCCTTTATTCCCATTCTCCTCAATCCAATCTGTGTCTCTAATATTATACTCTAAAGTTACTCACTTCTTTCTACTGTGCTCTCTGGAATGCCTACTGCATAAGTAACAAATTTAAACCTTTTTGCTTTCCTTCCATCTTCTTGCACTTACTGAGATTGGTGGCCTTCTAATGACATGGTTTCTCTAGTCATCCTTTCCAGCACTGACTTTGCTTTCATTCATACTCTCCCCACTCCCCAATCACTGGTAATCATGGGAGAATTGAAAGACTCCTTGCTCCCCTTTGTCAATTCCAGACTCTCCCTCTTCCACTCTCACTCGGTAACCTTTCTGCCTTTAAAGTACACTTTATCTGTATTTAACAATCAAGATTCTGGTGGACCTTGTCTACCAACCTCCAGGAGACTTTCCTTTTTTCCTCAATGACTTCAGTTCCATCATTCACAGTCTTTCTTCCCTAGTTTTTCGTTTCATCCGAGAAGAATTCAACATACATCTTGGTACTCCATCAAAGATAATAACCTCCAAGATCTTCAACCTTTTCATTTCCCTGCACCTATTCCTCTACCTCCCCTGGGCCACACACATAGAAGGTCATACTCTCTTTCTTGCCATCCCTTTATCTGATCAGTTTCTGTCTTGCAGTCTCCACACCTGTTCTTCCCATTCCTCCATCTCTCAGTTCTTTTTCACACCATCACCCCTGCTTTGTATACTCTCTTCCTTTTCCAATTCTTATCCCTTGGGAACCAGTTCAATGCACTGTGCTCTTCTCTCTGTTCTTTTTCTCCAATATATCCTATATATCTCATTTGCACAGTTTGTTTGCATGTTTTCTCCCTATTATATTGTGAATTCCTCCAGAGCAGGAACTGTCTCTTGCCTTTCTTTGTATCCTCAGAACTTAGCACAGTGTTGAACACATAGTAAGTGTGTAACAAAGGTTAGTTTACTGACTGGCTGGCCAAACTTGAGGAATATCACTTTGGCTGCTACATGAAGGATGGATTGGAGCAGAGAGAATCTGTAGACAGAAATGCCAATTGTGATAGTCTAGGTGAGAGGTGATGTGATTCTCCAGGTTGAGACCTGAACCACAGATGTGGCTGTACAAGTATAGAATAGAAGTCAAATATAGGAAATGTTGTGCAGGTAGAATCAATAAAAGTTGGCGATTAATTGTATATATCCTTTCTTCTAACAAACACAAAGCATGTGCATCTATGGGACTCCACTAATCCATAGTCAAGCCTCAGGCCATTATTAATTGGGTTCAGTTCCATACACAACTGAGTATCTACTATGTGCCAGGAGAAGGCAAAGTCCTTGAGGGCAGAGGCTATTTCATCTTTGCTTCCATGTACCTGATGCCAAACATAGTAGCTGGCATGTAGCACATGCTAATAAATACTTGTCAAAGTAAGATGAATTGAAAGACAAATAAAGCATGCTACTGTCATCAGGTAGGCAGCTAGCTGGCACAGTGGATAGAGCACTGGGCTTGGAATTGGGAAGAGATGTTGAAGTGAAGAGAGATTAGATGTGTTCTACTTAATTAGCCCCTGACTATAGAAGTGGAAGAGCTGATTCAATCATTCTGGAGAGCAATCTGGAACTATGCCCAAAGGGCTATAAATAATTGCATACCCTTTGACCCAGTAATACCACTTCTGGGGTTGTATCCCAAAGAGATCATAGAAGTGGGAGGAAGACCCATATGTACAAAAATATTTATTGCAGTTCTCTTTGTGGTGGCAAAAAACTGGAAATTAAGGGGATGCCCATCAATTGGGGAATGGCTAAACAAGTTGTGGTATACGAATGTAATGGAATACTATTGTTCTATAAGAAATGAGGAGAAGATGAACTTCATATATACCTGGAGAGGCTTATACAAACTGATGCTAAGTGAGAAGGGCAGAACTAGGAAAAATTTGTACACAATCACAGACACATCATTGGAGGAAGCCTTAGAAACCGAAATTAGGACTCAGAAAAAGATTTAGATAATATACTCTAATTAGGGCCTTTTGGTGATGCATCTAGCAGCTTTGCATAAGGCCAGCTCCCTAAAGACCCCCTGGAGTAACACTTAAAAGATTTTTGTCTGAAACCCTGACTGCAACCAGGCTTTTTGCACTCAAAACTTCAGATACCTAAAAAAAGACAAGTCCCTTATTAAATTATCCATCCTGTGTTGGTTCCAAAGTACAACATACTCAAGACAATAATTACATCTAAACAAATCTAAGATACTTTGAAGTCTTATCTCTTTTGTATTTTTTTGGTTAATACCTTTAAGAATGCCAATTGACTTGTTGGTGCCCAGAAAACCTGACTTTATCTAAAGTTATTTCCAGGAATTAACAGGCTTAAGACAATGATAGTAAAACCTGAATCCTTTCATCTTTCTGTATAAAAATCTTGTTCAGATCATCATTAAATGGAATTCTTCCCTGAACTACCCACATGGCCTGGTTATTTCTCTCACGTCTCCAATCATGCTTAGTGCTGGACACTAAGTAGCTCTCGACCCATCATATGTATGACGATCAACTTTGATAAACTGGACTCTTCTCAGCAACGCACAGGTATAAGAACTCTACAAGTCTCAGGATGGAAGGAGATGTCTACATTCAGAGAGAGATCTAGAAAGAACAGAGTTTAAGTGGAGACTGAAGCAATCTACATACTATTGTTCTTTTCCATGTTTGGTTTTGTTTCTTCTTTCCCATTGTTTACTCCATTGGTTATATACAACTAGACTAATGTCCAATGTGAAAGCATTTGCAAATCCTATACTTGCTTGCATGCCATCATGGGGGGGGGGTGCGGTGGAGAAGGAAGGGAGAAAATTTGAAACTCAAGGGATTGTGGAACTGAATCTTGTAAACTAAAAGTAAATAAACAAACCGATTTTAAAAAGAAGAAGTAGAGGAGCTTTGGGTAGAAACCTCAAGAAGGCAAATTTTGGTTCACTCATGAAAATCCTCCTTGGAACTCTAGAGGTGTTTGAAAAAACAGAGTGGTAGGGAAGATTGTAGGCTCTTTAACCATGGAAGTCTCCAAGCAAAGTCTGGGTAACCTCTTGCTGAGGATGCTACACAAAGGAATTTTATTCAGGTATGAAATAAACTAGATGTCCCTTTCCAACAAAAAAAAAATTCTAAGACTGCAGCTTCCTCCATTGCTCGTACTTTTGCTCTCTGGAACCACTCAGAACAAGTCTAAAACTGCTGGCTGGGGAAAATGAGAGAAGGCCTCATAAAAGAGGTGTCACCTGAGCTGAACCATGAGAAGGGCAGCATTTTGAGAGATAGAGACTGGGATGCTCACTTCAGTTGTGTACGTACTAAAATTGGAATATAATAGAGAGCAGAGAATAAAATTAGCATGGCTCTTCACAAGAATGACACACAAATTCATAAAGAATGGCATACTTCTGAAGTAGCTCAATATAAGGGATTAGATAGGGGATCAGGATGGAGGAAGAAATTCCAGAGACAGGAAAAAGAGAGTGAAGAAACAAAACACTCTCTCTTTGGGGAACACTGAGACTAGCTGGCATCTGGGGTATATGAAAGAAGGAGTAATAGGTACCAAGGTTAAAAAGACATTAGGCCACAAGCAGGGAGACAGATGATGCCTGTCTATCTTCTGCCTGGGAAATGTTACATTTCCCCATCACTACCAGAGTAAGGAATTGAAAGTCCCAGAAGGACAGGAGGTCCCTAATGGAGAGCAATTGAGAGGCCATACTTTCTATGCTGATTCTTCTGCTGGCTGCTTCTTTTAAAAGCCTTGTTCATCCCATTAAGGAGAATCAGGAAGCCAGCTTTCTGATATGAAGAACAAGGGACCTCTGCCTCTTCCCCTGAGACAACACTTACCTTTGGAAAGCTTCCCAGTATGTGGAAAAGATAAAAGAAAAAAATGAAAGGAGAACCTGCAGTTTTCAGTTAAGAAATCTCAGGTTGAACATGGGAGCTTCAGGGCATATATATCATAAGTTATTCCTTAACAACATTTAGATTTTCTAACATGTATTTTCATGCAATACTTGCCACAGCGGAATTCAATCCCAGTTCATCCAAGAAGCATTTATTAAGGGCCTAATAGGTACAATCAACCAATCAACAATAATCCCCTTTATGTGTTATCTGCCCCTATTAGAATGTAAGATCCTTGAATATAGGAACTGATTGACCTGCTTCCTTGTTCCTGCTTCCCTGGGAGACATCATAGTACGGTGAAAAGAATGCTAGAATTACACTCAAAGGACATGGGTTCAAATCCCAACATTGCTACTCGCTTCTCACTTGTGTGACCTTGAACCAGTCATTAACTTCTTTGGGACTGCTTCAATTTTCTCATATATTTTGTATTTTCAGCATTTTGCACAGTGTCTAGCATATATAAATTCTTAATAGTTTATTTGTCTATCCATCCATCCATTCATTTATTCATCTATTTATCTCTCTCTTTCTCTCTGTCTCCCTCTGTCTCTTTATATATATGATATATATAATGTATGTATGTATATATACATACATGTATATAAATATGTATATTGACAAACATTTATGAAGCACTTACTATATGCCAGGCATTGTTTTAAGGGAATACAAAGAAAAAAGAAAAGAAAAAGAAAAAATAAAGACAACTCCTGCTGTTTTTACATTCTAATGAGGAAACGGCATGTAAATCAATGGGTCTATACAAAATAAATACAGAATAGATGGAAGACAACTTTAGAGAGGAAAGCTCTGGCATCAAGAGGACTGGGAAAGGTCTCTTGCAGAAGGTCACGTATGAGCTGAGCCTTGTAGGAAGCCAGTGACTCTAAGGGGCAGAGTGAGGACAGAGCATCCCAGGCACGAGGAACAGCCAAAACAAAGGCATAGAGTCGGGAGATGAGTGAGGAAAAAGTGAGTTGGTCAGTATAGCTGATTTCTAGAGGATCTGGAATGATGGGGAGGGATACAAGGAAAAAAAGGGAATGATCTCTGTCCTCAGGGTGCTTTCATTCTTCTGGTGGGGATAGGTGGAGGTGAGACGGCAGAAGGTGGAAGACTCAGTTCTGGAAGTAGCAAGTAGACCATTTTGGCTAGATTATGTACGTGAACGAGAGAAGTGTGAAATAACTCTGGAGAAATCGGCTGATATCAGATTGTGCCAGGTCAATGAAGAGATCATTGACAGAGTTGTACGGGGGCAAGAACACTGGATTCAAAGTCAGAGGACCAGGGTTCAAATCCTACCTCTGACATACTTCCTACCTGTTTGGCCTTGGGCAAGTCATTTCATATCACTGGACCTCAGTTTGCTCATCTGTAAAATGGAAGACATGAGGTTGTGACTAGAGGTTGGACTAGATGACTCATGAGGTCCCTTTCAGCTCTAAATCTATAATCCAACGAGTTCAGATGCTGGCTCTGCTTCTTACTACACGTGTGCCCCTGGGAGACATCATAGTATGGTGAAAAGAATGCTAGAATTACACTCAAAGGACATGGGTTCAAATCCCAACATTGCTACTCACTTCTCACTTGTGTGACCTTGAACCAGTCATTTAATTTCTTTGGGACTGCTTCAATTTTCTCATTTATAAAGTGAGAGAGTTGGACCAGATGACCTCTGAGGTCCCTTCCACCTTTAGATCTCTTGTGAATTTTCAATTCTCTTTTGTGTGTTTTCTCCTCACATTAAAATATAAGCTCCTTGAGGGCAGAAATTGTCTCCCTTTTGGCCTGTATTTGTATCTCCAGAGGTTAGCATAGTGCCTGTAAGCAGTAAGCATTTAATAAATTTTTGTTTCTTTTTCCCCGGGGTTTTATAGACTCATAGACTTGTGAAATCTCAGAATCTCAGAGTTGGAAGGGGGCCCAGAGGCCATATCACACGATCTGCAGACCTAATATCAATATCCCTGCTGTCCAGCCTCCCCCTGAAGCCTGCCAGCAAGGGGCCAATCACCACCTGTAATGTTAATGAAATAGGAAGATCTTCCCCACCCATTAATAAGCCTATGTGCCCAGCTGTGATACATCCTGAATCACATAGAGCACATTGGGGGAGGAACTTGCTTAAAGAGAAGCTTGCTTTGGGGAGGTTTGCTTGTAGGAAGGCTTTCACACCTTTTGGTACTAACCTAAATAGGCATTAAGTCATGAGATGTGTGATGTCTTCTGTCTCTGAAAAGTGTATATATACTCTGAGTTGGTATTTTGCTTTGAGGGTTCACCCATGAGAAAGCTCTTTTGATTTCCTGGTTGAGACTCTGAGTAGCCATATGTTCAGACCCCTGACTGTTCAGATGCAAAGGCTCTCTCAATCCAGTGGTGTATGTAAAGTGCGTAGCAATATTGCTTTGATTCAGGTGGTCAGAGCCATATTTGTTGGTCTCTGTGCTAATTTCTCTGCTTGTATTTTCTCCAGGTTCAGGGTGTTGACCTTTCCCCTCAACTAGTGAATATAATTAAAAGTAGGCTTGTTAACCCCTTTTGGGAGCAGTCTTTCCTTTAAAAGCCAATCAAAGAACTTGTGCCAACAGGTCAACCTGGGTATGCTAGGTTTTTTGTTGTTACATCACCTCTCCACAAAGTTCCTTTCACTTTTAGACAGCTATTTGGGTCAGGAAGACTTTTTTTTCCCTTGTATTGAGCTGAAATTTATCTAACTATAACTTCCTTGAAGTAGTAGAACTTTTCTATAATACATTAATCAACAATCTCTGAATTATTAAATTGGCATGACCTTCCCTCAGTCCTAATCCAGTTTGATCTCTTTGTATGCTGAACCAGACCTTTATCTACTCTTTATTCATCTTGTATACTCTGATTCATGTTCTCTCTCCCACTGGACTGTAAGCCCCTTGAGGGAAGGGAGAGTTTGGTTTTTCCATTATGTCCATAGCATTTAACACAGTGCCTACCTGGAATAAAGTAAACACTTAATAAATACTTGATTGAATGTCTTCTCCTGCCTTTGGTAACACTGTCACTTCCTTTACCTCTCTGATCAATCCTCAGTGGTCTTGACAAAATCATTAGTTATGCCCCATCCTGTAGTGTCAATGCAATATTCACAGCACAAACAGTCACAATAAACATACCTGCATAGTGCTTGATCACCAAATATAACAGACTCTTCATATAGAAGACAGAAGCAAAAAATATATTCAGACACCAGAAAACCAAATTCCAAAACCAGTAACCAATTCCATCATAGTAACAAAGAAGTTAATAAGCCACAACAGCACAGAGAGCCACATCATCCTTTAGCCTTCCCAAAAACCAACACAAGACCAATATTTACTCACAATCTGTCTCCCTCAGAAGCATCCTCTCCTCCCAACCATCTAGCTTGCTCTGACTCCCAGCTTCCTATAGGCTCTGCTCCACCCTTCAGCAAATTCCTCCCACCACAGGCTCCATGTGATTACATTCAGCTTATTAGGGGGCAGAGTTTATTTTCAAAGCAAGGAATGTCTTCAAATTCCCTTAGGCTTATTAAGGGGCTGGGAAGATCTTCAAATTACCATTACCATTACACATCCCTGACCCATGAATGTCTTTCAAGGCTTTGTCTAGGGCCCTTTTCTCTTTTATCTTTTCCCTTTATGTTTTCTCTTTTAGTGAGCTCACCATGGTTTGAAATATCATCTCTGAACAGGTGACTCTCCAAACTATACATCTAAAGTCTCATCTCTCTTCTGAGCTTTTATTAAGCCAGTTAGTGTTGAATCTCTAGCTGCTTGTTAGATCTCTCCATCTGGATATCCTAGTGGCTCTTCCATAAGCTACTTGTGAGTAGGAATTTTTCACTCTCTGTATTCATATTCCCAGCACCTAGTACTGTTATTGTGCTTGTTGTTGTATCATTTTGGTCATATGTGACTCTTCATGATCCCATTTGGGGTTTTCTTGGCAGAGATACTAGAGTTATTTGCCATTTCCTTCTCTGATTCATTTTACAGATGAAGAAACTGAAACAAATAGGGTGAAGTGACTTGTCCAAGGTCACACATCTAGTAAATGTCTGAGACTGAATTCAAACTCAGGAAGATGAGCCTTCTTGACTCCAGGCATAGCACTCTGCCACTGTACTGCCTACCAGCCCATACATAGTAGGTAGACCTTTAACAAATGTCTGTTGATTGATTGATTGATTGATCTCAAAATGTCAAAAAATGAACTTATCTGACTCTCTAAATGCACCTACCTCCAAACTTCCCCATTTCTGTTGAGAGTACTACCATACTCCTAGTCATCCAGATTAATGACCTCAAAATCACCCTTTACTCTTGATTCTCCCTCACTGCCTCATATCTAGTCAATTGTTAAGTCTTATTAATTCTATGATCATATCACCTCTAACTTCTATCCCCTTCTCTGCACTTACACAGACACCACCCAAATTGCCTGGACTATGACAATATTCTCTTCACTGATTGCCAAAACTCTTCACAGCTGCCAAATTAATCTCTGAAAAGCACAGATCTTACCATATAACTCTGTTGCTCAAGAAGCTCCTCTAGCTCCCTATAGTCTCTAAGGAAACAATACAAAGTCCTCAGTTTGGCATTTAAAACTCTTTATAGTCTGTTTCCAGTTTACCTTTCTCAGCATTTAAATAAATCACTCCCTTTAATGCATTCTATATGCTACCCAAACTCCCTACTAACTCTTCTCTAAATTCAACTTTCTATATCCTACTTCCATGTCTTTGCATGAGTTGCTACCCATGTCTGGAATGTATTTCCACCTGCCCTTTAGAATCCTTAATTTCATTTAAATGTCAACTTAAGCCCCATCTTCTCCAAGAAGCCTCTCTTGACTCCCTAGTTGTCAGGGCTCACTCTCTCTTTACTAAAGCTATCTTGCAAGTTTTACTAATCTGTGTAAATCTTACAGTCTACCCATATCTCCAGCTGGATGGAATCTCCTGTGGGTTATCAGCTTCTCATTCAATCTTTGTATCCTATCATGGCAAGCACAGTGCCTTGCATATAGTATAGATGGTGTTAAGGAAATGATTGGTTAGGATCCTAGATTTAAAACCTGAAGGACCCTAAGAGGGCCATGGTGGCTATCTTCTTCCTCTCTCAGATGAGGAAATTGAGGCCAAGGGAGAAGCACTTTGTCTAAGGTCAAACAAGTGGTAAGGAGGGAGGAGTAGCAATGAAGTAGGTAAATGGTAGGAAAAGAAATTGAACCCAGGTCTAACTTCAAGTCTGGCACTCTTTCCATTGTACTTCCTCTGTAAGTAGTCTTTTAAGAGGGACTGATGAGGGGCTACTGAAGGTTATTGCTCATAGACCACACTCTGCATGGAATGCATGAACATTGTCATCATTCCCCCCCCAAAAAAAAACCCAAATCCTCTTCCTTTCCTCCCTTATCTCCTTAGAAGAGCAGATGTAGTTCAGTTCCATGAAGGTTTATGAGTTCTCAATCAAAGCTGCCAAAGTGGGGGGTCTTATTTCTCTAACTGATCTTGAGAAATACCACAAGAAGCCCCCAGTATCTCCTGGGAAAGGCACTGGGTACCAACTCTGCAAACTCAGCCAATCTTCAATTTCCAATGGTAAAAGGAAATAAGCAAGGAAAGAGACAGACAGACAGATGGACAGACAGACAGAGACAGAGCAAGAGCGAGAGAGAGAGAGAGAAAGAGAGAGAGAGAGAGGCAGGGAAGGAGGGAGGGAGGGAGGAAGGAAGGAAGGAGGGAGGGAAGGAAGAAAGGAAGGAAGGAAGAAAGAAGAAGAAGAAGAAGAAGAAGAAGAAGAAGAAGAAGAAGAAGAAGAAGTGGAGGAGGAGAAGAAAGAAGGGGGGAGGGAGGAAAGAAAGAAGGAAAAAAGGAAAGGAAGTAGGGAGGGAAGAAGAAAGGGAGAGAAAGGAAAGAAATAAAGAAGGAAGAAAAGAGAAAGGAGAGAAGAGAAAGAAAAAAAGAAGGAAGAAAAATTTTAAAAAGAAAAACTCAAGGAAGAAAGGAAAGAAGGAAGGAATGAAGAAACAAAGGAAGAAGGGAGAGAGAAAGGATAGAAGGAAAAAGGACAGAGAGAGAAACAGAGAGACAGACAGAGACAGAGAGAGAATCCATGATCCAGGTATTGATTTATCTTGACTGGTACAAAAGGAATTCTAAGCTTTGCAAGATTTATAGACCTGTGGGTGAGATCAAGTGCTTATGTGTGTATGTGTGTGGGTGTGCACAAAACGTACATTGTGCAGGAGTGGTCCAATCTTGTGAATGCATTGCGTTTGGGTGCCTTTGTATGGTATGCTTCTGTGTATTGTGCATGCACATGTATACATATTCCTTCATGTGTGAGCGTGTGCATGGATGTCTATGTATACCTACATCACAGTAGGCATTGAATTACTGTGTGTAAACGTGTACACATATATACATATTGTGAGTGTGTCATGTGCATTACATGTGGCCATTACATACATGTGTTTCTATATTTGCATGTGTGTACACATGTGTGCTTGAGGATGTGTATGTGTGTGCATATGATTGTTTGGGTACATTTCTGAACAAAAACCCAGCCTGGGAAGGAAAATCCAAGATAGCAAAGAATATGACACCGAATTGTTTCCAGCAGCTCAGGCAGACACAATTTTACCTTTCCTCCCAGGTCCAGAGCAGATGGCAGACGCTAACAACAGGCACCAGCAGCATTATCAAATGCCACTGATCATATCAGCATCAAAGGAAGAGCTAGTGTCTGCCATCTGCTGAGAATACCACCTTGGGGAAGCCCAGCTCTAGGCAGAGGAGCAGGACTCTGGTTCTCTTCCCTGGCTTGGGCAGAGGGCAGCCAGTTAGTGTCAGGACCTTGGAGCCCCGCACCAGCTACAGCGGCTCTGTATTTTGTATGCAGCTGACACGAGCCAGCCAGAGGGGGACCCAGAGCAATTAGTGAGTGCCCCCCTCTTCCAGCCCTGAGCACATACTGCCTTGCCTTGAACTCTGTGGGCCTGTGACATGTTCACAGAACGGCAGAGCTAGAAATGGACCAGATTGGCCTAGCCCCTAGTTGTGCTAAGGAAGAAAAAGAGGAGGCCCAGAGATGGAAAGGGACTTGTCCAAGGTCGTGTAGGGATACATACAGTGACTGAACTTGAAATAAACCCCTTTCATCCTTTTTCTTTCCACTGCCCCATGCAGAAAACTTTGCTCAAATGGGGTGGAGTTTGTAACATTATGAATCAGACAACTGAATGCTAAGCCCCACTCCAGAGGCCTGAGGAAGCCCCAGAGAGGAGGGGACAGAACCATGGCATCGAGAACGCACACACACAAAGGAGGCCACACCTTGAGTCTTCTGGGCCCCACCATGTGCACAACCCATACTAAATATGAGGGACACATGAAAGTATAAAATTCATGCCCTGACCTCATGGAGCTTATGGTCTAGTGAATTCTGCTCCTGCTGGATTCCTTGCATCTGTCCTTCTGTACCCACTCCTGAGTTCAGGAACTCATTTCTACACATCTGGACTATTGTTTCTAGGTCCTCAAATTTTACTAAATCCAAATTTCACAGAACAAATCCCCTTAATAAAAAGATTTGTTCTGAAAAACTTGGACTCAGTCAAAAAGTCACACCCCATGACCTAGAAGGCCACAAGTGGCCTTGAAGTTGCAGGTTCCCACCCCTGCAAGATAGCCTATTAACAGCTCGGCCTTGCTCTGTCCTCTGCACCTCAGCCTACCTTCACCCCTGCCTTCCTCCAATCCATCTTCCATATCACTTCCAACATTTCTTTCATGTATAGATCTGCTTATCTAACTCTTCCTTTGGTGATTCCCTGTTGTTCAGAGATTAAGAGTCAACTCTTTTTTTCCCCTGGCTTTCAAGGCCCTTCATTATCCTGTGCCATCCCCTCCGACTGACCTGCCTTATCTTCAATTACTTCCCTCTCAATCAACCAAATAAACATTTATTAATCCCCTACTGTGTGCCAGGAACTGTGCTAAAGTGCCAGGGATGCAATTTTTGAAAGGAAAGACAGTCCTCAAGGAGGGCTTAATTAATTAATATTAATAACAACAGTAGTGATAGCTAACATGTATATAATATTTACTAAGTACCTCATGTGCTCTTCACAGCAGCCCTGGGATCTAGGTACTATTATTATACCCATTCTAATGATGAGAAAATTAAGGCAAACAGAGGTTAAGTGGAGTGTTTAATAACTTTTTGTTGAATTGAAATGAAATGAGAATTTTCTTCCTGGTTCCTGCTTAGAAGAGCAAGGTTATAGAGACAACATGGCAGCATGAATGGAGAGCAGGCCTCGGAGTTGGGACAGATCTGGGTGTAAGTCTAGTCTCTGACAAATACTGTTTTTGCAAGCTTAGGCAATTCACCTACTCAGCATCCCAGGCAACCCTCGAAGACCATGAGGTGAAGAGTTGCCATTCAAAAAGCCTTTATGAAGCACCTACTATGGGTCAGGCCAAGCACCTACTATGAGCCAGACAAAACCACAGTCCTTGCCCTTGAAGAGCTCACCTTTGAATGGACAGTTGCCAATCTACATTGGTAAAGGGAGTTTCCTACACCAATAGAATCACAGATCTGAACAGAAAGAACAAGGGAAAATATCTGAGCTGATGCACTCTGGGCCTCAGTTTCCTCCTAAGGTGATCTTGGAATCTGGATGTGCAGAATCTGAGTCCCCTGAGTTCCTTGAGGGCTCAGGCTAATAGTTAAGCAGTAGAGGGGCCTCTGGGAAACTGAGTAGGTCTGAGAACAAGGTATAGATTTTGATGGTCTTACTGCATACCTGAACCAATTATTATCAGCTCCAGAATATTACCTGGGGATTGAGACCATTTTTTACTAATTGACTCATACCAGCATTAGATAGGAGTTTTAATCCATATCAATAACATGCATAACTTGTCCCTTTTCAGGGTACATAATTTAGAGCCACTAAGCTCCGAAGAACAAGATAGACCCTGCCCTAAGAAGAGGACTTCAGTTATTGGTGAAGAATTATTCTCTGTGTATTTCTGATCCTGCCAGAGTGGGAGTCGAGAATGCTAAAACTGAGACAGCCAGAGATGAGTCTGAAAGCCAGGCATTCATTCACTGTGCTTTTTATCCCCAGGCAGTATGTGACGATTCAAAGGCATCCATTCACCTCTGCTCAGACTGAGGCTCCTGGTTTGGGGTCATTCAAGCCAGAAGAGGTCTAATGGGGAGTTTGGAACTTGGGACTCTAATTTCTGAAGCTGTAAGGGTGGGAGCTGAGAGGTACAGTTCCCAAGGGAAGGGCTCCTGTCTTCACACATCTCCATCTCCCTTCCAGGGCTACAGCAAGGAGTGGCATTCTTCCAGGCTGTTCTATTATCCTGTGGAAGGCAGCTGTGGGCAGATGCTCCTGACACCAACACTGAACTGTCTGCTTTCCCTAGGGGCTCCTGGTTCTCCTATTTTCATGAAGGGGCATGAGGGAGAGTTAAAATGTTATTGGAGGCAGAATTTGAGATGCAGTATTGTATTAAAAATAAATGAAGGATAAATCTCTTTTGAAGCCAAGACTATGAGCCAAACCATCTAGTTCAAACCCTTCATTTTGCAGATAGGGAAACTGAGATCTTTCTTAATGAATAGAGACTTTGACAAGTCAAGACTGTGATCAGCTTGACAGGAAAGCTTCTGAGATAGCCCATACATCCAATGTTAAATATAAAGGCAATTAAAGTCAAAAGCTATTTTGGCTTTAAAGCTAGAGCATTAAAACTGGGACAATCAGAGATGAGTAAGGAACATAGGCACTAACTCACTGTCTGCTGTCTGCTTTTTATTCACAAATTCATGGAATCGCTCACTCTCAATATTGCAAAGAACCTCAGAGAACATCTGGTCCACCCTATATCTCAATAAAAATCCTCTCTATAACACAGCGGAAAAGGAACTGTCTCTAGACTCAGAGAAACTAGGCTCAAATGTGACTTCCAATGCTTACCACCCAGGTGGCCTTGGGCAAGATATTTCACTTCTACAGGTCTCTGTTTCCTCATCTGTAAAATGAAACATTTGGGTTAGATGACCCTGAGTTCCCTTCCCATTCTCAATCTACAATCCTCCATCCTTTGTTTGGGGACCTCTGTTGCCCTAGCATGCTACTCATTCCATTTTGGGATAGCTGTCATTCTTAGGATGATTTTTCCTTACAGCATCTCTGAATCTGCTTCTACCACCCATTGCTCCTAGTGCCATTCTCTGAGGACAAACAGGACAAATCTGGCCTCACTTCCAAATGACAGTCCTTCAAATACTTGAATGCAGCAATCATGCTTAGGCTTCTTTTCTCCAAGATAAACAGTCCTAATTTCTACTTTGTCAGTAAGAATTTAAGGCTTTCCATTATGCTCATGACCCTTCTTTGTATGTTCTTTAGTTAATCACTGGGGCAGCTAGCTGGCGCCATATCAGATAGAGTACCTGGCCTGGAGTCAGAAAGATTCATCTTCCTGAATTCAAATCCAGCCTCTGACATTTACTAGCTGTGTGGCTCTGGACAAGTCACTGCAAGTCCCTTAACCCTGTTTGCCTCAGTTTTCTCATCTCTAAAATGAGCTAGAGAAGGAAATGACAAATCATTCTAGTATCTTTGCCAAGGAAACCCCAAATAGGGTCTTGAAGATCAATGTTCTTAATGAAATATTGTACCTGGGTACGATGGCATAGAAAGTCCAAAACATCATAGCAGATGATGTCATGTAATTATAGGAGCTTAGACTTAAAGGCACTTTAGAGGACACATAGCCCAACCTCTTCATTTTTCAGATGGGGAAACTGAGACATAGATTTTTTGATTGACTTGCACAATGTCACACAGATAGTAAATGAAAGACTGTTCCCCAACACAGAGAGGAGGCTTAATGGGAAGTTTCAAATCCACAGAATCACAGAATCAGAATCACAGGATTGAAAAGTAAGAAGGCCTCAGGGGTTACCAGTCCATACAGAAAAGGAATCTTCACTATAGCATACCCAACAAATGGTTATCCAATTGCTGCATGAAAACCTCCAAGTAGGATAACCCACCACCTCTGGAGTCAGGTTCCAGTTTATGATACATGGGCCTCTTGTCAGAATAGGACCCAAACTATGGCCAAGTGATTTACAGAGCATACAGATGGTAAAAGACAGAAAAAAATCACCCCATTCCCACCCTATGAGAGTTTTCCATCTGAGCACAGTACTTTAAAAGAGAAGTAACCATCTCAGTCCCATTTCTTCATTTTACAAAGGAAACTGAGGCCCATATTGCTGAAGAAAGTTTTCCATCGTCACACAGGTACTAGTAGATCAGAGATTTAGACTTAAAGTGGATCTTAGAAACCATCTCATCTAAGCCCCTCATTTTAAGGGGGGAAACTGAGACTTAGACAAGTGATGTGACTTGCTCAAGGTCTTATAGTAAGTCAGTGGTAGAGACAGTATT
The DNA here is from genome assembly GCA_028646515.1 of Pseudochirops corinnae. NCBI lineage: Eukaryota > Metazoa > Chordata > Mammalia > Diprotodontia > Pseudocheiridae > Pseudochirops > Pseudochirops corinnae. The sequence continues at coordinate 319,435,550 of CM053587.1, read as the reverse complement.
TGAACATAGGTCCCCTGTCTAAGAATCCAGAGTTGGTTCCATTGTGCCATATTGTCCTCCTTGGGCAGACTCAGGTCCTCGGATCTTGGATTTTAACTCAGGTCCTCAGACTTCAAAGCCAGCATTCCCTCCACCTCTCTGCATTGCTTCTATATTAGTAGAGAACAACCTAACATACATAAGCCAACAAACAATCCAGGGTTATTGAAGTACCAAAGGAGGGTGGCATTTTCATTCAGTGTTGATTACAGTTTATACCAATGCTAAAGCCATAACTCTGAGAATTGTAAGACTAATTCTACACATCTCCCCTCCCCACCTTGTCTCAAGTCCAGACACTCTCTCCTCTTTCCTCTCTTCTTTTCTCTCCCCTCTTCCCCACCCCCACCCCACTGCCTGCCACTGGGAGGCAGAGTTGGGGGGCCAGGGGACAGGAATACCTGCAGACATCAGATTGATCCAGAAACACTAGGTGGCAGTATACCCTGCTTTTTTTTCTTAGCATTAAATCAATTTCTATTTGCTAAACATCCCCCACTGGCATCATTAAGAATCCATGCACCATTATTTCTCATCACCACTGAGTGCTTTTCAAAACCAGGTTAAAACAGCCAGGCCTGCCTGGGTTCTCCCTTTTTTGTGATGGATGCTTTGATCCTGCTTAGGCCTTTCCTTACAGTTTGAGCCCCAGGGCCACATGGGACCCTTTCTCCACAGAGAAGAAACCTCAAGCATTTGCAACCCAGAAAAAGCATTTCTTTCTTTCATATGTTTCACCATCATATTATATTTAGCCATTCACAAGGAGGAATCTTGCCATTAGTCAGTTAGTCAGTCAACTATGTGCCAAGCTAAATAGAAAGACATTCTCTGTCCTCAAAGAGCTTGTATTTGAAAAGGGCAAGATTTCTGCCTGCCTGCTGCTTCCCTATGAGTCCTGTCTGGATCAGTGCTCTCCATACTGGACCTGAAATTTTGAATTCATGCCCCATTCTTTGAATGATAGGATTCATCCCCTCCTCTTGGGAGCTCACACCATAGAGACTAACCCAGTTCATTAGTGACAGTGAGTAAAAACTAGTTCGCTTAGCCCACTATTTCTAGCAAGTCTTAGTCCCCAGACCACACTTAACCTTTACATCCCACTCAGGAAACCCATCCATAACAACTTGCCATGTGCCTAAAGCTGAGAGTCTACTCCCAGCCTGATTGTTGCCTCTCAAGAAAACACTAGTGTAGCTCTCTAGAATGGGCCTGTCAATTGAATGCCCTAGGGACTAACTCCACAACTCTGTGGAAGTCCCTGATCACTATTTCCTATAAATACTGTTTTCCTCAATTAAGCTCCCTGAGGGCAGCTGCTGTTTTCCATTTTATAAGTATATCCCTAGAGTTTAGCATAGTGCCTGGAACAAAGGGAATATCTAATAAATCCTTTTCTACTCATGAATTCCTTTATAGAACCACCCTCTTATTTTCTTACGAAGTGTGGGGGGAGGGAGCTTTTCAGTATACACCAGGAACATTATCCCTGTCACCAAAGGATTTAGAACTGAATGAGATTTGTAGATTAGCTAGTTCAAGCTCTTCTTTTTGCAGATAAGGAAATGGAAACCCAGTAGAGATATGATTTTACCAAGGTCACACAACTAATTAGTGGCAATACCAAGATTCAAATTTAGTTTCTTTAACTATAAACCAGAGATGTACTGGAACCAGTTCATGAGAGTCAATTGTTAAATTTTCAGTGTGAGCATTTATACCTTAGAAATCCACAAACACTATAAATCAGGATTTTATTTATTGCTCTTTTGATTAAATTTTAAAAATTGGTGGAGAAAATGTTAATAATGCAAATGAAACTTAAAAATGTGCCATTGGTACTTTCTTTTGGAAAGACAGTTGTAAAACATTTACTAGGACACTAGTGCTCCAAACCGATGTTCTTTCTACTGTACCACATTACCTCTCTCTGAACTTTTGACAAGACTTTACTAAGCATCTCTCTGTCTAATACTAGGTTAGTTCCTCCATGGTGATGCCAGGAGCCAGCCTCTGGGATTAGAACCCAAGATGCCCATGTGTATTCATGTGTTCTCATCTCCACCAGCAAGTTTTCACTGCATACTTAGCTCTGTAGTACATGAACTATGAGAAGAATGAGCTAAAAATGAGGCTAATATCCTTTGGAAGCTCATGGTGTGGTTGGGAAGACAGGACTCATCCATATCTTTAAAACAACTTAAGAACAATACTTGAAATAATCCATTCAAGTGCTATCTAAGTGTAGAAGGCAGGATGCTTGACAAGTATGCTCAAAGGGCTCCAGAAAAGAGGTCAAGATGGGCTAAGGGAGATGGGATTCACTTCAGGGAAGGAGGTGAAACTTGAGTTACAAATAAAAATAGGAGACAATCCTGCCCTCAAGGATCTTATTTTTTAGTAGTAAATGACAGAATGGTGGCCAGGGGAAATTTCTGAAAGCTGAGTAGAGAGGTGGAAAGAATGGAAGACAACATCATATGTAGGAAGGTATGTTGGATCTGTAGCCAAAAGACCTTGGTGAAACCCCTAGCTCAGTCATTTACTAGAGATGTGACTATCGGGAAGGCAGGTAATCTCTATGGGCTTCATATTACTTAAAATGGAGGTGTTGGGGTCAATGTCCTCTAAAATTTCTTCTAGCTGTAAATCCGTGATCCTATTGGAAAACTGTTAGAATAATGAGTTCATACTTAAGCCTAAGAGCACCTTTCAGGATCACATTCACATTAGATAAAAATTTATGAGTGCAATCACAGTCACTCTGAGCCCCTTGTTAAAAATGTGTTATTATTTAGGTAAAAGGTTATCTCTCTGTTTGAAATCTATCTTTATAACTATCTCCAGTTAATATCTGGCTTCTTTGTGGTTGTGGCAAAATTCAGGTTATTGGAAATGCTTGGATCAAAAAGCAGCAGGTTGTATTACAGTGTCTGTTGACAGAAAGGCCTGGAAGAGAAAATGGGGAGAAGAAATTACCTTTCCTTGGAATTTCCTCTACCCTTGAGGAGATGGATGCAACTGGTGGCATAAACCCAAGTCTTTGTTTCTGAAATGCCTAAAGAGCTGATGGGCCTCCTTGATAGCTCTCTTTGCTGTCAAAGTTCAGTCCTGCTTTATCTTTCCCCTTTCAAGGGTTTCCCCTGAGCTGATAGTTTTCTCTGTTTCCACTCTAGATGTCCCCATTCCTTCCTCTCCACTGCCAGATCCTCAAAATCTCTCTTACACCAGATTCTCAAACACTTTGGTTCTCAATTGGTCTTCTATGTTAATAAATTGACCACAGGGTATAACTCATTTTCCCCAGTCAATTTAGACACTCTTACTAGAAATTCCAATTCATCCAAGGCCTTTTTGCACTTAGTCTAATCTTTTATTGACTAGTTGAGACTTGTTCTCACCTGATAAATGTATAAGGACTGGTATTTTATCAAGCACTTTAAGGGAGGTAGGGGGAGAGTAATCAATGAACTCCCATCCTTACACTGACCTGAGGAGAACTCAATGAAACAACAAAAGAGAAGGATGGAAGGTAGAAATGTACCTACCAATCATGATTGTAGGATAGTGAGGAGGCCACTCTGGTGGGAAAGGGATGAATGGGAAATAAGACTGGAATGGTAAGATGACATTTAGGCAGAAGAGGGGATGACACAAGAACTGTGGGCAAAGTCAGAATGAATCCAGGAGGCTTCAAGGTGAAGAATGTTGTCTCCACCATTCCATCCATGCAATTGGTGTCAAAGGGTGAATACCGTTATGAAAAAGTCAAAAAGGTGAGGCATGGCCCTTTAAGTTTCTCCCATGCCAGCCCTGCAGGGGAACCTCAGTGCACTCACAGATTCCTGCCAGGAGTTCTGCTCCATTAATCCTACACTTGTAATTTTCCCTGCTTTGACAAATAGTGCCCCATTTTTATTCCGAATATACTCTCCGTGTGATGAATTTCAAACCCAGAAGCCATGACAGGTGAAAGACTGGGGTGGAGGGGTGGGAGTGCTGGGTTGTGTGTGGTGGAGAGTGGGGGTGGAAGCAGTGTTTTTCTTGAAAGCTCTTCAGCTAAAAAGAGCAGGGGAAAAGTACTTTTAAAACCCTGATTGAGATGAAGGCTTCACATTGCCATCCTAGATGAGATAACCAGGGACAGCTTGGGAGAAAGTACTTCCCCTCCCCCCCCCCAGACTTGGGGCCTATTCACTTCCTCTAGGGACAAGAGCAGAGACACAACTAGAAATTCTGACACCTTGGGCAAAATCAATTGGAAGGAACAATACAGGGAAAACGGCACTATCAGAAAGTAGAAGCTTCCTCCAGACCCTCATTGGAGGTCTTCAAACTGAGCTTGAATGACCACTCCATAGACATCGCACTGCAGGGATTCCTGTCCAGCTACAGGTTGGACTCAATGGCCTCAGAGGCCCCTCCCAAAGCTGAAATTCTTTGATCTTTAAACAATCCACCACAATCAAATGCACCAAGAAAAGAATAATCTTTTCCTTATAGAAGCCAGCCCTTATACCCATGAAACAGTCAAAGAATCCCAACCTCCAACTCCTTGGAAAAGGCTGGGGTAAGGTAGCAGGTGGGGGGATGGGGCAATTGGGGAAATCATACTCTAGACAAATGATGGGACCATCCAGGATGATGCTACATGATTCTAAGCTGGCAGAGGATGAAAAGGCATAGTGACGCCAAGTCAGATGACTGGGCTTCAGTTTCCTTATCTATAAAATGAAGAGGCTGAACCAAATGATCTCTGAGGTCCTTCCAGATTTAGGAATGAATGAAGCTTTTCCAGTGTATGAGGCACTGTCCAAAGCATGGGGTAGGGTTGTTCTAGAGCCAGCTCACATCAACTTTTGAGATTGTTCAATTTTCAGGGTGAACATTTACACCTTGGAAATAGGCAAACACTGTAAAACAGGGCATTGTTCATTGTTTTCTTGGTTGTGTAGACTTTTTGAAAATGGTGGAGAAAATGGTAATTATGTGAAGTACATTCCCCTCCCCAAGAGCTGGTTATTAAACATTTATCACATACCCCTCATTTGGAGCAATGAAAACAAAAGGGCAATTATTCCTGTCCTCAAGTAACTCACACAGTATTTATAGAAGACACGTATTGGGGGCAGGGAGAAGTTGGGAATTAGGGAAGAGATATTTAATTTGAGGAATCAAAGGAGCAGTGAATTTAACTATAGGAAAATCAATGGATATGCCCTTTATAGAGGCAATAATAGTGATGATTTGATTACTCTTCTCAGAGCAAAAAGTGAAAGGGAGTGTAGGGAAGGAGATACACTTGTGGTCATAGGCAAAGAACAAGATAGCCTAGATATACAGCTTGACAGATTGGTCAGGGATCTGGGAGCCATGGGACATACTCTCCACTCTACATCTGCTATCCTGACTGGTTGTAATTCTATGGAACAAGATGCCCCTCCCAGAATAAGTTCATCCTTTCTAAACTCATCATTATACTGCTAATTCAAACTTTGATTACTACCACCTCCCTTAACCTCCTCTCCCCTCTGTTCTGGGGGCTGGAAGGTGGAGTACCAACTTCCTCCCACTGCCTTTCTTTATAGAGGGCAAAAGCTGGACTTTCAGCTCACTCTACTCTGAAACTGTTGTTCTGTCTTGTTTTAACTGCAAGTAACAAGATGCCCCTGCACCAAATTTCCATTGATGTCCTGTCCCCACCCCCACCTCTACTCCACAGTCTGGAACATAGTAGGTGCTTAATGTTGTTGCTATTGTTGTTTGTTCTTTGTTTTCAAAGAGGACCAATGACATTATGGGTAATGTCTTGATTCATGTATGAATTGGATTTAAGTAATGTGGAGTTGCACAAAGACATCAACCTCGCTCTCTTTTCCAGAATCATCAAAGTCCAGTAGCAAGATGAAAGTCAAGATGACTGGCAATGACCCAGGACAGAGTGAATGACCTTGATGTCTTCAATGTGTGCCCGAGCTTTAAGCACTCCACAGCACCTGCTACAGCTGCTTTCATGGTCATTGCAACAAATTGTTCTCATCCATTCATTCAGGCAAAGGAAGTTTTCACATGCTTGGGGTGGACAGCTCCCTAACTCACTGAAAGGTTTGATACCTGCTGGTTATCCTCAACCTGATTTGTCCTACCTGCCTAGATAATGTGACCACTACCCATGCTATAGCCTCGTGGAGCCACAGGTAAGAGTTGGGTGACAGGTGGATACCAAAGGAGAATGAGAAGCCTTGAAAAGGGCTTGGCAAGTCCTCATACCAGAGGTGCTAATGCTCCCTAAACAACCCCATTGACTCTAGGTGCTTAATAAGTGTTTCTTGGATTGGATTGGATACAGTAGCCTAGTTAGTACTAATATAATCCCAAATCAGGAGGGCTGGACCCCAGGGTAGGAATTCCAAAGATGAATGCATTCATCGCCCATGGTTCAGAGTTCTCATTACATTAGTGTCTGATATCACCTTCCTTGATTCCTGCTTGTCTCATAGGCTAGGTGATGAAGTAGTTAGAGCACTGGTCTTGGAGTCAGGATGACTTGATGCTGAATCTTGCCTCAAAGACTTGCTAAGTGAATAACCTTTAACCTCTACAGGTTCTAGTTTCCTCCTCTGTAAACATGGGGATAATAATACCACCTCCTTCACAGCTCTGTGGCGAGGATCAAAGAAGATAATGCTTGTAAAGGACTTTGTAAACCTTAAAGCCCTATATAAATATTGGCTGTTGTTATTATTATCATCTCGATCTTACATGTTCAAAATAAAACTTATCATCTTTCCCCTGAAACAACCTCCTCTAATGAATTTCCCTACTTCTATTAAGAGGATCAATATTTTTCCTCTCCAGGTTCACTGACTCAGGCATCCCCAACTCTTCCTCAGGTTACCCATATCCAATCAATCTTGTCAGTCCTTCCCAGGACTCTTATTTCCATCCCCCTGTCTCTAGTCACATGCCCACCACCTTAGCTTTCACTTTTACTATTATTTAGTTGGTTTAGTTGTGTCCAATTCTTCATGAACCCATTTTGTGGTTTCTTTGGCAAAGATACTGGATTGGTTTGCTATTTTCTTCTCCAGTTCATTTTTCAGAAGATGAAACTGAGGCAAAAAGGGTTAAGTGATTTGCCCAGGGTCACACAGCTAGCAAGTGTTTGAGGTCAAATTTGAACTCATGAAGATGAGTTTTCCTATATAGTATGGCAGAAACTGGGCATAGACCATTATCTAACACTGTATATCAAAATCAAGTCTAAATGGGTGCATTTAGTTCATCTTTATTAGTTCATCTTTATGAGATCATAGAAGTGGGAGAAGACCTATATGTACAAAAATATTTATTGCAGCTCTTTTTGTGGTGGCAAAGAATTGGAAATTAAGGGGATGCCCATCAATTGGGTAACAGCTAAACAAGTTGTGGTATATGAATGTAATAGAATCCTACTGTGCTATAAGAAAAGAGGAGCAGACGGACTTCATATTTACCTGGAGAGACTTACACAAACTGATGCTGAGTGAGAAGAGGAGAACCAGGAGAAATTTGCATACAATTACAAACACAACATATGTGTGGTGACCAGCTTTGATAGACTGGACTCTTCTCAGCAATGCAAGGTTATAAGACAACTCCAAAAGACTCATGATGGAAGGAGATGTCTACATTCAGAGAAAGAACTAGAAAATACAGAGTTTGAATGCAGACTGAAGCAAACTACCTGCTCTCTTTTTTTTTCTTGGTTGGTTTTGTTTCCTCATTCCCATCATTCATTCCATTGGTTACAATCCTTCTTTACAACCTGACTAATATCTAATGTCAAACTATTTGCAGATCCTATATTTGATTGCATGCCGCCATGGGGAGGGGGAGAGGAGAGAGAAGGGGAGAAAATTTGAAACTCAAGGGATTGTGGAACTGAATCTTGTAAACTAAAAGTAAACAAACAAATTAATAAAGACAACAAAAATGAGTCTTACTGATTCCAAGCCCTGTGCTGTAACCACTGCACCACCTACATGCCACTTTACAATTATAATAACCTCTTAATTGGGCTCTCTGCCTCATTTCTCTTCTCCAATTTATCCTCTGCCCTCAGTTGTTCAATACTCAAATAAGGTGATGGTATCATTGATTTGGGAGTTCCCCAAAACAATGTAGACTGGAACTCATCTATGTCTGCCTAACCTGTACATCCATCTTCCCCATAAGTGCAGAATAGAGGATCTATCCAACATGCTGGTAGCCTTTCTCAGTTTCTGAGGAAGAAAGACATTGCAAGAAAAATTCAGGCTCTCTATCTACCATTCCGTGCTAAATGGCCAGCCCATCTTCTCTTCCTAGCATATAGTTCCTTGATAACATCCCTTCCTCATCCTCTTCTTTAAGTCCTTCCTTCGTAACCCACCATGCACCTCTCTATTGCTCTCTATGTGATATTTCAGTTAACATCTCCAGTAGTCCTGAGCTATATCTGGACACTGGACCCAGATGCCCCTGGAGGAGAAAGTGAAACTGTTGACTTTGCACAGCCCTCTCTCACTTAAATCCAATTCAGTTGCATATCACGGCATCACCTCCCTGATGTGGTGGTCCTCTTTGAGAAGGAAAGACAAACAACAACAAGAACATGTGATATTCATTTTTTGCCCTCCTTAGAACTTTCATAAAGAAGCACAACTCTACCTATGAAACTCTCCTACTCAAGAAGCTCTAGTTATCCCCGCCCCCCCCCCCCACCTCCTAGTTTGTCTCCAATCTACCTTTCTGGGATTATTACAGATTATGTTTCACAGACTTTAAAATTCAGTCCAACTGGCTCACCTGCTGTTCCTAGTGTAAAAGATTTCATCTCCCATCTCTACATCTTTGCACAGACTGTCCCCTGTTTCTAGAATGCACTCTCTCCTTTCCTCTGCCTCTTAGAATTCCGTGTCCCTTCAAAAGTGAATTTAAATGTCTCTTCCGTGAGGAGACCTTCCTAGACCCCATCCCCCAGATGCTAGTGCCTCCTCTAAATAATTAGTGTATATATTTTGCATTGACTCATTTCTTGTACATATTGTACCCTTTAAACTCCTTGAGGGCCAGAATGGTTATATTTCCATATTTGTATCCCCAGAGTCCAATATGGTATTGGCATACTGTTGTTGTTCAATAGTGCTGACTCTTAGTGACCCCATGGACACTTTGTTGGCATAGACATCCATGGGGTTTTGTTGGCAAAGATACTGAGTTTCCCATTTCCTTCTCTAGTATGTCCCCATTTTACAAATGAGGAACTGAGGCAAATCAGGGTTAAGTGACTTGCCCAGGATCACACAGCTAGTAAGTGTCTGAGGCCAGATCTGAACTCAGATCTTCCCAACTCCAGGCCCAGAACTCCATCCACTGCTCCACCTAGCTTCCCCAATAAATAAAAAAAAAAAACTCATAGGAGGTAGGAACTGTTATTGTGCCCATTTACAGATGGGGAAACTGAGGCAGACAGACATGAAGTGACTTACCCAGGGTTACATGGTTAGTAAGCCTCTGAGGATGGATTTGAACTCAAATCATCCTGATTCCAGACCCAACCCTCTATCCACTCAACCACCAGCTGTCTTGGCATAAAATAGGTGCTTAAGGGGCAGCTTTGTGGCACAGTGAATAAAACACCAGCCCTGGAGTCAGGAGGACCTTCAAATTCAGCCTCAGATACTTAACACTTACTAGCCACGTGACCTTAGGCAAGTCACTTAACCCTAACTGCCCTACCTTCCCCCTCCAAAAAGAAAAAAAAATAGGTGCTTAATAACTTTGAATTAATTGATTTATTAGAGAAGTATATACTAGAAACCAAATCAAAGAATGGCAGAGCTGAAAGGGACTGGAGAGACCAGGGAAAACTAAGACCACAGAAGACATATGTATTATGCAGCAGTGAAAGATAAGGTAGAGACTGTGTCTAGAAGCTAATCACAAATATGGTGGGGAGGGGAGACAGAGAGCAACAGAAGGCTCAGATGCAAAGTTGCAAGGGAGTACAGAGGCCATATAAGGTATCCAGGCTTCATTAATTGATGAGGAAAGTGAGACCCAGAGAAGTCAAGTGACTTGGCCAAAGTCACACAGGTAAGTGAGTGTCAGAGGCAGGATGTGAACCCAGGTCCCCTGATTATTGGAAAACTAGAGAACACATAGATAAGATCACTCACAGTACAACTCACAAACAAGTACATATCAATTTAGTAGAAGCTGAGGTCACGTTCTGTCTTGTGTTGTGGTAGAAAGAGCACTGGATCTAGTTGAAGGACTTGAGGCCAGATTTTGGTTCTGATACTTACTGTAAGTGTGAACTTAGGCGAGTAACTTAGTCTGCTTTGACCTCGGTTTCCCCATTTATAAAATGATGGTGTTTACCCCTGAGATTTCTTCCAGTTCTATATCTATGATCCTATGAATGAGGCATGAAAAGGGAAGGGAAGGGAAAGGGAGGCAAGGAGGAGGAGAGAAAAAGAAAGGGAAGGGAGGGGAAAGGAAAGAGAGAGAAAAGGAGAGGAAGAAGAAGGGGAGAGAGAAAGAGAGGGAGGCAGGGAGGGACATAAGAGAAGGGGCAGGGAAGAAAGGGAGAGAGGGAGAGAGAGAAAATGAGAGACAGAAGAGGAGAGAGAGAACAGAGAGAAAGAGGGAGAAGAAGAGGGAGAGGAAGAGGGGAGAGAAAGAGAGACAGAGACAGAGAGGAAAGAGAGAAAGAAAGAGGAGAGAGAGGAGAGAGAGAGGAGAGAGAGAGAGGGAGAGAGAGAGAGAGAGAGAGAGAGAGAGAGAGAGAGAGAGAGAGAGAGAGAGACGGGGGGGGGAAGAAAGAGAGAGAGCACTGGCAGGCTCAGAAAAAGCCTCCTAGAAAGTGGCACTGAGTTAGAGGAGATCAGTTCAAATCCTGGCTCCACCAGTTCTACCATTATGACCTTGGGCAAATCATTGAGTATTTCTGAACCTCAATTTCCTCAATCTTAAAATGAAGGAGCTGGAATAAGTGATTTGTAGGGTCCCTTCCAGCTCTAATCCTATGATCCTATTCCATGACCCAAGATGAACTTTGAATGAAGCTAGGAGGTGAAAGTGAGGCGATATCGGGGAGGGGCAGGGGAGGGAACAGCTTCCTGTGGGGAAGCTCTTCCAGCTCATTCAAAGACACAGAAGCAAGAGGCAGAGCATTATGTACAATAAACAACAAATAGGCCGGTTGACAGAAGGAGAGAGTTCTTGAAGGTGAGTAATGCAAAATGAGATGGCGAAGGTAGGTACAAGTCAGATTGTAGAGGGCTTTAAATACAAAGCTAAAGATTGTGTATTTTCTCCTAGATGCACTGAGAAGCTGCTGAAGATTTTTTAGGGATAATGTGGTAAGATCTGTGCTTCAGGAATATTCATTTGGCAGCAGTAGGGAGTATGAATGGAAAAGGGGAGAGACTGGAAGCAGGAAGATCAATAAGGAGGCTATTACTATAGACCAGAAGTGATGAGGCTCTGAACTGAGACAGAGGCTTCTGGGAGTAAGGAAGGGGAAAGATGAGAGTTGCAGAGGCAGAATTGACTAGATGTGTCACCATCTAACAGGAGTGAAGGAGAGGGAAGATCCAAAGATTATTTCAAGGTTGGAAATCTGGGTGATGACAAGGATAGCAATATCCTAAACAGAAATAGTGGACTTTGGGGGATGGCTTTGGAGGAAATTTAATGAGTTCTGTATTATACATGTTGAGTTTGAGATGCGCTTGTGGTATCCAAGTGGAGATGACCAGCACCTAATGCCTCCCAGATTACCTTGTATCAATTTTTTATACACTTGTGTATAAAATGGCCAATGAGAGCCTAGACCTTAGACACTGCTCTGATTTGCTCTTCCTGATAAGTTATACAGAACATGAACAAATGGTTCATGTCTGATTCCAATCCAATATGGAGAACTTTGGAAACCGATGTCTAGCCATGTGTGTCTGAGAAGCAGATACTGTATGATGACTAAAAGTTTCCTAATTGGTTTCAGAGACAGAAAAACCAAGTGACTCAGTAAGTTTTGAGCTGGAACTGAATGTACATACAAAAGGGGTGACCCATGGTCAAATGAGGCAAATGAGGCAAGGACTGAGTGAAGCAAGGATGGGCAACTGTCTGCATTCTCCCACTCCTATCCTATGGTACCTCTCTTCTTTTTGGGTTTATTCTTCCCCAATCTTAAATGGCTGGTAATTCTGAGAGGGGAGCATCCAGGTAACCACGTGAGTTCTGGGGAACTTGAGGATCTAGGAGAAGTCCTAATCATGACAGGAAATGGTAGCAGTGGCTACCAGAGCAGTGTTGGTCAGTGACAGAGGAAGTGACTTGTTGTTGTTCTTTGTCCTTCATTCTTGAAAAGGACCAATGACATGAGGAAGGTGAATTGCTAGTGAACTGGATTTAAGAGAAGCAAAGTTGCATAAAGTCTCTAGCCTCACTCTCTCCTTCAGAGCCATATGGATCCAGTGGCAAGACATAGATCAGGATGACTGGAAATGGCTCCAGATGCAATGGGAGACCTTGGTCTTTTTAAGTCAAGGTCTTTCCCACGTCTCAGTTTGTCTGAGGTAACACCCATTCAATGATTAAGTAAGAAATGAGACAAAAAATGGCCTCTTTTACAGAAAAAAAAGAAAGAAAGAAAGAAAGAAAGAAAGAAAGAAAGAAAGAAAGAAAGAAGGAAGGAAGGAAGAAAAGAAGGAAGGAAAGAAGGAAAGGAAAATCAGTCTGGGAGGGGAAGACCCTCAGGATTTCTGGCACAACAGAAAAATTGCTGAGCTAACAAAATCCCATGACCAACTGAGACTTGGGTTGGGGCCCATTATTGGCCAATAAGTGAAAGTCAGAATGATTTGGGTTTAAGGCATAGCCAAGTAACTACATTTGAATTCCAATGGCTTTATCAATGCCTTGTTTTCTAGAGTTCTATTTAAAGATATTTATATTCCTTGTAAGGTCTTTCCCAAGTCTCAGTTTGTCTGAGGCAACACATGTTTGGTGATTTAAGATTGCGTCAGAATGAAGGTTTACTCTTTGAGTTTACCTTCCCCAATCTTAAAAAACCATTTATTCTGAGAGGGAAGCTTCCAGGTAACCATGTGAATTCTGAGGGATTTGAGGTTCCAGGAGAAGTCCTCCTAATGACTAGAGATGGTGGCAGTGGCTACCAGAGCAGTAGTGGCCAATGACAGAGAAAGTACCTGCAAGTACATATAAAAAGACCACTTGGACATAGCAACAAATGCAGGAATCATGATCCGTCATGACAGAAAGACATATATATATATATATATATATATATATATATATATATATATACACACGTTACATAGTACCTAACTTGGACCATATATAAGCTAACTTAAAGCCCACTCTTGACAATAAGCTTGTATGTGCAATGAGAAGGTGCATCATCCCTGTCCAGGACAATATTTTATTGCTACTGTTCTTGCTAAACCTTCTCAATAAATCCCTTTTTGGAAAACTAAAATCTGCCTAACTGATTGTTAATGGGGAGAACACTAGAGGGTACTTATAAGTAACAGTAGTAGAAACTCAACTCTTAAGGATCACACCTAGAACTTCAGGGTAGAAGTAATCAACTGCCCTCCCTCTGGGGACTCCAAACTACAAGGAAAAATGTTGAGAGAGTAGCCCACAGGAGTACTCCATGTATATAGGTACATGAGGTCTCCATTATCAAAGTGTAAGCACCCTAATAAGGGCAGAGACTGTTTCTTTTTTTTTTTTTTTTGCTTTTTTTTGGAGGGGAGAAGGCAGGGCAATTGGGGTTAAGTGACTTGCCCAAGGTCACACGTCTAGTTTTTGTGTTAAGTGTCTGAGGACAGATTTGAACTCAGGCCCTCCTGACTCCAGGGCCGGTGCTCTATTCACTGCACCACCTACCCACCCCAATTTCATTTTTTTACCTACAAATGTTCCAAGCATGGTATTTAGTGCACAGTAAGGTCTTGACAGAGGTTTGTTGACTGATTTTTTTGCTTGACTGATATGGGACCAAAATTCAGGAGAGAGACAGAAGCTCAACATATAGACTTGGACATCATCTGCAAACAGATTATGATGGAATCCTTAAGAACTAATGAGATCATTTAGGGAAAGAGTGTGGAAAAAGAAGAAGACTTAAGGAATATTTAGATGCTTCCAATCCTCATTGGCTAATCCATGGAAATAATTTCTGGATTCATGAAAGAAATATAGAACCCCCTTCTTTATATAGGCAAGATGTGCTATTTATTCAGTCTACAAAAGGAATGTGTTTCGTTTTTCTAATATGAAGATTTTAATGCAAATTCAGGGACCCTTTAAAATTTCTCCATGGATGGGAGTTCTGTCATTGGCCCACAGATCATGAACTACGCAACCAGCTGATGCTCCATTTCTGTGATCCTATCACATCCCACTGGAACTTAATGATCCCATCCTTGACATCTGAAGGCTAGTGATAAATCACATCTGCCTGACAACTGGATTGACCTCAAAACTTTTCATGTTTTCACTGAGACATCCAGGCTGCACTGATATTGTGAAGTTAGTCATGTTCAGCAGACCCATGACCACAGAAGCCACTGAGGCCCACAGCAAGAATCCCCCAGCCCCCACTGGACTACAGCAGCCAGCATGCCTAAGACTCCAATATCAATGCCTGCAAAAACATCAGCCATGCATGCTCTTGCTAGAGCTCACTGGGTCAGAGGGAGCCATTAACCATTCCCTTATAACCTTTCAGTGTCTCCCTACCTAGCCAGGAGGAAATTCATCTACAAAACTCCATGGTAAAAGTATCCTCTAACCCTTTCCCTCAGCATATATCATTCAATCCTTATCTATATTTTCTTTTAAGAAAATCAGGGCTATACTCTACCACTGGGGATTACAGTTTAAAAATGTAAAAACTGTTCTTAGTTCATGAGCCATACAAAAACAAATGGCAGGCTATAGTTGATCAACTCCAACACTAAATTCTTTGATAACAACACAAGAGAGTATTGTGTTACACATTTATTTTAAGGCTGTTGTCTCCATCTTTCCTAGGCTGGGAGTGTAGTGGTTATTCAAAGATCTGATCCCAGCACTCAATGGCATGGCAGCTTTCATTTGCTTCATTTCCAACCTAGGCTGATTTGCCCCGCCTTGAGCAACCTGGTGCTTGCCCAAGGGGACCTAGTGGTTCTCCTCAGTGGGACAATATTAATGTCACACTTCATGTGAATACCTGATTAGTATAGCTTGAAGGAACTAGGACTGGTTAGCCTAGAAAGGAGAGGATTCAGGGTTTACATGATAGCTGTCTTCGGTTATTTAGAGGGTTGTCACATGGAAAAGGAGTTATTTTGGCCCTTCTTAACACCAGCAGGGAGAAATATAAGCAATGGATGAAAGATGCACGGAGATAGATTTAGGCTCAAAATAAGGAAAATTTTCCTAATAATGTCAGTTATCCCAAAGGGGAAAGAGCTGTCTCAATATATAATGTGTTTCCCCTCCCTGGAGACCTTCAAGTAGAGGCTGGGTGGCCACTTATTGAGTATGTTGCAAAGGGGATTATTTTCTGAAATAAGATTTTATTGTTATCTTTTGCTATTACATCACCTAACTCGTCCATTGGCAAAGGGGATAGAGCGTTGAATTTGGAATTGAGTAGAGCTGAGTTCAAATCTTCCCTCAGGCACTTACTGGCTGTGTGATGCTAGACAAGGCGTTTAACCTCTATCAGCCTCAGTTTCCTCAAATGTAAAATGAGAGGGTTGAACTTGATCATCTCTAAGACCCCATCCATTTCTAAATCTATGACCTTATAACTCTCCTCCCTTCTAGAGAGCCATTCCTTATAATAAAAAAAATTAAAAGGGGGAGGGACAAGTTCAACAAACCAGCCAACACATCAAAAAGTATGAGATTAAAGACCAGCTCTGCAAAAAAGAGGCATTAGGTACTTCTTATATCCCTTCTTTGGGGCTGGACTAAAGGAAATAATAACAGCAACTGACATTTGTGCCAGGCACAGGGCTCAGTGCTTTACAAACGTTTTCTTATAATGACCCTTGGAGGGAGTCACTGTGATTATCACTATTTTACAGTTGAGGAAACTGAGGCAGACAGAGGTTAAAGAACTTTCCCAGGGTCACAGATAAGATTAAGAGTCTGAGGCCAGATCTAAACTGGGGTCTTCCTGACTCATGGCTTGTAACTCTTTCCACTGCACCAACCACTTAGCTGCCCACTTTGTGTTCAGTTATGGGTTTGACTTTTTGTTGTAGTTCAGTAATTTCAGTCATGTCCCATTATTCATGAGACTTTCTTGGCAAAGATATTAGAGTAGTTTGTCATTGCCTTCTCCAGCTCATTTTGTAGAAAAGGAACTGAGCTTCTTAGGGTTAAGTGACTTGCCCAGGGTCATACAGCTAGTAAGAGTCTGAGACTGCATTTTAACTCAGGAAGATGAGTCTTCCTGACTCCAGTCCTGGCTATCTATTCCACTGCACCACCTAGCTGCCCCTCAGGTTTGACCAGATGATCCCTAAGTTCCCTCCCATCACTGAAATTCTATGATTCTATAACTCCTGGTCAATAGCAAGCCTCCATTTTGTATATTGTTTAAGTATCATCTCAGCCACTGAGCAGTGACTGAAAGTCCCATTCAAAAGATACAAGAGAAGGCCCCCTTGGTCCACAGGCCAAGGCAATGTGTCTGAATCCTGTTACCTTCCTTTCTTTCCCTTACACCTCTCCATGGGAAGAGAACTGGCTGCTTCTTCCAGGTCAGAGGCAATATTCAGGAAACCAAGACTGGGCATTATTAGGAGGTAATTGGGTTCCATAGAGGAAAGTATACTCTTTTCAGATGGAGCCAGGTAGCAGTAGATTCTGGTGGAATAAAAAAAGCAATATCCCTAATGTTTCTTTAAGCATTTCTGATTGAATCATTGTTTTATGAGAGCAGGTTGAAGAACAGTTATTTTTATCTCAGCAGTTCCTATTGCGGGCTCCTAGCCTGTTCCTCCACTCCTACCCAAGAAAGACACAATAAATTGTAGCGTTCCCCACCCCCACCCTACCCACCTCCTACACCAGACAAGGATAGAAGGACTGGGTTTGGGGCTGTCTTGGCAGCCCTTCAACTAATATAAATTACTTGTAATTCATTGAAATGAAATTCCAAGATATGCAGGTTCATTAAGCACTTTAATTAGGAAGGAGATTTTGGCCTTCACTCTCAGGTCCTCATTGGTACCCAGGAGAGGCATATGCGACACTGATTACATCTAACCAATTCATCCACTGGAATTTGGTTCTAGGACAGGAGAGATCTTTTTTTGCCTCCTAGAAGGCTGAGGTCCATCTTCTCTGTGTCTGCAGAGCCATCACCAGGGGCTGGGCCCTGGGCTACATGAAGATGAATTACTCAGATCAAGAGCTAGGGCCTTGTGATCTGACTGCACCAGATTCTAGCTGGGATGCCAGGATAGAAGCCCCTTGAGGGCTTAGGTTTCACTTTCTAACAATAAACAAATATTAGCTTAATGGGATTTTCCCCCAGCATTAAATAGCATCATAAGATTATAGATATCATATCACATCATAATATCACAGTATCATAGGGTCATAGATATACAGAGCTAGAGACCTTCTAGTCCAAGTACCTAATTTTACAAAGGAAGAAACCGATTCAGAGAAGTTCATATACTAGCCCAAGAACACATAGCTACTAAACAGCAGAACCAGGATCTCAAACCATGGCTTTACGATTCTGAAATCAAATAATCACATTAGCTAGTATGTCAAGAGAACTTTTAGGTTTACAAAGGGCTTTACTTGTCTAATTTTATTTTGGTCTCACAACAACCTGTAAGGTAGATGTAATTATTATTACAGCTATTATTAATTTTACAAAGAAGGAAACTGTAGTTCACTGAGGCTGAATGACTTCTCCATCTGTTGTAGCTGGGCCCAAAGAAGGGCCCATCTCACCACTCCATCTCAGTCTTCTTTGCTTGATCTTCATCCAGGTCATTCTCAGTAACTGTGGGTGTTGCCCATGACTGGCCTGGAATCTCTCTTCTCTTTGTATGTTGTTTTGTTTAGCAATCTCATTAGTTCCCCCATTTTCAATTATCATCATAATGCAGATGATCCATTTTTCCTGCCCTAACCTCTCTCTTGTCATCCAGACTCACATCTCCAACTGGCTATTGGACATCTTGAACTGATTGTCCCATAAATGTCTGAAACTCACCGTGTCCAAAAACTGAACTCATCATCTTTCTCCAGAAAAAAAATCTCTTCCCTCTTATGAACTTCTATATTACTACCAAGGGCAATACCATCTTCCTAGTCACCTAGATTCACAACTTAGGAGTCTCCTTCTATTCCCCCCGCCCCTTTATCTAATCTGTTGCCAAGTCCCATCAATTCTACCTTTACAATATCTCCCCTACGTGCCACTCCTCTTTCTCTCCTCCGGTAGCCTGCTGTTTGGTCTCCCTGACTCAAGTCTCTCCTCTCCAGTCCATCCTCCTCTAAGTTGTCAAATTTATCTTCCTAAAACACAGGTCAGGACATTTCAACCTCCCTCCTCAATTAACAACAGTAATTCCATATTATCTCCAGAATCAAATACAAAGTCCTATGATTTTTAAAGACCTTCAAGACCTACCTCCCCATTTCCAGTCTTCTCATGCCTTATGCACACACACACACACACACACACACACACACATATGATCCAGTTACACTGGACTGAGCATTTTCGGTGGCTGTTAATTGTACCTAGACTTCCTTCCTTCCTCATTTTTCCCTCTTGGTTCCCCTTAAAGTGTTAGCTAAAAATCCACCCTCTGCAAGAAGCCTTTCCTATTCTTCTTTAACCTTAGTGTCTTCCCTCTAAAATTCTCTTCAATTTTTCCTTTATATGCTTTGCCTATATCTACCTATTTGTATGCCATCTCTCTTTAGAATATCAGCTCCTTGAGGGAAGGAACTGTTCCTACTTTCCTTTGTATCTTTGTATACAGAGGTTAGTAAAGTGTCTGATACATAATAGGCATTTAATAAGTTTTTATATTGGGGAAGAGCCAAGATGTCAGAGTAAAAGCAGGTACTTGCTTGAACTCTCCCCCCAAACCCCTTCAAATACCTGTAAGAAATGATTAAAAAATTTCTAGAGCAGCAGAACCTATAAAATGATAGAGTGAAATAAATTTCCAGCCCAAGTCAACCTGGAAGGTCAACAGGAAAGGTCTGTTGCACCAGTCTGAGAGGAGTGCAGTGCAGTGCAAAATGTACCAGCACAGACCAGGCCCTTGCAAACATGGAGTAGGCCTCAAGGAACTGAATCACTGGAGACTGTGTTGGTTTCCAGACTTCTCAACCCACAAATGCCAAAGACAATTTAGAAGGTCAGTAGGAAAGATCTGTGGGACCTGGGTGAGAGAGGAGCACGGTCGGCCCTATCCCCAGGGTGGAGGTAGTGATGGGTACTTCTGAAGCTGTCTGTCCACAGATGGTGGGAGGATCAAACTGCTGATCAGAGGGGGATTACAAGGATCTCTTTTCTGGCACCAAGGCAGTAGTCTCTTGTTTTGCCCATGCTTGAATCTCAGTCGCAGTCCTGGGGGGCAGTCCTGGGGTGAGGAGGAATACTGCTATGGAAGAGCTTGTGGCAGAGGTAGAGAAGGAATCCTCTTCACAGTTCCAAGGCATAAAAGAGTACTTGTGGTCACTCACAGATCAGAGCACAGGCCAGGAAAGGAGTAAATACCTCTCTTTAGATCATAGCACCTTGGAAGAACTGAAAATTTACAGGTCCCTAAAAGTATCACTGAAAACAGCTGCATAAAACCCTTGAAGCTTGGAACATTACACCTCCACACTGGAAGCAGAGTCCTGCCTTAACAAAGAGTTAAAAAATCAAGTAATTGGCTGAGAAAAATGAGCAAACAGTGTGAAAAAAAAGTCATACTATAGAATCTTACTTTGATGACAAAGAACAAAACATACAACCAGAAGACCACAATGTCAAAGCTCCAACATTCAGAGCCTCCAAGAAAAATATTAATTGGTCTCAGTCTATGGAAGAGCTCAAGAAGGATTTTGAAAATCAAGTAAGAAAAGTAGATGAACAATGAGAATAGAAATGAAAGTGATGCGAGAAAAATCGTGAAAAAATGAGTCAATAGTTTGCTGAAGGAGACCCAAAAATGCAGAAGAAAATAACATCTTAAAAAATATGCTAATCCAAAAATAAATAAATAAACTAATCCAAAAGGCAAAAGAGATGTAAAAAGCCAATGAGGAAAAGAATGCCTTAAAAAAATAGAATTGACCAAAAGAGGTATAAAATCTCACTGAAGAAAATAATTCCTTAAAAATTAGAATGGAGTAAATGGAAACTAATCACTCTGTGAGAAATCAAGAAATTATAAAAATAGAACTAAAAGAATGAAAAAATAGAAGACAATGTGAAATATCTCATTGGAAAAACCACTGACCTGGAAAATAGATTCAGGAGAGACAATTTTAAAATTACTGGACTACCTGAAAGTCATGAACAAAAAAAGAGTCATCTTTCAAGAAATTTTCAAGGAAAACTACCATGATATTCTCCAATCAGAAGATAAAATAGAAATTGAAAGAATCGACCAATCGCCTCCTGAAAGAGAACCCAAAAGAAAAACTCCTAGGAATTTTATAGCCAAATTCCAAAGTTCTCAGGTCAAGTAGAAAATGTTGCAAGCAGCCAGAAAGAAACAATTCAAGTATTGCAGAAACACAATCAGGATAACACAAGATTTAGCAGCTTCTATACTAGGGGATCAGAGGGCTTGGGATGTGATATTCTGGAGATCAAAGAAACGAGGAATAAAACCAAGAATCACCTAACCAGCAAAATTGATTATAATCCTTCAGGGGGAAAAGGAATATTCAACTAAATAAAGGACTTCCAAGTGCTCTTGATAAAAAGACCAGAGCTGAATAGAAAATTTGACTTTCAAATACAAGACTCAAGAGAAACATGAAAAGATAAACAGGAAAGAAAAATCATAAGGGACTTATTAAAGTTGAACTGTTTACATTCCTACATGGAAAGATGATATTTGTAATTCGTGAGATCTTTCTCAGTATTAGGGTAATTGGAGAAAATATACATACATACACACACACACATACACACACACACACACACACACACACACACATATATATGGAGAGACAGAGACAGAGGGCACAGGATGAGTTGAATATGAAGGAATGATATCTAAAAAATAAAATTAAGGGGTGAGAGAGGAACACACTTGGAGAAGGAGAAAGGAAGAGGTAGAATGTGGTAAATTATCGCACACAAAAGCGGCAAGAAATAGCTTTTACAGTGGAGGGGAAGAGGTGGGAGGTGAGATGGAATGAATCAACCTTATTCTCGTTTAATTTGACTTAAGGAGAGTATAACAGATACACTCAATTGAGTATGAAAATCAATCTTACCCTACAGGAAAGTAAGGAGGAGGGGGATAAGGGAGGGCAGATTGGGGGAAGGGGCTATCAGAAGCAAATACTTTTGAGGACAGGGTCAAAGGAGAGAATAGAATAAATTGAGGGCAAGACAGGGTGGAGGTAAATATAGTCTTTTACAATATGGCTATTATGGAAGCATTTCACATGACTGCACATGTATAACCTGTATTGAATTGCTTACCTTCTCAATTAGGTGGGAGGGGAGTGAGGAAGGGAGAGAATTAGGAGATCAGATTTCTGAAAGCAAATGTTAAAAGTTGTTTTTATATGCAACTGGGAAATAAGATGTACAAGCAATGGGGTCTAGAAATCTATCTTGCCCTACAGGAAAAAAAGAAGGGAAGGGTATAAGAGAAGGAGGGAGGAGTGATAGAAGGGAGGGAAAATTGGGGGAAGGAATAATCAGAATGCATGCATCTTTGGGTGAGGGAAGGGGAGAAATAGGGAGAAATTTTGGAACTCAAAATCTTGTGGAAGTGAATGTTGAAAACTAAAAATAAGTTAATTAAAAGAATGTTCCATATTTCTACATTTAAAAAAATTAAGTGCATTTGTTGACTTGGCTTAACTTGGTAAGAAGCAGTTAGGTGGCATAGTGGATAGAGTGCTGGGCTTGGAGTCAGAAAGACTCATCTTCATGAGTTCAAATCCAACCTCAGAGACTAACTTTGTGACCCTGGCAAGTCACTTAACCCTGTCTGCCTCAGTTTCCTTATCTGTAAAGTGAGCTGGAGAAGGAAATGACAAACCCCTCTAGTATCTCTGCCACAAAAACTCCAAATGGGGTCACAAAGAGTTGGACATGATTGAAAAAAAATGACTTAACAAACAGCAAAAATTTGGTAAGAGATAAAAACATCTTAAACAGAATTTGAATTCAGGTAGATCTTCTTGAATACAAGTCTCACAATGCCACATAATAACAATAATTCATGGGTATAGGGTCATTGATTTAGAACGAAAAGGAGTCTCAGAGGTCACATGGTCCATATCCACATTTTACAGATGACAAAATAAAGATTAATGATTTGTCATTTATCCAAAAGTGATCATTGACAGTGACAGGATTTTAACCCAGGTTCTCAGATACAAAGGTTAATGCTCCTTCAACTGTACCACAGCTGCTTTGAGGTTTACAAAACTTGTTTTTCACAAAACCTCTGCAAGGTATATTGGTGCAAGTATGACTATTCCCATTTTACAAATCAGAAAACTGAGGATCAGACAGCTCATAAATTTTCAAGAAAGAAGGACCATGAGATACCATATATATAGTTCAATCCTTTCATATAACAAAAAACTGATGATGAAACTAAGGTCCAAAAGGGTAAACTCAAAATCACCCAAGTAGAAGAACAAGGAATGGAACCCAGGTCATTTGACTAGGTCCATTTTTCAGGTTGCGTAGCTAGTAAGTGTCAGAGCTGGGTCTCCTCTCTATCAATGTGATCTTCACCCATGTGCATAGAATCTAACATTATCTATCACAGGGCTAGGGGAGCACAGAGCCTTCCATTCCAATCCCATGGTAACTCTTAGTAGCTTTAACCATGATGGCAACCTGCCTCTAATCGGAATTGACACTGGCGCCTTCCTCTGCATTTGTTTCTCAAAATAAGTGAGGCCCCGAGGAGCAAATTCAATAAACATGGACAATCCAATTGTGGGCTGTGCACTAGCAACATCTGTCCCTTCCCATCCAGGCAAACTGCCTTTGGGAACGATGGTTCAACCAATAGGCAGCCAACACCCTCGATTCTCTAGGTTTTTGCATTCATTTGCTCTCTTACAACAAGCACAGGTCAGGCCTAATCTCTGGTCAGGCCTGTCATAGTAGAGGGATCCTGCTAGGCATTAGAAGCAAGCGTTGCTTATTTACATGGTACCTGTTCCTTTAATCCAATTGGGAAAGATCTCATCTGAAAGACTTTTAAAAGGGCATTAACTGATATCATTAGGGAAATGTTTGCCTTCATTTTCCTTTACTGGTGAGTCTGTCACCACTGGAGAATCACTGTTGTCCTTTGTCTTTTGTTCTCAAAGAGGGCAATGATATCAGGCAAGTGATTCCATGACACCCAAGTGAATCAGATTTAAGAGACGGAGGACTGTGAAAAGTCACCAGCTTCATTTTCTCCTTCAGAGCCATTTGGGTTCAGCGGTCAGATACAGATTAGTATAACAGGAGGTGGCCCAGGAAGCAGAGGGGGACCTTGACCTTTTCAAGCTAAGATCTTTAACAGGTCTCAGTTCAATAGAGGCAATGCCCATTGAGTAATTAAGGCTTAATAAGAAATGAGGCAGAGAATATTCTCTTTACGGAATCAAAAAAAAAAATCGATCTGGGAGGGGAAGAACCTCAGGGTTTCTGGCCAAAACAGCATGGAATGGCATCACCTCCCTGACAACCTCTGTGAGTAGCAAAGTAGCTGCTCACTTAGGACCAAATTAGAACTGGACAGTTGGCCAACACAGCTTCCTTCCTTCTTTTCTTCCTTCCTTCCATTTTTTCTTCCTTCCTTCCTTCTTTTCTTCCTTCCTTCCTTCTTTCCTTCCTTCCTTCCTTCCTTCCTTTCTTCCTTCCTTCCTTTCTTTCTTTCTTTCTCTTTCTTCTGTCCACTTGGGGTATCACAACCTCACCTATGGGTGCTCTGTCCAAAGAGAATGTACATTTTAACCTCTAAAATTTTTTTTCCTTAAAGACCAGTCTTAATACCAAATCACTCTGGCTCTCATCGATTCACCAACAATAGGTCATAGACCAATACTTGGTCATTGTTTGGACCCTGATTAGTTCAGAATGAATGTAAATAGAAATTGTTTCTGTTTTGGTCAGAAACTGGAAAATCATAGAATCTCAATGAATCAATCAACTAGAATTGATTAAGCACCTAATGTGGACAATATTCTACCAGGTGCTAGAAGGAATCTCAGAGACCTTCCAATTCAACCCATGTCTGAAAAAAAATCCCTTGTACAACATATCTTTCCCCTGGTGTGGAGAGGAAATAACTAGGAACTGCACATTGAATGTACTAGGAAAATAAACAAAACAAAGAAGTAGAAGAGAAAAAAGAAGAGGGAAGGAGAAACTGAATGAATACATATATAAATATCAAATATATAGGGACAGGGAATGGACTTAGGATTCCATTGATATAAGGAATTTCCAACTGAGGAAACTCCCTTTATCAAAGCAGGTCAGCACCTACTGTGAAGATTATATAGTCTTATATAGTGTAGAGGGCATTTGGAGGTCATGACTTGTGGGGAGTTGTAGGGTCAGGGAGCAATATGTGTTTGAGAAGGGACTTGAACATCAGTGTTCCTGGCTCCAAGCCTAGTTATACCATTATACCACAATGTCACTCATCAAATATTTATCCATAAAGAATATATACACTTGTATTTAATATACACTGTATGTAAATATACATGCATATTCATGTGTGTATATGTGCTACAGAAACTTAGATTTGGAAGTGACCTCAGGAGCCCTCTAGTCAAGGCAAGGATTCCTTCGATAATAATCCTGACAAGAGGTCATCTAGGACCCACTGGGATCAAAAGTTGGTTACGTATTTTCAATGGATATCGTGATGTTGTACATATTAGGAAAATAAAAAACATTTTTGGAACATGGAAAAGGTGATAGTGAGGGAGAGATAGAATGACTACATACATATATGTATATGTATATATACATACAATGTATGTTACATAGAGATTTATGATATGTCTAGAAAAATACATAGACATATAAATATGCATGGATAGCATGCCTTCTGGGGCCATTTCACCAACTCACACTCACATTGGCAGGTTGGAGCCCTTGAGGATGATGGTTACTTCTCCCATTAAGTCTTTAGAGGTAACCTTGAGGGATTGTGGCTTCTAACACTAGTTCCTGAGTCCCTGACAGTGTGCTCCCCATTACCAGTGAACCATTAGCTTTTAGAAAATGGATTTGCTGAAGAAGGCATTATAATAATAGATGGTAAAAAAAAAAAAAAAAGACATCCTCCCCAAACCAGTACCTGGAGAAGAATGTACTCAAACTTAAGGTACAATGATAGTGAGCATGCATGTAAAAAAAATTTGTGTGTGTGTGCCCAAAGACTAGCCTGAAACTCCTGGACTTGGGAGTCCTTTCCATTTATGGAGTCTTCCTTAGGTTCCCCTTAAGGGTATATCTTTGCTGGGCTGGTCATTTGCTGCTGAATCTGACTACTCCACAGGTTCTGGACTAGGTTACTCTTCCATTTTGGGGGGACCTTGAAAAAAATTTTAAAGGCACACTTGCACTACATTATCTAAATTATATAGAAAAATTCCTGGAATTGTTGTTTGCTTCTTTACTGGCCTGGAACACTCATTTGATTCTAGTGCACTTTCCCAGTTCTGCTGAAGTGCCAGGGAAGAAGATGCCAACTGTCACCCAGATGCTATGCTCATCCCCTTTGACTCAGTTTATGCTGGGTTAGACTGCTTAATTGTCACTCTACAAGCTCTCTAGACCTTGCAATGCCTGCAAGGTCACCTTGACTCCTGTGGCTACTGCTGCTAGCTCACGTGGACACTGCTACCAACTACAGTCTCCTGGGAAACTCTGATGAGATTCGTCATGAAACAGAAGTATCATATGTTCACAGACACATAGAAATCACGTAGGAGAAAAAATAGTTACTCTTCCTCAATTCAGCAATTCAAAGTAGTCCTTGCCTCATTGAGAAAACAGACTGAGAGATCAATGGGTTGTCCCTTTTCTATGTGTAGTCAGTTCTAGCTCAGCATATCCTAAATCATATCCCTAGTTCTTTCCACCAGCCCTTATGTGACATGATCTCAGGGCCCTTCAGCCAACCAAACTTTTATTAACTACTTACTATGGGCCAAGTATTTTACTGAGAACCAGGAACACAAAAACAAAAGCAATACTCTCCCTACCTTAAGAAGTTTACATTCTAATGATTACATAATAGGCATATACAAGAAACATACAAAGAAGACACAAGGATCTTGAATGAGAAGACATTAGCAGGTAGATTACTGATTGACAAATAGATAATAGATGACAGATAAATAGATTAATATAGTTGGATAAGATATGATAAGTTGATATAAGAGTAGATAAAGTACTTATTAAACTTATATAGTTTTACAAAATATAATATATCAATATATATTACTGTAGTACCAATGCAATATCCACAGCTACTGTAAATATGCCAGCATAGTGCTCGATTGCCAAATATAGCAGAATCTCCATGTATAAGACAGAAGCAAAACATTTATTCAGACACCAGAAAATCCAAAAACCAAAAAGCCAAATCCATCATAGTAGCAAAGAAGTTAATAAACTATAACATCACAGAGAGCCATACCATCCTTTAGCCTTCCCACAAACCAAAATTTACTCACAAGCCTGTCTGCTTGGGTGTATCCTCTCCTCCCTCCATCTCTAACGGCTCTCAGTCCCAGTTTCCTGTGGGCTCTGCTCCACCCTTCAGCAAATTCCTCCCACCACAGGCTCCATGTGATTACATTCAATCTATTAGGTGGCAAAGAATATCTTCAAAGCAAGGAAGGCCTTCAAATTTCCATAGACTTATTAAGGGGCAGGGAAGATCTTCAAATTCCCATTATTATTACAATTACATATATGTAATAGCTTATATGTTAAACTACACATCAGGTACTGTGCTAATCACTGAGAATACAAAGACAAGCAAAAATAAAGATAATCCCTGCCCTCAGGGAGCTTACTTTCTAATGGGTAAAGACAACACTTAAAAGTGAACAAGAAAGTGTGGGAGTAGAGAGAGTTACAGCTATAAAAATAATCTAGAATGTAGAGTTATGGGCTGAGTCAGGTTAGAAGTGAGCAAGGCTGACATAGTATTTCCTCAAATGATAGTTCCAGAGCAGAACTCACCAATAAAAGGAGGAAGCAATAGGAATGGTAATGTGCCAGTAGGAGAAGGCATCAGAAATGGAGATAAATAATCCAGGAAGTCATGGGCTGAGCCAGGTGCAGAAGGTGCTATTTGAGCCTTCATCATCTTGGTTACTATACCCTAGACGACTGCCAGGTCAATCAATGTCCTTCTTGACCTGTAGCACCCAGAACTTAACAGCTGTAAATGCACTGTGACCTGGTAGGAGTATGAGAGCATCAGCTTCCTATTACACCCCCTTCCAGTACCTCTGAGGTCTTTTTCAGTTTAGTTGGGATTGTTGTCCTTTCCTCTTGAAGAGGACTAAAATAACATCGCTATGTTGGAGTCAAGGTTCAGTGTTTCCAACACGGACTGATCAGACCAACATGAGCTTGGAATGCTCTACCACAGATCAGGCACAGACAGTCCATAGGAATATGTGGGGTGGAAATGTCTCTAGATTTGTGCATTTTGAGTTTCTCTTGTGCTACTATGATTCTGTTCTGTTCATAGAGCACAGTGTCTTCTTTGATGTGGCACAAAATGCTGGGTGGTCCTTTGCGAGCATCTCCCATGTGATGTAATCAATTCCAAAGTTCTTCAGAGAGACCTAGAAAGTGACCTTGTAGCATTTCTGACCACCATGTGAGCACCTCCCTTGAGTGAGTTGTTCACAAAATAGTCTTTTAGACAAATCATTTTTGGCATTGGAACATTGTGACCAGTTCATTATAGTTGTGCTCTCCACATTAGATTTCGAATGCTTGGCAGTTCAACTTGAGAAAGGACCTCAGTGTTCAGTACCTTATCTTGGCAGATGACCTTCAGAAACCTCCTAAGACATTTTAAATAGAAGTAATTCTGTTTCTTGGCATGGCACTGTCCAAGTTTCACAGGCATATGACAATGAAGTCAGCACAATGGCTCTGTAGACCTTCAATCTGGTAGGCAGTCTAATACCTCTTCTCTCCCACACTTTTCTTTGGCGCCTCCAAAACTGAGCTAGCTCTGGCAATATATGTGTCAATCTCATTATCAGTGTGTGCATCCCTGGAAAACATACTGCCAAGGAAAGTGAACTTATCCAAAGTATTCAAATTTGCTGCATCCAACAGTTCTACATTTAGGTGGTATGGTGCTGGCTGATGGAGAACCTGTGTTTTCTTGTTGTTAATTGTTAGGCCAAAATTAGCACAGGTAGCAGAGAATTTATTCATATTTTGTTGCATGTCAGCTTCAGGGGTTTTATTGAATGCACAGTCATCTATGAACAAACAAACAAACAACCGTGTACCAATTTTCCATCCACTTTAGTCTCAGCTTGTGGCCTTTTCAAGTTAAATACTTTACCATCAGTGTGGTAATTGACTTTGATGCCATGCTCATCCTCATTGAAGGCATCTAACAACATTGCCCAAAATATTATGCTCTTTTAAAAAGTATGAGAGCAAACACACAGCCCTGCTCTCCTCCACTGGTGACTGGGAAAGCTCATGAGAGCACCAGCCATCATCCAGAACCTAGGCAAGAATGCTGTCATGAAAATGACACATAATACTGATGAACCTCCCCAGGCAACCAAATTTTAACATAATTTTCTATAAGCCCTCACGACTCATGGTATCAAAGGCCTTGGTCAAGATATTATGACCTTCTAATACAATCCCAATTGCTCTCTTAAATGTCACATCACACAGTAGAGTCATATTGAGTTTGTGGTCCACTAAAACTCCCAGATCTTTTTCAGACATACTTAACCATTAACTATTTAACTTAGCCATTGTCCCCTGTCTTAAACTTAGAAACTTTTTTAACTCAAATGTAAGAATATACATTTACTCCTATAAAATTTCATCTCAATAGAATCACCCCAAGATTCTGGTCTAGCTCTTTTTGCATTGTGAGTCTATCACTCTATGTGTTATCCACCCTCTTAGCTTTATAATAAAGTTCATCATTTAGACCTTTAACCAAGACACTCATTCAAATGTTAAACAAGATCTGGGCTAAACATACATCTCTAGAGTACACTGATGGATACTTTCTTCCAACTGGCATTGGATTATTAGTGATAATGTTTTCGAACTAAGTGGCATAGTGGATAGAACCCTAGGTCTGGAGTCAAGAAGACCTGAGTTCAAATCTGAGCTCAGACATTAGCTGGGTGACCCTGGGCAAGTCACTTGACTCTGTCTGCCTCCCTTTTCTCAACTATAAAATGAAGATAATAATAACATTTACCATCCAGTTTCATTTGTAAGGATCAAATGAGATAATAATTGAAAAGTATTTAGCCCAGTGCTGAGCACAGAGTAAGCACTATATTAATTTAGGGATTATTATTACTATTATTTTTATTGGATCTGCTCATTCAACCAATATTGAATCCACTTGGTCATACTGTCATCCAGACTGCAGTTCTGCAGTCTTTTTTATTCATTGTTTTGTCCATTATTTTGTCTATAAGACTACTTTGCTAGAGAGGAATCACAGCATCCCAGAGCCTACTCCCAGGCTGACATCTTTTGTTTTTCTTCTCAAAAAGTCAGTACCTGTGCTGTATCTAAATGGTGAAGAGTGGAAAAGGTAAAAGGCACTAATTAAATACCTACTATGTGCCAGGCACTAGCTCAGTGCTTTAAAATAGCTCATTTGATCCTCAAAACAAACCTGGAAAGTAGGTGATGTTACTATCCCCATCTTACCATTGAGGCAACAGATGCAGACAGAGCAAAGTGACTTGTCCAGGGCCACCCAGCTAGTGTCTGGGACCAGCAGATCTTCTTGACTCGAAGCCTAGCACTAGATCCATCCCAATAGCATGATGTAGCTATTCCTAAGTAGGTCCTTCCTCTGTTGACAGATACCACTGCCTGAAGTGTTCTCCCAAGCAAAAGAGGGTTTCTGTTTCCCACAATCATTTCCCCTCTTTTTTAGAACCAGCCACTATTCTGTCACTGCCATACAAAAGAGCTTCCTCTATTCCTGAGCAGATGGTTTTCCAAGGCAAATTGGGGTGTGTAGACATAATGGAATATTATCACTCCATAAGAAATGGCAGATGGGATAAGTCTTTTTTTAGAAGGAATGAATACATACATATATATATATATATATATATATATATATATATGCATCATGTATTAAATATGCAAATGTGTATTATATATATATGTGTGTATGCTTATATAAAAAATATGTGCAGAAGGAAGATCCTGAGGAATTTGGTAAGTCATGTATTGATTGAAGTAGAGTGAAATGAGCAGACCCAAGAGAACAATTTACACATTTACCACAACAATGAAAAGGAAAAGAATGATGAAAACCTTCAGGGCTCCCATCAAAGTGATGACCAGTGGATGTCTCAAGGGACAATGGATGAAGCATGCCTCTCACCTCTTTCTAGAGAGGTGGTGGACCAGAGATGTAGGATGAGATACACAATTTCAGATTTGTCCAAGGTGTTGGCTTGTTTTGTTTAATTAACAATAATAGCTAGAATTTCTACAGTGCTTTGGGGTAGCTAGGTGAGCAGTGGTTAGCACACTGGGCATGGAATCAAGAAGATTCATCTTCCTGAGTTCAAATCTGGCCTCAGACACTTACTAGCTGCGTGACCCTGGGCAATTCACTAACCCTGTTGCCTTAGTTCCTCCTCTGTAAATGAGCTGGAGAAGGAAACCACTTCACTACTTTTGCCAAAAACACCCTAAATGAGATCACAAAAAGTCAGACATGGCTGAAACAACTCAACAACAAAAATAAAGTCCTCTAAGGTTTGCAAAGTGCTTTATGCATATCATCCTCATAATAGTCCTAGAAGATGGATGGGTGCTACTATGATCTCTATTTTACAGATGAGGAAACTGAGGCCCAGAGAGGTTAATTGACTTGTCTAACTAGCTATTAAGTGTCGGAGGCAGAATTTGGATTCCAGTCATCTTGATTCCAGGACCAGCACTATATCCACTCTGTCACCTAACTCCCTCTAATTTTATTATAAGGGATGGCTTCTTTAGGAGGAAGATGTAATGAGTAGTGATAGAAATGCAAATTATTTTGGAAGAAAGGAAAGAACATCAATAAAGCACTAAGAAGAGAGGAAATTCAGAAAAGGGACACAAATCTTGTTAAGTTTAACATACACCTTTTTCAAAGCTGTATATCACTATTCAGTTTCATAAACTAACCATCTTTTTGCTCTTTGGATGGTAAAATTTTAGTGTTTGGTGATAACTATTAAGTTCATAATAAGAAAGAAAAACAGTCACAAAGCATAAACCACAGGCTAGACCAATGTCATAGGAAGAGCATTGATTTCAGAGTCAAGTTCAAGTTTCATCTCTGAATCTTATTAATTGCAGTGACTTAGCAGCTTTGAGCCTCAGTTCTCTTATCTGTAAAATGGTATCATAGAATTTAGAGTTGGAAGGGTCCTTAGAGATATAGACCAGACTATTTATTTTATAGATGAAGAGAATTGAGGCTCAGAGAAGGGAAAAGATTTTCCAATGTCATATGGATAGGAAATAGAGTGGTTGGGATTTGAACCCAGGCTCTCTGATTTCACATCCATTATTCATTCCCTCTGTAATAGCATATAGGGTATAATAAGGCCTCTTGGGATTGTTGTGGGGAATGTCTTCTGTAAACATCCAAGAGCTATCATAATAGGAGTTATCATTTACCTGATGAGGTTGGCACATGGCCCTACTCTTCTAAAGACTATTGGCCAGTCCCCAGTGTTTGGGCGACTGCCAGCTGGGCTGTGTGTTGGCTTGCATGATCATCAACAATATTTGGCATACATCAGTTCCTGAACAATTGGTTCAAGGACTTAAAAAAAAAAGCCAGAGGCTGCAGTGTTTCCAAAGGCTTGCATGCTCACATTCTGGTGCTCAAGTACACACACACACCTATACACACACACACACACACACACATACACACACACACGCACGCACGCACGCACGCACTCACGCACCTTACTGATTCAAATGTTTCCACTGTGGATGAAGAAAGTTGTCCCTAGAAAAAGCATCCAGACCCACTACTCAGCTGAAGGGCACCAACTTTTTATTTTCTTATGGGTAACAAAGAACTGACATGATGGTATGTCAGAAGCCTAAGTGACTCCATACATGTTAGACTCCTCAGTGCCTGAAATTCTATCCTTAGAACATAAATCCTTGGTTATAGGTTTGGTGTTTATTTCTAAGTTTTAAAATTTTTAGATAGAATTACTCTCCATAAAGAGTATTATGTACATTTCTGGGCAGCACATTTTAGGAGAGATAGATAGTGTGTTACAATAGTGGGCAAAGTACTAAACGTGAAAGTGACATTAGACTCATGAGACCTGAGTTCAAAACCTAGTTCTATCAATTACTACCTAAGGAACCTTGGGGGAATCCTTTAATCTCTCTGTTCCTGAGTTTCCTTGTCTACAAAGTGAGGTCATTGGACTAAGACAGCTTGTATAGAATTTGTGCATAGCTGTTTGAAGGATGAACCAAGAGCCAGGGCTTAAGACAGGAACTTCTGAGATAGGGAAAAGGGGACTGGAAGAAGAGAGGGAAGGAGAGAACAATGCAAATTAGCTTTGCTCACTTCACAAATTGGCCCTGGCCAGAACTAATGACACAGGTAGACTTTTTGCTACTTAAATAGCTATATGATAAAAGTGAGTAGATGGGATCATATTCTCAAAGTCATATTACTAGGGTAGAAATTTTAAAGTCTGGGGTCAAAAAAAATTGTCCAGGTGCTGAGGCTTTTTTCACCTTCAGACAAGGTTGTACTCCACCTGTAGAGAATCCATATTTCTCGCTAAGTATCTGCCTCATGAGAGACTCCAGAGATGTAGCCAGTCTCCGAGTTAGGCTTCATTGATCTGGAGCTGAAAGAGACCTTAGAAATCATCACACCACTTTTTGTTAGGTGTGCAGAGGACTTTACCCATGATTTTTTTGGTAGAGGGAACTCTCAGTGAGGGGGCTCCCTCCACCAGGGCAAATCAGCTCTGATTCTACAACTTATGTTCTGAGCTGGGTTCTTAACCTCTTTTCTGTCACGGATCCCTTTGAAAATCTTATGATGCCTAGAATAAGACTTTTAAATGCATAAAACAAAATATATAGAATTATAAAGGATAATAAAAATAAAGGTGTATTTTTCCCATCTGAGTTCACAGATGCTTTAAAATCTATCCAAAGACCCAACCCCACCTCCTACCCGCTTCTTTCCCCCCACCCCGCCCCAGCAGGGGGTGGGGCACTGAGAAGTGATATAACTTGCCCAGAGCAACACAGTGGTAGTTATCAGAAGTAGACTTGAACCCAGGTCCTTCTGACTCCAAGGTCAGTCCACTGTCCATGGTCTTCATCTCATCATAGAATCATAGACTGTCAAACCTTGGAACATACCTTAAGGTCATCAGATTCAAATGTTTCATTTGAAAGATGAGGAAATTAAGAGCAGGCTGAGGGATAGAGAGAGTGTAAGGAGTTCAGTCACCTTGATTTGCACATAATTCCTGTTCAACCAACCTCAAACCAATTTCTCCCTGCATTTTCCATCTCTTTAAGCAACAAAGAGAGATGGAGATGTGTTATGGGAATCTGAAGATCTTCCCTGTCCCTAGGCCCTTTGCTAAAGTGGCTACGTGACTCTGAGAACCTTCCCAGATTTGAAAGTATACTCTGTCCCCTAATAGGCTGAATGTGGTCACATGGAGGCTGTGGCGGGAGGCTTGTTCTTCAGGAATACCCACACCTTATTACTTTGTGATTGGGCAGTGGATCAAGAGGGCTGTGACATTCTCCAATCCAAGAGAAGGCTATATATATGCCCTAATGTGGGATTTTGCTTTGGGGCTCACTTTGAGAAGAGTTGTATGATTTGGCCAGGTGAGACTCTGGGAAGCTGTTGAGCCCCCCAGCTTTGAAAAACCCAGATGTTGGTGCTTCCTTCTCTGGTAACTGAACAGGTATGGATGTAATGGTCAGACGTTGGAAGCCGTCTGATGACCTGTTTCTTTGTCTGATTATAACTTGTGTTTTGTATTCTGTTTGTATTCTCTGAAGTTCAGGGTGCTGACTTTTCTCCCTGAACTAGGTAAATGATATATGTTTGATTGATTAAAGTGAGATTGTTAACTCATTTTGAGTTGCTTTCCTTTAGAAAAGCAGATCTGAGAACCTGTGCTAGCAGCCACCCTGGGTATGCTAGGGTGCTTGCTGATACAAGATGCAGAGTTGGAATAGCATTAGGGGCCCTACTCTAAAGGGTAGCTTTCAAGGATCACACTCTTGTCCCCTACTCGTGAGACTTAAAAGGCTCGGCCCCAATGTTTTTGGACCAACCGTCTCTTGGAATTCAGGTCCGTGTTGAATGGGTGTCATGAAAATGACTAGGAAAGTAAGCACCTAAGTCAGTAGGTACTGTATTTTTTTCTTAGGTGATTGGGGTATTAATATTAAAGGTATGGGATTTCCCACACACACTTTTGATATATTGCAACTGAATTCTTCATTGCTCTTGCAGCTGGGTTACCTGCAGTTTGGTTCTTCTCTATATATAACTGGTCCAAATGAGCTACTTTTACCATCAATGAGTGTTGTTTTCTGTGTTATTTCTACCTCCCCTATAAACATAAGTGGGATGAGGATACTGAGTCCAAGTGGTAGTTTGGCTTGTCCTTAATAGGGAAAAGATTTTATTACAACTGCATTTACTTTTAATTCCAGTCAAACCAATCTGCTAGCTGTTCCCTTACAAAACTTACCTGAGCCTACCATGCCTTTATACAGGTGCCCCCTGTACCTGGAATGCCCTCCTTCCTCATTTCCACTATTTCAGAAGGTACAATAGCTATTTTCCACTTATTTTTTTCCTCTTTGTGTATCATCTCATCCTGGAGAAACCTCCACCTTGAGGATCTTCTCTTGATTGATGACACTCTTCCCAGAATCATTGTTTCAGGAGGGGCCCCATTCAAGCTGCATTTCACTCTCAACTTGAATCTCCCAAGTTCTCTCCCTCCTATGCAGCTACTTTGCCCTGCTCATTTTCCAGCTTTCCTTTATGTATTGCCTACCCCTCTCCTTAAAGTATAAGCTGCTTGAGGACAGGGACTATCTTACTTGTTTGTATTTTTAGCCCAAGTGTTGAGCACAGTATGTGGTATATGAAAAGTATTATATCATATATAATGTATTATTACATATATATATACATACATACATACATACATACATAAAAATCCAAGTATCTATCATCTATCTACCTGTGTCTTATCTATGGAGCTATTGAGTTATCACCTATCATCCATTCCTCCATCTATCTAACTACCTATCTATCTAATCTATTTATCTATTTGCCCATATTCATCTATCTGCCTCTCAGTTTCATAAAATCTTGGAATTCAAGACTCAGCTCCAAAAGTATCTTATGCATAAAACTGATCTTGATGCCCAACATTGTTATTGCTTTCTCTTCCTTGAAGTTACTTTGCATTATTTTAAATATACCATGAATTGATTTATCTGTGTCCATGTTGTGTCTGACCAGTAGAATGGAAGCTTCTTGGGGGCAGGAACTCTTCCACCCCAGTATTTAGCACAGTGCTTTGTACATAGTAGCTGCTTTTTAATGTTTGTTGAAACCAATTGAAATTGTTATGGGGCAAGGTTCAATGCATGGCATATCAGGAAATGATGATGATGTCAAAAACAAAAGGCATTAATAAAACTTCCACAACCAAAAAGAAGAGAAAGAGGTTACAGAATTGTAGGTGAACTCAGAGCTCACCCTGGGAGCAAAGCATTTAAGACACACAGACAGACTTCACATGGTTCAGGACCAAGGACAGTTCCTCCACCTCCTCATCCACCACCACCACTGTTACCAATCTGTACCCTCCCAAGAGCAGCACAGATTCTCAATTGAAATTGTAATTTGGAAGATGAAATACAGCAACTCAGTCATAACCATAGGAAGCCTGAAGATATGATGGGTAGTAAAGCATTATGGGTTTCTATGGTGAAGAATTAT
Organism: Pseudochirops corinnae; assembly: GCA_028646515.1. Classification (NCBI taxonomy): domain Eukaryota; kingdom Metazoa; phylum Chordata; class Mammalia; order Diprotodontia; family Pseudocheiridae; genus Pseudochirops; species Pseudochirops corinnae. The sequence goes on along the minus strand of CM053587.1, from coordinate 319,398,939 downwards.
AACCTCCCAATCTGTCTGAGTATGACCATGAATCTGGGGATATGGATTATTTTAACAAAAAATAGTGCCCTTGCTCCTGATCAAAGGCCTATATTTACTTTAATCATCTGATTGAACGTGGTAACGTGTGCAGCCTCCTGTTTCCTACGTCGTCAACTTCAGGGCCATCAATAACCTGACAGAGGAAAGGAGCCAGTTAAAGCCTGCCAGCATGGGAATCACATAAGTGGGTTTTTCTTTTCCTTTTTAATGTTATGATCTTTAAGACAGAACAAGAAAAGCAACTGCTCTTTGGAAGGCTCGTAGATTTACTGAAGTCCTATGGCAAGAAATGACTTTATCAAGATTTGCTGATGATGAGAGGAATTTAAAGCATGCCTTTCCCACTGTCTCAGTATGAAATGGTTGCTACATGTCAGACACTAAGGCATGTCAAATCACAGTAACTATCTGAGGGTTTCAGGATCTACTTGATGGGTTTAATTCTCTACAGAGTCATAAAATTCCCCTAACCCCTCAAAAAAAAGCCTTTGAGTGAGACACACTGAAACACCTGGGACTCTGTTCAAATATTTACTTTATAATTTTCCCCTCATTCATCTTCTCTAGGCTTTAGTTAACTATGTAATTGGACGGCCCAAAAGCTGTGCTCAGATACAGTTGCTTATAAATAGACTAGCCAAAATTAAATCTTTATCTAGATGTTGCCATCAGTTCCAGGACCAAAGAGGTTAAGTTGAAAAGAACTACTTGCTGGGATCCTCATCCTGAAGGCATGCTGGGGTAAGAGCCTCAACCTTGGGAGTTCAGGCAGAAATATGCAGCTCTTCCTCAGGTAACCCTCGCTGGAAGGTATCTTTGGGAACATAGAATATGGAACTCCATTTTCCTGAATAAATCCTAATCTGATTCAATCCAACAATTATTTCTTAGGTACTTGCTTTGTGCCAGGAGCCATACTAGGCACTAAGGATACAAAGACAAAAATGAAATTGTCCCTGCCCTCAAGAAGCTTATATTTTACTGGAAGGGAGAGGCACAATTTCAAGAGATACACAGATAAAAGAGTACATTATAATTTAAGGAAAGAGAGAGAATGCTAATAACTACAGTGATTAGGAAATGATTCTTGTAAAAAGTGACACATGAACTTCATGAACCTTAAAATAAACTAGGGATTCTAAGAGATTAAAAAAGAAAGCATCTAAGGCATGAGGGACCAGCTGTGCAAAGTTTTATCACCAGAAGATAAAATACTGAATTCAGGAACACTGGGAATCCAAGTTGCCTAATATATGGAATATTTAAAGAAGAAAAAAGTGAAACAAGCCTGGAAAGATAAATTGGAACTTGATTGTAAGAGTCTTTAAATAACATGAGGGGGAGTTTTTACGTTATAAGCTACCTAGGGTTCTTATTTTTGTGTCCTTGAACCCTATGGAAATCTGTTGGATCATAAGACCCCTACTCAGAATATTTTCTTAATTTTCAAATAACTTTAAATTAAGTTATTATTACTAGAGAATAATTTTAAGTGCATAAAATATATAAGATTACAAAGAAAACCAATTATATCAAAATAAAGATATAATTTTTCCCCATTCAAATTCATGGAATTTGAATTGAAATCTAGCCATAAACACCTCGGATTTGGGAGACACCAAGGGTTAAGAACCCCTGCTTCAGGAAATAGGGAGCCACTGGAAATTCTTTAACAGGAAAGTGGCATCATCTCATGTGCCACAGAAAGATCATTTTAGTTCCTTATGTGGAGAATGGGTTGGAAAAGTGAGAGATTATAGTGGGAATACAATAGGAGGCTTTTGTAATAATACAGGCAAAAGGCAGTGAGGATCTGAACTAGGGTGGAAGCAGTATGATCAGAGAGAATGGAGATGGATTTGAGAGATGTAGTAAAAAATGGCAAGATCTGTCAACTAATTGACTTTGGAGATGGGAAAGAAAAGAGTCAAGGATGATTTTGCAGTTGAAGCTTTAGATAGCTTGAAGGGTGGCAGCACTCTCAACCAGAATGGAGATTTTGAAAGAGGAGGCAAGCTTAGGAAGGAAGGTAATGAGCTATCCCAAAATGGCAAAGATCTATGGTTCTGAGGTAATTCCCACCCATTCCCCTGCCTCTTAATCATCCTGATTAGACAAGAACTTCCTCTTTTCAAAAAAAATCACATATTTTTCAGAGTCAGAATGAGCCTCAGAGGCCACCCAGTCTGATTCATGCTTACCTAGGAATGCAGGTAAGTCATTGTTTGGTGGATAGTTGGAGAATAACTCATGCACAGTGATCTTGCCAGTAGTCCTACATTTGAGGGTGTCCAATGGACTTTAAGAGGTCACTGAGTGGGGTGGCTAGGCGGCGCAGTGAATAGAGCACTGGCCCTTGAGTCAGAAGGACCTGAGTTCAAATGCGGCCTCAGACACTTAACACAAAACTTGCCATATGACCTTGGGCAAGTCATTTAACCCCAATTGTCCTACCTTTTCTCTCCAAAAAGGAAAAAAAAAAGAGATCGGTGAGTGTAATTCCTTCTTCTCAGGAGGGCAGACACATTGAGAGTTCAGCCACAGTCTTTAGGAGCTCAAGGAAAGGCAAATCCACATTGCCCGCTCTGGAGCAGTCAGCACTGTATTCCTTATGAATAATGGTGATGATGATGATGATGATGATGAAGATAGCAAGTATTTATAGCATGCTTTAAATTTACAAAGCACTTTTAAATGGGCTCTCCCATTTCATCCTCAATCCTGTGAGATAGATGCTATTATCACCCATTTTTATGGATAAGGATAATGAAGCTGAGAGGTCAAGTGATTTGTCTAAGGTTGTATGACTAGTAAGCTGTCTGAGGCAGAACTTGGACTCAGATATTCTTGACTCCAAGTCCAGCACTTGATCCAATGTACCATCTTTGTTGTTGTTCAGTTATTTTCAGTTGTGCCTGATTCTTCATGACCCTATTTGGGGTTTTCTTGGCAAAGATACTGGAGTGGTTTGCCATTTCCTTCCCCAGCTCATTTTAAAGACATGGAAACTGAGGCAAACAGGGTTAAGTGACTTGCCCAGGACGACACAGCCAGTAAGTGTTTGAAGCCAGATTTGAACTCAGATCTGGCATTCTATCCATTGTACCACCTAAACGCCCAGTGTGTGTCATAGGTAGCATTTAAACCCAAGTCTATATTGTCTCCAAAGATTTTCTTCTGTACTTTATCAGGTTCTTAGAATTTTTTGTGACCCAGACTTGTTTGTCAATGTGATGAAGCCCAAGGACCCCTCTAGGAATCATATTTTTAAATATATACCATAAAATACATAGGGTTACAAAGAAAACCAATTATATTGAAATCTAGTTGTCAAAATACTTTTTAAGCAAGTTTACAGACTCTCAGGTTAAGAACCTCTGAGCTAAAGGTTAGTGAGAATAAAAATGTAGTTTTCTTCTAGTTAAAATTCACAAAGGTAGATCCAGGTTCAGAGACCCTCTATAATATTGCCTCTCATTCTTTAGGGTTATGCTGTTAAAATAAAAATACTCCTGCACAAGTGACATTAAACTCTTAAGGTCATTAAAATCTTAATGTCAGCTAAAGATGAAGGTGACAAAGAGGCATATTTAGGTTTAAGGACAGGAATATTTTCCTAACGTTTAGAATCATCCTAAAGTGGAATGAGTGACTTAGGAAAGTAATGTCAGATATGTTACAATGGGCATTCTTTGTCAGTTACAAATTGAAATAGATGGCTACTGAGGTCCCTGCCAACTTAGAGTCTATGATTCTGTTAACAACATTTCTTTCCTAAGGATTAAAGGTCAGGTTGTGTTGGAGAATGAAGGTAGGGGCAGGATACAAGCCTTGCCTAGAAAGGATAGGCCTGAAGATTAAAGGGAAGAATAATGAGCCCTGAGTCTACTGGGTAGCAAAGCTCAGCAGGTGGGGATGGCCCCTAGATTTCATCATTGGCAGTGAAGGAGCCCTGTAAATTGAATGCTAATCACCACTAATGATGCTCTCACCAACCTAACTAGTCTAACTGATTGGATCCTATATAAGGGCACACCTAAGGGCTCAACATTCCCATCCCACCAAATGTAGACTGGCACTCCCAGAGTTTCATCATGTTGGACAATTCCAAGGCCATCCAGTCAAATGTTTATTCAACCAAAAATCCCCTCTACAACATGCCTAAACATCCAACCTCTGCTTAAAGACGTTCAATGGGAGGAAAATCCATTGGCATTTGTTCAATCAGTGAGCATAAGCTAAGCACTAGGGTAAGTCAAATATCCGAGATATAAGAAAGTAAATAAATCAGTCGTGTCCTCAAGGAGTGCATACTCTATAAAGAGAATAGAACATGTATACGTACGAGTATTTACAAAACCAATGCCCCCCACTACATCAACAACGGCTGTTTAGGCAGCTAGGTGGCACAGTGGATAGACCACTGGGCCTCAAATCAAGAAATTCTGAATCCAAATCTGGCCTTAGACACTAACTGGCAAAGTCATTTAACTTCTGACTCAGTTTCCTCAACTGTAAAATGTAGGGAACAATAGTATTTCCCAGTGTTATTATAAGCAACAAATGAGATAATATTCATAAAGTACTTTGGAATCCTTAAAGTACTATATAAATTCTAGTTATCATCATCGTCACCATCATCATTATTAATTCAATTTTGAATAGTTCTTATTCTTAGGAAATTTTTTTCCAGACATCAAGCCTAAATCTGCCTCTTGACAATTTCCACCCATCACTTCCCCTTCTGCCCTCAGGGGCCAAGATGAGCAAGGCTAATCCCTCTTCCACATGACAATCCATCAAATACTTGAAGACTAAAGTGGAAATGGACAATTTTAATGACACTGGGCTTTAAGGAGGATTTTTCCCTTTGTTTTCTTAATTATGTATGTTATATTGAACTGTTCCCCACTGTCATTGCTCAATTGTCCTTGTATAATACTCATTTCTGTGCACACTGTATTCCCCCTCTTCCCTCAAAGAGAATTACAAGTTCCTCAAGGTCAAAAACTCTTTAGTTTTTGTCTATCACCAGAGCCAAAAATGAAGTCTTTCCTAGAGCCAGCCCTTGAACAAATGAAAAAAAATCTATTAAAAAAAATTTTAGATGCTGAATCCCGTGCTAGGGACAGGGGGTACAATACAAAAGAGAAATAGCCCCTGCCTTCAATGTAGAGGTCATTCTCAACTCTTCATTCTTGTTCACCACCACCACCACCACCACCACCATATCCAATCTGCTGCCAAGTTCTCTCAATTCTACCATTGCAACATCTCTTATATATGCCCCTATCTGTCCTCTGACACTGCCACCACCCTGGTGCAAGCCCTCCTCACCTGGACTATTTGCAACAATCTACCAGTTGATCTTTCTGCCACAAATCTTTCCCTACTGCAGTCCATCTTCCATTCAGCTGTCCAAGTGATCTTCCTAAAGCAAAGATCTGATCGTATCACCCACACACAGCCGATTCAGTCAGTTCCAATGGCTCCTTATTACCACTAGGGCCAAATATAAAACTTTCATTTGGCTTTTAAAGTCCTTCATAACTGGCCCCTTCTTATCTTTCCAGTGATTCTTATACATCCAACTACATTGGCCTCTTCACTGTCTGCTCCACCACCTCTCCCCTAACAAAACACTCCATCTGCTGACTCCATGAATTTTTACTGTCTTCCGTGCACAGAATGTTCTCCCTCGTCCTCTCCATTTCCTCCTCTCTCTGGTTTACTTCAAATAAGTCTCCACTAAAATTCACCTTCCACAAGAACCTTTTCCCAATCTTTCTTAATACTAATTCCCTCCCTCTGTTGATTTTCTTCACTTTATCCTGTATATATCTCATCTGTACTTGGTTGTTTCCATGCTGTATCCCCTACTGGACTATGGATTCCTTAAGAGCATGGACCATTTTGTTTTATTTGTGGGAGGGCGAGTTGCCATTCTTTGTACCTCCAGTTCTTAGCACAGTGTCTGGTATATAGTAGGCGCTTAATAAATGTTTGATCGGCTTGAAGAACTTACACTTTAATAGGGCATGAGTTCGTAACCATTTTTGTCACGGACCTTTTTGGAAGTCTGCCAAAACCTGTTTCCCTTCTCAGAATGCTGTTTTTCAATCTGTAAAATACATAGGATTACAACAGAAAACCAATTATATAGAAATACAATCATTAAAAGATTTTTAAAATAAGTTCATAGACCCCAGATTAAGACTCCCTGCTCTAGTCCAACCCCTGCATTTAACAGACCATTTTAAACTGCATTTAGATCAGAGATTCTTCACCTTTGTTCTATCACAGCCCCTTTTAGCAGCTTAGTGAAGCTTGTGGGTGCCTCCTCAGAATCATGCTTGTTGCTATATTCATAATTGAAGGAAATGCTAAATTTCAGTTAGATGTGAGTGAAAATAAAGACATTGTTTTGTTCCCGTATAAGTTCATAGACCCCCTAAAATGTATCCATTAATCATCTTGGGTTTAGAGACCATGGATTCCAGGATCAACCTGAGATAGGGGGAGGAATTACACATTAGGAAGCAGTTTTTTTTCAGTCATTCATTCAAGCACTTAATAAATTCTTGCTTAATTGAATTAAAGATGGCTCTCTTTCCTGAAGGTAGAAATGAGGATTCTTGCAAAGACACACTGAGAAGGACAATCTGAATTAGTTGGGACCAGATGGAGGCAAAGCTTCCCATGAGCTTGGATAAACCTTTCTTGCTTTGACTTGGATTTTGATCTGTGAACTTTTCAGCTTCAAGTGGAGCCTGAAAGAACAGTACCGAGCAAGAGCAGCTGTTTTCTTTCTCAGACCTGCCAGAAAAGTTTTCCTGAGAATCTTTCCTGTAGAGGATTGCCTGTTGAGAAGTTGCCAATCTGGAAAAGAGCATATGCTTTCAGGAGGACCAAAGACAGCATTTCTGAAGTCTTGGGATCATTGACTTTAGAGCTGGCAGGGACCTTAGGGAACACCTAGATACTAAGTGGCAGAGCTGGGATTTGAGCTAGTGCCTTTGTTTCAATTGTCCCTCTGATAGTATAGTTAGACTTTGGCTGCTGGGGGATCCAGGAGAATCCCAGTGGGATTCTCACTCTAATAGCCTGTCTGGATTCCATCCTTGAGAGAGAAGGTAAGAGCCTGGAAGTCAAAGGTACAAGATGAAGCAAGGAGGGAAAGAAGGTTAAAAGAAGGAGGCAGAACGACGGGACCAGGAGATTCCTTGGTCACTTTGGAATCTAGTGACCCCATCAGCTGCAGAGATAGGCCCTATGAAGGTTGAGGTCCTCCTCAGCCCCAGGAGATAGAAAATCAAGCAATCAGTCAGTAAGCACTGTCAATCAAACCTTAAAGTACCTGCTACATGTGCCACACACTGTGCTAAGTTAAGGATATAAAGAAAGGTAAAGGATAGGTCCTGCTCTGGAGAAGCTTACAGACTCATTTATTAAATGCCTACTGGGCTGGGCTCTAAGGAATCACAGACAAAAGTCAGACATACCAAGCCATCGAGGACCTTCCATTCTCCTTGGGGAGACAACCAGGGCAAAGCACAGTGACATGGTTATGTCCTTCATTCTGGATGCTATACTCTTATTAACACAGCCCAAATTACCATTCATTTTGTTGGCTGTCATGTGATATTGACTCATCTAGAGCTTGCAGTCCACTAATACCTTCAGATATTTTTCCCCACCAACTATCATCCATCTCTACCTCCCCTCCCCTATAACACTTGATCAGCAAATTTTCTGGAATTCAAGGGCACTCCACTCTAGACTTTTGACTATCTGGCCCAATTTCAACAGTGATCAAAACTGTATCTATTGATAGACACCTTTCAAAGGTCCTGGCTTCCTTCCTTTATCCACCTTGGCTAAGGAAAGAGATAAGTTTTTATTAAGCATCTATTCTGGGTCAAGCATTGCGGTAAGTGCCTTACAAATCTTTCATTTGATCCTCACAACAACTCAGTAAGCTAGATATTATTATTATTCTCATCTTACAGATGAGGAAACTGAGGCATATAGGGGTTGAGTGACTTGCCTGGGATGACACAGATAGTGAGGCCAGATTTGAAGTCAGGTTCAGGACCAAAGCTGTATCCAACTCACCATCTGATTGCTTCAAAGAAACACAACTACAAGAGCCACAGGCTTGCTTCCAAGCAATGCCACATCTTTCCTAGAACAGAGGCTAATCAAGTGACTTTTAAATTAAATAGTTTCAAAGGCAAGCCACCTAACTTCTCTGTTTGGCATTCTGCAAATGCTGAAACAGGGATTTGTTCTGCTGAAAAGCAATGAGATCTCTATCATTTGTATCCTCAGGAAGCTGGCAGAAGGTAAATATTAAGGGTAGCCTGGGGAGGCTTGGACTGGCCCTCATCTCCTGGGTACATCTGCTCTCCCTGAAGCTGGAGTTGTGGTTTCAGGATGTACAGCCTGTGGGTTCTAATTCCTCTTGAAGTGGAAACCAGCTGGCTTTGTATCAGGGTTGGGGGGAGCCTCATTCAGAGCCAAGTCAAGTCCCTCAGGAAGCATAAGTAAAACACCTCCCCATCTGGGAACTCTGCCAAACCAAAGGACAGCCTTGTTCTTGGTCTGCTGAAGCCCACAAGTTATGAATTCAACAGGCACCAGTTTATCTCTCTGAGAAGGTCCATCACCACCCAGACCAAGAGCCACAGAAAGTCAACATGTGCCAAGACACTAAAAAGAGGGTGAATCCACTATACACAAGCATTTATTAAGTGCCTACTGTGTGCCACACAGATAACAAGTATGGCATAGGGGATAGGTGGCCTTGCATCAAGAGGACAGTGGCCCTGGATTTGATTCATGGCCCAGTCACATACTACCTATGTGTCCTTAAGAAAGTAATGTCTCCTCTCTGGGCCTATGCTTCCTCATTTGTAAAAAGGAAGGAGTCAGGGTTGATAACCTATATGGTCCCTTCCATCTTAGAATCTATAATGCTGCAATCCTAAGGGATGTCACATGGGGAAAGAATTAGACTGATTCTGCTTGGCCCCAGGGGACAGAAGAAGGAGCTAAGCAGAAGATACTAGGCAGAATTAAGTAGACTTCAGTAAAGGGCTGCTTCTTACTGGAGCTGTCCCAAAGGGAATGGGCTGCCTTGGGAGGCAGAGGATTCCATGAAGTCTCCAGCAAAGGATGGACAGAGCCTTAAGAATAGAGATTCCTGTCCGAGTATGGGTTAAACTAGATGGCCTCTGAGATCCCTTCCAACTCAAACAATCTGTAATTTTGATCCCTACCAAGTGAGATCACAAGATCATAGATTTACAGATCAAAAAAAGACCTTAGAGGTAATCAAGTATGACCACATTATTTTACAAGTGAGGGAACAGAAACCCATAGAGGTCAAGTTATTTACCTAAGGACACACAGTAAGTGCCCGAGGGGGGATTCAAACCCAGGTCTTTCTGAGACCAAGTCCAGTCCCTATCCATACTATACCAGGAGTATCAAACTCAAATTAAAAGGGATACCTGCAGGTCAAATACTGACTTAGAGAAACACAAATTAATATTATCTATGTGGCATTAGCTTTTTATTTATTTTATTAAATGTTTTCCTATTACATTTTAATCATTTAAAACTCCCACACTGGGGAGTTTTTCAGACTGGCCAGAAGTTTGATGTCTCTATACTATCTATGCTGCCTCTGGGAAGTAACAAAGGTTCAGAAAGCTAAGACATGAGTGCTTACAAATAGTGGTGAAAATAATTCCAGTTTGGGGGATTTAATGATAGTCCCAAAAAGATCACTATACAGTTTCTTTTGCTTCTATAGCTAGTTACCAGTAATGACTTGTATACGAGAGCTGGTGTCAAAGATCCCACTGAGGACATGTGATCAGAAAGGCAAGGTGGGCTGTAGCAAAAACTAATAATAATTGGTATTTATAGATCTCTAAAGTTTGCAAGGCATTTTATAAATATGATCTAAGTTGATCTGGACAACAACTCTGAGAGGTAGAGGCTATCGTTATTCCCACTTTACAGATGAGAAAACTGAGTCAGACGCAGTTTGACTTTCCCAGGGTCACATATATCTGAAGTCAGATTTGTACTCAGATCTTCTCAACTCGAAGGCCAGCATTCTATCCACTGCCACCACCCAGCTGCAAGAGTGAAAGATAATCAACAGACAACCAACAGCATGGAGTATCAAAAGAATGGAACCAATACTCTATCTATGTCCTCCATTGAGGATTTATAAATGATAATATTAAGGTGGGAGAAGGGCAATCACACTGGATGGGAAAGGATGGACATAAGACAACCGTTCCCTTTGGAGGAAGTGATTTACTAATACAAGCACAGAAAAACCCAGGGAAAAAAAACATCTCTTGACCCCTTGAAACTTGACTTCCACTAAAACAGATCTTTCAAAGATGCCCTCTTCATGGCTCAGCATTAAGATCTTTTCTCAGTTCTCATACTCCCTGACCTCTCTGCAGCATTTAACACAATTCACCACCAGTTCCTATTGGAGGCTCTCTCCTCCCTTGGCTTTTGTGAGACTTCTCTCCCTTCTTTCTTATACTTTTCTAACTACTCATCATTGAGCTCATTATATTGGTTCATTTTCCACACTCTGTGTCCAGGCATTGTCAGCACATTCCTCTTCTCCCTCTTCCCTCTCTTGTTAAAGCCATCCAATACCATTTGATTACCACCTCAACTGAAATTGAAATGATTTCCAAATCTATATATTTCCCCAGATCCTTCAGGCTCTTGTTTCCACCAGCCTGCAAGAGAAATACAATTGAATGCTCTGCCAGCTCAACAAATTCCACAAATCCAAAACTTAACTCCTCATCTTCCCTCCCAAACCCGTCCATCCACCCAGCTTCCCAATTTTCTGGACAGAACCATCATTCTCCAAGTCATTAGGGAAAAGGTTCTGTGTTTCATCTTTGACTCTTCATTCTCCATCCTCCAATCTAATCAGATGCCAAGTCTGGTTGATTCTACCTCCAAAACATCCATCCCTTTCTCTCTATTCACACGGTGTTCCCATCACGGCTCTGACCTTCATCATCTCTCACCTACACAACTGTAATAGTCTCCTGACTGGTCTCCCTGCCTTCATAGAATCATAAGATTAAAGGAAAACAGATTTTAGAACTTGAAGGGCCCTTTTAAGTCATGGAATTCAACCCCCTCATTGGGTTGACAAGGAAGCCAATGCACAGAGATGTGAAGTGACTCAGTCAGTGTCACAGAACAAGTAAACACTTAAACCTATTACATTAGAAGCCAAGTCTTTCAGTCTCTCTTCCTCTCCAATCTGATGTCCTCACAGATGCCAAGGAGATCTTCCTAATGCATCAGCTTGACCATGTCACTGAGCTGATAAAAAGAACAAACAACAACAAAAACCCAACCACTTCCTTGCAACTATTATAATAAAATACAAACTCTTCAGCCTCGAATTTAGACCCTCCACAATCTGGTTCCATTTTGAGGTGTGCAGTGAGAAGGACACTTGGCTTGAATCCCAACTCAACCACTTACTACCTGTGTGAATGTCACATGGGCAACCACCCAAAAGCCATGATTAATTTCCTACTACGTGCCAATTATTGTTCTAAGCACCAGAAATACCAATAAAAAATAGACCACCCCTGCCTTTAGTGAGCTTACATTTTTTCAACAGAGATGGTAGACAGATAGATAGATAGATAGATAGATAGATAGATGGATAGATAGATAGATAGATAGATGATAGATGGATAGATAGATAGATAGATAGATAGATAGATAGATAGATAGATATACAGGCAGCTGGGCAGCTGGATGGCTGGAGGGAAAGATACATACATACATATATACATACATGCATGTATGCATACATACATACAAATACCAGAGAGTTAGGGGTCCCCAGTGGGAAAAGTTTTATATAAAAGATGGTGTCTATGTTTCTTGCTTAGTTTCCATTTTCTAAGCCTTGGTTACCTTATTTATAGAATGGAAGGACTGGACTAGACAGGCTCTAAGGTCCCTTCCAGTATGGATCAATGATTGTGCGATCCTAAGCTATTTAACATCTCTCAATCTGTTTCCTCACCTGAAAGAAGAGAACTAGGTGGATAGACCTCTAAGGTCCCTCCCAGTTCTAAAGCTGTGGTCCTGCTTTTTCAATCTTATTTTACATTATTTAATTTTGGGTACTTGATGTTCTGGTCAGTTAGAACTCCTCTAAACTCCATATAGCTTCTCCTGCCTCTTTGAATTTATAGGAAAATCCCCCACACCAGGAAATGGTCTCTCTGCTATTCTCAGTCTCCTCTTTGCTTCAAAGGTTAGGTTCAGGCATCACCCACTCTGAAGTAATCAATCAGTCAACAAGTATTACTATGTTTCAGGAACTGTACTAGATACTAGGTATATAAAGAAAAAGGAAAAACAGTTCCTGCCCTCAAAGAACTTACATTCTGAAAGTCTGTCACACTTCCTCCTCACCTTTTGGCTTGAGCACTTTGACCCTATGCTCACCCCTTTACTCCTCTTTGATCTTCACTACTGACTCTCTGAACTTTGCTACCATGACTCTATGTGAATATCTTCTCTCTCCCCCTCCATCCCCCTGCCGCAACTTTCTTTTATATATTGACTTCTGCCATTAGAATATAAGTTCCTTGAGGGTAGGGACTATCTTTTTGGTTGTATTTTTGCCCAGTGCCCAGCATTTAACAAGTGCTTAATAAATGCTTACTGACTGGCTAATTCTCTGTGAAGACTCAATTTAATTCAATTTTATTCTATTTAATAAATGTTTATGAAGTACTTGTGGTGGGCACTGGAGATATAAAGTCATAAAGTGACCCAGTCTCTTAAGCAGTTTATATCCTACAGGGAAACTTAACATATGTACTATAATTACTAACTGTGTGACCTTGGGCAAGTCACTGCTGTAGAAACACAGGATTTCATCATTAGAAGTGTCTAGCTCAGATCTGAATACCCAGATAGCATCCCTGATTGGCATTTTCTCTATAGCTTCCCAGATGAATGAACACTCAGGGAAAGTGAACTCACTGCTTCGTGAAACTGTTCATCCCTTTTTCAGAGAGCTCTAAATGGAGGACAGTTTTCCTTCTATCCAGCCAAAAACTTCCATTCTTTAGTTTCCATCCTTAGTTTTTGTGTTACTCTTTCAGACTAAGCAGAAAAAGAATAATTCCTCGACTATGTTAGAGACTTTCAAATCCTTGAAGGCAGTTAGTGAATTCTTCCATGAATCATTTCTCTGCCAGGCAAAATATCCCCTGCTGCTTGATCCATTCCCCATCACCTCCAGTCCTCTCTCTCAGCCAGGTTCTGCTCCATCCATTCTAGCTTATCCACGTGCGTCCTAAAGTCTCACAATCAAAACTTACCAAAGTAGCCCAGGTAAGATCTGACTACGGCACAAGACCTCCAGGATCTTTGCCAAGAAAACCCCAAATGGGGTCACAAAAGGTTCAACATGACTTAAAATTACTGAACAACAACACCATGTGCCAGACATTGTGCTGTTTTACAAATATTATCTGACTTCAATCACATAACACCCTTGGGAGGGAGGTATTACTATTATTATCCTCACTTTACAGGTGAGGAAACTGAGGCAAACAGAAATTATGTGACTTGCCCCCTCACACAGATATTAAGTGACCATGGTCAGATTTGAACTCAGGTCTTCCTGACTCCAGACCCAATACTCTATTCACTTCTACCACTTAGCTGCAAGTGTTTCCTCTACCTCATATTGGCTGTGTGATCATGGACAAAATAATAGCTATAATAATCATATAACATGCCTGGAATGTAGGTGCTATTATTAGCCCCATTTTATAGATGTGAAGACTGAGGCAAGGAGAGATGAAGTGACTTACCCAGGGTCACACAGCTAGTAAGTGCCTGAGGCTGGATTTGAACCCAGGTCTTCCCAACTCCAAGTCCAGGGCTTGATCCACTATGCCACCTAGCTGCTTAACTTCTTAGTGCCCCAGACAACTGCTGAAGACCATACGTTATCACCTGACCTGCATTGGTAGAATGTAGTCCTTCACAGGAAATTTCCTACAACAAATAAAATCACAGGTACAGTAAAAAATAATTTTTTAAAAGGTTACCCTTGTGGGATCAACCCAACTCCCACTTTCATTGGTAAGTTGGCTTCCCAGAGGATAGTAGAGGGTAGTTCTTCCCCCTAGATTTCTAAAGTAACTCTAAGGAGTAGGGAATTCCTAGTCCTCTTCCTCATAAGCCCCCATCCTTTGGGTTCCCCACTGATATCAGTTAGACTGTTAGACTTAATCAACTTTTAGTAAGGGGTGTTTACTTCTATGGCATAGTAAGAAGAGTTAGAACAAAAACAATTTTTCCTCAAGAGTCTGGAACACCTTCTCTCATGAGTCCAGGGAAAGTGAACTCAAGCTTAGAAGGCATATGTGGTGAAGGAGTGACTCACAACTCCTGGTTACTGGAAGCCCTTTTGCCTTTCATAGAGTTCTCATTAAAGTCACTTGGGAGGAGCTCTCTGCTGAGCTCTGACCTTCAACATCCTTGTCAAGTGGTAAACACATCACACACACACTGTTGTCCATTACTCCCCTTCATGTGCTCTACGTGAAGACAAACTTGCCTGCTTGTTATTACTCACATGTGACATTACATCTCCCACTGGACCTTTGCACAGTTATCCTGGAACACTCCCCTTCCTCCCTTTACCAACATAAAATCTCAAAGTCCTTCCAATTTCAGCTCAAATGCCACCTCTTAGATGAAATCTTTCCTAATCTACCCTCTTCCTAACCGCCAATACCTTCCCCTCAAAGTCACTTTGTATTTATTTTGTGTATCCTTATATGTGTTAATACAATCTTCCTAACACCACACAACTTGTATGAGGACAAGAAGGAACTGATTAATTTTCACATTTGTGTTCCTAATACCTAGCATAGCACCTGGAACACAGCAAGCACTTAATGAATGCTTGTGAACCAGGTGATTTATTGACCTAAGGGGGTTTTGATCATGTGTTGGTGGAGTAAAATCCCTACACCATGGAAGTAAGAACAATAACTAAGAGTTCTCTAGTATTTGGGGGAGATCCTTTTTACATGCATGGCCAATATAGCACATATAAGCTATGGGTTGACTCTTCCAACACTCTGGAACTAACGTAGCTGGGTGGGTTCCCACAGCAAGGTGCTTTGAGCATTGTGCTCCCAGTTTTGTAGAGGAAAGAATAGAGAAGTTGTGTCTTAATGTGTGATCATCTCAAGTACAAATCTCACATACAGATCTCAATTAATCACTAACAAGCATTTATTAAATGCCTACTGCATGCCAGGGACCGAGCTGTGTGTTGGAAAGACAAAGACAAAGAATAGAGAGTAGCCATAAGCAGTTTATAATCTATCCTGAGACAATACACACACACACACACACACACACACACACACACACACACACATATATTATGTGTGTGTATGAGGGAGAGAGAGAGAGAGAGAGAATATAAAAAGAATAAGTACAAATAAGGCCAAAGAATGAGGGCACTAGCAGTTGGGAGGATCAGGAAAAGCTTCATGTAGAAAGCAAATCTTGAGCTGAATTCTGAAGGAGCAGAGGGAGTCAGGGGAGATAAGGAGGGAGATCATTTCAGGCATGTGGGATAACCAGTGCAAAGGCATGGTGACATGAGTACTGTGTAAGGAACAGAGAGGCCAATTTGACCAGATCACTAAGTGTGGGAAAGTGAGACTGGGGCCAACTTGTGAAGAACTTTCAGAGCTAAACGGAAGAGTTTTTGTTTTATCCTAAGGGTAATAGGGAGCCAGTGCATTTTATTGAGTAGGGGAGAGACATAGTTGGATCTACACCTGAGGAAAATCACTTTGGCAGCTGTGTGAAGAATAGACTGGCATGGGGGGAGCCTTAAGGCCATTGAAATAATCTAAGTAACAAGCTATGAGGACCTGAACTAAGGTTGGGACTATGTGAATAGACAAAAATGTTCAGATGTGAGAGATGTTGTGGGAGTACCAATGGCAAGGGTGTGGGTAAGTGATTGGATATGTGGCATAAGTGTGGCATCAAAGAGCTCTGAGTTCATGAACTTGGGAGACAGGAAGGATGTAAGTGACTCGGACAGAAATAAAGAAGTTTGGGAGAAGGAAACATTTGGGAGGGGGAATACAGTGAGCTCTGTTTTGGACTTGAGTTTGAGATGTCTCTGGGACTTTCAATTTGAAACTTCCAATAGAAAACTGGTGATTCAAAAACAAAGTTGAAGGGAAAGACTACAACAGCTACATAGACCCAAAGTTATCTGCAAAGAGATGAAAACCGAACCTATGGGGGCTAATAAAGTCACCAAGAGAGAATGTACAGAGAGAGGGGGTCCTGCAGCAGAGCCTTGAGAAGCACTCACAGTTAGAAGATGGGATATGAATGGTGACCCAACATAGGAGACTAAGAAGAAATGGTAAGAGAGGTAAGTAGAGAAGTAGGAGAAAAGAGTGTCATGTAATCATAGAGAGGAAGCAAAATCCAGAAAGAGAATGTGGTCAGCAATGTCAAATGGAACAGAGAGGTTGAAAAGGATAGGAACTAAGAAAAAGCCATTAGATCTGGCAATTAAGAGATCATTGGGATCTTTGGAAAGAATAGTTTCAGCTGAATGATGATGTCTAAAATGAGACTGCAAAAGGTGGAGAAGTGAGAGAAGCGGAGGAAACAAGTGGAAACAACATCTAGGAGCCTCACTGAGAAAGGGAGGGGAGATATAGGACTTGAGGGGATTATAGGGTCTAAAGAAAGGGGTTTTTTTGTTGTTTTTGTTTGTTTTTGGAGGGGGAAGGTAGGGCAATTGGGATTAAGTGACTTGCCCAAGGTCACATGGCTAGTTTTGTGTTAAGTGTCTGAGGCCACATTTGAATTCAAGTCCTCGTGACTCCAGAGCCGGTGCTCTATTCACTGTGCCACTTAGCTGCTCCAAAAGTTTTTTTTCTTTTTTCAAAGATGGCAGAGACTTGGGCATGTTTGGAGGCAGTAAGGAAGGAAATGATAGATTGGATGAAACTGAGCATTGAAGTAAGAGAGATGATTGAAGGGCCAATCTGTCAGAGAACACAAGAGGGGATGGGTTCAAGGGCAAATTTAGAAAGGTTGACCTTTCTACAAGGAGAAGGGCCACCTAACTGAAGGTGATTGAAAGAAAGGAAGAGAAAGTGGGGGAGAGGGAAGAGAAGTAAAGGAGTTTTGTAATAATGAGAAAGGAGAAATGAGAACTCCAATAAGTTGATGGTCTCAATAGCCATTAATTTTCTCAGTAAAGTAGCTGAGAAATTGGGGGCAAGGCAGGTGTGGGGCACTCAGGGAAGGAAGAGAAGGTTTGTAATAATTTTTTCTGAGGAGTGAGATAGCGAATCAATTAGGGAGGAATAAAAGAGCTGCTCTTCTACATTGCAACTCCAGATGAAGTTGAAGAATATGAATTTATGATGTATGAAGTCAACACTGTTATGAGACTTCCTCTAGCTCCATTCATCAGCATGTGAGTAGCAAGAGGAGATGTAGATGGTGGGTGTAATCCAGGGATGTGGTGTAATAACAGATGATGGTACTAGGAAGTGAAGGATTTAAAGGGCAAGTCCAGTGCAGAGTTAAATCAGACAACTATAGGGTCAAGATTGAAAAGGAGTGAAGTGAAATGAAAGCTGGTATGATGACTTGAGGAAGTACTTAGGGGAAGAGGGTGACAAATAGGTTTAGGAGAGATGGAATGATAGCATGTTGTGGTCAGATAGAGGAATATTTTTTTATTAAAGTGGGATATTTGTGGATGCTGATGACATTTATGTTTAGCTGGGGCAGAATAAAAAACTAGGTTTGGGGATTGAAGAAGATTGAGGAATTACGAGATTAAGAATTTAATTTAAATTTTAAATTTGAAGTATACAATAGAAAATTGGTGATTTGAGACTGAAGGAAATATGACCATACTGAGCTTTCTGACTCAAAGTTCAACAGTACGCTATTGTCCCTCAATCAGTGTTTTTTTCTGAAGGACAGTGTTGAAACATGCATGAAACATCTTACTGTGCCTCTCTCCTCCCCCTCTCTCTGTCATACACACACACACACACACACACACACACACACACACACACACACACACAGAGTGATTTTTCCAAGTTGTCTGAATCCACTAATCAGAGCTTCCGTGCATGTCAATTATAAATAGATTTCCTGAAGATACTAATGCTGGGTGAAGAGCAGTATCATAGATCTGGGGTTGGAAATAGCCTCAGAGGGAGATTAATCTAACTTGTTCTTTTCCCACAGGAGGAAACTGAGACCAAGAGAAGTTAAGTGACTTGCTCAAGGTCACACAGCTAATAAGTAGTAGAGCTGAGACCTAAACCCAGGTCCTCTTAATCAGTAGGCACTGGGGATATAGTCAATCAGTGAGTCAATAAACATTTATTAAGCCTCTATTATATGTCAGATACTATGCTAAGCTCCAGGGATATAAAGAAAGGAAAAAAATCTTCAGTCCCAAGGAACTCACAATCTAATGGAAGAGACAACATATAAGCGACTGTGTGGAAACAAGCTATATATAGGATAAATTAGAGATAATCAAGAGAGAGAAGGCACTAGAATTAAGGAGATACAAATACTGAAGTGAGTTAGGCTGCCCTCAGAGCTCGAGGTGACATCTAAGATCCATCTGACTTGAAACTCAATGGTCATGTGTACATAAACATTCTCATTTGAAGGTTCCCCTTCTCATCTTCACCCATCTCTGACAAGACTTCTATGTGAATCACTCACATGTACAAAAATCTGTAACTTGGCTTTATGCTCCTGCCCCTCAGACTCCCCACGCTCTCCAATCTAAACATCCTCTAACAGGAAACAGGGAACCAGGAACTGAGAGAAAAGAAATCAGTGAGTGACACCTTCTCCTAGGAAAAGATGGCTCTGGGGACCAATACCAATAAAGGGTCACATGGCAGCCCTGCATATGGTGGAATCCACATAGACGTGTGAATGTGGAAATTGCAAAGCCCAGAATAACAGAATCCCCTTGTGGAGGAGGGAGAGAGGGAGACCATTCTTCTCTCCAGGTGCTTTTTCAATAACAGCCCAAATCCCCATATCACTCCTCTCAAGGGTACTAAACTGACTTCTAATAGAAGACAGTGTCCTAAACAGTTGAGATTCTGAATTACCTCTTGATATTGGTCCTTCTAATCCTTCTAATCACTGAGACACTCAACTGTCTATGCAATTGAGAGTTGAGAGAGACCAGATACCCCCTGAGGCCCCTTCTCCCTCTAAATCTGTGATCCTGAGTAACCCCTGAAAAACCTTTCCATTTGAAAATTGGGCTTCAAAAGACTTCCATCAATGTGCCCAAAGAAGATAGATAGCATTCCACACATTCAACAGGTACTTATGAGTCCTTATTAAGTGCTTATTGTATACCAGGTGGTGTTGGGGTTTCAAAGACAAAAATAGAAAATGAAAAAGAAACAATCCTTGCCTTCAAAATGTTGGTGCTTTATCAGGAAAAACAATATGGACACATAGAAGCATTTATGTATAAAGACTTTGGGGATACTTTATATGCCAAATAAATAACAAATAATTTGGTGAAAGGCACCAGTAGCTGGAGGGGGAGGGGGTGCCATGATAAGGAAAGGTCTCGTGTTCTTCGTAAGACCACTTAGGGCAAGCTTTGATGGAACCTAAGATTGTAAAAGGTGAAGATAGGATGGAGGGTATTCTAGGCATAGGGGATATACTCAGGGCAAGGGCAAGGAAATGGGAAATGGAGGATCATGTGTTAGAACAACCAAAAGGCTGGTTAAGCCGGATCTAAAGTGAGTGAAAGGGAGTGGCATATTGCGCCTGGAAAGGTAGGATTGGTGAGGGGAACCTCACCTGGAAGAGGAAAAGTTTAATCAGGGAAGGTAAGAGCTGGAGCACTCACTATATGGATCTGTAGTCATCTGAATCCTTCCCACTCAAACAAGGGGGATCATAGCAGGAAAGGGATTTGCCAAGCAGACAGTCTGTCTGGTGCTGGGAGCAGCAGGGAGGCCAGTGTCCCTAGATAGACAAGATTATGTGAGGAGTGAGTACAATGTAAGAAGACTGAAGAAGAGAGAGGGGTGGCCAGATTGTGAAGAGCTTTAAGAACAAAACGGGATTTTGTATTTGATCTTGGAGGTAAGAGGGAGTCACTGAAATTTATTGAATATGTGAGTGACACTGTCAGACTTGCAATTCAGGAAGATCAATTGTTCCTTCCACATCTCAAATTCTACGATTCTATAATTCTGCAGTCGAAATTGTCCTCTCTTACCTTCTACCCCTTAATCCTTGTTCTGGGATCTGGTAACAAACAAACAACAAAACAACAACAAAATTGATTCTCTTTTCTACATAGCATCTTTTCAGATACCTAAAGACAGCCCTCCTGGGCCTGAGTTTTCGAAAGCCACAAAATTACTTCAGCTCATCCTCCTCAGATGGCATGGACTTGGGGCCATTCACCACTCCAGGTTCATATTTCCTTCAGCCATCCCACCATTACCAGTCTTCAGATTAGCCACTCGGGGAATTATTCTCCCTCATTTTTATTCTTTAAGCCTATTTTGACCTATAATTCTGGGCCATTCCCCTACAATCAGTGTGTGTTTAGGGAACACAAATTCATTTTACCACACTATAAGCAAGATCAGATCAGAAATATAAGTCTCCTGCAAAAGTCATTGTGCAGAGACAAAATGTGTTTATGTGTGGATCTGTCATTGGAGAAGGTGCCCACACAAATCAAATCACAGATATTTTGAAGAGGTACATGTTCATTTAATGTAGTTTCCGGGAAGGGGGAGTTCATTTCACATCACTACAAGACCATCAGAATTTTGTAACTAGGCACCCTTAGATTCAATCTGAAAGTATGATAAACCTTGTAAATGTATGAAAAGGATATGAGTTCAGATACACAGAGTAGAACAAGGACTGAATTAGCCTGGTGGGATTACCCTTGGAGGGAGAAAATAGGAAGGACAAAGGAGGCTCTTTCTAAGGAGAGTGTGAAAAAGTAGTCAGACACTTAATAGAAAAACATGTCATAGACAGGTTCTCACAGTGGAAAGGTTACCCTAAAGAATGCTTCAAAGGAAACTTTGAATCAGCTATGGAAAAGGCTGTTGAACACAAGGGGAGATAAGAATCAAATTGTATTTGCTAGTTTTCCCATTTTAAAAAGGAGGGAAATAAAAGATAAAAAAGGGTGTTATTGATAGAGGAGGAGGAAGAGAAGGACAAGGAGGAGGAGGAGGAGGAAAAGGAAGAGCAGGAGGAGGAAAAGAAGAAGAGGAGGAGGAAGAAAGGAAGGAGGGAAAGAAGGAAGGAAGGAAGGAAGAGAGAGAGGAAGGAAGAAGGTAGAAAAGAGAGAGAAAAGGAGAGAGGAAGGAAGGAAAAGAAAGGAAAGAGACAAAAAAGGAAAGGGAAGAGAAGATAAGTAAAAGCAAGGAAAGGATCTCAAAACCAACCTCTAATAACCTTGGGAAACACAGTCCATTGGTAAGTTGAGTACTGCTCATATTTGTGCAGCTTCTCCCCCAAAGTCCTTGATTACATCTTCATGTCATGGATGTGACCCTGGATTCTCAAAGCTATGCCAGAGGAAAACAACTTCTAAAAGGTCTGACCAAGCTATAAAGATTTAGATTATTGATCAGAGTCCAACCGCCTGTCCTCCAAGGACCAGGTTAACCAAGCTAGAGAGGTAAGGAGATGGATGTCTTAGCCTCAGACAATTCATCATGATCACAGTGACTGGCAATAGTAGTTATTTAATACATAGAAGTTCATTTACCATCAAAATAAGTCTACTAAATGATAAAGGGATTGCCATCAATGTAGTGTAGGGAGCGCCCCCTCTAAATCACAGTTCTTTGAAATATTAAGGTAAATACTGAAATATAGATAACTGATAGATCTATTTTGTAGGAGCCCACATAAATAGGAAGTTTTTTCATTTGGGGCAGGAGATAGAAGTTAATCATGTCAGTGGCACAAAGGACAGATTAGTAGGGATAGGGTACAAAAATTCAAAGGACAATCCTGTTGCTGGGGAATTTTACCAAGTGATGGGGCAGCTTATCTCCCAGGAAGTCCCACCAGTGCCCTAAGTCCCACAAATCCTTGGAAAGAAGCACCAGGTTCACTGGCCATAGCAGGGGAACCAAGACGAGGCTGAAGGTTGCACTGAACAACACATACCAGCAAAGGACCACCATACTGGCATTCCAGGAGCAGGAACATCAATCCAAAATGCTTTAGGGAGAAAAGCATGATCCTCTAGATCAGCAGTTCTCAACTTGTGGGTCGCAACACTTTGGGGGTTGAATGACCCTTTCACAGGGATTACAGGGGTCACCTAAGACCATCAGAAAACACATATTTCCGATGGTCTTAAGAACTGAGACACTGCTCCTCTATCCATCTCCAGGTGGGTCCACCCACATGCAGATACTCCCACATACAAGTATTAAAGGGTCACGGCATTAGAAAGCTTAAGAACCACTGCTCTAGATAGTAGTGTCCTAGGGACAAAGTTTCATCCATACCAGTTACACTTTTGATGCCCACCAAGAACTGTGCTCATCACAGTCATTCTGGGTCCAGGGACATAGTTAGTACTTTCTTACTTCCCAGTGGGAAGGGCTGTGAATGCTAATGAGCCCAGGGGCTCAGAGATCCTCATAATGAAGGAGTCTGTCTGAGGCTATTATAACATCTCCAGGCTCCCCACAGACTTTTCAGCCCACTGCACCTGCCTAGAGAGCCCCGCAGAGGATTGCTAAGCTGATCAGAAGAGCGGGCCAAAGCTGCCTGAGCTAATTCCCATTCCTCACTAACGGAGTATTACACACAGAATCCCTTCCCAGGTTTGAATCCCTCTGTCTCCTCTGTAAGAACCCAGAGTCTCTCTTATTTAAGCCATCTGCCAAAGACACCTGTATTTTCAAGTTAGCCACTGACCTTTTGTTCTGCCTTTCCCTCTCCTAAAGATGTGGCCCATCTTACAGAGAGTCCCTAAAAGTAGTCCCCTCTAGACTTTGATAGGACAGAGCCCTCTTCCACACCACCACATCCTGGCCCAGAGACAGTACTTCACCTTCATTCCTGCCTTTGTGGTCTCCCAGAATCCTAATCAATTGCAAGTGCCCCTGCAATGGGTAGCTTTTTAGGTTTGTGATACTTTAACTTACAGAGGTAACCAAGCAATAGCATAGAGAACAACTCTACAGGCAAGACACCCAAGTTCAAATCCTGTCTCTGACTGTGTGAGGCTCAAGAAGTTGTTTAACCTTCCAGACTAAATTTCAGAGCAGGCACTGATCTCCATTGATAGTGGAAGTTTCTTTGCCATAACAATGAATTTACAAGTCTTTTAAAAAGCACACAAATAAGCAATATATTTTTAAAGCATTTTAGCTTAAGTAAGGAAAGTCTTGCTAAAATGAGAGGGAAGGTGTAGGAGAAGAGGGAGCTGGGAGTCAGGGATGCATTAGGATGGGGAAAGTGGTACCAGAAGGAAGATGGACATGGACATGAGGCTCTGCAATGAGTTCATCAGTAGAAATATCGGTCCAGGACATCAGCTGCTCTCCCAAGCTCCCATTAATTAACAATCATTTAATGAACACTTACTTTGCACTGTGATAAGTGTTAAAGATATAAAGATAGAGAGGAAGAAGAAGAGGGGGAGGAGGAGAAGGAAGGAGATGGAGGAGGAGAAGGAGAGGAGGAGGTAGAAGAGGAAGGAAGGAAGGAAGGAAGGAAGGAAGGAAGGAAGGAAGGAAGGAAGGAAAGAAGGAAGGAAGATTCCCTCAAGGAGCTTCTATTCTCTTGGAAGAGACTACACATTAATACATATGCAATATATACAAAATTAATATAAGGTCATTTAGAGAGGAAAGGGACTGATATCTGGGGAAGGGGAATTAGGAATAGTTTTATGTTATGAGTGACATTGCTACTGCTGTTTGTCCTTCATTCCCAAAGAGGACTATGACATGCAAGCAAATTGGATTTAAGTGAGGCAGAGCTGGGCAAAGTCACCAGCCTCACCTTCTCCTCCAGAGTCATCTCAATCTAGTGGCCAAATATGGATGATGACAACTGGAGATGGCCCAGGATGCAGTGGGGAACCTTGGCCTTTTCAACGTAAAGTCTTTAACAGCTCTCAGTTTGACTGAGGCAGTGCCCATTCAGTGATTAAGGATTAATAAAATGAATCAAATAATAAGCTGTGTCTTGAAGGAAATTCAGGATTCTAAGAGGCAGAAGTGAGGAAGGCGTTATATAAATGAGAGACAAGCAGGTCAGAGGCACAGTTATTTCAGATGGAGAGCTGAAGAGGATTGAAGTTGTCCCATGCTTTGGTAGAGGGTAAGCTCATGAGGCATGGCTGCATTGCATTCTTGGGAACCCTGGATACCAGAATGAGTACACAATTTCCCAGGAAATTGTGATCTGTCAGAGAGAACTTACAAAAACCAGCACCTCTTCCTAGCCATTGCCATGGGAATTGGCCAAAGCCCAATGCACACAGAGGCATCCCTCTCTCCATCCTACCTCTACCCTCCTTAAGCAACCCATTTCTGCTACAGTGTGACCCACATCAGACTGGAAATCAATAGCTTTGACAAGCTTGAACTTTAAGTAAAAGATAAAGGATAAAGAGAAGAAAAAAGACTCTTTCCCTGAGCCTTTGCTTTCGCCTGGCAAGCCAGTCTGAAAAATGAAACCTGAGTCCCCAGTGAGATGAGTGACAACCCCCACCATGCCCATCTCAGATCCTAATAGAAAAAGCACTGGAGACAGTGTGCTGTCTATGGATAGAGCACTGGGCCTGGAGTCAGGAAGACCTGAGTTCAACTCCAGGCTTAGACACTTACTAGCTGGGTGACCCCAAGCAAGTCTCTTCACTTCTGTTCACCTCAGTTTCCTCATCTGTAACATAGGGAGAATAATATACCTACCCCCCCCCCCAGAGATGTTGTGAGGATCAAATGATCTATATATGCTTTTTAAATTTTTATTTTATTTTCAGTCCAAATTTTCTCTTTTCCTTCTTACCCCCCCAACCATTGAGAAGTCAAGAAAAACAAAACCCATTACAAATATATAT
The DNA here is from genome assembly GCA_028646515.1 of Pseudochirops corinnae. Lineage (NCBI taxonomy): Eukaryota > Metazoa > Chordata > Mammalia > Diprotodontia > Pseudocheiridae > Pseudochirops > Pseudochirops corinnae. The sequence goes on along the minus strand of CM053587.1, from coordinate 319,373,639 downwards.
TCATGTGTGTATGTGTGTGTATGTATGTATATACATGTACATGCAAAAAAATTCCTATATCAGCCGTATTGAAAGGAAGGAAGGAGAGAGGAGAGAGGGAAGAAGGAAGTGAAGAAGCAAAGAAGGAAGGAAGGAAAAGAAGAAGAGAATAAAATATGCTTCAGTCTATACTCTGAGTCTATCAACTCTCTATCTGGAGATGGAGAGCATGTTTCGTCATGAATTCTTTGGAATTGTAGTTGGTCATTGTATTGAACAGTCTAAGTCTTTCAAAGTAGATTATATTTCCAGTATTGCTAGTATGATATCAGTTGTTCTCCTGATTGGTTCTAATGAGCTATTATTTATAAAGCACTTGACTCGGAATCTGATACACAGTAGATACTTAATAAATGCTTATTCCCTCCCCCCTGCCCAGTGCCTTTAGGCAACTGTCCAAGACTAAGTCGTAGAGTAGGTGGAAACCTGCATTGTCAGAGGGAGTTTCTGCATTGGATTGGATCCAGTAGCCTGAGTTCTAGCCTTGGTTATGCCACTGATCTGCTATTTGACCTTGAGCCAAGACTAAACCCAATCTCCATTGTACCCATCTGTAAAATGAAGATAATGTCTGTTCCACCTACTTTTGAGAACTGTTCTGAGGATCAAATAAGATAATGGATATGAAAGTGCTCTAAAATGTACTAATCAACGACACAACTGGGAAGTATTATGATGATGGCTGAAGGCTTTCTGATATGGGTTTGGATGATTAGATGGAATTTGCAACATTCTGGGAAAGTGGAAATTGAACCATTATTTGATGTATTCACGGTGTCTGAAGAGGAGCCCAACCAGGGAAGGGGAGAGAAATGAACATGGGCTACATAGGATTAGTAGACTCTCTGCCTGCCCCCCACTTCTGGGTAGAGAGTCATCCTCCTAATCACCTGATCTGGCCAGACCACATGTGAAATATGATCCAAAATTCTGGGCACCACATGTTAGAAAGGATGTTGACTAACTAGAAGGCTTTCGGTAAAAGGCAGTCAGAATTGATTAAGGGACTATAGATTGTGTTCTCCAAGGGCAATGAGTCAATAAACCTTTATTAAGTACCTACTGTGTGTCAGACAGTTTGTTAAGCATACAAAGAAAGGTGAAAGACAGTCTCTGCCCTTGAGGAGCTCAAGCTAGTAGGGGAGACACCATGCAACCAACTATGTACAGACCAGCTACAAACAGAAAAAAACTGGAGATAATCCACAAAGGAAAAAGACTAGTATTAAGGGGGATAGGGAAAGGTTTCCTGTAGATAATGGGATTTTAGCTAGGATTTGAAAGAAATCAGGGGAAGCCAGGACAAGTCAGGAAATGGAGAGGAGAATGGAGAGTATTTCAGGTATAAGAGATCAAAGGTGACAGATTCAGAGCAGAAAGGGACCAGGGGTGTAAAGTGACTTGCCCTATGTCACAAAGCTTCCAAGTGGTAGAGCCAGGATTGGCTCCAAATCCAAATATACTGCATTTTCCACTTTGCTATGCTATGCAAGAATTGAATACATTTAACAGGAAAAGAGAAGGCTTAGAGTAGGTAAATGATCATTGTCTCTGAGTATCTTTGGGGTTTCATGGGGAATAAAGAGTAGACTCTCAGAATGGACCTCAGAGGTCACCTAGTCCAACCCATATCTAAAAAGAGATCCCCACTATGCCCAAAGAGCTATAAAAATGTGCAAGCCCTTTGACTCAGCAATACCACTTAAAGGGTTGTATCTCAAAGAGATCATAAAAATGGAGAAAGGACCCACGTGTACAAAAATATTTATAACAGCTCTTTTTTATGGTGACCAAGAACTGGATACTCATCAATTGGGCAATGGCTGAACAAGTCGTGGTATATTAATGTAATGGAATAATATTGTGCTATAAGAAATAATGAACAGGCAGACTTCATAAAAACCTGGGAAGACTTATATGAACTGATGTTGAGTGAAGTGGGCAGAATCAGGAGAACACTGTACGCAGTAACAACCACAGTGTTTGATGACTGACTTTGACAGACTTAGCTCTTCTCAGCGATGCAAGGACCTAAAACAACTCCAGAAGACTTATTATGAAAAATGCCATCCGCATCCAAAGAAAGAAATATGAACTCTGAATGCAGATCAAAGGATACTATTTGCTCTCTCTCTCTTTCGTTTTGTTTCATTTTGTTTCTTCTTTCTTGTGGTTCCTCCCATTCATTCTAATTCTTCTATACAACGTGACTAATGTGAAAATGTTTAATAAGAATGTATATGTAGAGTATATATTGGATTGCATGCTGTCTTGGGGAGGCGGAAAAGTAAATGAGTGAAGAAAATTTAAAACTTATGGAAGTAAATGTTGATAACTAAAAACAAATTAATTAATTTATTTAAAAATTTGGAAAAATTTAGAAGAGACCCCTTCACACCTTCCGTAGAAATTGATCATCCTTCCTTCATTCAAAGAGCTCTAGTTCAGGGGAATCCACTGCCTCCCAAAGCAGCCAAGTCCATTTGGGGATAATTGAATAGTTAGGAAGTTCTTTCCTGGCATGGAGCCTAAATCTTCCTCTGCAACACTCCCACTTTGCCCCTAGTTCTGCCCTCTGGGGCCAATAGAACAAAGTTAATCCTTCCCCCAACTGACAGCCTTTCAAATGCTTGTTCTACATGTCTTTCAAGAACTAAGCTAGTGAAAATGATTGGAAGCTAGAGGGAGATCAATTCCATCTTGGCATGAGAATTTCCTAATTATTTGAACGATCCAAAAACAAGAGACTGCCTTGTGGAAACCTGGAACTCTCTCACTGGAAATATATAAACCGAGACTGGGACAGAAAGGGATGTAGTCAATGACTCCAAAGTCTTTTCTGATTCTCAGATTAGCTGATTAATAATAATTCTAATAGCTCACATCTATATAGTAGCTACTAAGTGCCGGACACTGTGCTAAGTACTTTACAAATATTGTCTCATTTGATTCTCACAACAACCCTCAGAGGTTGTTCTTGGGTTCTTGGCAAAGATACTAGAGTGTTTGCCATTTCCTTCTCCAGCTCATGTTACAGATGAGGAAACTGAGGCAAACAGAATTAAGTGACCTGCCCAGGGTCACACAGCTAGCAAATGTCTAAGGCTGGATTTGAACTTGTGTTTTCCCAGCTCCAGGCCTGGCACTCTATCCACTGTACCACCATCTACAATTATGAAGTGCAATGGATTTCTAACCCAAATAGGCCTCAGCTCAGGATGATGAACCTTCTATGCTAGCCTTGGCTTGTCAGTTTTATGTGGGCCACAAACATCTCTAAAAAGCTAATGACCCAGTGGTACAATGGATAGAGCACCGGCCCTGCAGTCAGGAGGACCTGAGTTCAAAACCAGCTTCAGACATTTATTAGTTGTGTGACCCTGGGCAAGTCATTTAACCCTGATTGCCTAAAAAAAAAAAGAGCTAATGACCCAAATATATGGACTCCCCAAAAGGCCACTTATTTACCCGTTCATTCATTCCACATTGGTCACTGTAAGGCAATGTCATATGGAGGAAAGAGAAATTAATTTAGAGGCAAGGGAATTGGGTTCAAATCTTGCCTCTCTCACTCATGATCTTGGGCAAGTCATCTAACCTCTTTGTGCTTCATATTATTCATTTGTAAAAAGAAAGGGTTGAAATAATGGCTTCTAAAGGTCCTTTCCAGGTCCAAATCAAAATTCTATGATCCTATAACCTGAGTTTCAAATCCAGTCACTTAGGAACTGTGTGACATCAGACAAGTCACATAATTTCTCTGTCCTCTGTTTTCTCAACTTCAAAACGGGAAAATAAGACCAGATGAGCTCATTGACTCTAAGTCCATTAACCTATGATCCACCATCTACATGGAAGTTCTTTAACCCAGTCTGAGCTCCCAGTGATTTCTTGGACAGGGGTGAAAGCCCAGAGTGGAAGCTGATATAACTCTCACTTTATAATAGCTTGAAGACTCTAGGACAGTGGTTCTCAACCTTCCTAATGCCACGACCCTTTAATACAGTTCCTCATATTGCCATAACCCCCAACCATAAAATTATTTTTGTTGCTACTTCATAACTGTAATCTTGCTACTGTTGTGAATCGTAATGTAAATATCTGATCTGCAGGATGTATTTTCATTCTTACAAATTGAACAGAACCCGCAGGTTGAGAACCGCTGCTCTAGGAAGACTAAGTTCCAAAGAGTTTTGTTGCTCTTTTCCCTAGGGATGGGGGGAGGATTGGCAGGAGGTTTGGCATTTATTTTTCTCAGCAATATTTTCCATTTAATTTTAGCTTCTTCTTTCTTTACACTCTTGTACATTGGCAGAGGGCCTCCAACAAGACCACCCCAAGGATGAGAGTCACCAGGGCTTCTTCTTTCACTGTCTCCCCAACCCTTCTCCCCGATCACTACCACCATGGCTTACAAGGAGTGGATGCCTGCATGGCCCCAGGGATTTCCTTCAGTCCCAGAGCAAGCTATTCTGGACTCTAATCTTCTCTCTAGAGTTTATTTGGATACTTTATTTAAAAGTTTTTTTTTTCCTATTTTGAAAAGAAAATTCTCAAAAATGCTCACCACTCTGCTGACTACTGCAAATCCATTGGTCATCCTATTCTCATCTACTAGATCAAGGCTCTATGTCCTATATCTGAGAACATATATTCCATTTTGTAGATCATTGGAATTTCACATATTCTACCTTTATTACTAAACTGTAAGCAAACTGCGTCAAGGAAGGTTTCTTAGTGGAAGCAAATGGGACCAAAACAAAACCTTGGAAGATGAAAAGGATTTGGATGCTGAAGAATGCAGAGAGTGCATTTCAGGCAGGGGAGGGATTGTATGAGCTCAGCATGGAGATAGGACAGTACAGGGTAAAGAGAAAAGTCAAGTGTGAGGTGGGGGAGGGAGGAAGCATAGGATATAGGGACTTTTTTACATGAAGATCCGGGCTCATTCTAGCTATTTTTCTTCCCCTGATGCTCCCCTCACTCTGTTACTAAGGCAACAGGAAGCCAGGGAGGAGAAATATCATAGATGTACCTCTTGTTACCATGGTTGCAGGATGCAGGGCAGACAGGGGCTTCCGCTGCACAGCTCAGCTAAGGCCCCTGTCGTCCCTCTGTTGACAGAATGCCCCTTGAAGGACCTAAGTCCTCTACTGGTTTAGACCTTTGTAGATATTATTTTCATACTAACTATATATTTGGGCATGTGGCTGGATGAGAATTCTCAGATGCTGACAAGAAGTGGGGGTTGGGAGGTTAGATAAATGAGCAGGGAACAAGGTCACACCAAGGGTGAAAGTCACCAGGTCTCACTTGTTCACACTTTCCTTAACCCCATCACCATAGTTTTACAGAGAGTTAGATGCCTGCTAGATATTCCATAAAATACTGGCATTTTATAGATCAGAGAGTCCATCTTCTTCATTTTAAAAGTGAGGAAGCTCATTGTTTTCCAAGATTGTACTTCCTCATCCTGGGACTCAGTTTCCTTACTTTTAAAATTAAGGGGTTGTATATGCAAGATATAAAGGGTGTAAGTAGGGGGCAATCTCAGAACTAGCATTGAGAGGGTCTGGGAACAATCTCTTGCCGAGATTAGGATTTTGACTGAGATGGAAGCCAGAGAAGCTAGGAGATGGAAATGAGGAAGAAAAAAAAGCATTCCAAGTAAAGGGGAAAGTCAATGTCAAGGCACAGAGCCTAAAGATGGAGTGTTTTGTTCAAGAAACTGCAATTAAGTCAGTGTAGCTTGTTCTTAGAACACATGAAAGTGAATAGTGCAAAAAAAAAAAGCTGCAAAGGACTTTAATGCCCAACATTGATCCTGGAAGTAATAGGGAGCAACTGGAGCTTATTGAGCAGGAAGAAAGGGGTGTCATGATCAGACCTGCACTTTAGGAGGGTCATTTGGGCAACTACTGCAACGAGATTTGAAACAGAGAGACCAATCATCAGTATAACCTCTTTTTTTGGGAGGGGGGGGTGAAGCAATTGTGAATTATGCAAAGGAAATGACTAAAATATCCACACCCTTTGATCCAGAGATTTCATTACTAGGCTTAAACCCCAAGGAGGCCATTGATAAGGAGAAAACCTCCCTATACACCAAAATACAGATTGCATAGTTTTTTCTATAACAAAGAATTGGAAATCAAGTAGATGTCCATTGATTGGGGGACTAACTAAAGAAATCACGGCACATTGGTGCAATGGATTATTACTACAATGTCAGAAATGGTGGTTATGATGAATACAGACATGGGAAAATTTACATGTATTGATGTGGAGTGAAATCAGGAGAGATGAGAAAACAAGGTACACAAGGACTACAACATAAGGGGAAAAAAACAACCACGCGCACACACAAATATCAAAAGTGAATGTTGAGAAATGATTTTAAAAAAGAAAACAAGCATAACTTGAAAAAAAAAGCTATAAAAGGACTCTTTGACCTCATGCCTCTACAGAGGAGGGAGGCCCACAAGTATTGCACATCACACATACTTTGAGACTTTTTCAGTTAATCAGTTGTGCTGATTTTTTTCTCTTTTTTTCTTTTTTTTTGTCTTTAAGAAATATAATTGGTTACAAGGATTGACTCTCTGGTAGAGGAAGGGAGTTGGAAACTCTAGGATGCTCAATGTGAATGTGTGTGCATGTGTGTGTATATGTGTATGCATGTATGCATACATATATGGATGTATATATGTGTATATATGTGGGGAGATCACACACACATACATAAAATATACATGCTATAAAAAGAAGACTATTATAACAACCCAGGTGAGAGGTGATGAAGACTTGGCCCATGGTTCCTCTCACAGGAGTGGAGAGTAGGCACCATTCACAAGAGACGCTGAGAAAGTAGAAATGATAAGATTTGGCAATGGATGGGATATGTAGGAGGAGAACAAGAGAGAAGCTGGTGATGATCCCAAGATTGCAAGCCTGGGACTTGAGAAGATGGAGGTGCCCTCAAGAATACTAAGGAAGTCAGAAAAAGGACAAGATTTGAGAAGGGAGAAGATAATGAGTTTAGGTTTGGACATATTGCATTTGAGGTACCTACAGGACATCCAGTTTGAGATATTCAAAAAGTAGTTGGTGATTCAAGACTGGATACAAGAACTATATATACAGGTGAGAATCATTTGTATAAAGATGATAATTGAACCCTGGAGAGCTGAAGCAATCATCACCATGCAGATGGTATAGAGGAAAAGAAAAAATAGGACCCAAGAGAGTATTCCCTTGGAGAAAACCCAGAGTTAATAGCCTAACGCTAATGAAAAGCCAGCAAAGGAAACTGAGGGACAATCCAACAGATAGAAGAAGAATTAGGAGAAAGAAGTGTCACAAAAGCCTAGAAAAGACAGAAGAGTGTGATTGACAGTGTCAGCGACTACAGAGGGGTCAAAGAGGATGAGGACTGGGAACAGGCTATTCGATTTGGCAATGAAGAGATCATTGGTGAGTCTGAAGAGAGAAGCTTCAGTGGAATGATGAGGTCAGAATCTAGACTACAGAGGGTTAAGAGATAAAGGAGAGGAGAGGAAGTAGAGGCAACTAGTGTAGAGGCTTTCTCAAGAAATTTAGCCATGAAAGGAAAGAGATCTATCAATCAGAGACAAGGGGAGATAGTTGGATCAGATGAGTGGTGCTTTTTCCTAAGACTGGGGGTACAAATAGACCTGTTTGTAGGGAGCAAGAAGAAATTAGTATGGGAAAAGCAAAGACTAGAGACCAAAGAAATCATTGCAGGGCAGGGGCAGGGAGCAGTGCAATAGAGATAATCTGCTGGAAAATATGGGATCAAGGATGCCCGTACAAGGGTCCTCCTTTGCAGGGAGAAAGGCTATTTATCTCTTCAGTAGAAATTGGAGTAAAGAAAGAGATACTGGGGGAAGATAATAGGTCGCATTTATATAGCATTTGAAGGTTGGCAAGGCACTTTACAAATATTATATCATTTATCCTCACAACGCTCCTGGGAGGTGGGTGTTATATTATCAGCCCCACTTTACAAATGAGGAAACTGAGACTGAGAGACTGGCTTGTCCAGGGCCAGACAGCGAGTGAGTATTTGGGGCAGGACTTGAACTCAGGTCTTCCTGAAGGTAGGTATGGAGTTTTGTCCACCTCAGCACTTATGTGTGTTGTTACTGCTGTTTGTCCTTCTGTTCTCCACGAAGACCCAGGAAAAGCTTTAGTTTAGAAAGGCCAAGGTTGGGACGGCTAGGTGGCACAGTGAGTAGAGCACCAGCCCTGGAGTCAAGAGGACCTGAGTTCAAATTCAGCCTCAGACACTTAACACTTACTAGCCGTGTGACCTTGGGCAAGTCACTTATTCCCAATTGCCCTGCCTTTCCCCCCCCAAAAAAGCAAAAAAAACAAAAAGGCCAAGGTCACCCACATGTCTTAGTAATGTAAAGGAGGAAGACAGAAGAGGGAGCTCTCAGGAAACAGCTTCAGTTTTTTCAGTGACATAGGAGGCAAGGCCCTCTCCTGAAAGGGCAGCAATACTGTGGGAGGTCTGAGGAGAGATATTTGGAAGCGTCGACAAGTGTGATAGTGATTTGTTGAGGAAGGTATAAAAAGACTACCTTGCAATAAGGGTCTAGTTGAGATCATATAACATAAAATTGTGGACATCTAGGTGCCATGGTGGGCAGAGCACCAGGCCTGGTGTTAGGAAGACCTGAGATCAAATCCAGACTCAGATATTTACTAGCTGTGTGACCGTGGGCAAATCACTTAACCCTGTTTGCCTCAGTTTCCTTATCTTTAAAAATGAACTGAAATGAAACGGCAAACCACCCAGTATTTTTGACAAGAAAACCCCAAACAGCGTCACAACATGTTGGACAAGACTGAAATGACTGAACAACAACAGATATAAAATTGTAATACATCCAATCAACGTGGTATTGTGATTTTTCTCTAGCTCTGTTAAGCACCCCTGAATAATAAACAAAGGGAGATGCTGCGAATATTGCAAGGTTGGGGTTTTCCAAGGGCATGTGGGCAAGGGATTCAAGCTTTAAGGAGGATGTAAACTTGAACAGGTTCACCAACAGTCCTAACTGGATAGAGAAGGTAAGACAGTGTGGCCAAAGAAAGGATGGTGACTTGAGAACTTTGGGGGAATTAACTCATTTGAGCCCCACAAACATCCCATGAGATAGGTGCTGTTACTGTCTCCATTTTACAGATGGGGAAATTGAGGCTGAGGGATTAGGTGCTGTCTTTCTTGAGGTGGAACAGGTACAAAGTATCCGAGGAGGCATTGGAATCCCTCACTCCAAATCTGCCACTCTAGCTACTATGTTCCACTTTCCTTCAAAACTCTAACCTGGTGCATCTTCCTACACAAAACCATTCCTGCCTTATTCAGTTTTAGAACTCTTCCTCTCACCCCCATTTTCTTTTATTTGTGTTTCATGTATACTTCATATTTGCCTGAACATGCTATTGCTGTGTTCCTTCCTTCCCTTCTCCCATCCATTAAAATACAAATTCCTGACAATAAGGCTTTGGTTTTTGTTGGGAGGGGGAGGTGCCTTCGCATCCCCATCACCTAACGCCATGCTTAGCACAGAGTAGCAAATGCTTATTGAGTTGAGTTGACTTTTAGCAGTTGGAGTCAAAGAACATAAATATATGATCTCAGAAACTCAAAATTGCCTGGGGAAATCATTTCCTTAATAACCAGTGTGGAGTTAGAGGAGACTATCTGGGGAAAGCACATGATAGGCGTTTAATAAATGCTTGTCACTTGATTTATGGTATTTCGTTAAAGACATAGAGGTGTAGGGAGGTGAGGACCTCTTTCCTCCAGGTTCCTATCAATTAGGTGTACAAAGCAGGAGCTGAAATCATCAGATCCTAGACTTTAAAGTCCGAAGTTACCTTAGAGGTCACTTCTTCTAACTCCTTTCTTGGAATAAATGAGGAAATTGAAACCTGGAGAGGTTAAATGACTTGCTTTCTTTCCTGGAACCTCCTAATTGGTCTCCCTGCTTCCTCTCTCTCTCTCTCTCTCTCTCTCTCTCCTCACCAAGCCATCCTCCTCACAGCTGGCACATTAATCTTCATGAGGAAGAGGTCAGAACATGTCGATCCTCCTGCTCCCAATCTCTCAGTGACTCCCCATTGCCTCTCAGATAAACTCCAAACTCATAAGCCTGCCATTTAAAGTCTTCTACAATATCCCCCAAACCTACCTCTCCAGCCTTCCCCATTCCTCCCCTCCATGCACTCTACCTCTGTAACTACATGACATTCCATGCTGTCACTCTGGCTTCCCCTGTGACTCAGTTGCTCTCTTTCTTCTTCTCCACCTTTCAGAATCCTTATTCTCCTTCAAGTCTCTTCCTCTATAAAGCCTTCATTAATGACACCAGTGATCAGTGCTTTCTCTTTCCTCAAAATGCCTTATATTACCTTACCTCCATACAAGGCATATCTCCCCTCTCCCCCAAGAGATTGCAAGCTTCCTAAAGGCAAGGACTGTTTTTCATTTTTATCTTTGTATCCCTACCTAGCCCATTTCCTTTTGTAATAGTGAGAGCTTACAAAATCTTTCTTGAATTGAATTCCCCAAGTATAACTAATCAACAAGTATTCATCAAATACCTGTGCCAGAAAGTGATAAAATGTTAGACTGTCAGCAAACCTTTATTAAGGGAATACGGCATCCCAAGACTCTGGCTTCCAATCAGTGACCAATAACAGCCCCCTCTATGGCTCATTGTGCAGGTTTTGATGGTTTAGAGGGGGTGTAAATATCAATTGTTTCCTGGGTTCTTCCCCTCTCAGAGTGAGATTTTTGTGATGGTAAATTAAGTCATCTTTTGTCACTACTCTTACCTAGTCCTTACTCATAGAATTGGCTTCGCCTCCAACAGACTGAGACCTGGGAAAAGACCTTAACTCAAAAAGCCAAGGTCACCCACTGCATCCTGGGCTGTCAACAGTAGTTTTGACTTTTGTCTTGTTGTTGGATTCCAAGCACTCTGGAGGAGAGAGCGAGGCTGATAATTTTGCACAACTCTGCTTCATTTAAAATCCAAGTCAAGACATCACCATCACAATTTCATTGGTCCTTTTCTAGAATGGAGAACAATGAATAATTCTGAACCAAGCACTGTACTAAGTGTTGAGGTAGGGGCTCTGCCCATCCAAAAAACTGTTGGGTTCCAAGAGGAACCAGAAACTTTAGAGAGAGCAAGATGGACTTTTGTAGGGTAAAGATGCTAATTACACAACCAAGATTTACATAGAATACAGGAATATAATTAATATTAAAAAGGCAGGAGTTTGTTAAGGGATTAGGTAATGGAGAAGGGGTCCTGTCTATAGTTCGGTGGCTAAACATTCTGTTTGTGCTACCCTCCAATTGACTAGCTATTCTGGCCCTGTGTGATCAAAATAGATAGGTATCATGGTCCTATCTTGGGCTAGATGGACTATGTGATTGTAGTTGAGTACAAGAACACACCTGTTTCTGTGGGAATGAGTCTGGGGGCAATGACTAGGTAGAGGTAGTGGCTGGGATCCCAACACATGGACACACCTTCTGTTGTGTGAAAACTATGAGTTCTTGGACATACCTGTTGTTCTAGTGAGCAGTGAGGCATATATGAAGAAGTCAGGATATTGGTGGGGCAAGGGGAGGAAGACAGGATGAAGGGGCTAGGTAGGTACAGTGGGGCCTATAATGAAGTTAGAATATTGGGGCTAGGGGCAGCTTTATTAGGACTCCATCACTAAGTGCTTCATAGTTGCTGTCCTCCTGGAGCTGATATTCTAAAGGAGAAAGACAGATAATTAAAGAAGTCTAAAGGGTACAGGGTAGATAAAGGTACCGTGTTCCAGAATGTATTAGGGGAAGTTCAGGTACAGCCTGGAGAGGAATGAAATTCTTTGGTGAGAATCACCTTCAGACCTTACAATACACTTTTAGGCTATCAGGAATAATTCTTCCAAAGGAGGAATTGAGCTCTGGATTTGAAAGGTAGAGGATTACAGTGTGTTGGGCACTAGAAACAGTCGAGGAAACCAGAGTTCAAATCCCAACTCAGAAACTTCCAAGCTGAGTGACGCTAGGAAGCCTTAATTTCCTCAAGAATTGATGGCTTCTATCAATATTCATTAGGAAAATTGGTCTATAATTTTCTTTCTCTGCTTTGGCTCTTTCTGGTTTAGGTATCAGCACCATATTTGTGTCATAAAAGAAATTTGGTAGGATGTTTCTAAGGTCCCTTCCAACTCTAAAACACTGATTCTAAGGAAGCCACTAAATATCACTCAGAGCCAAGTCTAGTGATGAGGAGGACACTGAAGCCTCATCTCCATTCTCCACCTTCTAATCTGTGAAATGGGATAGTGATAACTGCCTCATATCTCCCACTTTCCTCAGGGATGCTGCAAGGCTCAAATACTCCAGCGATAATTCGAGGATATCATAGGACATCCTCATTTTATGATCTCTTCTAATTCTATGAACCTTTGTGTTTTTATATAAATGCCATGATGGGGATGAAAGAAGGGACTAAACATTTATATCATGCCTACTATGTGCCTACTACTATACCATTATCATCTCATTTCATCTCCACAACATTTGAGAGGTAGATGCTGTGATTATCCCCATATTATAGTAAACAGGGGTTAAGTGACTTCACCTGGATCACATAGCTAGTCAGTGTCTGAGGCTAGATTTGGACTCCAGTCTTCCTGATTTTATATCAACTATGCCACTTAGCTTTAGAGAAATTCATAATTCCACACATTTTATAGTTAATAAGGCAGCCTGGTATAGTGGATAGAGTGCTGGAATGACTTAGAGTCAAGATAAACCTGGCTTCAAAGCCAGCCTCTGACACTGATTGTGTAACCATGGGTAAATCATTTCTTTGACCCTCAGTTTCCTAATCTATAAAATGGAGTTAACATTGCCTGTAGTACTTAGGTCCTAGTGTTATTGCTAGATGCAAATGACATAGCAGATTGTAAAACATTATTAAAATATCAGTTATTATTATGGCATAACTCTCCCTATTCTAATCCATCTTCCCCTCAGCAGCCAAAGGTATTTTCCTAAAGCATAGATCGGAATATGTCATTCTCCCACTCAGTAAATACCAGCGACTCTCTATTTACTCTATGATCAAATATAAAATCCTCTGCTTGACATTAAATCCCTTCCTTACCTGGCCCCTTCATACTTTTCTAGTGATCAGCACCACACTACCCAAATGTGGAATCATAGATTACAGCAAAAGGAGAAGTTTTGAATGCTGTGGATAAGTTCACTTACCTTGGCAGGATACTCTTTCTAGGAGTACACGTTGACTTCTGCAAGATTTTGGGTTACAAATTTTCTCCCCATGTCTCCCCTACCCCCACCCCAAGATAGCAAGCCTATTGAATACTCCTTCCCCCGATCTGTTCTCTCTTATGTCCTCCCCATCCCCCTCCTTACTTTCTTGGGCAAGATGGATTTCTATAACCCCATTGCCTATATATCTTATTTCCCGGCTGCATGTGAAAAAACAATTTTAACATTTGTTTTTAAAATTTTGATTTCTAGATTCTTTCCCTTCTTCCCTCCTCACTCACCCCCACTGGGAAGACAAGCAATTCAATATAGGTTATACATGTGTAGTTATGCAAAACATTTCCATAGTAGTTATATTGCAAAAGACTAACGATATTTCCCTCCATCCTATCCTGCCCCCTATTCATTCTATTTTCTCCTTTGACCACATTTGACCTTCCCTTTTCAAGAGTGTTTGCTTCTAACTACCCTCTCCCCAATCTGACCTCCCTTCTATCACCCCCCCTTTATCCCCTTCCCCCCTACTTTCCTTTAGGGTAAAATACCCAGTTGAGTGTGTAGGGGTACACATTGATTACAAGGTTAACACATGCATTGCCAGAACTAATTCAGTGTTTGGGGGCCTCCAAAGGAAAGTGTGTGGGAGGAGGTATTAGACTGCCTATCACACTGAAGGTCTACAGAACCATTGTGCTGACCTCAATGTTGTATTCCTGTGAAACTTGGACAGTATAATGGTGCCATGCCAGGAAACTGAATCACTTCCTTTTAATTGCCTTAGGAAGATTCTGAAGACCCCCTGGAAAGATTAGATACCAGACACTAAGGTCCTTTCTTGAACTAAACTGCCAAACATTCAAACTCTGCTTCAGAGAGCACAACTTCGATGGGCTGGCCACAAACTTACACTTGTCATAAAAAAAAAAAAAAACTATTTTATGGAGAACTCATACAGGGCAAGTGATCACATGGTGGTCAGAAGTGCTACAAGGACACTCTCAAGGTCTCTCTTAAGAACTGTGGGATTGATTTGTGACATGGAAGACAGGGGAAGAGGACTGCTCAGCATGGCGTGTCCACATCAGAGAAGGTGCTGTGCTCTATGAGCAAAGCAGACTTTAAGTAGCTTAAAAGAAATGTGTGATGCACAAATTTAGAGAATCCACCACAAATGTTCACATGAGCTATTTGTTCCATCAGCTACAGTCAGATACACTGTAACTTGACACTAACATAGTGATGTCATTTTGGTCCTCTTCAAGAATGAACCAACAACCAACCAAGTGATCTTACACTTTACTTCACTCCATGAATTCTAAAATAGAGTCACACTTGCCTATTGCTGTTCCATCTCCCATCCATTTCCCTTTGTCTTGGCTATCCTCCATTCCTGGAATGTTCTTCTTCCTCATCTCTACCTCTAATTTTCCTGGGTATCCTTTAAGACTCAGTCAAAATTCTACCTTTTTCTGTTCCCCTCCCACATCCAGCTACTAGTGCCTCTCCATGAGATTATCTTTCATCTAATCTATTTCTATATTGTATGCCCCTGCTAATGGTTATGTTTGTCTCCCCTGTTACACCTTAAGACCCTTGAAGGCAAAAATTGTTTTCACCTTTCTTTGTATCTCCAGCACTTCGGACAGTGCTTGAGGCATATGGTAGGTCTTAATAAATGTTTGACTGACTTATGTAAGTATTATTATTATATGCTCCTTGGCATGAAAAGTTCTGTAAGTTTGAGGGGGGTGCTTTTTTTGGAGGGGGAAGGCAGGGCAATTGGGGTTAAATGACTTGCCCAAGGTCACATGGCTAGTAAGTGTTATGTGTCTGAGGCTGGATTGAACTCAGGTCCTCCTGATTTCAGGGCCAGTGCTCTATTCACTGTGCCACCTAGCCACCCCAGGTTCTGTAAGTTCTTAGTCTTTTTTGTTGCAAGATTCCTTTGTCAATCTTGTAAAGCCAACAGCCTCCTTCCCATGATGATCTTTTAAAATTCATGATTAAAAGAAATACTAAATTTCAAGGGGAGTGGGTACCGTGGTTGTTCAGTTATGCCCAACTCTTCATGACCCTATTTGGGTATTTCTTAGCAGAGATACTGGAGTGGTTTGTCTTTTTGTCTTTTCCTCCTCTAGCTCATTTTACAGATGAGGAAACTGAGGGTTAAATGACTTGGTCAGGGTCACATAACTGCTTAGTGTCTAAGGCCAGATTTGAACTTACAAAACATGAGTCTTTTTGGATCCAGGTATAGCACTCTATCCATTGCACCACCTAGATGCCCTTAAATTTCAGTTATAGGTTCATAAAAATAAAGATGCCATTTTTTCCAGTCCAAGTTTATGGACTCCCTGAAATCTGTCCAAAGACTCCTTCTGTGGATCCTAGGTTGGCAACCTGTAGTATAATAGATAGCATTTTTATGTGTATGCAGTAAGTAATACAGTGACATAACTTTGCATATAGTTTACATATGCTTATATGGATATACTTTGTATCATCCAATAGAATGTAAGCAGCTAGAAGATAGCTTTGGTCTTTGCATCCCCAGTGCCCAGTATAAAGCATGCAATGTATAGCAGACACTTAATAAAGTACTGGCTGATTGATTGATTAAGGTTTGTGAAATGTGCTGCACACATTCTCATCTGACCCATACAGCAGCCCTATAAGGTAGCTACTATAAGCATTATTGTCCTTTTTTACAGATAAGGAAACAGAGGTAAAATGACTTGATCATGGGAACACGTCAAATCTCCACTTCTGTTTGGTATTTATGGTACAGAAATACATGTAACAGAGTCTTAAACTTGGAAGACACCCCCGTGGCCCCCTAGCCCAACCCAAGAATTGGATAAGAATGCCAACTATAACCTCCTCAACAAGCAATCAGCCAACCTCTGATTAAAGACCCTAAATGAGGGGAACCTACTACCTTCTGAAGGAAGAAAATTTGCATTTATTAAGTCCTCTTCTATGTCAGGCATTTGGGCCCATTCTGGGATAACTAGGGAATTATTATTGACATCCAGCCTTCTCTGAGGAGTCTATCCTTGCTCCCCTTCCCCCAAACTGCTAGTGGCTTCCCTCCCCACCTGTCATTTATGAATGTTTGTTCTCTTTATGTTTATTCCCACAGATACATTCATACATGTATACATAAGTTTTGTTCTGTTCAGTTGTGTCTGACTCTTTGTGATCCCATTTGAAGTTTTCATGGCAAAGATACTGGAATGGTTTGCCATTTCCTTCTACTGCTCATTTTACAGATGAGGAAACTGAGGCAAACAGGGTGAAGTGACTTGGCCTGGATCACACAACTAGTGAATGTCAGGATTTGAACTCAGGAGAATAAGTCTTCCTGATTCCACACCTAGTGCTCTATCCACCTTGCCACTGAGCTGGCCCTTTATTTACCTATATACACATACAATATTTTATATATGTATATAAATTACAGTAAATATATACTTAATAACAATATGTTAAGTATAATTTCTATATTAAATTTACATATATATTATATCATTTAACTTACATGTATACATATCATTTATAATTCCTCATTGGAATATAAACTCCTGGGGGGGGGGGGTGTAAGTGCTGTTTCATTTCATATTTCTTGGTATTTATATTCCCAGCACCTAATTCAGTGCCTGGCAAACAATAGGTGCTTAATAAATACTTGTTGATTGATTGGTTGGTTGACAGATCTATCAATCAAACATGAATTTACCCCTTTGCAAATTTCCCCTTTTGTTCCTGCCCCCCTCAACATAACTTCCCTCCGTGCCCATTTCACTGCTAGATGTACTCCAAAGGAAGAATGAGTCCCTCTGTTTTTGCTGCCTGAAGCCCAGGGCTCAGCTCTTGACTGCATTTTTCTGCTTCAGGGGAGTTGACAAGGATTTTTCGGGAGCAGAAAACAAGACCTTTCTGCTTGTTCAGTGAAGGCATAACATGACAGGTCTAACCTTCATCCTTCCCATCCTACCACCTAACAGAAATTTAGGGCCTTATTTCTTCTCAGAAAAGTGACTTCACTATCTATAGCCCTCTGACAAAGAAGAGAGAAGCCTGGATTTCAAACCTCTCTATTTCACCATCATCCAAGGTGGTAGCTTAGGTCTTGGCAGATGACCTTAATCCAAGAGACTTGTTAAACTAAGCCAGAGAACATGGGGCATCAGCTCTGACAGGTTGCTTTTAGGACCTACTACTCTATGTTTATGTCTATCAAAGCAGAAACAATGAAGGCATTAAGAAGATGTTGGCAGGGAAATCAGCTGGCAGAGAAATCAGAACCCAGAGAACAATCTACATTATGGCTGCAACAATTTAAATAAAATGCTTGTTTGGAGGTAGCCAGACTATGAGTAATTGAAAAAACTGTGATGGTCCTAGAGGAAAGATAAGGAAATGGGCTATTTTCCTCAAATCAGAGAGGCAGGGGATTCGTCATCACTGTTTCAGGTATTTCTGCATAATTGTTTTTCTTTTATTACAAAGGAAAGATTGATCTGAGAAGTGATACTCTAACAAGAGAGTCAGCTATAAGTGTAGCTAGGAAAAGCCTCCTTCAGAAAGTGGGTTTTGAGTTGAATCTTGAAGGATCCCAGAGTAATAAAGAGGTAGAGGTAATGGAGCAGAGCATTCTGGGAATAAGGGATAACAAAGAAAAGGAAGAGAGAGGAGACATAAAGTGACCTGCTTGAGAAAAATCAAGCAGACTAATGCAGCTGGATTGTAGTATATGGAGAAGAATTGAGTCTAAGAAGAATAGAAAGTTTAGAAGAGGTCTTGTAATAAAGGGCTTTAAATGCCAAATAGAGGAGTATATATTTTATCCTGGAGGCAATAGGAAGCCAGTTGAGAGAAGTCCTTATGAATGGAGAGAGGGGCATGTTCAAGAGATGCTGTAAGGGTAGAAATGACAAGTTCTGGCAATGGATTTGCTATGTACCATGATTGTAAGTGAGAAATTGAGATCAATGACAAGATTTCAAGCTTGGGTGTTTGGGAGGATGGAGGTGTGCTTGACAATAACAGGAACATTGAGAAGAGAGGAAGGCTCAGATGGGGTGGGAAGAAGATAAGAGGTCTGTTTTGGACACATTGAGTTTGAGGTGGGTATGGCTTAGACAAGAGGCTACTTCCAATTCTGAAATTCGGCAATGGGAAAATGCAGAACTCACTGTGTCCCAATCCTTGCGTTAACTTTCTATTTCATTCTATCCCCTAGTGAAATTGTCAAAACAGTCAACCTTTCCCCACTCCCAGACCCAAGTAATGAAGATCTAAACTGGCCCAAAACATCTTCTATATCTCCTCTGTTTAACAACTCCTCCAACAGCTTCTCCTTTTTAAGCAGGGGATACAGAAACTCTCTAGCAGGTACTTAAAAGCTCCCAGTTATGGTGGGACCAAACAATGGCCTTCAGTAACCTGGGGAGGTCACATCCTAATGAGGATATACATTAAATACTTGTTCTGGTGACAGAAGAGATACTCTCTCCAGTTTATTCAGAGAAAAAAAGTCTTCAGGTCCCTGTTTTCAAAACTATTTCTTTCATGCACTTCCTATCATGAATGTATTAAGAATTTCTGAGCCTTGTACATATATCTATACTGGGAAAAGTAGAGAAGAAAAGCCTCAAAGTTGGTCTAATGCTAATCTCCAGTCTTTGACCTTCTAGTGGACTGAGAAGTACATTGGGTCTGTTGGCAGAGATCATGAGTTTGAATCCTGATTTATTCTTGACTTTTGCCTTTGCTTGAGCTTCCCTTCATGCCCGGAATATATTCTCTCTTCCCCTCTGCCTCTTAGAATTCCTAGTTTTCCTTAAAGCTCGTCTTAGACGGTATCTCCTAAATGCGACCTTTCTGGCTCTCCCTAGCTGCTAATGCCTTTCTGCCTCCTACCCCCAAAAAAATGCCAGGGTAGCCAAGGGTTGGATTAGAACATTTCCTTGGGAGTGGAGGGGAAATGTATAGTCTCTGGTCCTTAGCATAAGGTCATGCACAACCAGGGACTCCTGGCTAGTCCCTTGATCCTGTGATGCACTGGAAAGGTTTGCGTCAAAAACTGGTCACTGAGCTACCAACTCTTTGGGCCATAATCAGCAAGGGGAAATGGTTTCTGATCTCTTTCAAGACAACCTCTTTGTTGGAACACAAGTAAAATCAAATCTCCCTTAGTAAAACCCCAGCCCCCTCTTCAGATTTGTGAAGCAGGAGAGGAAGAAAGGGTCACTGTCTCATCATCAGATTCAGTTCAAATACAGTCTCATTCATAGCTTACAGTCTGAATAATTTCCTGTCCTTACCCATCATTCTCCTCTATGCTTTTAAACTCCATCCTGATCCTCCCTTAAAAACTCCCCTAAAGCAGCCTGTCATGGTTCTTTCCTAGCAGTGACCCATTCAAGTCCATGATCAGGGCACCTAGGAACTCTAGGAAGTCTGCTCCAGAACAAATAAAGACCACTAAGAGTTGGTGAATTCTGACTTAGCATTAATAACCACTTCTGGATCCAGTGTACTGGGGCTCTTGCTCCTCTCCCTTCTCCACTATAGGAGGCTTTATGTAACTGATATAGGTGATCTGAGTTCAATAAAGGGGGAAGCCTTACCATCTAAAAGAAAGATTAGTCTCCCTTTTTTTGTACTCTCCTACTCATTACATCCCTCATTCCAGTTCTCTGGTGAAAATGTTATTAAGGCTTAGGTTTGCTCTCATGCCTAATGTTTCTCAAAACGTGGGTAGTGGAAAGGTGTTCAGCACATAATATGAATCAGTGAGTTTTTCTGTAAATAGTATTTCTTCCAATTACATGTAAAGGTAGTTTTCAACATTCATTTTTTATAGGATTCTGAGTTCCAAATTTTTCTCCCTACCTCCCTCCAATTGCCCCTCCCTAAGACAGTAAGCAATCTGAAATAGGTTATGCATGTGTGTTCATGTTAAACATATTTCCACATTAGTCATGTTGTGAAAGAATAAACAGAACAAAAGGGAGAAAACATTAAAAAGTGAAAATAGTATGCTTCAATCTGCATTCAGACTCCATAGTTCTTTCTCTGGATATGAATAGCATTTTCTATTATGAGGCTTTTAGAAATGTCTTGAATCATTGTATTGCAGAGAAAAGCTAAGTCTATCAAAGCTGGTAATCTCACGGTGTTCCTGTTACTGTGTACAATGTTCTTCTGGTTCTACTCTTTTCAATCAGCATCAGTTCATGTAAATCTTTCCAAGTTTTTCTGAAATCTACCTGCTCATCATTTCTTATAGCACAATAATATTACATCCATATACTACAACTTGCTCAACCATTCCCCAAATGATGAACATCCCCTCAATTACCAATTCTTTGCCACCACAAAAAGAGCTGCTATAAATATTTTTGTGCATGTAGGTCCTTTTCTCTTTTTTATGATCTCTTTGGAATATAGACCTAGTAGTGGTATTAATGTATCAAAGGGTTTTATAGTCCTTTGTATA
Organism: Pseudochirops corinnae; assembly: GCA_028646515.1. Taxonomy (NCBI): domain Eukaryota; kingdom Metazoa; phylum Chordata; class Mammalia; order Diprotodontia; family Pseudocheiridae; genus Pseudochirops; species Pseudochirops corinnae. The sequence goes on along the minus strand of CM053587.1, from coordinate 319,352,748 downwards.
TATTTCCAAATTGCTCTCCAGAATAGCTGAATCAGGTCACAACTCCACCAACAATGCATTAGTGTTCCAATTTTCCCACATCTTCTACAACATTTATCATTTCCCTTTTCTATTACATTAGCCAGCCTGATAGATGTAAGGTGGTAATTTAGAGTTGTTTTGATTTGCATTTCTCTTACCAATAGTGAACTAAAGCATTTTTTTCATATGACTATAGATACCATTAATTTATTCACCTGAAAACTGCCTGTTAATATCCTTTGACCATTTATCAATTGGGGAAATACTTGTATTCTCATAAATTTAATTCAGTTTTCTATATATTTGAGAAAAGAAACCTTTATAAAAAATATTTGCCGTAAAAATTGTTCCCCAGCTTCCTGGTTTCCTTCTAATCTTGGTTGCATGGGTTTTGTTTGTGCAAAAACTTTTTAATTTAATGTAATCAAAATTATCCATTTTGCATTTTGTAATGCTCTCTATCTCTTGTTTGGTCATAAATTCTTCCTTTCTCCATAGATCTGATAGGTAAACTATTCCTTGCTCTTCTAACTGACTTTTGGCACCACCCTTTATATCTAAATGAATCAGATTTAAGACATTTATCTCTTACCAACAATTTAAAAAATACATAACGTAATGCACATGTGTGCATTGACAGAAAGAAGAAGTACTGTTAGTATTCTGCTGGGGAGTTTAGACTTAAACCTCATCCAACTATAAAGCAGTTTTAGGAAATCCTGAATAGGCATGATATATTACACCTCAGTTTTGTACTGTCTCCCTCACAATAGATACCTTTTGACAAGCTGGATTGTATCCTCTTGTTGGTGGTTGATCATCTACTCCAAAAGGTGGAAAGTAATTCTTAGGGACTCCTCTATTTGCTGTCAATTAGCTCCTTCCAAAGTAGCCAAGATCTCTGAACCTCTCAAACTCAAAAGTGTCGTCCAAGCCTCGACACATCTATTTTAGGATCAATGCTTGCTCTCCCAAGAAAGACTTGCCTAGGCAGGACAAAAACATTAGTTGCTATGTGCTCATGGCCACATGGTAGCCAGAGAGGAAATAGGGTGAGTTTTCCTTCTTCCTATTCCTTACAGGAAGTTCCAGAACTACATAATACCACCTAGAGAGTCAAAGGAAGGGAGGACAATGGATGGTTTCCCCCTTTCACAAAAGTCCACTGAGTGGCTCATCATCTCAAAATGCCTAACCCCCTCAGCACTGAGTCACATACTTAGGGCAGTCAGAAGCAGGAAAGACAGCTCTGGACCTGCTTGATTCAACCCCACCACCACCACTATCACCCATCACCTACACTCACCCATACAGTTACACTAGATAACTTCTCCTACCAGAAGACAGGTACCTAGGACCTTTAAGGCTTCTGTGATCATGCCTCTATGAGAGAGGGAAAAGAAGGACTAAACACTGCATGTATTTTGTAAATGCTTTTATGTGGACATGGCTCTCCCCCAAGAGAACTTAACCTCCATGAGGGCAGGGACTATTTCATTTTTGTCATGAAACTTAGCCATAAGCTTGATAGGTCCTAGTACCTAAGACAGTGTTGTGTTCATAGTAAACAGTGCCTGGCATAAAGGAGAAGGTTTAATATATATTGATAGACTGACTGTGTGACCTTAAGCCAGTAACTTGCTGTGTCTGAGCCTCAATATCTTTATCTGTACAATAAAGGGGTTGGACTAGATGACCTCAAAGTTCCCTCCAACCTGAAATTCTGATAGCTGACATTCATATATGGGGCTTAGTGGTAAAAGTTTAGGTGGCTCTCTGAAAATGCAAGATAAATGTTTAAGTTTAGACTGCACTATTAACATTTTCTTCCTCACTTTTTGAAGTCCAAACAATCAACAAAGCAGTAAATCAAGCCTTAATTTGTAGCATTTTCTGATTTCTGAGAAGTAAATGCTCACACTGAACATTTAACAATCAGCCTCTCATTGGTTCCAGCATACCCTGGAAGGTTTAGAAAGAGCTTTACACATCTTATCTCATTTGAGTCTCAAAATAACACTGACAGGTAGGTCTTACATGTATTACCACATGCATTTTACAGAGAAGGAAACTGAAGTTCACCAAAGTTAAATAATTAACTCAGGATCACACAGCTTATAAGCCTTAGAGTGGGGTTCAATTTAGGTCCTCCTGACTCCAAATCCAGCCCCCTGCTCCCTATACCTACCACACTGCCTCTTGGTATCATGAGCCGATCTATAAAGCACTAACAAATCGTTGATCCTAAGATGGAAGGGTCCAGGTTTGCAGGACACCTTCTGAGTTCAAGAGTTCAGAGATCCTGGCTACTTCAGAAGGGGCTGATTGGCCACAAGTAGAGGAGCCCTTAGACTCCCTCACTCTTGGAGAAGATGACACCAAAAGAGGTCTCTCTGTTAATATTAGTCAGACTTCATCATTTCATGCCAGTCTTTTCTGTTGTACAATTTGGATATACAAAATGTTGACTCTTTGGTCACATATTTGGTTTTTTAGTCATTCATTTGAGAAAGGAGAATAATTTTTGCCTTATAGAAGGATGAAGACCAACCATTATCCTTTCCTTAAATGGCTTGGTGCAATGGAAAGAGAATTGCTCTGTCTGGGGTGTGAGGACCTGGATTCAAATTCCACCTCTGGTACATATTATTTGTGACCTTGAACTGTAGTTTCCTGATTTATAAAATATAGGTGCTTGCACTAGATGCTCGCTGAGGACCCTTCTGACATCTATGGATCTGTGATACTGTCTTGCTTAGCACCTGTGTGACCTTTAGGTAAGTCAATTCCCCTTGATGAGTGGAATATCCAATTCCTCATTTATAAAATAGTGGGATTGGGCTAAGGAATCTCTATGGCCCCCTCTAGGTTCAGCTATTTGAATTCTTTTTTTTTTTTTTAGGGGGGAAGACAGAGCAATTGGGGTTAAGTGACTTGCCCAAAGACACGAGGCTGGTAAGTGTTAAGTGTCTGAGGTCACATTTGAACTCAGATCCTCCTGACTGCAGGATCAGTGCTCTATTCATTGAGCTACCTAGCTGCCCTTATTTGAATTCTTTAAAACGCCTTTTAATTATGTAGTTCTGAGCACATTTATTGACAACATACCAAACCTTAATCCACTCTTGATCAAATGGGATAATATCTGTGAAGCTTTTATCACAGTGACTGACAACAGATTCCTAATAAAAGCTTATTCCCTTGATTAGATGAGAGAAATGTTGCAAGATGTAATTGTTGTGAAAGAATAGAACACCAGCCCTGGAGTCAGGAAAACCTGAGTTCAAATTCAACCTCAGACACTTAACACAAAAAACTAGCCATGTGACCTTGGGCAAGTCACTTAATCCCAATCGCCCTACCCTCCCGCTCCCAAAAAAGGCCAAAAAAAAAGAAAAAGAAAGACAAGGGGGAAAGAATGTTCACATTGGCTCCTGGAGTACCTACTTTAGCCCTTCTGGATTCACTAAGTGGATATCATTTAGGGGGCTATTCATTACCATTTGGGTTTTTTAATTATTAATTAATGTTTAGTTTTCAATATTAATTTCTACAAGATTTTGAGTCCTGAATTTTCTCCTCATCTCTCCCTTGCCCCCCACCCCAAGATGGCATCCTGATTACCTCTTCCCCCAGTCTTCCCTCCCTCCCATCATCCTCCCTCTTAGCCTCTTCCCCCTTACTTTCTTGTAGGGCAAGATAGATTTCTATACCCTATTGCCTGTATATCTTATTTCCCAGTTGCAGGTAACAACAATTTTTTTAACATTTGTTTTTAAAACTTTGAGTTCCAGATTCTCTCCTTTCTCCCCTTTTCACCCACCCCCATTGAGAAGATGAGCAAGTCAATATAGGTTATACACGTGTAGTTATGCAAAACATTTCCATAGTAGACATATTGTGAAAGATTAACTATATTTCCCTCCATCCTGTCCCACTTCCCATTTATTCTATTTTCACCTTTGACCCTGTCCTTTTTCAAAAGCGTTTGCTTCTGACTAGTCCCTCCCCCAATCTTCCCTCCCTTCTATCCTCCTCCCCCCATGCCCTTTCCCTCACTTTCCTGTAGGGTAAGATACCCAACTGAGTGTGTATGTTATTCCCGCCTTAAGTCAAATCTGATAAGAGTAAGGTTCACTCTCACCTCCTCCCTTCTCCCCCTCCATTGTGAAACCTTTTTCTTGCCTCTTTTATGTGAGATAATTTACCCTATTCTATCTTTCCCTTTCTCGTTCTCCCAATATTTTCTCTCTCTCTTCCACCCCTTAATATTATTTTTAAATATCATCCCTTCATATTCAACTCACCCTGTGCCATCTAGCTAGCTAGCTAGCTAGCTATCTACCTATCTATCCATCTATCCATCTGTCTATCTGTGTGTGTATGTATGTACTTCCTACAACTACCCTAATATTGAGAAAGGTCTCATGATTTACAGATATTATCTTTCCATGTAGAAATGTAAACAGTTCAATTTTAATAAGTCCCTTATGATTTCTCTGTCCTGTTTACCTTTTCATGCTTCTGTTGATTCTTGTACTTGAAAGTCAAATCTTCTATTCAGCTTTGGTTTTTCATCAAGAATCTTGAAAGTCCTCTATTTCATTGAACATCCATTTTTCCCCTGAAGGATTATACTCAGTTTTGCTGGGTAGGCAATTCTTGGTTTTAATCCTAGCTCCTCTGACCTCTAGAATATCATATTCCAAGCCCTTTGATCCCTTAATGTAGAAGCTGCTAGGTCTTGTGTTATCCTGACTGTATTTCTACAATATTCAAATTGTTTCTTTCTGACTGCTTGTAATATTCTCTCCTTGACCTGGGAACTCTGGAATTTGGCTATAATATTTCTAGGAGTTTTCCTTTGGCAATCACTTTCAAGAGGCCACTGTTAGATTCTTACAATTTCTATTTTGGTTCTAGACTATCAGTGAAGTTGTTTTTTTTTATGATTTCTATAAAGATGATGTCTAGATCTTTTTTTTGATCATGGCTTTCCAGTAGTCCAATAATTTTTAAATTATCTCTCCTGGATCTATTTTCCAGGTCAGTGGTTTATCCAATGAGATCTTTTACATTATCTTCTATTTTTTCATTCTTTTGGTTCTGTTTTATAATATCTTGATTTCTCATAAGGTCATTAGCTTCCATTTGCTCCATTCTAATTTTGAAGAAATTATTTTCCTCAATGAGCTTTTGGACCTCCTTTTCCAATTGGTCGATTTGATTTTAAAGGCATTCTTTTCTTCATTGGCTTTTGGGACCTGTTTTGCCATTTGGTTTAGTCTATTTTTTATGATATTATTTTCTTCAGTATTTTTGGGGGGGTCTCCTTTAGCAAGTTGTGGACTCAGTTTTCATGATTCTCATGTATCACTCTCATTTCTCTTCCCAATTTTTCCTCTACTTCTCTTACTTGATTTTCAAAATCCTTTTTGAGCTCCTCTATGACCTACAACCAGTTCATATTTTTCTTGGAGGTTTTTGATGTCAGAGCTTTGACTTTGCTGTCTTCTTCTGGTTCTATGTTTTGATCTTTTTCACCAAAGTAATATTCTATAGGTTTTTTTTATACTGTTCACTCACCTTTCCAGCAAATACTTGACTTTCTAACTCTTTGTCAAAGCAAGACTCTGCTTCCAGTGGGGGTGGAGGTGGATGCACTATTCCAGGGTTCAGTGGTTTTGTATCAGTCACTCAATTCCCCACTGTCTGTGGACGCAGAGCTCTAGAAGCAGCCATTGCTGCTGTTGCCACTACTGCCACTGCCACTGCCACTGCTACCTCTGGTCTGAAGTCAGACCACACTCCTCTCTCATGCAGGTCCCACAGAGTTCCTCTACTGACTTTCCACCCTGTACTTGGTGTTTGTGGGTTGAGAAGTCTGGAAACCATCACAGCTGCAGCAATTCAGTCCCCAAGGCCTGCTTAAGCCTGCCTGTGCCAGTGTGGATCATGCCAGACTGTGCCCCTCTCCCAACCCAGTAGTGATATACCCTTCCCATAAAACCTCTAGGCTGTCCTGGACAGGAGATGTGCCCCACTTGGTGGATTCTGCAACCTGTTTAGAGTCATTCCCCAGGCAACCAGAGTGGCCTGGGAGAGAGCCCAAGCAAGTCCTTGTTTCCACTCCACCATCTTGGTCCTGACAAATGTAATGAATTACCATTTGTAAACAATATCTCTAAATGAAGCCTGGAATTAACTTAAATTGAATTAAATTAAATCCTTTAAGAGTCATTTGAATGGTAAAGGGCTTCTGAAAGGTAAGGATTCATGTGAATATCCATTGTTTCTCTGGGGCAGACCTTGACCTTGGGCTGAATTTTCATACTGGAATCTGAGAGTTGGAATGAAGCTCAAATGTCATATGCTCCATCATATATTAGAAGCATAGGGTCATATGTGTTAGAGAGAAGGAAACTGAGGCTTATAGATTAAGTGATTTCCCCAGGATCATACAACTGCACAAGATTTTGGAAGCCATGCCCTTTTATTCTTCAGATCACCTATATAGGGTGTATGCGGTATTCAGGAGGACTAGCACCTCTGCTGTGAGGGCTTATCAAGTCATTTTCAGGGCTGCTCATCCATCCTGATTCACCCAATTCTCACCTGTGGTGCCAAGAAGCTGTAGCATATGCAGTTGCCATACCTGGCAAATGGTCTTGCAGGTGGGCTAAACCATGTTGTGGGAAACCAACAGACATCGAACTTGTCAGTGATCTAGGAAGATGTCTTTCCCAAACATGTGAAGACTTCTCCCAGCGGAAGAGACAGATGAGAACAATTTGTCCCAACAGCCATGAAGGTGGCTGATACAGGCACTGTGGAGGGCTTAGAGCTTGGTCCATCAAGGAAAGTCATCTACTGTATCCTGGGTCTGTCAGCCTGAATTTTGTCCTGCCACTGGACCTTGATTACTCTGGAAGACAGTGAGGCTGATGACTGTGCAACTCTGCCTCACTTAAATCCAATTCACTCATGGGTCAAGACATCACCCATGATGCTATCATCCTCTTCAGAAATGAAGGACAAACAACAACAACAACAGATTACCTAAGGTCACCATGCTAGTGTCAGAGACAGGATTCCAACAAAGGTCTCCTGCTTCTAAGCCTTTTCCTCTATACTACACTACCTTTGCACTAGTAACAATTTTTAAAAATTAATTTCATTGGTACAACCTATTGTTGATGAACCCCTGCTTTTCCTTCATGATTGCTGCTTCTCTTTCTAGGTGCCCATAAGCCATCCCTTTAATAATGCTTGTAAAGAAATTTGCAACAGGCCTGTAGTTTGAAGAGTCCACCATCTTCTCCTTTTTTGAAAAACAGTAATTCTTTTCCATTCAGTCCCTACATTTTTAGACACAGCTGTAGCTTCTAACGATACTCTTTAAAGGCAGCAGGTTGCCCTGTTACTTCTCAGTTGTCTTGACTGAACCCAAAGCAAGTTATGCAGCTTAATTAGCAGTTGGTTTAACACATTCCCTGATCACTACTACAAACCATTTGTTAGGAACAAACAACACATTTTAAGCTTCTCTCCTGTAGCTATAGGCCTCTGGAGGCTCTCAACTGGTTAAAAAAAGAACCTGCCGGGGTAAGACACAATTCCACACAAGATGGTCCATAGGACCTAGCCCACAGCATACTAGCCACTTCATTGAGTTCCAGACATGTTCCCAACATCTCCAAACAGATACTGGAGCATCCACAGCTATTAGGGGCCTCCTTGCTCACCGTGGTAGACACAAACTCCCCAACAGCCCAAAACAGGACCCTCAGTAGAGATTGTTAGACTAACTTTATTTGGTTAGCACTAAGGAGCCACTGAAGTTTCTGAGGAAAGGTGTGATAGCACTGGGAGCATGAAGGATGGAGAGGGAGAATGGAGGGCAGAAAGACTGTTCTAAGAACAGATGTTAGGAGACTACTATGTTAGACCAGGCAGGCGGCAATGAGGATCCAAAGTGAGCATCAAAATGCAGTTAGGTGGCAGGTGAAAAAGGACAACTCCCTGAAGCCCTGAATCTAAGGGAAATGGTTCCAGGAGTTCCTAGTTCTAGTCAGTCAGATAGTCAGTCAACAAATTTTAACTAAGAGCCTATTACACCCAGCACTGGTAATGCACTAAAGTGCTAAGGATGAGAAAAGTAAAAGATGCTCCCTATTCTCAAAAAGCTCACTCTTTGATGGGGAGACAAGATGCAAACTATTAGAATAAATTGGAGAAAATCACTGAAGGGAAAACAGTAGATTTAGGGGGAATTGAGAGATATTTAAACTAGAAAAAAAGGATTCTCCCAAAAGAGCACTGCATAAGGTGGGATCTTAGCTGGAACTGGAAAGAGACCAAGGAGGCCAGGAGCTGAAGCTGAGGAGGGAGAGCATGCCAGGCGTGGGGAACAGCCAGGGAAAGTGCCCAGAGTTCCAGATCTGTAAGACACGTGAAGGTGCTTTTTCTACCCTATGTCTAAAGATTGGTTATGGATCACGATGCCAGCAATAATGAGCCAAGTCAACCACAGAAGAAGGTGGGAAAATACTGCATTTGCAGTCAGAGAACCCACCACTTTTTGCTATGTGATCTTGGACAAGTCACTTTCCATTTATGAGCCTGAGTTTCCTAAGCTATAAAATTAGGATATTGAACTAGGTGATCTTTGATGCAAATCCCTTCTGATTGTATTGAGCTAGGTGGTGTGGTAGATAGATCACCTGGCCTGGAGTCAGGAAGACTCATCTTCCCGAGTTCAAATCTGGTCTCAGATTCTTACTAGCTGTGTGACCCTGGGCAAGTTACTTACTCCTGTTTGCCTCCATTTCCTCATCTGTAAAATGAGCTGGAGAAGGAAATGACAAACTGCTCCAGCATCTCTGCCAAGAAAACCCCAAAAGGGGTCACAAAGAGCTGAAAACCACTAAACAAAACTGCTCCATTCACTATTTAGGAAGATATGGGTAGAGTCCTGCCAGAAGGCAGAGAGATGGAAGAGATGAACCCTTATGTCCCTTAGTTTTTCCTGTTATTTAGTTTGGTAGGAAATTCCTCTCCATGTCTTTTTCAATGAAAATATCTTCCCTTATAATCATACTAATAATTGACATTTCTATCATACAAAATTGATTTCCCCAAACCATGCTATAAGGCAGCTATCAAGATCATCTATTTTACCAGGAAGAAACTTAACTTTAGAGAGGCTGTGACTCACCCAAGAGCACCGAGTTGTAATTAGCAAGACTTCAACATGGGGGTTGTGTGGAGGGTGGCAGCATGCTCCTATAATCCCATTTACTGAGAAGGCGGATCCCTTGGGGTTGGACTTCTGTAGGGGAGGCCAGTAAGGTAAGCTTGGCATCAATGTCCTGATCCCCAGTAGCCAAGGGCCACCCTGAGGAAGGTTACATAAGGAAGGGAAAATGGGCAAGTCAAAATCAGATAAGTCAAAGGTCCTAGGATGGTCAGTAGTGAGACTGGGCCTAGGAGGAGCCCCTGTACTGGGGGAGATGGGAGACCTAGTCTCATAAAGACAATACAATGCAAAACCAATGTCTTGACTCTAAATCCAGGGTCCTTCTGCTCCTATCACTACTCCAAAGAAAATAACAAGCATGCCTTGGAAGTGGATATTTACCAAGCAACCTGGCATCATAGGATACAAGCCTAGAGCTAAGGAAATGAGCTCAAATCCCACCTCGAACACTCCCTACCTATGTGACCCAGAAGAAGGTGCTATACCTTTCTGTGCCTACATTTCTTCTTCTTTAAAAGGGGATCAATAACACCTGTACCTAGGCATCACAGGGTTATTGTGATAAGATAGTAATAGATGAAAAGACCTCTACAAACTATTAAAAAATATAGAAGTGTCAATTATTACCATTATTCCAAGCCTTGGAGAGGCTCTTGGGTAATCCTCTTGGGCATCTATTCTGTTTACTCCCTAGGGGCACTGGGAGCTTCTGATAACTGGAATTCCCTAGAATGTAAGCTCCTCAAGGGCAGGAACTGTTTCATTCCTTATCTTTCTGCCCCCCCCCTCCCCCGTGCTTAGGACCTAGTAGGTACTTTTTAACTGCTCATGGCTCCTTTAATTTTGTCTTTGCATCCCCAGCTTTTAGTACAGTGCCTAGCACAAAGTAAGTGTTTAATACATACTTGTGGATTGCTTAATTCGTCGATTCATTGATTGATTCCTGGCATCCTGCCTACTGTTATTTAGAAATTTTATTTTTAATTAACACATTTAAGCTAGAAGAAAAGGATTCTCCCAATGGAGCACTCCTATAAAAACACATCACAAAGGTCACTATCAAATTGAATGATGGTGAAAACCCATTAACATTGTGGGTCCTTTGGTAGAATGGGAATCAAACCACTTGAGGTGAATAATGACCTCATTCATCTTTGCATATGGGGACCTCAAGGTTCACTCATGGTTCAGAGGGAAAAAGACTTCAATCTCAAACCTGCTGTTACCCACCTGTGTAACCCAGGACAGGACAATTCAGTCTTCTGTGCCTCAGTTTCCTCACCTGCAAAGTGAGGGAGTGGGACTAGACGGTCTCAGAGGTTCCTTCCAACTCTCACTGCATGATCCTATGACTTCTCCCAGGGGCATCTGTCTTTTAGGAGCAGATCTCTGAGGAGCCCCTATCTGCAATGAATATTTAGGCCTCTGCCCAGACAACATGACCACCACCTTCCCTCTCCCTTCTCCATTTCTGGGAGCTCTGTTTCACCAGGCAGATCAATTTTCAGTGGAAATTAAGACTAATTTTCTACTCCAGTGAATCATGATTACCCTAGGTATCCAAATGAGAAGCCTGTCCAAATGTCATTCAGGGAGATGGCTGTTCAGGGAATATCACTGAAGCTGGACTTGAGGATCCTGGCCCACGGGATCAGGATTTGGACCCACCTAGGGGGAGGAGAGGGTTATGTTTCCTTCCTCTTTGGTCAAGCCCTTCCCTCCTTCCATGAAGCTGTGGCCACTCCCCTCCACTGCTATCCTCACACATGTACATCTGGACTTTCCCCTGTTTCCAATGAAGCCAGTTAATAATGAAGCAAAAGGAGAGACAGGAAGCAAAAGGAGAGACCCTACCTTTCTCTTCTTTTCTCAGGAGGAACAAGACTGTTTACTTTAAAAAGGAAGATCTTTGAGAACAGGAATGATTTCATTTTTATTTCTGCATCCCTGAAGAAACGTTCCAATAATAGTGGTTGGAAAATCAGCCTTGGGGTGAGAAGAATACAGTTTCAAGTCCTATCTCTGACATGCTAGCTGTGTGACTCTTTACAAGCCCCTTAGCCTCTCAATGCCTCAGTCAACTCTCTAAGGCTGTAAGGTGCACTGGACAGCTGGTCATCTTCACCAGAAGAATCTTTTCTTACCAGAGATCTCCCTACACCAAGTCACAGACCAAGCCCATTTAAAAAAATACCAGTGCATTCCACAATGAAGGCATTTAATAAACACTTATCAAATTGAAGGATTGCAGAGAAGAATGTTGGCCCTCCAACCTCAATGGAACTGGGAGTTTCTCCATTCAATCCAATTCCCTTTAACAAATATGATAAATAGATAGAAAAGATGAATGGATAGATAGCTAATAATAGTAATAGTAGTAACAGTAGTACTAACAGTAATAATAATAGCATGTATATACTTCTTACTATGTGCCAGGCACTGTGCTAAGTGCTTTACAACTACTATTTCATTTGATCCTCAAGGGATCCTGGAAGGTAGGTGCTATTATTATGCCCATTTTATAAATGAGGCAAACATAGGGTAAGTGACTTGTACAGGGTCACACAGCTAGTCATTGTCTGAAGCAGGAATTTGAATTCAAGTCTTCCAGACTTAGGGTCTGGCTCAATATCTACTATATCACCTGGATGGATGGATGGATGGATGGATGGATGGATGAGTGGATGGATGGATGGATGGATAGATAGATGATAGATAAATAGATAGATAGATAGATAGATAGATAGATAGATAGATAGATAGATAGTTAGATGGATAGATGGATAGAAGGATGGATGAATGGAAGACAATCCCTAACCTCAAGGACTTGCATCCTCAACTCCCTCTCACCAGAATTTTGCATGCCCCCTTTGGGATGCCTCGCTCTGTTAGGTGAGCTCTTACCTTGCTTTTCCTGGAACCAGGCCTCCTGGTATATATCCATATCCTATGGACATATATAGGCTTATAGAAACTTTGATAGTATAATGGTTAAAGTGATAAACTTTAGAAAGAAAAACTGAGTTCAAATCCCATGTCAGACTCTTACTTACTGTGTGACCATGAGCAAATAACCAAACTTTTCTCAGCCTCAGCCTCTTCAGCTGTAAAACAAAGACAATAATCTCACCCACCCAAAGGTATACTAGAGCCATCTTTAACCCATTTACCAGAGCCTATAGTTAAATTTTCATTGTGAACATTTTACACTTCAGAAATCAACAAATGCTACAAAACAGACCTAACAAATCTTGACTTGAGAAAATGATGGAGAAAATGGTGGTAATATATATTGAACTTTTTCTGGGGAGCCAGTGATTGAACATTTACCTCTGGCACCTACCTCACAGGATTGTTAGGAGATTCAGATGAGATCACATGTGAAACACTCTGAAAACTTCAAAGCTCTAGTTAAATGCTAGCTATTGTTATTATTCTGCACACATGTAGAAATATAAAAAATAATTACAAGTTCACTTGGGTAAGGGAAGCATGAAGCCCTGATATAGGAGGAATCAACATGATGGTACTCAAGCTGAGTACTGAAGGAAGCTAGGAACAGTAGGAAACAGATGAGGAGAAAACTCCTTCTAAGCATGGGGTACAGTGATGAGTGAGTAAAGGGAAGCAATGTATAATGAGTTATAATGAGTAGAAAGATAGGTTGGGGATGGGTTGTGAGGGCTTCAAATGCTCAACAATAGAGTTCATAGGGAGTCAGTGGTGTTTATTGAGCAAGGGAGTTACATAGTTAAAACTAAGTTTGAGGAAAGTCACTTTGTAAGCTAGGTGGACAGTGAATTAGATTGGAAGGATACTTGAGGCAAGAAGACAAATTAGAAGATTACTGCAGTAGCCCTGGTAAGAGACAATAAGGACCTAGATAAGGGTGATGGCCCTGGGAGTGGAGAGAAGGAGCTAAATATGAGAAATGTTGCAGATCTGGAATCAGCAAGACTTGGCAACTGACTACATATTGGGGGGAGAAGAGAAGGAGAGCAAGGAATCAAAGATGATTCATGTCACATACATTTTATCTTTTGAACTGCATTTTTTAAAAACCCTCTTAGAGAGACATCAGTGTCTGAACCTGTCTAGCTCAGGGCATTATCCAGTTTTATGATTCAACCCTCTATCTTGCCCTATTGAGTCTAATGGTTATTGTCCTTGGTGGAGGATTAAATAAAAGTAAGAGAGATTCAACTTGATAAAAAAAAATCTGTTTTCTAGACAGTCTTTAATGTAGTATAATGGAAAGAGTATTAGATTGTGAATGAGGAGAGACTAGATTTCAAATCCTACTTCCCTAACTTTTACTACCTCAAAGGCAGCAAGGTAGTACAATGGGTAGGTTAGATTCAAGAAGATCTGATGTCAAATCGTACTGCAAACCTATCCTAAGTGTATGGCCCTGGGAAAGTCACTTCTCTAAATCTTAGGCTGTCGTCCCAGTCCAGCTCTCCTGCCTTGATTTGTTGTTGGTGCTTTTTGTAGGCTTAAGATTTCATCAGTACATAGAACTTCCAAAAGAAAAACTCCCTCTACCAACATAGGTTAGCACCTCCTCTGCTCTGAAAGATTGTAGCTAACTCATGATCTCACAGCTAATATTTTCTGAAGCTGCTTTAAATGACTCCATCTTTAATTATATCTAGCATTTTTATGGTGAGTGATAAATCACTATATACACTTTATCTCCTAGACAGTGAGAGCTAGAGAGACCTAAGATATCATCTAGTCCCACCACCCTCAAGTTTTATTTTGTTTTGTTTTGATAACTGAGGAAGAAACTAAGAGTCAGAAAATGTATTTGCCCAAGAAACAAAGTCTTTGAATGGCAGGGTTCAGGTCTCAAATCCAGGTCTTCTATTGTAGCATAAAGGAGTGAGTATGGGATTTGGAATCAGAAGACCAATGTTCTATTTCACTAGCTATATTGCCTTGGGCAAGTCACTTCCATGTTCTAGATCTTATTTCCCCCATTAAAATGAGTGAAGAAAGTAGATTGAATGACTTCAAAAGTCTCTCCCAGCTCTGAATCCTGTGACTGAAATTATCAAGGTCCTTTTCTCCTACCACATACATCCTCCTCCTTCTAAAAAAAAAAACCAAAACCAGGAGGTATGTGGTATAACTCTTATTAACCCCATTTCACAGATAAAAGAGTAAGGATGGATTATTGATTGAGTAAATCAATCAAGTCTCCCTACATCATTTAGAGCAAGTGATAAGGTGCCCTGATGTCTTAACAAGGTGGGAACAGGTCTCAATCAACCAATCAATCAAAAACCTTAGATTAAGTGTGAAAAGTCCTGGGATGAATCAGAATGATTTTGATAGGAAGAGTGTCTAACTTACTAAGAAAACTTAATTATACTCTATAGGTCTCCTAAAAATAGCAGAGTAGTATAAAACCCAAAGATAGAGAATTGGAATTGTGAGATATTTGAAGTGTGTGGCAGTAGAGAGAAAGGAATAGGGACATCCAGAAATAAGCTGGGAAGAATCAGTAAACCAGAGCAGCCAGAAAAAGGAAAAAGAACATATAGGAATGAGCTATGTCTAAGAAGGGAGATTTTTAAATAAGAACATTGGTCCTACAGGGACATCAAAGAAAAAGACTTATACCTACCTCTTCAAAGACTGAAAGAAATTCCAAAAAAGGTCTCCCTCCCTAGGCTCCTCTCCCAGCACCTATCAACAGACAGGATAATTTATCAAATTGCTCCTTTACCCAAACATCTCCAATAACCTGAATTTTTGTCTCAACTACAAAGAGGCTGAGAGTTAACTAGAGATAGATGTAAATATAAATTGGAACTAAGTAGAGATAGATATAAATGTTAATGGAAGCAAGGAGTCTAACTTCTACCTAAACATTAAGAATTTTCTAACTGGGGGCTCAGAACAATCGTGATTACGTAGTTAAGTTTTGCCTAAAAAAAATTCCTAAGGCAGTAGAGAAGGGTCATGGACTTGAAAGGGTCATTGTCCCATGGCTTAAAATTGGTTAATTATTGTAATAGGATATTACACAAATACCAAGACTGAGAAGGGGTAAGTGATTTAGAGGTACAATTATGTAGGAGAAAGAGCACTCCACTCAGAGTGGAGCCCTGGATTCAATGCAGTGACATGACCTTAGACAACTGAGTCTTATCTTCTTTCTTTTTCCCCTCCCTCTCAGGAAAAATTTCCTCATCTATAAAATGGGAGATAATAATATTCATATCACATATCTTACAGGTTTGCTAGAAGGGAGAAGAGCTTCGTAAATCCCTATAGAAATGGGAGATATTCTAGTTTAGAAGTAGCTGAGGTCATAGTAGAAGGCTGATCTCAGGGTCAGAAAGACCTAGGTTCAGGTTTCACCTTTAATAAAAGGTGATTGTGTGACCCTGGATGTGTCTCAGTGCCTCCCAGGCAGCTTTCTTAAGACTAAAACCTGTAGGGCAGTGGTTCTCAACCTGTGGGTTATGTTCAATTTGTAACAATGGAAATACATCCTGCCATATCAGATATTTACACTGCAATTCATAACTGTAGCAAAATTACAGTTATGAAGTAGCAACAAAAATAATTTTATGGTTGGGGGTCACCACAACATGAGGAATTGTATTAAAGGGTTGCAGCATTAGGAAGGTTGAGAACCACTGCAGTGTAGGGGAAGCTAGGTGGTGCAGTGAATAGAGCACCGGCCCTGGAGTCAGGAGGACTTGAGTTCAAATTTGGCCTCAGACACTTGATATACTTACTAGCTGTGTGACCTTGGGCAAGTCACTTAACCTCAATTGCCCTGCCTTTCTCCCTCCAAAAAAAAGACAAAAAAAAAAAAGACTAGAAGCTACAGAGATATTATGCAGCTGCATTGGCAGAGTACTCCTCTCTCATAATACTCAAACAAGAAAAAAATCAGTTTCAGACACTACCCTTGACCTCAAAAAAAAATTTTATATATATATATATATATACATACATACATACATATATAGCTTATATATTGATATATAACACATGTATATTTACATAATATATTTGTGTATGTATTTATATTAATTTATCATGTTTATATATCTATATGTAGATACATATACATACATATGTATATATATACATACCTATTCATATACATATCCATACACATACATATGATATAGATATCATGTGTGTGCTGTGTCTATGTGTGTGTGAATGATTTCCCCAGTCTCCAGTCCCCAGAGAAGAAGACTTATACCTACCTCTTCAGGGACTGAGAGAAATTCCAAGAAAAGTCTTCTCTTTCCCTAGTTTCCTCTCTCAGCAGCTGTCAACAGACAGGATAATATATCATACAGTGTCAGAAAGTTTAAAGGTCTAGACCCAAGTCTTGAATTCAGGTTTCCTGATTCCCAGCCTTATTAATCCAGAGCTTTTTCTATTGTGCTGTGTCTTTAAAAAATAGCAGGGCCAGACTTACTTGGCTAGACCTTTCCATACCCTGAAATCAATGGACACTAAGGGCTCTCAGCTGAGTTAAAGAGCAGCGTCTCTTGGTCTCACAACAGCCCTGACATTTCTGTCGTTCCTCTGGGAATGTTGCCAGAGCACTTATCCCCTTGAGGGGCCCAGTGGGCCTCAGGAAAACGCAGACACAAATTCATCTTATTTCAGGAATGATCTACCTGCACAGTCCCCAAGTTGTAATCATGTCAAAAGACTGTGAGGGGATTAGCATGGTGATCGATACATATGTATTCTGTCCAAACATCCGAAGTGCTATCCATGGAAAGAGGGCTTAAATTTGTAGTGCATGGCCCCAGAGGACAGAACCAGGCACAATGGGGGAAGGTACACAAAGGCAGATTTAAGGTTTGATCTAAGGCAAATCTTCCTAGCAATAAGAGCTGCCCAAAAGCAGAACTGTTGCCTTAGGAGGCAGTGAGTGCCCCTGCATAAGAGATCATAGGATTTTCTTCAGGCAGGGGCTAAAGGGTATTTCTGCTCTGGTGTAGATTGATATGTGACATAGAGAAAGGAGTAATGGATCTTACACCAGGGGAACTCTAAAGCTCTGTCCCATAACTAGATGCCCTCTAAGGTCACATTCAATTTGAGATTCTCTGAGATTCCAGGCTTAGCTATTATTCCCGTTCAGACTCCAGCTGATGCCACATATGATTTAGACTATTAAAGTTAAAAGGGACCCCTTTATTTTGCAGAGGAAGAAACTGAGGCCCAGAAAGGAGCAATAATTTGCCCATACAGCTATAGAGTAACAGAGGTAGAATTCAAACCCAGGTCTTTTGACTTTGTATCCAGTACCCTTTCCACTAAGGTAGGCTGCTACTGTTATAGCTCTATTGGGAATGGAGCAGTAGATGGGCCAGCCTGACAGACTGTTGCACAATTATGTGATATGTTTACAAGCAGTCAGTTTTGTCCTCCACCCAACAATAGATCAATAGATTTCAGACCAAAAAAAAAAAAAAAATCAGTGCCACCAACAAGGGCCCAGTTGTCCTGGTTCAAAGGATGAGCAAAGCAGGGCCAGAGGGTCCAAAGCTCACCCATCAGTGTGCCCAGAGGCTTGAGAGGTCAACTCCCTCCCTCATAGGAACGGATGACAAACCAGTACCCAAAAGACACACAGCTTCTCCACATGGAGCTGCTTTTCAGTAAAATGCAAACCTCCTGATAACAAAGGCTGTTATGTTTTTGTCTTTTTATTCCTAGCTTCCACTAAAATGCCTGGCATATTATAAATAGGTGATAGATAAACTTTTATTGATTGAATGTACAATGTAAGCTCCTTGGGGTGATGATTATTTTTTTCTTGCACCTAACTCAGTGTCTGGTACATAATCTGGTACTTGATAAAATAGATGATTGTTCGACTGAATTTAACTGACTAGAAAACACAACAGAGTGTACCATCTACCTGAAGCCATAGTCTTCTTTGTTCTCAAGGCTCCCAAGGTGGGGGTTGAGGGGAAAATGAGAATATATAGGGAGGACTATCCCAATACCTTCCTCAAAACCTTGACTTGCTCTCACTTAAAGACTGAGCCGAGCCATAACTAGGGCAGGGCAAACTGGAATTTCTCTCAGGTCACTAAAACTTAGACAGTAAAACACTTCATATTCTTTCTATTACCCCATCATAGCCCTTATAATTACCCCCATGGGGCCTATCTCAGGATTCTGCACACTACAAATGTTCAGTAAGTGTTTAGAGTTAGTAAGTGCTTGGTTAATCTTCAAAGTCAAAGTCAAACACAGCAGCTGCTTCTCTGCCCACACTGACAGGCAGATCTTCAGAGAAACGTTATGGTGCAGTCTGGTCTACAGCTGTAGCTGTATTCATATCAGGTGCAAAGCCCAGAACCAAAAGCAAGGTAAGGCAGGGAAATCATTATAACTCAGAGGAAGCTTGCATGAAACTGAGAAGACAGGACATGCCAATGGGAGAAAAGATATGATTAAGCAAGCCAGTATAAATTCTCATGGAGAAAACTAGACTTTCAAAAGTGTGGCAGGAATAGAATTGTGGAATCCAATTGAATTTAATCAGGGAAGGCAGATGACTGTGAATGCTGGAGCAAAGTTATCCTGTGACCCACTTAAACTACCTAGGTCTCAGTTTGCTCATCTGTAAAATGAGAGGGTTGACCCTTTGAGGTCCCATGACCTCTAAAGGTCCCTTCTAGCTATAAGTCTGTGAGCCTATGAAAAACAAGGGCAGCCCCAATGACCACCCTCCCAGGGTATGCCAGCCTTACTGGGCCCCCTCTCCTGGGGCTAATTTGGGGCTGCCTGCTCTAAAAGAGTGTCACAGGTGATCCCATTTCTTTGTGATGATGCAGTCGTCTCTTTGTTAGGCCACCCTTTCCTCCCCAGCATCAAAGCAGGGCTGGATCAGTCCAGGTTCTATTTATATAATTATCAGGATATAATTCAGGGGCAAGGGCACATCTGCACAGAGGGCTGCTGCTGTTTCTGCTCCCACCACTGTATAATTTGCAGAGTTCCTGCCAAGAATGCTGAATGGCCATGCTCAAATCTTATAAATAATTTTCACATCTCTGCCATTCTAGCTCGATACAGAGCAGTTACTCTTCTCCTGAGGTGCATTTTGGGGCTTTCAACAGTCAGACCCACCTGAGCATTTAGGAAACTTGTTTTGTTGCTATCATTGTTTGGTTTTCCAAATCACCTTCCATCAAATCTCCTTTGGATTCATTAACATAGCTATGGTCCAGCCTGGATCTTCTCTTCTCTAGGATGAACACCCCAACTCATTCAATCAATGCTCCAATGGCATGGACCCTTCACTATCCTCACTCTCATCCCTTACATGAGAAGGGACACTGGAGTCCCAAGCAGACCTCACTTTAAGCAAACCAAGAGGATAAAGAAGGGGAAGGGAGTGAGCATTTATTTAGTGCTTGCTATATACTGGGCACTATGCTAAGTGAGATAGACCAAGGATTTCATTGGTTGAGAGAATTCCCAGAGGGGAAAACTCTCTTTACTGGTGCAGGGCTATATTTTCTATGCAAATTGCTATTCTTAAAGAGTTAACTTAAGAAGTTAACTGACTTACCCAGGGTCACACAGAGAGTATATATCAGAAGTGGGACTTGAATGAGGGTCTTCTTGGTTCCAAGAGCCATTGTCCATCTACAACATCAGAGGTATCAAACACACCACACCAAGCTACAAGTGCTTTCAACATTCTCAAGTGTGCATTTAGCCAGATTCAAACTATCTTATTTTAATATATTGATATATTAATTATATATATATATATGTGTATATATATATGTGTATATATATATATATATATAAACAGGTAATTTTTGAGGTCAATATGTGGCCTGCAGAGAGCCTTATGTATGGCTGAGTGGCTAGCACAACACAACACAACACACAACAGATAGAGCACTGGGCCTAACCTGAGTTCAAATCTGGCCTCAGATACTTCCTAGCTGTGTGACCCTGGCCAAGTCATTTAACCCTGTTTTCCTTCAATATTCTCCACTGTAAAATGAGTTGGAGAAGGAAATGACAAATCACTCCAGTATCTCTGCCAAGAAAACCCCAAATGGGGTCACAAAAAGTCAGATATGACTAAACTGAACAACAATAACAACATATTTGTGATTGAATCTGACAACACTAAACTATATAATGCCTCCTCTCTGAGAAAATCAAGTATGTGAAAATCCAAGCTTCCCAGACAGATCAATCTTGAAGAGGCTGAGAATTGTGCATAGTGTCATATACAAAGGGCTGGACTTGGGAGTCCCAAGGGCTTGGACTCAGCTCCAGACGCTAAGATTTCCTAGCTGTGTGATCCTAAACAAGCTTGTTAAGCCTCTCTGAGCCTCAACTTCCTCATCTGCAAGATGGGAGCAGTAATACCTGTAGTACCATTAGAATCCCTCCTTTCCTCCAAAGCTCAGCTCAGACTCCCTCTTCTATATGAAATCATTTCTGGTTTTTCCAGCTGCTAGTACCTTCCTTTAATAATTGCCTTGTATATGTTATGAACTTACATATATTGTGTAAATTTATACATTTGTACATTCATGTACATTACATAGGTTGTTTTGGTGATTTTTCAGTTGGGTCTGAGGCTGGATTTGAACTCAGGAATTCCTCACTCAAGACCCAGCGCCCTATCCACTGCACCACCTCACTGCCTAATATTATATATACAAATATGTATGGGAGAAGGGCACGAGTATTTTACTAAGTACCTACTATGTATCAGTCACTGTGCTGAGCACTTCACAAATATTACAGAATTTGATCCTCTCAACCATCCTGGTAGGCAGGTGCTCGTCTTAGCATAATTTCTCAATTGAGGAATCTAAAGCAAACAGAGGTTAAATGACTTGTTCAAGATCACACAAGTTAGTGTCTGAGACTAGATTTGAACTCAGATCTTTCTGCCTCTGAGTCCAGAGCTCAATCTACTGTACCAACTAGCTGCCTCAGTGAAAAGATTTTCTCAGGTCCCTCCCAGTTTTAAATTAGACTAGATAATACGTGCAAATTTTACAAATCTTAAAATGCTTTATAAATACTAGCTATTATCATTATTATCATTCAGTCTTCCTCCAATCTTACATAATTCATTACCTCCTAGTGCAGACTGCTTTACTGGACAGCTCTAAATTTTAAGTTTTCCTCGTATTAAGTGAATATTTATCTCCCTTTTATATTTCCCTACAGCTCTTCTAGAGCTAAAAAATAAGTCCAAGCCCTATTCCAGGCGATGACCCAATTCATGTCAACCCTGAGTTGTCTCTTCTCCAGTCTAAATATCCCTATTTCTTTCATCCATTCCTCAGATGGCATGGATACAAGCCTGCCTTCCTCTATTTTCATTCTTTCTTGGGCCATCTCCCACTTGTCAACATTGTATCAAAAAATATGACATTCGGGACTGAACACAAAACACTACATGTGGTTGAAGACCATGACAGAAGAGAGTGGCACTATTGACTCCCTTGTTCCAAGTATTAAATTTTGATTAATGCAAGCCTAGTAACAAGTTAGCTTTTTTTAGCACACTATTGACTCAATTGACACTTGTAACCAGCCTCCCTGGCCCCAGATGTTTTCTGTATGAGCTGCTGTCCAGTTACATCCTCTCCTCCCCCACCCACCCCATCTTGGGTTGAAAGACTATGAATGAACAAAGTAGGGAGATGGGAGGGAGAGAAGGGGAATGTGATTATGTCAGAAGGAGAAAACAGGATAGCTTTAGATCTAGAAATGCTCTTAGAAGCTGTCTGATCTAGAAACCCCCTCATTTTATAAATGAGAAAATTGGGATCCAGAGAGATTAAAGGAATTACCCAGCATCAGCAAGGTGGTCTATGACTGATTAATTGATTCTTATATAGGGTTAGGATAAATGTTAAATTGAAAACAATACTTGGCAGAATTGCCCAAGTTTATATAGGGAGTTAGTAGCAGAACAGGATTCAAACTTAGATTCTTTAACTCCAAATCCAGTCCAATTCCACTGCCCCATGCTGCCCTGTTCTCTCTCTCCTCATCTGCCCACAAGATGGAAAATTATTTTAGCCTTCCTCAGTATAAACCAGTATTTGACAGATAATGAATGATTCCCCCCAGTAACTGGAAACACATTTCATTTTAGAGTCCAAGTGAGCAATTTTGCAGTAGTTGGTATATTCTTCTGGTTTTCTTTCTTTCTGTTTAAACACCCTGTGTTAACGACCATTTGTCAAAATTTGCAAGCATTTAGCTTCCCATCTTCTGCAGTCATCAATCTGGGCTGTGTTAATAAGCTCTGCCTTGGAAAAGAAGGTAGCAAGGAAAATAATTTGTGGAATGATTTTTGCTTACTAACTTTCTTAGGATGGAAATCGTGTCGGGGCATGAGTTATATGCCAATAAAGCAAAAGGCTGGAAGATATTTCCAGTCACATCGAGGAGGGAAACAATTTGAATGCCATGAAATATGGGTGAGGTATGTGGGGGGAGGACCCCTGCCTAGCCCCCTCTGGGAGAGGCAAATGACAGGTGCATTTCAAGAGCTGACAGGAGGGCACCAGATGTACAAGTTCATCATGGTTTCAGAAATATTTATTAAATTTAATGCATTTATTAAGGACCCCCTATGTACAAGGCACTGCACTAAAGGTAGGAGATACAAAGACAAAAAAAAATCCCAGTCCTCATTGTCCTTCTCTTCCCTTGGGTTCCTTATGTCTATTGCAAGTCATTGACATCACCTTCCTGATGTCATGGTTTTCTTCAAAAACAAAGGACAAACAACAATCCTCTCCTCCCCTCCTACCCCTCCTATCCCTCTCTCCACATAGAAAATCATACCTTTACCTACAGGTGCTCTGCCCAAAGGAATATAAGTCACTGAAACTTGTGAGATATCTTGGGGTTTATGAGCCAGGTTTTTTTTTTTTATGACTATGTCTGAAACCCAAATCACTCAGGCTCTCATTAATTGGCCGACAATAAGTCCCAGCCCAAGCTTCACTTGGTTATCGTTCAGGTTTTGAGGGCTCAGAGTGAGTCTAAACAGCAATTATTTCTGTTCTGGCCAGAAACTCTATAGGTCTTCCCCTCCCAAATTAATTTTTTTTTTAACTAGGTAAAAGAGACTGTTCTTTGCCTCATTTCTTATCTAACCTTAATCACTGAATGGGCATTGCCTCAGACAAACTGAGACCTGGGAAAGTCCTTAGCTTAAACAGGTCAAGGTCCCCCACTGCATCCAATTGTCCTGATCTATATGTATATCTCACTGATGGATCCAGATGGCTCTGGAGGAGAGTGTGAGGCTGGTGTCTTTGCACAGTCCTCCCTCACTTAAATCCAACTCACTTGCAAGTCATGATGTCACCTCCCTGATGCCACAGGACAAAGAGCAACAACAATTGTGCCTACAACCCCCATTAAGTTTTTGTGCTTATTCTGAACGAACTCCACTTGCACAAGATCGTGGATTTAGAACTAGGCAGTGGAGGAAGAGGGATATGACATCTATCCTCAAGTATCCGAAGGGCTGTCATATGGAAAAGTATGCTTTTTGGGGGGCACATGTTGTATACTTCAGATACAAGTGCAAAAAATAGAACAATTCCTACTCCCAAGGAACTTGCAACCTAATGAGGGAGACAAGTACATGTATAACACATATTTTTACAAAGTAACTGTTAAGTGCGAGGCAATTTGGGAGAGGAGGCGCTAATAGTTGGTGGAGCAGAGATTAGAAAAAGCTTCCTTTTTTTTGTTTTTTGTAGGGGGGAGGCAGGGCAATTGGGGTTAAGTGACTTGCCCAAGGTTACACAGCTAGTACATGTTAAGTAGTTAAGTATATGTTAAGTAGCTAGTACATGTTAAGTCTGAGGCAGGATTTGAACTCAGGTCCTCCTGACTCCAGGACTGGTGCTCTATTCACCTAGACACCCCTAGAAAAGACTTTTTAAAAGCCAGATTTTAAAGGGGGGAGACGGATTCTATGGGGTGGAGGTAAGTAGAGAGAACATTCTAGGCATGGCAGATGACCATCACAAAGGCACAGAGATGAGAGACGGAAGGTCACAACTGATGAACAAAGGCACAGAGTTGGGGAATGGGAGTAATGTTCAATGAGGCTAAAAAGATGGGTTGGAGACAGGTTATGAAAGTCTTTAAAAGCTGAACAGCAGAGTTTATATTTGATTCAAGAGGCAACAGGAAGCGATGGGAGTCGGCTGGGTGGGGGAGCCACAAGGTCAGATGTATGCTTAAGGAAAACCAGTTTGGAAACTGTGTGGGATGCACTGGAATAATGAAAGACTTGAGGCAATGAAACCAATGAGAAGGTTATTGTGATAATCTATGCAAAAAGTGATGAAGGTCTGGACTAAGGTATGGCTATGTGAATGGAAAGAAAGTATAAGATGCAAGAGATACTGGGAGGGCAAAAAAATTGAAGATTTAACAACTGGTTAGATATATGGGATAAGAAAGAGGGAGGAGTCTAGAAAACTGATGAGATTATGAACCTGAGACATTGGAAAGATGGCAGTGCCTACAAGAGAAGTAATAATGATAACCAACATTTGCATAGCACTTTAAGGTTTGAAAAACTCTTTATTATTCCATCTGATTATTTATTATCATCATCATATCTCTGATTAAAGCCTTCCATAACCTGTCCCTTCCTACCTTTCCAGTCCACTTACATCTCTCTCCTGACACTTATTCTTTGATCCAGTGACACTGACCTCCTGACTTTTCCATGAACAAAATACTCTATCTCTTGGTTCGAGGCATTCTCTCTGGCTGTCACTCACCCCTGGAACATTCTCCCTCCTCCACTCTGACTACTGACTTCCCTGACTTTTTTTAAGGCCCAGCTAAAATCCCATCTTTAACAAGGAGTCTTCTGCAACCCCTCTTAATTCCAATGCCTTTCCTCTCTTAATCATTTCATATTTATCTTGTATGGAGCTTGCCTTGTTTATATCTCTTTGCATGTTATCTCCCCTGCTAGATTGCAAGTTCCTTGAGGCCAGGGATGTCTTTTGCCTCAGTGATTAGCTCAGTGCCTGGCACATAGTAAATGCCAAATAAATGCTTTGAATTAAATTGAGTGACTTGCCCAGGGTCACATACTTTGAACACAGGTTCAAAGTCCCACACACTATTCTCTGTGCCACCTAATTGCCTCAAAATAAATTCAGAAGAAGAAAAGCTTAGAGGAAAAGATAAGCCCAGTTTTAGGCAGTGCAAAAATCACTATACTTGGAGTTTGCAGCTCGGGGCTCGAATCTAATTTTGCTACTTCTTATATGTCCCTGGATAGGTCACTTCACTCCTCTCAGCCTCAGTTCCTCACCTGTAAAATGGGAAGATTGGCCTAGAAGCATCTAAACTACCTTCTACCTCTAAAATCTATGATCCCATGATCCTCTTTCCCTGCCCAGCATCACCAGTGGACATCACCAGACAATAAACTTAAGCTAAACCAAAGTAGGAATGCCCACCTACCACAAAGAAACCACAATTCATCTTAATGATAAATGGTTTAGGGATCATCCACGCTATGCTTTCTTCCATGTTCAGATAATTGAGAGCTAAATATGATGGTTTTCAGCGCTTTTTCCCCCTGTGGATTTAATTATCACTGAAAAGTTGTGAGATTCTGACCTGTAGCAGGCAGCTGAGCAGAGGATCCATAATTAGTCCAAAAACACAGGGGACCTAAGTTTCCACTGTACCAGTGGTGACAAGCTGCTATGACCTTATTAGTTGGTGACAAATTGAATTGCCCTCTCTTTCCATCATGAGTCATCAGGAAGCAAGAACATAGAACAGTTTATTGCAGACTTTGAAGTTCCCTCTATCAAGTTTATTCTTTATTCCTGTCCTAGAGTCCTACTGACATGGCAAAGCCATAATATCATCATTTTGTAGAAAGGCATAGTTGGAACTAGGGTGGGACAGTCAGGATGGTTGAAAGGAAATGGGAATATCTAGCTTTGAGAAAAGAAGACTTGGGGTTTGGTGGTGAGAAATCCCTTCAAGTACTTTCTGGTCTGCCCCATACAAGAAAGATTAGACTTGTTTTGTTTGATCTCAGAGAACAGAAATGGAAGCAATGGGTAGAAGTTATAAAGAGGTGAACTGAGGCTCAATTTAAGTAAAAATTTCCTAACAATTATAGCTGCTTTAAAGTGGAAATGATTTTCCCCCACTGGAAGTCATTCAGCAAAGACAGGATATGGAGTTGGGAATATCACAGGGGGAGATTCTTTCTCTGGCATGAATTGGACTGGATAGTTTATGAGCTCCTTTCTAACCCTGACACGCTGTAATCTTATGCTAGTAGACTCTAAGCTCTTTGAAGCTTGGGAATGTCTCATATTTCCATGTGTATCTTCCGTGTCTATATTATATGCTCATGCTTTTTGATCAATTGACATCACATAACCTCTCTGGGATTCTATTCTTCTGTTCCTCCCCACCACCATTTAATACTGTTGAGCACCCTCTCCTCCTGGACATTCTCTCTCCTCTAGGGTTTAAAGACATTTTCTTTCTCTTGGTTCTTCTCCTAGCCATCTTACCAGTCATCCTCAGTCTGCTTTGCTGGATTTTCATCCATGCCATACCCACTAACCATGGTGTTTCCCAAGGCTATTTTCTGGCACCTTTTCTCTTTTCGTCTATCTCAGTTGGGAATCTCATCGGCTCCCTTGGAGATCAGTTGTTTTCTCTATATAGATGATTCCTTAGTCTCTCTGTAGAGCTCCAATCCCACATAACCAACTGATTTTTGAACCTCTTGAACTATGTTCCCATTGTTCAGTCATTTTTCAGTCATGTCTCTTTGTGACCTCATTGGGGTTTTCTTGGTAGAGATACTAGAGTGGTTTGCCATTTCCTTCTCATTTTACAGATGAGGAAACTAAGGCAAACAGGGTTAAAATGACTTGCCCACAGTCACACAGCTAGGAAGTATCTGAGGCTGGATTTGAACTCAAAAAGATGAGTCTTCCTGACTCTAGACCAAGCATTCTATCCACTGCACCACCTAGCTGTCCCAATGTTCCCATAAGCGTCTCAAACTCAACAAGTCCAAAACAAAATTCATCACTTTTCCCCAAAACCTTACCTTTTTCTGAATTTCCTTATTACTGTCAAGAGCACTACCATTCTTTCCATCACCCATATACAAACCTCAGTGTCATCCTCAACTCCTCACTCTCACTTACTTCCCATAGGCCATCTGTTGTCATAATTAGTCATTTCTCTCTTCACATGTCTTATACACTCCCTTCTTTCCATTCATTCAACTACCACCCTAGTTCAGGCGTCATCATCTCTACACTGAACTATTGCAATAGCCTTCCAATTGGTCTCCATGTCTCATCTGTTCCTATTCCAATTCAACCTTCATTCATCTGCCAAAGTGTGGGTCTAACCATGTAATGCCTCAATCCTGGAGTGAACCCCCTCTTCACTGCCACCTCTTAGCTTCTCTGGATTTCTTCAAGTATCAACTCAAATACCAATTTTTCCAGGCCCCCCAGCTTCTAGTGTCTCCCCTTCTGAGATAACTTCCCATTTTTCCTGTTTGTATCTTGTATACATCTAAGCATTTAGATATTGTCTCCCCCGCACATTAGACTATGAGTTTCTTAGGACAGAAACTAGTTTTGCTTTGCTTTGCCTGACATAAATGCCAGGCACAGTGCCTGGCATATGCAGATGCTTTGGCATCCCATGATTCTTTTGTCTACGTGTCCTTCTTCTGATAGTTTAATCTCTTCTGAAGGGTCTCCCCTTTCCACAGCCCATCATGCCCCTCCATGGCATGCCATATCTACTTCTCTCATGAGAAGACAACTTTTACCACATGGCTTCTTTTTATTCCCATTCTAATGGTCTCCTCTTCCTGATTAGAGCAAAAGGGAACATCCACTCAATTAATAAACATGTGTGGAGCACCTGCTCTGTGCTGAGCACTGTTTGATGTTAAGGATACAAAGACAAAAATCGACAAGTCCAGCCTCAGGGAGCTTACACTCTACTTTCTTACACTGCCGAACAAAACAATCCAATCCCTCTTCCATGTGTTTTGAGTGAAGACAGTGTTCCCCTGAGACTGCATTTGTTATATATGTTCCCAGCTAAGTAAATATGATTAAATTATACTAAGCAAATAACAATCAGTGAGCATTTATTAAGCACCTACTTGATTGGCATTAGAAACACAAAGACAAAAATGACACTTTCTCTGCCCTAAAGAAACTTCCATTCTGTCAGAGAAGACAGCGTGCATACATATGAACATCATACAAAGAAAATACAAGGCACTTCTCCAGAGCTAGGACAAGAACTCCAGTGAGGACAGCCTGCTGACCATCCTTGAGTTAAGCTTTTTAATAAGAGGGTTTAAATGTACACCTTCCCTACCACAGCCACTCCAGGGCAGAAATGGAAAAAAAAAAAAAAAAAAGAATTTATTAAGTACCATGTACCTTAGCACTGTGCTACAGACTTTACAAATATTGTCTCTCCTTGCATACCTCTGCTGACACTCAAACCCTGGAATCATGAGACGACAGAGTAAACTAAGTAAACTCCAGCAGCAGCAGCCACTGAAATAACCACCGTTCCCTGAACAGCAATTATCAAGCATTTCTACAGCCATCAGGGCTCACAGGACTGAGCAGAGTTCCTCTTTGTCAAGGTTGACACAAAAGTTTTCCTCTTGGCTTAGTGTCTACACTGACAGGCTAATTTGACTTGTTGTAAATGACTCCTCCTTCATCCTGAGCTACTCCCATCTCTCCTCCCTCCTCTGCCCTCACTTTTTCGGACTTGCTAGGCTGGCAGAATCTCAAACAGGTGATGTCTTTAGTTGGCCAGTTTTTCTTTCTAGGGAAATTCCTCCACAAGGAATGGGCACTAGAGGTGAGGTTTCATTTCTTCATCCACTCACATGTCATGGACCACATACCTAGCACTCTACCAGGCACCAGAAGTCTAGTGGTGAGTTTCAGAAGAGATTTGGGTTCAAAGGCCACCACCGATGCTTAAAAACGATTACAACCACAAGCAAGTAGCCTCACCTCTCTGAATTTCAATTTCCTCATCTCTAAATTATGAATAATCATACATGAAGCATATTGTCAAAGAGTTATTGGCAGAGCAAACAAGATGATAACATGCAAAAAACAGTGAATCTTAAGGTTTTATACAAAGGTCAACCATTATTATTTTTGCAATAATAATGATTGTTGAGTTGTTTCATTCAAGGCCAACTGTTCATGATCCCTTTGGGGGTTTTCTTGGCACAGATACTGGAGGGGTTTGCTATTTCCTCCTCCAGCTCATTTGACAGATAAGTAAACTGAGGCAAACAGGGTGAAGTGACTTGCTCAGGGTCACATAACTAGCAAGCATCTGAGGTTAGATTTGAACTCAGGTCCTCCTGATTCCAGGGCCAGCACTCTATCCACTTTGTCACCTAGCTGCCCATGATAATGACAGCTGATACTTATATTACATCTACTCTGTGCTAGGCACTGTGCTGTATTTTACAACTATTATCTCACGAGATCCTCACCACAATGCTGGGAAGTAGGGGCTATTATTAATCCCATTATAGAATTGAGGAAACTGAGGCAGAAGGAAATAAAGAAATAATAAGAGTAGGAGCTAACATTTATATAGCACCTAATGTTTGCCAGGCACCATGCTAGGTATTTTACAATTATTACCTCATTTGATTCTCACAATAACCCTCAGAGGCTGGAGACCATTTTACAGATGAAGAGACAAAAGCAAACAGGGGGTAAGTGACACACAGTCAATAAGTGACTGAGGCTGAATTTGAACTCAAGTCTTCCTGCCTCCAGGCACTATGCTCTATCCACTGTACCAGCCAGCTATCTATTTTTTTCGTCATTGTTAGAAGCATCATCAGAACTACTATTATTGTAGTTATTGCTAGTTTTTTTTAAGTTATTTGTTTATTTTTAGTTTCCAACATTCACTTTTACAAGATTCTGAGTTCTAAATTTTTTCCCTCCCTCTCTTTCACTCTCCCCAAGACAGCATGCAATCTGATATAGGTTATACATGTACAATCATATTAAATGGATTAGTCATTAGTCATGCTGTGAAAGAGAAATCAGAACAAAAGGGGAAAACCATGAGAAAGGGAAAAAAGAGAAAATCGTATGCTTACATCTGCATCCAGACTCCATAGTTCCTTCTAGGGACATGGATAGCATTTTCCTTCACGAGTCTTTTGGAGTTGTCTCAGATCCTTGTATCACTGAGAAGAGCTAAATCCATTACAGAGTACAATGTTCTCCTGGTTCTGCTCACTTCATTCTGGTGCTGCTATTCTTTATCTCATTCTTTTTGTTTGATGGAATTCAGATAGAAAATGATCTTGAAACAGGTGGATCTCCCGCAGTGACATTTTTATATTTAATGTTCTAATGGGCTATTGCAAATATACAGGAAAAAATGATTTTTTTTATACTGGAAACCTGTTTTTCTGAAAGTATCCATGGAACAGCTATGGTAAGAGAGAGCACTGATGAGGGTAATGTGCCCTTCATCTTGTTCTCACATGAATTTATTTTATCTTCATCATTCTCATTATTTTGTTCTAAAATAAGAAGTTTAACTGATTTCAACAAACATTTATTAAGTGCCTACTAGATGCCAGGCACCATGTTGGCCTCTGATCTTCCCCTAAGGCTGCTGTCTGTTAGGAGCTATAGCTTAAATCAATAAGGCCCTCTGAAAGGTGCAAAGGAAAGGTACAAAGGCAAATTCAAAGATGCTAACTGGGAATGGTTAGAGAAGCAGGTCTCTACCTGTACTCCAGGGCCTTTGCGGGCAGGCTCTTCCAAGGAGGAAAAAAAAATGTATATAGGACACATTTTCAGCTTTCCTTTGCATTAACATTTTCTTGATCACTTTCTTAAGTCTGCATAAGCAACCAAACAATAAATCAAGTCCTGATTTGTGGTGTTTGTTGATTTCTGAGGTATAAAATGCTCATATGGAAAATTTAACAATTAGACTCAGATTCAAAGTTGTTCTTGAACAAGCCTGCCTGGAGGTCCTGAAGACACCTTCAGGGGATGCACAAGGTCAAAATTATATCTATAATAAGATGTTTTAATTTTAATTTATTCTGATATAGTAAATATAACCTAAAGAACTAAAAGCTCTTTGGGGTTCTCAATAATTTTTAAGAGTATAAAGGGGTCTAGAAAGTTTCCAGTAGCAATGTATGGCTGCGAAAGTTGGACGATAAGGAAAGCTGAGACCTGCAGAATGGATGCTTTCAATTTGTGGGGCTAGAGAAGACTTTTGAAAGTCCCTTGGACAACAAAGAGATCCAATCAGTCAACACTTAAAGAAATTAATTCAGACTACTAAGGTCAAATACTAAAGATGAAACTTAATTACTGTGGCCACATAATGAGAAGATAGGACCCATTGGAAAAGACCCTGATGTTGGGAAAGATTGAAGGTGAAAGGAGAAGGGGGATGGCAGAAGATGAGTTGGATAGGTAACACCATGGAAGCATTGAGCGTGAGCTTAGACAGACTTTGAGAGATAGTGAAGGATAGAAGGATCTGGCATGTTATGGTTCATGGGATCATGAAGATTCAAGCATGATTGAATGAATGAACAATGAGAAAAAATGCTTGAGAACTGCTGGTGTAAAAACAATGATCATAGTAAAATTATCATTCTTATTCTGAAATGCAAGGAAAGCAGAGGATTAGGGTGAGGCTTTAAAGTCATAGTTTTGAAATGAGTGAGTTGGCTCCCCAGTCCAGAGAAAAGTAAGTACCTAAGAGCCACAAACACTCACGTTTTCCTCATATGTGGAATGGGTTCCCCATCAATTGGTTCTGCCAAGTGGTTTCTAGATGACCAGAGAATTACAGAATTTCTAAGTTGGGTACGACCTCATAAATCATCTAGTTCAACCCATACCTGAAAACAAGTCTCCAATGCAAGACACCCACCAAATAGTCATCCAGTCTTTGCCTGAAGACCTCCAAAGGAGCAGAGGAGAACAGTTTCCTGGTACACGCCAAGGCAGCCATCCTACTTTTTTATAGCTCTAATTTTTATTAAGTTTTTCCTTGCATAAAGCCTAAATTTATCTTTTTAAAATTTCTACCCATGCTCCTATTTATTCCCTCTTAGCATCAAGCAAGACAAATCTATTCCCTCTTCCACAAGATAACACTTTGAATACTTGAAGGCAACCTTCATATCCCCACTGAGACTCCTCTTCACTTGTCATGCATGTAGCACAGAGAATTCCTGCTTGGATACAAGCTGACCTGGATGGGTCTCTGACATCCTTTCCCAACTCTGAGATTCCAGGACCCTGGCTAGCCGATGCTCTCAAAGTTAATTTAGCATCTCACTTTTTAAATGGCTTTATTTGTATTCATTCAAGATCATCTGCTTTGGCAGATGTTAGCACAGCAAATTATCATTGTCTGATTCTTCCCTTTTTTAAAATAATTACTGTCTAGATCCAAAAAACAGTGCCCCCAGTGAGGTCCTGGAGCCTAGCCATCTCAGATTCAATGTGCTCCATAACCAGCCCTCTGTGGGTCTCAATAGATGGAGGTGCCCAGCCACAGAACTCTGATATATTTAGTACATAGTGGTTGGAAGTCATCAAGTGTTCGAGAATAGCTCAGTCCCAGAAGAGATCTGTGGTTGTTTATTTATCAAAGGAGAATTTCCCAAACCCAGTCACAAGGTAGAACTGCAGAAAGATCACTGGATTTGGGAATCAGAAAAACCTGTGTTTTAATCTCAGCTCTGCAAATGACTGCCTTTATGACCTGGATCAAGTTGCTTAATGTCCCCCGGCCATTGTTCTCTCATTTATCAGTTGAAGGGAGTTTTATTAGATGGCTGCTGTGATCTTATTATTGGTCAGTATTTTTTTTGACAGTCATGTCTGACTCTTTATGACCCCATTGAGGTTTTCTTGGCAAAGATGCTGGAGTGGTTTGCCATTTCAATCTCCAGCTCATTTTATAGATGAGGAAACTGATGCAGAGTTAATTGATTTGCCCAGAGTCACACAGGTAGTGCTTGAGATCAGATCTGAACTCACAAAGATGAATCCTGCTTCTTCCAAGCCCAGCACTGTATTCACTATGCCACCTAGCAGTTCTGTTCTTATTAATGTCATATAAAGAGAAGGAATCACAAAAATAGTAAACAGCTATTGGTTACAAAGCCTTTTACAAATATCTCATGTGATCCTCACAACAATCCTGGGAAGTAGGTGCTAATATTACCCTCATTTTTATAGATGAGGAAACTGAGGCAGAAGAGGTAAAATGGTTTACATTCCTAATCAGTGTCTTGTCCAAAGTTTTGTCTTGAATACTAGGCATTAAATACCATCAGGGGGATATGGTAAAGGTCTGATGATCCAGTGGTCTGACTCCTGTGCAAAGGAGACAGAGGTCTGAAAATTCAGAGAGAAAATGGTGCGTACAGATTTGAGAAGACCAAGAGAGACAGAGGCTGACTCCAAAAGAAACAGACAAGGAGAGAATAAGTGACCACTACAGGCAGAAATTGAGTCCAAGAATGGCCCAGAGCAGCCCCTCAATCAGTGTTTGCTGTTTAATATGAAATCTGTATAATGGGCATAATATATAACACTATTAACCTCACTGAGTCATCATGAGGAAAGTGAGTTGCTGTATAAATCTGAGTTATTATTATTAATCTTCTCTGAGATACTTCCTACTACTTCTTTGCAGACAGAGA
>CM053587.1:319283639-319313639 GCA_028646515.1 Pseudochirops corinnae | reverse complement strand
TACAAATTCTCTCCCTCCAATCCCTTCCCACTCACCAAAAATGTAAGTAATATGATACACATTATACATGTGAAGTCATGCAAAAATATTTCCACATTAGCCATGGAGGGGAAAAAGGCAACAAAAATAAAAAAGGAAAAAAA
Organism: Pseudochirops corinnae; assembly: GCA_028646515.1. NCBI lineage: Eukaryota > Metazoa > Chordata > Mammalia > Diprotodontia > Pseudocheiridae > Pseudochirops > Pseudochirops corinnae. Next base: position 319,313,496 of record CM053587.1, on the reverse strand, counting down.
TGCTTCAATCTGTACTCTGAGTCCATTAATTCTCTCACTGGAGGAAGACAAAATTTTTCATCATGAGTCCTTTGGAACTATCATGGATCACTGTATTGATGAGAGTAGCTAAGTGTTTCCCTGTTGATCATTGCTGAAATTGTTGTTGTTGTTACTGTTGTTGTTACTATATACAATGTTCTCCCGGTTCTGCTCACTTCACTTTGTGTAAGTCCATATAAGTCTTCCCAGGTTTTTCTGAAATCCGCCCCCTTGTCATTTCTTATAGCACAATAGGAAGGAATAAGCTTTTGTAGAACACCTACTATGTGCCAGGCACTGTTCTTCGTTACAGATATGATCTCACTTGATCTCCATAATAACCTTAGAAGGAAGGTATTATTATTATCCCCATTTTACAGTTAATGAAACCAAGGCAAACAGAGGTCAAAAGAGAGTGAGTGAATTGTCCTAAGTTACACAGCTAGCAAGTATCCAGGGTAAGATTTGAACCCAGGTCTTGGCCACAAGTCCAATCATCTATCCATTGCTTTCACTTGAAGATAACTATTCCACTGATAACTGTTCCACAAATTAAACATCCTCAGTTCCTTTAGCCAACCTTCATGTAGTATTAAAGACCCTTTACCATTCAGATTGTCATCTTCCAGACACATTCTCCTTAGACTCTGTCACTCAGAACTGAACATAGGACTCCAGATGAATTGACAGAGTACAGCACATTTGTCTCCTCCCCATTCCCAGGAATCACAATAGGGCACACCCCTATTCAGACTGACCAGGATTGCATTAGCTTTTCTGGATGCTGCGTCACTCTTCAGGCTGATGTTGAGCTTGCTGTCCACTAAAACTCCCAGATCTTCTTCAAGACACCTCCTGTCTATCCATACCTTTTCTCACCTCCAAGGATGTATACAAAATAAGTGCACAGGGCCTGGGGAGTATAAGGGGACAAACACCTGAGGAAGTTAAAATGGTCTATTTGGAAGAGGTCATTGTATATATTCATAGAAGAGATTTTAGAGCTCACACACCCTCCCCCCTTTTGTTTTCCAGAAGAGAAGACTGAGATCTAAAGAGATAATACTGCCTGCCTCCAGATGATAAAAGTAGTAGAGCAGAACTGAGGATTGAAAACAGTTGCCCTGACTCCAAATCTAGGGTTCTTTCCAATAAACTATGATTTTTTTCCATAAAGGATCATCTTTTTGATACCAATGTTCTGCCAGGGTTTCTGCATGAAAAGAACTACCACTGTTAGAGTTAGCATATAAATATACGTATGTATATTTCTGTACATATATATGTATATACATAAATATATGTAAATGCATATTCTCTATATAACTATATATAAATATATTTGCCATATAAACATGTGAATATTTATAAATTTACATTCAAATAGATTCTATAAATGTATTTATTATATAATGTTATAAATATGTATTATATTTATATATCAGAATATGTTTCATTTATACTTTCGGTTATTATCTGTCATTTCAGTCATGTCTGACTCTTTGTGACCCCATTTTGGGTTGGGGGTTTTTTTGGCAAAGATACTAGAGTGATTTGCCATATCCTTCTCCAGTTCATTTTAAAAATGAGGAAACTGAGGCAACCAGAGTTAGGTGACTTGCCCAGGACCATACAGCTAGTATACGTCTAAAGTCAGATTTGAACTCAGGTCTTCCTAACTCCAGGGCTAGCACTCTATCCACTGTGCCACCTAGCTACCCATAATTTATATATAAATTTATGCATAATTTACATATAGATTATAAATACATGTATTTATTATATAATTATAGCACAATAGGAGGAAATAAGCTTTTATAGAATATCTACCATGTGCCAGGCACTGTTCCTCATTACAGATATTATCTCATTTGATCTCCATAATTACCTTAGGAGGAAGGTGTTATTATTATCCCCATTTTACAGTTAATGAAACTAAGGCAAACAGAGGTCAAAAGAGAATGAATGAATTGTCTTATGTCACACAGGGTAAAATTTGAAACCAGGTCTTGACCACAAGTCCAATCACCTATCCATTGCTTCAACCTGAAGATAACTGTTCTGCTGAGTCTTCCCAAGTTAAATACCCCCAGTTCCTTTAGCCAATCATCACATGGCATAAATTAAAGGCCTTTCACCATGCAGGTTATCTTCTTCCAGACTTCTTCTATATAATCACACATTTAAATAATATATAAACATTAGATAATATATAAATATTTGTCACATAATGCTTATTCCCATAGGTGGAAGTGAGGAGAAGATGTGTAAAAAGACAAGAGAATCTAACAAGAAGAGTATGAACCTTCAGTGGCATGGAAGGAAGTTGGCCAGAGAGCCATCTGGTGGATGGTGGATGTGGGTCTGTCACAGATGTGAAGGATATAACCAATGAGGAATTCCAAAAAGCCATAGTAAAAGATGTCATTAAAGAATTGTATGATAGAAAAAGATGGACTGGTCATATGATAAGGTAAGGGAAGACAACTGCACATGGCCAGAGCTCTTCACTGGAACACTAGAGATGCCCAGAGAAAGTCACCAGCACACTGAATGGACTCCTTGTAGCAAACACATGGGAGAATATAAGCAAGAGTCCCACAGGATGGTTATCCACTACATGGATAGGTTGTAATCTATTACAATCTGTAATTGTTAGAGGGGACTTCCAAATTTACAAAATCATAGGTCCATTTAAGTATTTGAATAGTTCTTCTTTAAGACTTGAATTGCAATTAAATATAATGATGATAATAATATAGTCACTTGTAGATAAGTGCTCCTGGAGAGGAGGGACTATCTGGTTCTAAAGCACTTGTATAGACATTCTTAATTTAATTTCAAGACTCATGTCTTATCATGACATGTAGTTCACCTTCAGCTCTTGAAGACAAGTCAAGTAGAGTCTGGCAGATTTTACCAAGCTGGTAAGCCTCTGGGTACAGACTTAGTAAATCACTATGTGTCTGTTGGCTGAGGCCCCTCACTCTATTGATGGAATGGGGAATAACCAATTGACCACAACAATATCTCTCAAGACACAGAGGGGTTGCTATCTGTTCTATTGGAAGAAGAACCCCCACTAATGAAATCACAGACCCTAATGTGCTAAGTATTTAGAGAACTTATTTCAACTGAAATAAGTGGTGAAGTAATGGATAGAAATTTGGCCTTGGAGTCAGGAAGACTTTGGTTCAAATCCTGACTCAGACCTTTACTAAATGTGTGATACTGGACAAGTAACTTAATCTCTCTGGGACTTGGTTTACTTATTTGTAAAATGAGGGGGTTGGACTTGATAGTCTAGTACTAAATCTATTATCCTTATGGGAAGCCAGGATTTAAACTGAGATCTTCTGACTCATTGTCCAGAGTTCTATCTACTGCAAAGGACAAACAATAATCTATGAGTAGTAGGGCCCCAACTGGCCAGTTCCAATTGGGCAATGCTCTTTCCTTCCTTACTTTTTTCCTTCCCTCTTTTCTTCCTTCCCATCCTCCCTCATCTCCTTTCTCTCCCTCTATCTACATGAGGAAATCATACCCTTACATGTGGATGCTCTACCCAAAAGAATATAAATTTTGATCACTGAAACCTCACAAAATATTCTGGAGTTTATGGGCTAGATTTTTTTTTCCTATTCCCTACTTATTTATTCTATCATTTAAAAAAACTGAAACAATTAAATCTTTTGTCCCATGTTGTTTCATTTAAGATTTCTTGAAACAGAACACTGGAAAACCAGGCTTGGATAAAGCCCTTTGGGATTCAAATGGAATTACTTGACCATGCCTTAAATCACTCTGGTTCTCTCTGACTGGTCAATAATAGTTCCCAGTCCACCCCTCACTCGGTCATTGTTTGGGTTTAGATAACTCAGAGTGAGTGTGAATAGCAATTGTTTCTATTCTGACCAAAAATCCTGAGAGTCTTCCCCACCCACTTTGGTGTTTTGTTTTGTTTTGTTCTGAGTAGACAAGCTGGTCCATCTTTTGCCTCGTTTCTTGCCTACCCTTAAATCACTGAATGATTGTTGCTTCAGATGAACTGAGACCTTACTTTAAAAAGACCAAAGTCTCCGACTGCATCTGGGGTCAACTCCAGTTGTCCTGATCTATGTTTTGCCACTGAACTCACATGACTCTGGAGAAGAGAATGAGACTAATGACTTTGCACAGCTCTGCCTCACTTAAATCCAATTCACTTGCAAGTCAAGACATCCCCCTCCTGATGTCATTAGTTCTTTTCAAGAATGAAGGATGAACTGCACAAGGACAAATAGATACTGCACCACACTGACAACTCCCAACCAGAAGAGAAGAAAATAATAGAAACAGTAGAGTTAATGGAGGACATTTCCCCTCCCCTCAGTTTAGGGAAACACTCTAAACCCAGGATATATAAGGCTTCTCACATGTCACCACTTCTGTCTACCACTGACACAACATGTACTTTACTCATGCTCTAGAGTTTTAATGAGCCTCATAGGATAAAATAGAAGTTGTTCCTGTGACTCAATCCTTCAGTGTCTTGCTCTTAGCTGGTTGCTAGCTAACATTTCCAAAAACGTGAGTTGATAAAGGTTGAGGGAGATTTTCTTCCCAGGGTATTTAGGGTCAAATACAAAATCCTCTGCTTGGCACTGAAAGTCCTTTACAGCCTGGTTCTAACTTAACTTTCTAGCCTTCTAAGAAATTACTTCCCATTCAACAACTCTGTGGACTAGCCAAACTGACTTCTTTTTGCTTTTCCTCCCATGTGACATTTTGTCTTCCATGTACTCCATGGTCCAGTTATTCCTCTCACACACAGCATTCCCTCTACTTCTCCCATACCTTTGCACTGGCTCTTCCCCATACATGGAATGTTCTCCCTCCTCACCACAGTCTCTTAGAATCCCTAGTTTCTGTCAAGGCTCAATCAAACAGTACCTTTTATGGGAGGTCTTTTATGAGCACCTAACCCATCTGGTGGCTTCCATTCCCCTCAAAATTACTTTGTCTTCATTTTGCACATACTTATATATGTACATGCTGTCTAGACCCAATAAAATGAAACCTCCTTGAGAAAGAGGGAATTATTTCCTTCTTTGTATATCCCCAGTGTTTACTACAGTGCCCAAATGCAACATCCCTGACTCCACATTTGAGCCACTTTCCAATGACCAAGATGTCACTGTCTTTTTTTATAGGCAAAATGGTGAGTCCCTAATGAATGTTCAGGAAATTGAATTGATTTGAACTGAATTGAGAGTCACCTGGTGCCTTCCAACATGAGCTTCCGTTCTCTGATATTATAAACTTATAGAGCCTCAAAATTAGAAGGGACCTCAAAGACCATCTGGTCCAACCCACATCATTCCTTCAACAGAATCCCAAACAAACAGTTATCCAACCTGAACTTCAAAACTTCCAGTAAGGAAGAACTCACTATGTCTGGAGGCAGCCCATTCCTCTGAAAGACAGCTCTAATTATGATGAAATTTTCTCCTACACAAAACCTAAATTTGACTCTGTAACTCCCACCCATTTCCCAAGTTCTTCCCTGTGACATCAAGCAAGAAAAGTTAAATTCCTCTTCCATACAATGGGCCTGGCTACTTTCTGCGCTGAAGTGAATCCTAAGGACATGGCAGGGGAGGTCCTGCCTCCCTGTTCCCCAGGAATATGGTTTCAGAGCCAGTAAGTCTTGGTCTCTGGTGCACAAAATCAGTAGCTTCCCTTCCCAATGGTGTTCCTTTGCCAGTCACAGTCCATAATTTAGAGGGAGTAACATGCTGCCAATTGTTCCAATGAACATTTCACATTTTTTGTAACTCTCCAGCCAAGGCAAATAGTGAGCTGAATTGAAATTTACCTTGGAGTGTTTTGACTATCAGAGTATATAACCTGGGATTACACAGCCAAGAACAGTAATCTTTATGCATAATGTGAGCTGGGGGGATGGAGATGTGATTTATAACAGGCTAATAGGAGCCACAGTCATCACACACCAGACCAGGCACGATATTAGCTCTCTTAGGGAACTTTTTTTTTTATCTCAAACTATAAAATATCCCTCTCCTAATTAAAACTGGAACCAAAAGGTAGGTTTTTGTTATTTGCTTACATTCCTAATGAGTACATGAGAATTCAGGAAATGTTTTCCCCATAATAGCAAAAAGGAACCCAGAGGAGGGTGACCCAGGATGGCAAGGAGACTGATTGTTGTTATTCAGTCATTTAGTCAGGTCTGACTTATTGTGACCCTGTATGGAGTTTTCTTGGCAAAGATGCTGGAGTAGTTTGCCATTTCCTTCTCCATTGAATTACGACAAAGGTTAATGGACTTGCCTAGGGTCACACAGCTAGTAAGTGAGGTCAGATTTGAACTCAGGTCTTTCTGATACCAGGCCCATGAGTCATGTATACCATATGAGCATTAGTTAAAATAAATAGGTAATGTTCTCTTTCTTTTTCTTGTTTGTTTTTGTTTCCTCTTTCCCATTGTTCATTCCATCGGTTACAATCCTTCTTTACAACCAGACTAATGTCTTATGTGAAAGCATTTGCAGATCCTATACTTGATTGCATGCAGCCCTGGGGGAGAGAGGAGAGGGAGGGGGAGAAAAATTCGAAACTCAAGGGATTGTGGAACTGAATCTTGTAAACTAAAAGTAAACAAACAAAATAATAAAGACAAAAAAAATAAATAGGTAACGATTAGTCTGGAGGAAAATAGATTCAGGCAGAATGCAATAGATGGCTTTAAGTATTTGAATGGCTGCCACATAAAGGAGGGAATTAACTTGGCCTCAGAGGACAGAACCAGAGGCAAAGAGAGGACGTTGCCAAGGGGATGACTTAGATTTGATATCAGGAAGAACTTACTGGTCAAGCTGTCCCAAAGTGGAATAAGCTGCCTTAGAATTGAAAGAGTTTCTAACCTCATGAGAGGTCTTCAAGATGAGGCCAGATGAGTGTGTATTGGGGACATCAAGAGACAGCATGCACCATCCAGCTATAGTAGTTAGGTGGTCTAGTGAAGAGAATATTGGACTTTTGAGTGAGGAGGACATGAGCTCAAATCCTGCTTCAGAAACTGCTTCTCTCTGTGACCCTGGACAAGTCACTTAAACTCTCTCAGCCTCTTTTTCTCCACCTGCAAAATGGGAATAACAATAGCAGCTACCTAATGGGGTTGTTGTAAAGCTCAAATCACATGTAGAAGCATTTTTCAAACCTTAAAGTATTACATAAATACTAGTTACTGATCATCTTCATTATCATGACTGGAGTCCTGGGTTTTGAGTCCAGAAGGTCTGGGTTCAAATCCCTCATTTGTTTGTGTGACCCTTGCCAAGTTTTTCAAGCTCCACCAGTCTCATTCCCTATGGGATATATATGTAGTCTTTACTTCTCAGGGTTGTGACAAGTTTGCAAAAGTCAGTGATTATTGTTAGAGAGAATTCTCAGCCCGGGTCAGTCAGGTTCTGAGGTATCTTCTAATTCTGAGATCCTATTAATCTAAGATAGTGAGTCTCATTTGATAGGTCCTGAACCCCTTGGGGGTTAGAACCAATGGTCCAAGGGATTCAAGTTAAATATCTTTTTAATGATATCTTACAAAATAATTGTAAAGAATATTATGAATACTATGAGAAATTATCCTAGGGAATTACAATATAATTTTTGTATTGAAAGAGGTTCATAAAACAAAAAAAAAGTTGGAACTTGCTGAGCTCAGAGATTCGCAGGGAAGTCATGAGCTTGATAATGTGACTCTTTGCTTATTTATAAAATCACCAGGTTTTCCTTGGAAATTTGGAACATAATAACTCACATTTCTCTAGCACTTAAAGGGTTAGAGACTAACAGGTTCAATGCCCTTTTTCAACTTCCCCACAGAAGGTAATGTACAACCCTGTACTTAAAACAAGCCCAATATGTTTTAAGTTTAGGTCTCATTTGGGAGCATTTCACAGGGATGAATTCTCACCCACAAAACACTGGCTGTGCTTTTCTTCAAATCAACAAACCCATCCTTGTGCTGAGATCATTGGAACAGAAGCAAAGAGGACCTGAGAAGCCATCTGGTCCATTTCTACCATTTTTTTAGATGAAGAAGCTAAGGCTTAGAACGGTAATGACCTGTCCAGATCAAACAGCTAATCAGTGACACATCAGTGGTGCCATCAGGAAGAATGGATTCAAATCTAAGACACTTATTAGCTCCTGGATAAGTCACTTATAACTTCAGTCTGCCTCAGTTTCCTCACCTGTAAACTGCAGATAATGATAGCACCTATCTCCCAGGTAATTGTGAGGGTAAAATGAGATCATATTCACAAAGAGCTCTGCAAACCTTAAAGCACTATATTTAATAGCTATTATTATTATTATTATTAAGCCACAGGAACAATATTTGAACCTAAGCCATGGGATCATAGATTTGGAAGTGGAAAAACTTTAAACACCTTCATTTTATAGACAAAAAACTCAGGCCCTGAATGGGAATGAGTTGTTCAAGATCACATGGGTAATAGAAGTCAAAGATGAGATTTGAACTCAAATCCTCTGACTTCAAATCTAACTCCCACCTTCTCCTGCAGGGACTGGGAGTTGCAAGAAGACAGATTGCCACTCATCCAAACTACCTAATTGCTGCTTTCAGAAGGTTTTATAGCCAGATGGCCTTCTTAAACTCCCTCACACTCCCACCCACCCCCCAAAAAAGTTGAAGTCTGGAAAGGTAGAGGAATCAGACAGTTATCACTGGAAGGAATCTTAAAGGTTTTCTAGTCCAACACACTCACGTCACTGATGAAGAAAACTAAGGCAGACAGAAGTTAAGTGATTTGCCCAAAGCTAGTAATTCAGGATTTGAATTCAGTTCGCTCTAATTCAATGACCAGCATTCTATCTACTGTAAGTCATGCTATAACTAGTTCATTATACATGGACCACATAGAATATGCACATTCAGGATATCTGACATGCTTTGGAAACTATTTCAGATACCATATAAGTTTCCCTCCTTTCTATTCTCCACACCAACATGGAGGTGGATCCTCTTAATTTCTCTCTTGACTTCAATGCTGTCTCTTCACTCCATTGTCATGACAAGTTTTCTCCTTGGCTTGGGTCTCCATGATGCCAAAACAGTCACTGACCTTGACCATCCATCCCCACAACTAAGTTACTGGAATACTTTTTCACTCCTCAACAGGTTATATTTGGCCTTGTGGATTTCCAGCCTCCAACGATGAAATATTTCCCAACACTCTGCCAACTGCAACTAAAGTAGATGGGCCGACTCAGAATGAGTCATCGGGGTAGAACAGTGGCCAGAAAAGCTAATGTAACCATCTCAGATTTCATAAAGAGAGGAGCTGCTTCCAGGAATGGAGAGGAAGGCGTTTCTCTGTACTCTTCTGTGGTCAGATCACATCTGGTGTATGGTGTTATGTGACAATTGCCACATTTGAAAGAGAATGGTGATAAACTGGAAAGTGCCCAGACCAAGAGATAAGAATGGTCAAGGGACTTGTGTTGGTACCATACCCATACTTGATGGAAAGAACTGAGAATTGTTAGCTAAAGAACAGAAGACTTATGGGAGATATGATCGATGATGCCAAGCATTTAAAGAGCTGTCAAATGGAAGGATTAGACTTATTATGCTTGGCCCATAAGAGCAATAGGTGGACATTTCAGAGAAGTGAATTTGAACTTGATATAAGGAAAGTCTTGATGGAATAGGCAGCTTCAGAAAAAGAAGAGTTTCTCCTCCTTTGAGGCTTTCATAGAATTATTATTGGATTATAGATTTAGAGCTAAGAGGGACTTGAGAGACCATCAAGTCCAACACTTTTGTTTTACACATAGGGAAACTGAGGCACAAAGAGGTTAAGTGATTTGTCCAGGGTCCCACAGTTAAGCTAGGGGAGATTTTAACCAGGTCTTCCTGACTTCATATCCATGGCACTATCCACTCAAAGCAGAACAAGATGGCCATTTGTTGAGTATATTGTAGCAGAGGATCCTTCCATGTACAGGCTGGACTAGATAGCTTACAATGTCCCTTAAGCTCCAAATCTTACAACCAATATAGTCAAATGGATAATTCAAACTCCATAATGGCAGAGGCTAGTTCATTTAAGTCTTTATATCCCCAGTACCTAATATAGTGCCCTCCCCAGTGACTGCTTAATAAATGTTTGTTGAATTGAATCAGTCACGGGCTTAGAAACATATTGACCATCCAGGACAAACACTCCATTTTATATATGAGGAAACTGAGGTCCACATAGGTCGAGTGACTGCCTTAGACAAGCTCACACAGGTAGCAAATGCCAGGGCCACAATTCAACCTCCTCTCCTTTGCCTCAAAATCCAGAGCCTTCCATAAAACAGGTTTTAGTGAAAGAAAAAGCATAGATATTTGAAAATGACTAGAAGGTGAAGAGACCCAGACAGGAGGAAAGAGCTCAAAAAGCAAGCCTTGGGGTGCTGCTGACTTCCTCACCTTCCCCCTTGCCTGCGACCAACCCAACCCAACCCAACCAGATGATTCCACTGTGCCTTTAATTGCCTTCCTGGGTTTGTGTGCTGGTGTTTTGTTCTCTGGAACAGCTTCTCGGTAAATTAATGAACTTGTCAATTAAGGCGTTTCAGCTAAACTGCCTAAATTAAATTCCATTTTTGGCAACCAAGGGCCCTGCCAGCCCAGGCGTGTTTCTTTGCCCAAATCTCATTGGCGACCTCTTTCACCCCCAGCAAAGTCAATGTCTGGAAGGCTGAGCTCAGCCTCTCCTGCATTCTGTATCCTCTCTTCTCAGAGCTAAGGGAAAAGATTTGAGGCCAGACAACATTTTGGGGAGTAGAAAGTCCCTTTCTAAAAATTTATGAGCCAGAGTACCACATTCATTTCTGTGACACAGAATGAAACACGCCATAAATTTTTCAAGTTTATTTAATTCAATTCATTGTGTTCCATTACAGCCTGCCTTGTCAGAATGTTCATGGAAACAGATCTGCTGTGGAAAGTTTCTCCTTTCCTGCTCCCTTTGCTTCCCAGCTCCCCTGCCCCCATCCAAACTCTCTGGGTTAGCTCTGATGTGCCTCTGAGAGGCTTTGTGATAAAAATCCCTCAACAAACTCAGGCTGCCTAAATTTAGGAGACTAGGGATAACAATGATAGGGAAAAGGCATAGAACCTGTAATTTCCTTGATAATATAATATTCCTGGATAAGGAAACTCTCTCCTCCACTGCTGATTTACTTATAATCCTGGGTTTGTGTGTTGGTGTTTTGTTCCTTGGCATAATTTCTGTGGAAATGAATGAACTTGCCAATTAATTAAAGAAACCTCTCCTAACAATGCAAGTTAACACCTTCTCTGCAACTTCTAATCAGAGATGGGGAACCTATGGGCGTCAAGGTCCCATGTGACCCTCTAGGTCCTCAAGTGCAGTCCTTTGACTGAATTCAAGCAAATTTTGGGTTTGTTCTGTGAAGTTTGAACTCAGTCAAAGGGCAGCACTTGAGGATCTAGAGGGCCACATGTAGATTTGTTCTGCAAAGTTTGGATTCTGTCAAAAGGCTGTTCTTGAGGACCTAGAGGGCTGAGGCTGCAAGTTCCCCACCCCTGTATCTAGTCTAAGGGAATTGTTTAGAGCCCTAAAAGTTTAAATGACTTTCCCAGGTTCACCCAACCAGTTTAGTCAGAGATAGGACCGGAACCTAGGACTTTCTGATGGAATCCTAGTACTGGCTAGGGAGACAGTGTGGCGGCAGTGGATTGAGAATTACCCTCTACTTCAAGAAGACCTATTGAAGCTCTGACATATACTGTGTGACCCTCAGCATATCACCTTACCCTCTCATAAAGTAACCAAGATTGAATTGCAGATGGTAACTGATCCGCAGGGCAGCTAGATGGCGCCATAGTGCATAGAGCTCTGGACCTGGAATCAGGAAGACTCATCGCTGAGTTCAAATCTAGCCTCAGACACTTACTAGCTGTGTGACTCTGGGCAAATCACTTAACATTGTTTGCCTCAGTTTTCTCCTCTGTAAAATGAGAAGGAAATGGCAAACCATTCCAATGTCTTTGCCAAAAAAAAAAACCTAGATAGAGTCATGAAGAGTTGAATATAACTGAAAACAACTCAATGGTAACTGATCTGCATTGGTAGAATTGTTACTGGGAGTTCCCTACACAAATTAAATTCAAGGTCTGGGCATGATAGATATAAAAATGATAGATGGATAGATGGATAGGTAGATGGATATATGGATAGATAAAGAAGAGAATGAATGAATCAGCAAATGAATAATAGCTGGATATTCATCACCATCATCACCATCATCATCATCATTATTAATAGAGAGTCACCATGGATTCAGGAAGGGCTGGGTTCAAGTTTCGCCTCTGATGCATACTGGCTATGACCCTATCTTCTTACTATTTCAGCTATAAGTCATAGAGGAGTTGCCAACCTGTATCAGTGAAGGAAGGTTCCACTCTGGCATTTTCCCACTCTGATGAAATTATAAATCAAGACCAAAACAACAATAATTGTGGCTAAAATATACAGTCCTTTAAGATGGGAAGTATGTTTGATGCATCTGATGGATCTTCACAATAGCCCTATAAAGTAGGTATCACTAGCCTCAAATGTGAATCCCATTTCACAAGTGGGGAAACTGAGGCTGTCACTTTCCCCTTCTAGGCCTTAGTTTCCTCATCTATAAAATAAGAGAACAGGATTAAATCATATCTAATATCTTGTCCAGCTCTAAGTATGGATTTCAGAAATCCCAGGTCTGAACATAGATTCAGGAAACATAGAGAAGCTATTTTCTTTCTTTAAAAATGATAACTGACATTTATATGGCAACTTAAAATTTGCAGAGCACTTTACATGGATTGTCTCATTTGATCTTCATATGCTTTAAGGTTTTTTTGGTCCAGACCTGTGAATTCATGACTCTTCAATGAGGCAGCTCTTACTACCAGTGAAAATCCTGCTTTGCTCTACAACCTGGGTCTTAGAGGTGCCTCAGGAACAAAGATTGAATGACTTGCTCTGGGTCAGTCAGCCACTGAGTCACAGGTCAGAAGCAGGACTTGATTCTAGGTCATCCCGACTCCAATGCCTTATCTGTACTATACTCCTCACAGTTAGTATTATCAGCATCATTTCACAAATCCAGTAATCATCAGAGGAAAGATTTGAACTCAGATCTCCCTTACTTCAAATCCAATACTCTTCCCGCTTATAATAGACTGTTTCCTTCATTAAACAATAATTCTCTAAGGGGGACTGGCAAGTATGGAGGGGCTCTGTTCAAAATCATGGACAGTGCTCAGCTTGTCTGGGACTGCCAATCCTCCCAAAAGCTGAAAACTTCTCTCCATCCTCCAGTCAATGGCAGCTGGGATGCTGGCAGTCCCTGGAAACCGTCTGACATGTGCCAGTCGGTAAGCCATCCTTCCCAGAAAGTGAACAAATTAAACCTGACCTTCCCAATTTCACAGTTTATTTGTAGCTCCAGCCAACCTGCAGATTTTATGGGGCACTCAGCTGCAACTGGTGACTCATCTGTATCCTCAGGGGAAATATACCTTCCTTTCACTGAAACAAAAGGATTAAATAGGCTATGGTTCCCTCCTTGTGGAACATTGGTCCCACAACCTGGGACATGGACAACTCCCTACCTGCAGTTCAGCACAGCTTGGGTGTGGAAACAGTATCATTTCAGGAGCCTACAAAGGGTACTGACTATGCTTCTGCTTAAAGGGTTTTTTCTCTGTACTCATTCACCATGTACCCTATCCTCCATTAAACAGTAAGGGAAGGAAGACAGGAGGAAAGCCCTGTGAACAGTTCAGAGGAGAGACGTCAATATGAGCTGGGATGGTCAAGGAAGCCTTCCTGGAGGAGGTGAGATGAATAGGACCTGAATAATAATAGCTGAACTCACTATTTTCCATTCCTGGAATGCACTCCTGCTTTACCTTCACCCAGAGTCTCTCTCATCCATTAAGATACAACTCAAATACTATCTTCTCTATTAAGCCTGTTCTGAAACCCACCACTAGTGCCCTCCCTGCCAAACTACCTCAATTTAACTACTTTGTATTTAGTCACTTAATAATAATACTGTTCGTGTTGTTCAGAAATGTCCAACCCCATTTGAGATTTTCTTGACAAAGATAATGGAGTTGTTTGCCATGTCCTTCTCCAGTTTATTTTACAGATGATGAAACTGAGGCAAATAGGGATAAGGGACTTGCCCAGGGTCACACAGCTAGCAAATGTCTAAGGCCAGATTTGAACTCACAAAGATGGACTCTCCTGACTTCAGGCCACTGTGTCACCTAGTTGTCCATAATAATAGTGACAATAACAATTAATAATAGTTAGATTAGCATTTATATGATGCTTTAAGATTTGTAAAGAACTTTACAGATGTCAGCCTATCCAACAACCCTGAGAATTAAGCATTATTATTATCTCTGCTTTACAGATGAGGAAACTGAGGCAGGCAGAGTTTAAGTGACTTGCTCAGTGCCACACAGGGGACAAGTGACTGAGGCTACATTTTGAACTCAGATCCTCCTGATTCCAAGCTCAGTGCTCTATCATTGTACCACCTATATTGGCCTGATAAAATGTCTAGCACATAGTAGGTCTTTAATGGAGGTTCATTGATTGATTTTAAAACAATGACAACTGACATTTATAGTGATTTTACAGTATAAAGCACTTTCCATGTGTTACCTCATTTTATTTTCTTTTTGAAGGGGGGAAGGCAGGGCAATTGGGATTAAGTGACTTGCCCAAGGTTACACAGCTAATAAGTGTTAAGTGTCTGAGGTCGGATTTGAACTCAGGTCATCCTAACTCCAGGGCCGATACTCTATTCACCGCACCACCTAGCCGCCCCTGTGTTACCTCATTTGAGCTTCTGAGGCAAGAGTTATTATTATCCACATTTTCCATGAGAGAAAATTGGAGGCCAAAGAGGTTAGTAACTTGTACAGGGTTGTACAGCTAGTAAATATTTGAGAATTTCCTGATGCCAAGGACAGCACTCTATATATACTAAGCTATACACTGTAGAAAGTCACCACAATAAAAAAGGAAGAATCACTCCACCAACAAAAATTTATTAAGTACTATGTACACTGCTAAGAACTAGGGATACACATGCAAGCTAAAAGAAGATGTTCTCTGGCCTTGAGGTACTTACATACCAAAGCAATGCATAAAGGGGGAACTGAAAAGCTTGGAGAAGGGGAGGGGTTGGCAGCTAAACCCAGAGAATGAGGGAATGAGAGTTGGCTGGCCTGAGTATCCCAAATGGAGCTTCAAGGAAGAACTTGCCAGTAGACAAATCGCAGTAGGCAGCTGAGGCATAGTGGCTAAGTTCAGAAAATCAGGAATGAGTGGTCTGGTGTCTTCCCCAAAATGGAGATTTTGGAAAGAACTCGTCAGTGGAAGAAAGGGCCAAAATGAATGGAGCTGGGAGACAGAATCACAGTTGAGATACTATAAGGTCCACAGGAGACAAAAACCAGTATCAATTCTGTAGTGAGTCCCTGGCCTCAGATATCTCTACAGAAATGCCCAAAGTTTAGAGATCCTAATGCAAGGCAGCAAATTTGACCTCATAGGTATTCACTGAGACTTGGTGGAATGAAACCTGTGACTATACTATGGCCCTGGAAGGGTATACTTTATTCCAGTCAAAGAGCCACACTTGAGGACATAGAGGCCACATGTCACCTCAAGGCCACAGGTTCCCAACTCCTGCTTTATTCAAATGAAACAACATAGGAAAAAGGGAGAGAGGAGAGAGTTATCACTATCCATCAAAGAGGTATGCATACTCATGAGGAAATGCAAGAAACAAAGCCAGAAAGCACAATGGAGCATAATTGGGTGAAGATCAATGGAGGGAGAAACAAAACAGATTTTGCCACTGGAGTATATAGTATAGACTAAATGAACTGAAAGAGAAAAAAAGAATAGGGATTTGAGATGATCCTAAGCCTGGCCTGGCACAAAAATATGATACAGAAATGATGGAGGATTTAAATTACCTAAACATAAGCTGGAGCTGTCCCTCCACCAAAAGCAGGGTCAATTCAACAAGTCAATTCAACAAGCACTGATTAAGAGCCTACTGTGTGTTGAGCACTGGTATTTGGGGATAAAAAGAAAAGCAACAAGCTAACCCTGTTCTTAAGGAGCTCACGGTGTTATCGACTATAGACAAATAAGATATATAAAGGGTAAATTGGAGATAATTTCAAATGGAAGGCACGAAGATTAAGGAAGATAGAGAAAGATTTCTTAAATGAGATGGGGTTTTGAAGGAAGTCAGGGAAGTCAGACGAGTTGAGGAGGGAGAGAATTTCAGGCATGGAGGACAACCAGTGAAAACGCCCAGAGTTAGGAGATGGAGGATCTCTTGCAGGGTACAGCAAGGAAGCCAGCATCACTGGATTGAAAAGTATGTTACCTACACCACTGAGAGATTAAGTGATTTGCCCAATAAACACAGCCAGTATGTGTTGGGGGTGGGATTTGAATTCAGATCCTCTTACTTTGAGTCTGGCTCTCTGTCTACCATGCCTTGCTACTTCCAAAAGGGCAAGGTGGCCAGAGAAGGAGGAGGGTGGAGGGAAGGAAGCATTGGTTTTATTTCTTGTTATCTGTTTTCCTTTGTTGTTTAGTTAAACACTAGTGTGTTCGCTGGTTGGCCTGAGAAGAGTAAGATCAGCAGAGATTTGCAAGCTGTGGTTTGGAATAGATTCTAACCCAAAGTATATCCAGAACTTGGAGTCAATTTCAGATCTATAGCTGAGAAGGGGCAGCTAGGTGGTACAGTGGATAGAGTGCCGGACCTGAAGTTAGGAAGACTCATCTGCTGGAGTTCAAATCTGGCCTCACTTACTAGCTGTATGACCCTGGGCAAGTCACTTGACCCTTTTTGCCTCAGTTTTCTCTTCTGTGGATGAGAAAATGTAAAAGAAAATGACAAAACACTCTAGTATCTTTGTGAAGAAAATCCAAAATGGAGTCACAAAGAGTTCAACTTGACAGAAATGACTGAGCAACAAAATAACTGGAAAGGACTCAGATACAACATAATACAAATTTCATGAAGGCCATCAATCAATGGGTAAATCTTTAAAGAGAAGAGACTTACGTTTGTCTTTGTATGCCCAGCAGCTAGCACAATGCTTTGCACACAGTAGATAATAAATGCTTGCAAGATCAAATTATATTTTTCAGAATTTCTAGGAATAATAATAATAAGCCACATTTATACAGTACTTTAAGATTTGCACTTCCCTCCCAATGACAGCATGAAGTAGATAGGGCAGTGGTTATTATTAAAAGAGGAGGGGACTGAGCCTAGGAGAGATTAAGCAGATCAGTCAGGATCACACAGCCACTCAGTGTCTGAAGTACAAATGTGTGTGAATGACAGATTGTAGAGACAATGGGAAAAAATTTCGTTTTCTTTCCTACCCTCTGAGCTATCCCTCCCTGATTGCCTGACACAGAGAAAGCACTTTAGAATGACCCACGGTCTCCTCTTTTCAGTGAGATCCCACAGTGGCAATGACATGAAGAATATCCAACGTTTAAAAGGAGAAGAGATGGGCTTTGTTGAATGTACCATCCTCTCTAGGAAAGTTGTACTGACTGAACCAATAGTGATTAGTTTATCTTCTTGGATCACTGCTTTAGATAAATACCAATGACCTACCCTCTTTCTCTGGTCAAGGCTTACAAAATGTTGCAAGGGAATTGGGTGTGAGCCTCAGAAACAGTTCATGAAGGTACAGGAATAAGTGAATTCTATTCAACAAATATTAGACAGTATATTAGACAGATATTATGTGCCAGACATTGTGTAAGGTAAGAGAAATTGAAAAACATGGAAACTGTCTCTGTTCTTACAGAGCTTGCCTTCTCCTGGAGGTGACTGTGATATCAGAGTTGGGAAACCAATCAGACCCACCTGAACTGGATCCCACACTCTCCCAATAAAACACCTGATCTGCCCTGACCCCAAAGCTAGCAGAGATTCATTATGTAAATATGTTTCCAGGAGGTCAAACATGAAGTTAGTATAACAATGAAATTTCTCACCAAATCATAATGATGCCCCTCCTCATGATACGGCCAAAAGATCATCTTGCCTAAAGCTCCCTGGTGACCTTAATGTTCACTTTTCCAAACAGTACTGTTTTAGAGGTATCAATATTAGCCTCAGTTGGGAGAGTTATCAGACCACCCTGTTGCACAGATTTCTTAGCCACCATATCACAGTTGACTTATATTGTGATTGCAGTCCATTAAGACCAGCAGATCTATTTCACATTAAAATTCATATCCCTGGACCAATCTTGTATTTGTGCTGTTGGTTTTTTAAGTAAAGGATTTACCTTTATCCTTATTAAAATTTTTTATTAGATTTGGCCTATCACTACATAGACTGTAGTGTGACGAATTGTTGGGTCACAGCAACTCACAAAGACCATTGTTTAAAGGCATGCAGGAGGTGAGATCTGCACTGGTGGAAGGAGAACACACCACAATGAAATCACACATCCCTGAAATATTGAAATAAGTAATTTGGATTATTGTTACAGCCTGCTGAATTATTTGGAGATCCCAATTCTATCACTGAGCATAGCAGAAATCCTCATTCATTTTCATGTCATCCACAGAGCTGATAAGAAGGCCACCTATGACTTCATCCAAGTCAGTTATTAAATTTCATTCAGAGTTTCACTTATGACTTTCATTCAGGTTGATGTTGATCAACACCAGTCTACGTCTCATTATTCAACCTGATATGAATTGGCACCAACTATTCTATGATGATGTCTCCATCTATTGGGCAGCTGGGGGGTGCTGTGGATATAACACCAGGCCTGGAGTCTGAAAGACTCATCTCCATGAGTTCAAATCTAGCCTCAGACACTTACTAGCTGTATGACCCTGGGCAAGTCACTTAACCCTGTTTGCCTCCGTTTTCTCATCTGTAAAATGAGCTGGAGAAGGAAATAGCAAATCACTCCAGGATCTTTACCAAACAGGGTCACAGTTAAACCCAACGGAAATGACTGAAAACAACAAGAAGCCCACATCTCCCTATACTGTCTGCCAGAAGGTTGTGACTTTGCTAGATACTTTGCTGAAGCCCAGATAAACTATACCCATTACATTTT
Organism: Pseudochirops corinnae; assembly: GCA_028646515.1. Classification (NCBI taxonomy): domain Eukaryota; kingdom Metazoa; phylum Chordata; class Mammalia; order Diprotodontia; family Pseudocheiridae; genus Pseudochirops; species Pseudochirops corinnae. Next base: position 319,294,229 of record CM053587.1, on the reverse strand, counting down.
CTTGATCTACTAGCCTAGTAACCATATTGTTCTGACTGAGGCCAGTCCTTGAAGTCCCAAACAGAAATGAATTGTGGAGGTAATATGGTACAGTGGAGAGAAAATAAATTGGAGTAAGAAAAAAGAGGTTCTGGATTCTAGCCTTGGTTTTATCACTAACAAGTATGTGATTCTTTTTTAACAAATCACACAGACTCCCCTAAATCTCAGCTTGTTCATTTGCAAAATGGACATAAAGATGTCTGTGGAACATTTAATAATGTGTACTTTTATTATGTATTATGTATATTATGTAACAGCCTCATGGGACTATTGCAAGGATCAAGTGAGACGATGTATGTTTTGTAAACTTTTAGGTATTATTTATGTCAGCTAATATCCATATTATTATTACACAGGGATAGAATGTGAATTTCTTGGAGACAAGGATGGTTTTTATCTTTGTGTCCCCAGTACTTGGCACAGTACCTTGCAAGTCAATGAGCATTTATTAAATACTTACTATGTGCAGGTATGGTGCCTATTACATGCTAGTACAGTGCTAAATGTACAAGCTGGAAATACAAAAGGAAAAAGAGAGAAACAGGCTGGGACCTTAAAGAGCTCGCATTGTAACGAGAGAGACAAACATGCGGGCAAACAAGATATATACAGGGTAAATTGTGGGGCAGGGGGAGGGCGGTAATCTCAGCAAGAAGGCATTAACATTAAGGGTACCTAGAAAGACCAGGTGGTGGAAGGCTTTAAAAGTCAAACAGAGGATTTTATGTTTGATTCTGAAGGTAACATGGTGCCATTGACATTTGTTGAGTAGGGGTGGGAGTGATATGATAAGACCTGTGCTTTAGGAAAAGCATCTCGATAGCTGAGAGAGACTGGAAACAGAAATACCAGCAGGCTATTTCAATAGTCCATGCATGAGGTGATGAGAGCCTGTACCAGGGTAGTCTCAATGTTGGAGTAGAGAATAGGAATGAGATGAGGGATATTTTAAAGGTAGAATCAATAGAACTTGGCATCAAATTAGCTATAGTAGGTGAGGGAGGTTAAAGAGTGGAGGATGGCCCCAGGTTACAAGCCTAGGTGACTCAGAGTATGGTGTCACTCTTGGGGAAAATGGGAAGTTCACAAGAGGGGAGATTTTGGAGAAAAAGGTAGTAGCACAAAAGAATGTGCTTAATAAATGTTTACCAAATTGGATTAGAGAAGAGGTGGCATGGGGTAGTGGATAGAGTGCTGGCGTTGGAGTCATGAGGACTTGGATTCAAATCTATCTTCTGAAACTAGCTTGTGACCCCTGACAAGTTACTCTCAGAACCTCAGGCATCTCTCCAAAACTACAAGCTATAGATGTGTCTCTTTTGAGGGACATAAATAAGCACAAGTCAAAGACCTGTGTCTTTAAATGCTCAATTCAACCCTCCTACCATACTTCCATCTCTTAGAATTACTTTTTTTTCTTTAAAACTCTGTTAAAGTACCACCTTCTACTTGAAGCCCTTCCTGCTACTAGTGCCTTGCCACCCAAAAAATTACTTATATTTCTCTCATATATATTCTGTACATAGTTGTATATGTATGGCATGTCTTTCCCCAATAGAATTTAAGTTCCCTGAGGGCAGGAATACTTCCTTTTTGTTTCTATATGCCTATCCCATAGTAGAGTGTCTGGCATATTGATGGTTCTTAATAAATATTTGTGGATTAATTGATATCTTACTAAGTACCTAGGACAGAGTCCTTCCCTCATAGCATGGAAGATCCAAACTCAGATGTAGAGCATCTATCAAATCCAACCTCCTGATTTTGCAAATGATCAAACTGAAATACAGAGGAAGGGAAGGAACTCACCCAAGATGACCTAAGTAACAGAGCTAGAATTCTAATCAAGCCCCTTTAAGTACATATCTGGCCCTCTCTCCACTGTGTCACAATATTCTTCTTGGAGAGTGAGAGACCCTACATCCTAAAAGCAAACTAGCCTTGGTTAGGAATCATCTCTTGTGCTCTATGATAGGAGATTGGTATGAAATATAGGACTTGCTGACTATCTAAGAAACCTTGAGAAGGTCAAATCTCAGAGAGGAGAAATCCATTTATTTCAGTATATTCTTTAAGTCATCTGCTATCTATATTCTACAAGAGTAATAGTCAGAAGGGATGAAAGTGCTCCTTGGATAAAATACCAATTTCATCTTGCCCTGTTGACATTATTTTACCCAGTTTGGGCAGTGAAAAGTATTGATTTCCCATAGCATCATGGCTAAGAAACCAGGCACATTAAACCCATCTTGCTCTATAGTTAATTATATTGTTCTTAGTGACTTCTTTTAAAATGAAGCCTGGCTGAAAACATCCCCTAAACTCATTGGCCTGAATATTATTCTGTCAAGCTGTCCTGATCTGCCTCTAATTAGGGGGGCTAATGCAGAACAATTCCTGAGCGTTCCTGCAAACAAGAGCTACTCAGAGCTTCACACAGGGTAGGCACAGGAGGCAGGCCCTCTACTCTTCCTGTGGCTAATTCATGGAGCTCTCTAATCCATCCTCTCTCATTGTCCTGAGCTGTGACTCAGTCGCCAGGAGATGGAAAATTATGCATACTTGGAATGGAAACATTCCAGCGAACACATCCAAGAACAGTTAAGATCATTATTTCAGGCTGTCTGCTGAAACGAAGTCAAAGAGAAAAACTCTGGAGGTGGAGGCAGCAGAGGAGGTAGAGGAGGAGGAGGCATAATTATAAAGAGTCTGGAAAACTTGGGTTTTTGTTAGCGCTGTCTTCATTTTCCTCTTATGCAATTGCTTGTACTGTGATGCATAGTTTCTGGGGGCCCTGGGAAGATGCTGGAAGAGAATTCTCCTTTTGAAGAAATTAGCTTAGGTTCTAATTGGCCCTTCGGGGGCATGTATCACAATCCTCTTTTGATGCCTCATGTTATCTGTGTGCTTGTACCATTTGGGAGTCTCTGAGAAGTATCCATTAGTTGATAAATGGAGCTGGGGTTGATGGCTTCATCTGTTTTTTGCTGCTATTTGGGGATTCAAAATTGGTTTCAGCTTCCCAGAAACAAGAATTCCTTAAGATCATAGTACAAGAATGAGAAAGAATTTTAGACACCAAATCTCTCATTTTTTGCAAACAAGGAAATTGAGGCCCAGCAAGGTGTAGTTATCTGCCCAAGATCACATGGGTGGTAAGCATGGAAGACAGGATTTGAAGCCAGATCCTCTGAATTCTAAGCCAGGACACTTTCTGCTCTCTTTTCCTCTCCTTTTTTTTCCCTTGCTCCCTTCCATCTCTGCCTTCATGTGTCATTGCTATTTGGGGTGTTGGGAAATGAACTCAGATCAATATGGTGGGATTGTCAAATCAGATCACTATGATTCTAAACGCGGTGTCTTATTCCTACTAGGATCATAATGTTTTAGAATGATTTAGAAGTGGAAGGGACATTGAAGGTCATCTGACCCCACCTTCCATGTTGTGGGTTTTGAAATTGGGTGATTTGCCCACAGTCACATAAAAATGCAAAGGAGAACTGGGAATCGAGCCCGGGTCTAACATTTGTTGATTTTTTGCAATTTATATAACTTAGTTGTTGGCCATGTATGTCTGTGTGTGTGTGTGTTTAAATCTAATTTCTCAGGTATATTAACTTATCTGTATAAATATTGTGTCCCCTGGAATAAGAGTTCTTAACCCAGGGACCATAAAACTTAGTTGTTTTTTTAATGTAACAGTATTTCAATATATTTGTTTTCCTAGTAATACTATGTGTTCTATGCATTTAAAAATGGTTTTCTGAGAAGGGTCCATAGGCTTCCCCAGACTGCCAAAGGGTCCAGGACACAAAACAAGGTTGGAGCATAAACCCTATAGCATATATTCCTCAAGGTCTTTGCTGTTGTTAATAGTTGTTGCTGCTGTTCTGCTTTTGAATCTGTAGCACCTGAAGAGGTGCTCAGGGAGGACCAGCACCTCTGGTGTGAAGGCTTGCAGTGCCCTTTTCAGGACTGCTCATCCACCTTTGGTGTTCACCCCACACCCAACTCCCACCTGTGGCTCCAAGAAGCTGTAGCATACCACATTCCAGTAAACCATCTTGCCAAACTAACTAAACCAGGTTAAGGGTGACCAGCAGACCTCAAACCTATCAGTGAGTTAGGGGATTTCTGCCCCAAACATATGAAAACTTCCCCTGGTGGAACAGGTGGATGAGAACAATTTGTTCCAGGGCCAGTGAAGGTGGCTGATGCAAGTGCTTTGGACCACTTAGAGTTTGGTCAGGCATTGACAACACCAAGGGCATCCACTGCAACCCAGCCCATTGCAGGTCATCTTGACTTCTTTCTTGCTACTGGACATCTGTGACTCTGGAAGAGAGAGTGAGGTTGAAGGCTTTGTGCAACTCTGCCTCACTTAAATCCAATTTGCTCATGAGTCAAGACATCACCCCATGATGTCACTGATCCTCTTCAAAAACAAAGGACAATGGGGTGGCTAGGTGGCACAGTGAATAGAGCACCATCCCTGGAGTCAGGAGGACCTGGGTTCAAATCCAGCCTCAGTCACTTAACACTTACTGGTCGTGTGACCTTGGGCAAGTCACTTAACTCCAATTGCCCTCCAAAAAGCAAAAAACAAAGGAAAAGCAACAACACCTAAGGAGGAGAATAAACCCTAGACTTCCCTTTCTGGATCCAGCCCTTTTCCGTACCACATCTCAAAACTTTAAATGCATAAGGCCAGGAAAAGATGGGGAGAGAATTTCAGACCAGACAGACCAAGAATTTCCATGCAATGTGGTCCACTTGAAAGAACACACAACCCTTTTCCCCTTGAGGTCTATCCTAAAATTGAAAGAGCTTTTAATGAACCTGATCTTTGCCTTCTGCATGCCAACAGAAATCTCTAGTGGGGTTTCACCTGAGTGTTTTGGTATAAAGAACAATAAAAACTTGAAAAATCATTCTGGGCATTTTTTTAAAGCCACATTTCCATCTTACAGTTTTTCAATCTTGTGATATTTCAGAAACTTGCAGGCAGTCTCCTATATCTTGAAGAGAAAACCACTATGTTCCAAGCAGCCACCTCCTTAGTCTGAGATGTCTTTCCCATTGAACCAAGCAGGGATACTTAATTGCTAGCTTTTGAGGCTTTGGAGAGGCACCACCTGACCCATACATATTTTATGGGGAAGGGCCCAGTAACCCTGAGCCTCTCACTCCTCTGACTGTGACACAGCTGAGACCACTGGCCACTTCCTTTCAGCTGCTCACACTGTTACTTTTATGTGATGAATAATTCATTTTGCCAGTCCCATGCAGAATGCTAAATGAAAGCCTCCTTATAGTTTGAGGGGATTTTGTTTTCCTCAGTTCATTCATTTATTTATTTGGTCGATAAATTTATTCACTCAGCTAGCCAGGTGGCACAATGGATAGAGCGCTAAATTTGGGCAGAAGACCTGGGCTCAAATCCTGCCTCAGACACTTACTCCCTGTTGGACACACTGACTGCCCTCCATGCCTGGTATTCTCTCCATCCTCATCTCTGTCTCTGGCTTCTCTGATTTTCCTCTACAAGTCCTACCTTCTACAAGGAGGCTTTCTCAAGCTTCCTTAATTCTAGTGCCTTTCCAAAGATTACCCCAACTCTGTGTGTGTGTGTTTATATCTTTCTCCTAAATATTTGATGCTCATTGGTTGTCTCCTCCATTGTGAAACTCTTAAGACCAGGGAAAGTCATTTTTTTCCTTTTATTTCCAGTGCTTGTGGCAATGCCTAATATACAGTAATAATAATAATTGTCATTGTTTGGTTATTTTCAGTCCTGTCCAACCCCTCCCTTCTTGGCAGAGATACTGGAGTGGTTTGTCATTTCCTTCTCCAGCTCATTTTACAGATGAAGAAATGGAGGCAAAGTTAAGTGACTTGCCCAGGGTCACACAGCTAGTAAGTGTGTGAGGGCAAATTTGAATTCAGATCTTCCTGACTCCAGGCTCAGCACTTATCTACTGAACCACCTGGCTGCCTCCTAATAACAATAATAGATGGCATTTATATAATACTTTAAGGTTGGCAAAATACTTTACAAATGCTATCTTATTTTACCCTCACAAGAAATCTGGGAAGTAGGTTATTATTATTCCCATTTTACAGTTGAGGAAACTAAAGCAGACAGAGGTTAAGTGACTTGCCCAGGGTTACATGACTGGTAAGCATCTGGGACCATATTTGAACTCAAGACTTTCTGACTCCAGTTCTCACTCTCTATCCACTGTACCACTGAATAGAGACTTAATAAATGTTTCTTCACTGCCTGACTGACCAACTCTCAGGGGCTCATTGTATTCCAAAAATAAATACATGAAGGAATGAGTTTAAAAGCACTTATTAATTACTTACTATAGGCCAAGTGCTATACTAAGCAGCTGAGGATATGAATAAAAGAGCAGAGAGAGTCTCCACCCTCAAAAAAGTTTGTGTTATATTTGGGAAGACAACACATATAAGACAATGGTGGTCAACAAAAGACAATTTATTCTGGAAAGTTGGGGGAATGAGAATGGTGAGATGTATCATAGGGAAGGAGTCTGAGATGTCCACTCCAGGAACAATAAAAGAGTTGATCTGATCATGGTTCCGCTGGAGGGAAGAAGAGAATTTGGCAGAATTGTCACTCACAAGGCTGTTGAGAATCTGGCTCAGAAAGCAGGCAATGAAGTAAAGCCTGGCTGAGTCATCCCTAAAATAGTGGGCCAGATGAGGCAATAACCAATCAGGAAAGCAGGGACCCAGAGATGAAAAGGTTAAAACCTATGGGGCATTGTCTCTGGTCCAGGAGACAAGGTGTTTGCTGAAGCTGGTGAGAAGATGATCAGGGAACAGTCTTCTACCTCAACTCATTCACTGTTCATGGACCCAATTTCCCAACCAAAATAGAATAAATTATATGATATAATAAATGAAAAAGGATACAAGGTAAGTAACAAGGAGTAAAATCAAGCAATGAACACCTTCACCTCTTATTTCCAAAATCCACTTTATGATTCTCCAGAGCATGGAATGGAGAAAGTTGAGTCCCAAATCTTCAACACAGTGGGAGAGGGATATGAGCAGTTTCACTCACACATTGGTCTGTTAAAGAAGTTAGTAACCATAGTAGCAAAGAATGAGAAACAAATGAGAAACCTACCTACTGGGCAATGGCGAAACATATTGAAGTATGTAAATATAATGGAGTTATACTACCCTGTGGAAAACAAAAAAGATGAAGACTTTGAAAAAGCACGGGAAGTCTATTTTTTCTCTTTCCTCTTTTTTCTTTGTTACAAGGCATGGTTCTCCGGATAGGGGAGGAAGAAGTGCTATATTATGTCAAGACAAAAAGCATTTATTAATTGCTTGCCATGTGCTGGATACAGTGGTGAGTGCTGAGTATACGAATAACAAACAAAAAGAAAGACAGCCCCTGCCTTCAAAGAACTTAAATTTTAATTGGAGAAGGCAATGCATGGGGGGAAACTGAAAAGGGAGGGTAGGAGGTATCCTCTTGGGGGCATGGTAGAAAAAGCAGATACAGGGAGTCGGGAGTGGAGCATGAAGAAGTGAACATGGCTGACTTGGGAAACTTTCCTCCTTGGGAGGAAATGACCAAAGAGGGAAAAAAAGGGTCAATGGGGTCAGCATGAACTTCCAAGGTAAGAGCTGCTGAGGCACGATTAAGATGTCAATAAAAACATTTTTAGAAGATGTTAGAACCCCCAAGTGACTCCAGTGGATCATTTCTTCTTTCTTATCTCTACTCCCCATGCTCACTTCACACAGTGCTGAAAGTTGGGGACAGCTCCCAGCAAGATGAAGGCATTAAAGGAAGCCTTGCTGATTCCTCCACCTTGGCATCTGGAGGATGGGAAATGTCTCCTACCACTGCTTTTGTAAGAGAACCATAGCACCTACCTAGTCTACACCCAGCTCCATTTTCCTCTCTATTTTTTGTCTCTGTCTCTCTTTGTCTTTGTATTCGTGTGTCTCTTTTTCTCTGTTTATCTCTACTTTCATCTCTATTTCCTCTCTCTATCTTTCTCTCTGTCTCTCTATCTGTCTCTGTGTGTCCGTCCCCAAAATCCTCTAAGATGTTCACATTATGGAGAGGGATCAGTTCTGACTGGAAGTATGAGGGAGAAATTAATCAAGGAAGGCTTCTTCAAGAAAATGGCCTTAAAGGACAGAAGATTTTAGTATGAAGAGCTGATGGGAAGGTGAGGGAATGAACATCATTCTCCACTTACACATAAGGAGTAATCTAAACAAATGCTCAGTGTTGAGATGGCTCAGAATTGGGGAAGTTCAACATGTTTGGGGACCAGGTGGATAATACTCATTAAGGAAAGTGGTGTAAAGTCAAAGATAGGTGGGAAAACAGTTTGAGGTGGGGAAGGGGCCTTGAATTCCAGAAAGATCAATTTAAACTTGATTCACTGGACAATGGGGAGGCACTGAAGGTTTTTGAGCAGCAGAATAATATACTTGAAGGCAACTGATCCAGTGGCATTTTGCAAGGTGGATGGGAGAGGGAGAGAATGAAAGCAGGAAGATCAGTTAAGAGACTATTACAAGTCTTCGTGATCAGCAATGTGTGCCTACACAATGGAGACCAGTAGCAGTAAGGATGAAAAGGTGTCAATATTTGAGAAATATTGCAAAGGTGAAATGTTCAGTATTTGGCTATTAAAAGAGAATGGGAGAGGGAGAAGGAAGAAGTAAGAGTCAGAAATTACTCCTAGGTTTTAAGCCTGAGTAACTAGGAGAATCAATCAACCAGCAACCATTTATTAAGCACTAGCTATATACTAGGCATTGTAAGAATGGTAGTTAATAAATACAGGGAATGAAAATAAAATATATAGAATAATAGAATAGGAAAATAGAATAAAAAAATAGGGAAGGCAGGAGGAGATATTTTGAGGGGAATGATCAAAGCATTTAAAGCTAGGAGAGACCTTAGAGATCATCTATTATAAAACCATTTTACAGAAATGAAAAATGAGCCTCCCCAGGTCGCCCAAATGGTAACTAAGAGTCAACATTCAAACCCAAGTCACCAGCTACAAATTCAATGTGCTTTCCCCTATACCAAACTGCTTTGATTATGTCAAAAATAAGGTTCTAGTGCAATATTACAGGAGGAAATATCCATCAATGCTCTGTAAATGAAGGGGTAAAGTTTGGAAGAGAGGTCAGGTCTGCTGCCAAACACCAGGACACATATGCATAGAGGTGACTGGAGTCATGAAAATATATTAGATGACAAAAAGAGAGAGTAAAATTAAACACCTGTTCATATTTTCATAGATCACAATGATGCTATAGGGAATAGAGGTAAATTTAAAGATCTGCACTTTAGCTCAAAAAATGAAGGTCATAAGTACAGTTTGAGAGAGGCAGAGTTAGATTTAGGAGTTTTAGTGGACTTTAAATACAATAGGAGACAACATGCAATAAAAAAATTAGAAGAGAACCAGATCAGGCATCTTTCACAGCTGTGGCTAAGACATGACTTCTTAAACAAAGCAAGAATAAAAGAAATTACAAAATAAAAATATATAATTTCAATTTCATGAAATGGAAAAGCTTTTGCATAAACAACATTAATACAAAGACAAAAAGTCTACTGACAGAGGGAGCAGCGCAAAATCTTAATATCAGACATCTACGATAGGGGTCTGACATTCAAGATATATAGAAAACCAATGGTAATATATGAAGCCAAAAGCCATTTCCCTGCAGAAAAAAAATGATCAAAGGATTTATGAATAGACTATTCTCAGAGGAAGAATTGCAAACTATTAACAACCATATGAAAGAATGCACCAGTTCACTAATAAAAGAAATGCAAATCAAAATAATTCTAAGGTCTCATCTCATTCCCAGTAAATTGGCAAAGATGAAAAAATATGGAAATTGTCAATATTGGAGGGGGTTGTGGAAATAAGGGCACACTACTGCACCATGGTAGAGCTGCGAACTGGTCTGATTATTCTTGTACACCAAGTTATTTATAGTAGGTCTTTTTGTTGTGGTAAAGAAATAAAGTTCACATCCATTGATTAGGGAATGATGAAACAAGCTACCCTACATGAATGTAGGAATGGAATATTTCTATACTAAGGGAAAAAATGATACATGTGAAAAATAGACCAGCATGGAAAGACTCATATAAGTCAATGAAAGTAAAGTGAGCAGAGCCAAGCAATTGATCTGCACAATGACCACAACAATGTAAATAAAAAATATATACAACAAAACAACCCAAACAAAATCCTTCAAAATCATAGGAACCAAACTGAGCCCTAAAGGAAAGATATGAAAAGGTGCCTTCTCGAGATATCTAAACTCGGAGACAGATATAGAAAGACTATACTTTAAATGAAGACTGAAGCAAAACATGCTAACGTTCTTTTTCATGTTTGGTTTTGCTTTTTTTTCCCAGTGATCACTCATTGGTTATAACCCTTCTGTACACCCAAACTATTGTACAATGTGAAAGTATTTGCAGATCTTATACATGATTGCACGCCCCCA